>JAMAHN010000017.1:0-593746 GCA_023627535.1 Aspergillus sp. S1802E
TAAAATTCTATATCTAATCTAAATTTAAATTATTTAATTATTAAAATTTATTATTAATAAGCATTTTTTATTAAATAATTAGACTAATAATAACAATAAAATTAGTATAATTAATAAAAAAAATAATACTAATAAAGAAAGTAATAATAATTTAATTTTTTTATTATTAGAAAAAATTAGCTAAAAGTATTTATTAAAAGGAATATATAAACTTTCCAACTAATTTAAAAATTATAAAATCTATTAAAAATAAATTAATATTATTTTTATTTAATATAATTAAATTTCTTTATATTTCTGATATCTTAAGATACTCTAAATTACTATATAATTATATATATATTATAAATATCCCGCGTGAGCAGATTTAGATAAACAGATTTAGATAGTAAGTAAATATCTCTTTATTTTATCTGTTTATAGATATTAGTGGACTGTTTAAACCTGTCTAGTGGGCAGATTTAGGCAGCTTTGGACAGTCCATGCGTGGACTCTGCCGAGGTCTAACTAAGATTAAGCTATATAGATATAGTAACTAGATGTAGACAGGAGCCTCTATTCATAATACTATCTACTATTATACAATTACTAGGAATCAGGGCACTCCTAACAGATATGAAGGGATCCTATTAGCAGGTTCCTGGGAACATACCGGAAGGTTCCTGACATAGACCGTCACACATACAACTTGTCTTATTTAGCTCCTTTATGGACCGTTAAACCTATAGGCTACTAAAATGCTTATAATAAGTTCTGTAGAATATCTTTGAATTAGTAAATAATCTATTTACTATCCTTTTTACTGAACTTATTTACAAGTTCGATAAGAGCTCTCTTGTAATTTGAATGGTATACTTCTAGAAATTTATTTTATCTTACAGTAGCCCAATATCCCATCCTGACTTGAATTAAACATCGGGCCTTATCCAGGCGACAGTATTAAAAAAACGCCCCCGGAGTCACAGGCTTAATAGCTAAGAGCCAATAAAGTGTATCGATAAAATGCCCTCATGTAATATTTATTTCTTCTTCTTCGTAGATCTCGACTCTGGTTGAAATTTAGCAAAGGCTGTCGTGCAAAAACATATCAGAATTGGATCTTACCGGCTGCTGTTCTTTTCTTCTTGGGTCGTCCTTTTCCACGCAGTTTTGCACTGTGCATTGTGAGATTTGACCTAGTTGCATGGGAAATGGCGAGCTTACATTTGGATGGCTTCTTCTCTGTCATCCTCGGCCTCGTCAAATGCCGTCAGCCCAACCTGTTTGTAGGTATCCTGCAGGTCTCGAAAGGCAACTGTCTTCCTAGGATACCATGACGCGAGTGCCGGGCCTCGTAGGCGCTGTCGAAGGACCTTGTTCCCCAAACGTAAACGCTGTGGGTTGAAATTATGTGAAAACACGCGGCACTGTGCCTGCAACACAGAAATGAAGATAATTAGTAGATGATCTTAATAGGTATATTCCTGAGTGCATACCTTCGCTAGTTCTAATATTCGGCCATACGTCGCCATTCTGTTGGTATGTTATGATGGTGGTAGAGCAAACTCGAGGAGCCAGATGAGCCGATAAAGGTACCTGTCGCACGTGACCCACGCCTCGCCTCCGGCTCAGATTCGACTTGTACTCCGTACGTGATTAATATCAACTGTTTTGTCCCCTCATCAATGGACCGAAAAAGAAAGTCTACAGTTCCGACGACCGTCAAGGATGGCAAGAAGAGACGGGTAAACACATATAAGTCTGCACCTATAGTTACTTGTGCTGACAGCCTAAGACTCATCTCCAGCGATCTTCATCGGAAATATCGCATCTCGGTAGTGCTCCAAGGGACGAAAGTGGAATCGAAGATCGCTTAAATAATGTTTTCGGACATGTGAGGAATATTGTTCGTGATATAGAGCGCGGACAAGGTGTCGACGGAATCTCTCCACCTATCAAACAAGCGGCTTTTGATCTAGATATGGCCTTGTCTCATGCCATATCCTTGGTCCAGCGACACCGCCGAAGTGCTGGCCAGCCTGTCGACGTTGAAGGGTCGAGTACAAACACCGCTGAGCTTAGTTTACCTGCACTACCACCAATTTCCGATGAGATGCTCGAAAAAGCCGTCTTTACACACCCCGGTGTTAACAGTGACATCGGAGCGACTTATGACCGACTTGAAATTCTAGGCGACGCGTGGATTGAACTCATAGCAACACGACTCATCTGGGATCGGTTTCCTATGATTCCTTCAGGCCAAATATCGCAGCTTCGAGAGCTCCTTGTGAAAAATGAGAGTCTTGCTCAGTATGCAATACAGTACGGTCTTGATAGCAGGGCAAACATCCCACAAGAGTATTTGGGTCAGCCTAAACGGTGGACTAAGACTATGGGGGACATATTTGAATCCTACGTGGCGGCGATCATACTGTCCGACCCGGCCAATGGCCATACCATGGCCGAGAACTGGTTAAGACAGCTGTGGTTGCCGAAGCTTACAGATGCCGGACCACATAAGTACTCTTTGAATGCAAAAGACGCCCTTGCTCGGAAAATAATGGGGAAAGGTGTTAAACTTAAATACATTGAGGAGAGAACATCTGCCCAGGTAGACGGTGGGAGACAAATTTTCTTCATAGGGGTACACCTTACTGGCTGGGGGTGGACAGATAAGCATCTGGGGTCAGGCCGAGGGCCGAGTAAAGCAGTTGCAGGAAATGAAGCCGCAGAGCAAGCCCTGAATAATGAGCCTTTGATTGGTAAAATTATCCATGCGAAGAAATCTCAGGAGGGAAAGCATTGCTGACTGCTGCTCCGACGGCAAGACGCTTACGATGAGCATGATTTTGTACGATGGTATCTTTCACATTAAGCGCATATAGGTGGTGGGCACGTACCAGACATATTTGGATTATTTTTGATGTACATGCATAGCTAGCCAAGTGTAAGATAATTCATATTGAAGCCATCCAGATGGGGGCTCTCACATGGAGACCACCATCACGCCTCTGCTCACATGCAAACCATCAAGCTCTTGTTTATACTAGAATTTGTTAGTAACTTCAGTACGCGATACATATAGTCGCCCCGGACGGCGCCGTCTATTTCATATTTTTCGAGGTGGTAGCCGTCATCCTAGAAATTGGATTTGCTAATTGCAGGACTCAAAGATACAGGATGAATGGCGACATAATGGAAGCAACTAAATTAGGTAAATATGATAATAAGACAGCCAGTATAGCGTTGCATTCAACAGGAAATTTGCCTGGGCATCTACCAAAGCCCGTATACAATACAGGACCACTTTCAACAGGGCGAGAAAGGGATCACATACTACCTATTGCCTCCCTCGCCTTTCTTCATCTTTCTTCATTTTCTTCCGGCTTTCATGTGCAATCATGTCGCTCAAATCTTCCTGGAACCCCCAACCGTGATGGTCTTGTTGTTGCCTCTGATTGTCGTAAAGTTTCCGTATACCTTCCTTACTAAGTCCATCTCCGGCCTGTAAAGCATCTGGGTCCATAGAAACATCAACATCGCCGGGCTGTTTGCGCTTCCGATTCTGATCCTCGGCTCCAAGGACAGGAAGGTTTCCTGGGGAGTCGTTTAGATCATACACTCTGTCGCCCCCAAAAAATCCTTGCACATGCGCCTGTCGTTCCGGGATAACTCTAAAGGCGCTTTTGTGGCTTGTGTATTCTTCGGTCTGAGTGCCTCGGTAATGCTTGCGCACGTCAAACTCACCCGCCACGTTCTCTGCCCCAGCATATTCGGACGGGACAGCGGACGTCAACCCACTCGGCGTCTCCAGTCCACTAGGAGACTGCACTCCTGATTCCTCATCCTCCTCTTCGTCATCCTCTTCGTCCTCCTCGCTACCATCGTCGGAGAGCTCGGGAGCCTGTAGTTCTCCCCAAAGGTCCCTTTCCACAGGCTCGCCCTGCTGCACAGTTTGCTGGGGTTGCAATACTCCAAATATGTCCCCTCCGTATAGAGGTCTGTTATGCTCATCGACTGGGGGCTTTCCATAACCTCCTGGATGATAGCCCCACATGGCACCGGGGGGTGGAGGTGCATTCAGACCCGGGATTTTAAGTGCTGGGTACGAAGGCGGCGGCCCGTATCGTTGTTGATTTATCAACCAAGGAGGCGGTGCACCTGGTGGCATATTGAGTGCATCCTTAAGCTCCGTGCTGAGCTCACCCGGTCGCAGGTGCTTGAGATTAGTTTCATATTCTTTGCCCTCGTAGTAAACTTCGCCATAGCGTGTCAATTCGGGTTTCGTCTGAAACCTAAAGAAAGCCTCGTATAGTTTCTGATAGTCAATATCTAGCCTTCCCATTTTTGGCTGGACCCTTTCTCTTTGTTTCTGTTTCAAAGTCGCCTGTTCTTGTTTCTCCAAAGCAGCGTCTCGCATCTCCGATATTCCGGTCTCTTGGATAAACTTAGGCAACGAAAATGGCGATTTTTCTATGCCCCTCTTGGATGATAGATATTCTCTCTTAAGTGACCAATGTGAGGGAACGGGGACAACATTGCGGTGGGCCTTGATGTGGACGAGTAATTTAGGGTCAGGTGCTGAGGTATCCGTCCACTCCACTATCTCAGGTTTCCGAACCATCGCCTTGAGCTCAGCAACGGAGAGTTTGTTGAGTTCCTTGCGCTTCTTTTTGGATAGTTTCGGCTCTTCTTCTTCTTCCTCGTCGGGTATTTCATCGTCGTCGTCGAAATAGATTTCCGGTTTGTCAGTGCCTCCATCTGCATTCGGATCCCCCCCTGACTCATCAAACCTATCAATGACATTCTTGTACATCTCCCATAGTGGGTTTGTCGAGTCATCTTCAGTTATGGATAATATATCTGGCCCGGACGCATTAATCGAACCCGTAGCAGGAGGTCCCTTTGCCTCAAGGTTCGTTTGGGGCGTAACAGCTGATGGCGCCGTAGTCTTGTCAAGTAGAATGTCAGATATTTTTGAAGTTAAATAAAAGACCGAGAGAAATACCTCATTTTTTAGAGCCTTCTTTCTTGCTCTTCTGATTTGGTTCTTGCTCGGCTTCATTGCCGGAACGAACGAGTCTTTCCCAAAGTGAACAAGTATTTGTTACGGCACCCCTAGGATGATAAGCCAATTGCAGTATCTTGGCACTCGTAGGAGCTGGTTGGTGTTTATCTTGATTCGCAAAGATCTTCTGCGGTATGATGTTGAGATTCTGATAGCAGGGTAGTTTGCTTTTGCACGCGCGCTAAACAGCTCCGGACAAGATTCTGTATCACGTGGTCTATTCGCCGCCTCGCCCTGTGGTGCCAGGAACCTGGCACCGCAATTTTGATCCAGAGAAGTAATTAATACTTTAAGATGTCTTATATTAAAGCCACTGTAGCTAGACAATTCACAAATACCGTCTGCTCTATGCTTGTAAATGTTTTGCGCAAAGACCCTGTCTCCCTACCCAATCACGTGATCAGGCCTGATCTTGTCCACATTTGCCGGCCTTTTCGACCTTTTAACACCTTGCGTAAATATACTTGTCGTCCACGCCCAGGTAACTACCAGAAGCAAGACTATTAACCGACTTGAATTACCCATCTTGCACCTTGAATCGGTGGCATTTTCTAAGTACTCCTTGATGGATTGGGACCGCAATAGAAGGTACGTTTTACATCGTGATGTTTTCGTCTCCTGCAACTAAACAATTTGTCCAAGGTTTGATGATCACCGAGGGGGTGAAAGTTATCGTCCAGCACCTAGAGGCTATATTCGACGCAGTAGATCGCCGCGAAATCGGTCACCCCGCCGAGTTGCTGATACTTGGGTTCCGTCTTCAAGCCGACCTTATAATCGATTGCGAAGTCGCTCGCCACCGGGTTTTAGGCGTCGTTCATCCCGAAGCCCCCCCTACTATGCCAGGGACATTGGCCCTCCTTACAACAAAACGTGCTCCCCTCCGCGAAGGTTTTCTCCTAGGCGGGAGCGAGCGCTTGTGCACACTTCATGGCGCCCAAGGTCGCCATACACCGAGAGTCGCTCGCGAGACTTCTCTCGAGGTCGTACAGCATTCAGCCGATCTCGAGAGATCACGCCCACCAGCCAAGATATAAGAACTGACAAGAGAGAACGTTCTATACTGCCCTCCGCCGAGCAATTTCCAAGGTCTAATTCACGTCCGAGGCGCGGCTCACTCCGTGAGAGTTTACCTCGCCCACCAGTATCTCTCCGCTCCCGGAGCCCCCTTCAAGAGCGCCGCGATCGCTTCTTCGAGGACCATCGTTTTCAGAAACGGCGCTCTTTGTCTCCACGTAGTAACTTTTCAAAACACACCTCAGCTCCCGGATCTGGTTCAAACTCTAGACGCTCATCGCCATTTACAGACAGACTTCCCGCGTTTGATTCTAGAGGACGATCACCGGCTGCTCCTTCTACAACTCGGCAGCCACCATTTAAGAACCCGCGCGAATCACCCACTCTTCAAGTTTGCGAACCGTCTTTTCGAAAAGATGAATGGGAAGAGAAGGCTCCTGTTCCTAGCCAGGACCATGTCACATCCACAGCGCGAGGAATGGATCTTGACAGGTCTGATCAAGGCCATCCTTCCGACATTTACAGCAATAGATCGAAGCAAATCAATGCCGCGTGTATCCCAAGTCACTTGAAGGCACCACACAGCGCCTTACCAAACCAATCGCCTCCATCTGGTCCCTCGCATGGTGCCAAATCTTTACCCTCACAGAACCGGGGATCAAGCATTTCCTTGCTATCAGCGCCGACGCGTCCTCGAGGTGGGGCTAGCTTCAAAGACACGAATACATTTGCGGCTCCTACAATGCGGCGCGGACCCTTAACTCCCCATACTAATATGCCTCCTTCCGGTCCACGCACTAGTCATGTGCCAACCGGACCAAGCGCCGAAGTTCATCGCCCTCATGCCTACCGGCAAAACAGCGTTACAGCGCCCGCGTACCCTCGTACCCCCAAGTATACCAACCATCTTACGGGTCTTTGCACAATTGTTCCTGGAGGGAGGTTGCTTCCCTCTAGTGTGGAGCTTACCATGGAGAAGCGACTATCGCAACTAGATGTAGACAAAATGCGACTTTTCGAGCAGATTGCGGAAAGCCAAAGGCATAAGCGGATGGGTCTAAGAGACTGGGACAGACTGGATAGGGAAAGCTCCATATGTGCCTTGAAAAGCGAGTTGGCGGAAGGACACTTGCAGTGCATAACAGACAGCGAAAGCATGCATGGTGCGGCTATTTTTTGAGGAATTTATTAGGCTTGGGATAGAATGGGTCACAACTGAAGCAATTGCTCTTTCGTAACTCAACGGTATAGAATGCGACTTTGTAATGTTTCTGGCCGAGCTGTCAAGAGGGCAAATTGAAAAGAGCAAGAAATTTGACTCAATTGAAAATGTAAAACAAGGACTCGAACCACGATTTGGTTGATTTCGCAATACGGGGGGTTTCACCACATGCGTGGCGTGGGTGGGGCGTTGCACGCCTTGTCGCGCATCTTGAGGCTTCGTGTCAACATTTATCTTTGCAAAGACAAACAACAAACGCATCCCTTCCGGGTATCCCAGACACGGATCGACACAACATTCATGGCGATTGCTGGGAGGACTATCATTATCATCGATCCACCTCTATTTTCGAACATCGCGTATCTTCGATCCTAAACTGAACGAGTTCCATTAAGCAAACGCTATCTACCAAACCGGACGACACAGGCATCATGAACATCTTCAGGCTTCTAGGTGGGCTCTTCACTAATGAGCCTCTCGACCACATTATCAGAGCTAACAATGGCGCCAGCGGATTTCTCCCATCTCTCGTCCATCTTCATCCTTTTACATAAGATGAAGTCTTCGAGCGTAACTTGATCCTTCCACTTTATTCACCCGGTCGCTCCGGACTGACTGCCACCACAGAGTTGCTCTGGACTGTCGTTCAAGTCGCAGGCATTGTATTTGATGGTGTTCGTGACACGCTACCTCGGTGAGATTGCCCCTTTGAGTTTCGATTGCATCTTGTCCCTAACTATTATAGATCTCTTCTGGGCATTCACCGATTCTCTCTACAACACAACGTTCAAGATCCTGTTCATTGGCTCGTCGGCCTATATCATCTACCTAATGCTGAACGACTACAAGCCAACCCATGATCCCAACCTGGACACTTTCAAAGTCCAATATCTCTTAGCCTTCAGTGCCTTCCTAGCTATCGCGTTCCCGCATGACTACAGAGTTTCTGAGGTACTGTGACCCCCGCCTACTTTTTCTCTTGGTTTGGAGTTCTCGCTGACGCGTCTTTAGATCCTCTGGACGTTCTCAATCTGGCTCGAGTCTATCGCCATCCTACCCCAGCTGTTTATGCTCCAGCGTACCGGGGAGGCGGATACTATCACGACTCATTATCTCTTTGCCCTAGGCTTATACCGAGCGCTTTACATCCCTAATTGGATCTACCGGTATTTCGCTGAGCAGTACTTCCAACCCATTCCCGTAATTGCGGGGATTATCCAAACGCTCTTGTATTCGGACTTCTTTTATATCTATTACAACAAGTAAGAGCTCCTGCGGAACCCCCCGCCTCCTTGCCCTACGTGTGGACTAACAAACGAAAGGGTTATGAAAGGCAAAAAGTTTTCGTTGCCCGTTTAAATGATCACCGGGCAGTTGGATTGGTTTGATTTGACAGGTTTTTGGGCACGAGAAAAGAACAAGTGGGTTTGGAAGAAGTGAAACATGGATTTCTTGTATTTTTATTTGGCACAAAAAGATTGGTCGACCTCAAAAAACATCTAGTTTACCTTGCGCTGCCCCAGTCTCGAGAGTGAAAGGAATTCGTGTGTATGAGAATGTAAATGGCAGCTATTGCCCTAACGCAGTAAGATTGATAATGGCGAAACTATATAGAAGCAACATAACAATTCAGACATTAGTATATTTTCCCCTTTCCTCCGCGCTCCTGTAGGATGCTCGTATTCTGTTTCTGATTACCGTTCTTCCTTTCCTTCTTTTTCCCTCTGTTTTGTCTTTCCCCACAGCCGCGTAAATGGAAACATCAATGATGAGCATGTCCCTGGCTGGGGGTATACATTGCATTGTAGCTGACTTGCGACGAGGGGGTTGATATATCTGCATGAAAGGGATCAATTGTGGGTGGAACCGAGCTCGGCATATTATTCATCGAACCTGCACTGAAGGAGCGCATGGGACCCATCTGCCGTGCATGTATATCCCGACGGTTATCCATCCAGCCATTGGGACTACCAAGCTGATGAAAATAGTCGTGCTGAGATCTCTCCGCCGTTGCCTGGCTATTAAAAGTGGACTCCCGCCTTGACATGGGAGGTGATGGGAGCTTTGGGGAACGCGGCATACTGGTGAGACGGGGTGAACCTCTCCTTGAACTTGGCGGCGTTAATCGTGAACCCCCTCGACGCACTTGGCAAGTTGGGCATATCTTGACGAAGCGTGAGATGAGCTCTTTTGGAACCCTATATACCATTAGCACAATGACTCGGGGGTATATAGGTGTGGTATCTCATAACCCGGGTTTGGGAGGGGATGCGGAATCTTTCACACCACTTACCACGAATAGGCCTGTCTGACTTGGGCCGATGTTTTATCTCTTCCACCATGCTGGCATTGCTGGTGTGCTCTAGTGAGGATTTTGAAAAGCTTCTCTCGAATAGCAACTGGCTTCCCTTCGTGACAGATCATCTTGCCGCACTATTTAATATACGTGAAAATTAGCATCGAATTGTTAAATCCATAGGGGTAGTCAATAGGCGCGAACATCTGAGCTCATCCCACCAATCGGCTGAAGCTTGAACATTTTTTTGACCCAAAATCTGGTTTAGCATAATGCTCGTTAGTGATTGCAATGAACCATAGTTGAACTAATTCTTTATAGAACAAACGGAAGACAGCTGTCCAGGTAGTTCCGGTCAAGGCTGCGGAGAAGTCTATACCTGAATTGAGCCGATTCTATGGCCGTATCTTTTGGGTCCAGAAGAACTGTCCGTATGTTCCTGGCACGTTTCGCGTGAATCAACGCCTTGTCCTGTTTCTTTACCGACAGATCATCAACATAACTAGATGAATCGAAATTTGTTAGTCTTCATTTCCGACCAATTCGCTCTAGAAACAGTGGTAACAGCCGGGGCTTGGGAAGCTCTACCTTTTCATCAATCGATCAAATTCCCTAACATTGGGGAACCCATCTAGCTGTGGAATGACCGGTTCCGACAGCATGGTGTTCTCGTTTCGAGAATCTTGGCTTTCAATGTCGGTCTCTCCAAGTGCTTCACGGAGGGGTAGGTATCTTGATTGGATAAAGCGGTCTTGGGGCAAATACTGCACTGGTTGATGCTGCAGGGCTGCATGCTCAGGCGTTGACGGCATTGAATGCCCAGGTGAGTGATGTGAAGACAGGTGATGCATATGAGATGAGATGATCGGGTGGTTATACGGAGATGTGAAATGGGGGTTGTATGAATGGAACGGCTGCTGGAAATGGTAAGTCCCTGGCTCGTTTACGGTGAACTCATGACCATCAGCCTGGTTGTACGGCACAGGCAACGCAATTTGTTGGTTCATAAAGTAGTTATCATGACCATCATTTCCGCGCTTCCCAAAGCCACTCATTGTAAATACGGAACTTGTGGGATATTCGGAAGACCGGATGGGGGGATGGGCAGCGGAAAGAAGAGACGGATGAGAAGATTGGCTTGCGCGGATTTTGCAAAGTAAATGATGCACAATGCGACCTTGGTTTGACTTTCGTGGAGAGCTGAGAGTCACGCCCAGAATCCCCGATGTAGCATTAAATGACCACAGGTAAATCCAAGAAGTAGAAAGGAAACCAAATTTGTATGAAGACGATAGAAGTCCCGAGGCCGTGAAGCTTCTTCGAAGAGAGGCCCAAGCTTGCAGTGCAAGAAAGCCTAGCAGACAACACGGAGGAGTGAGAGTCAAGCTGGGTCTCGATGAGAAACAAAAGAGATATAAGAAGGAAAAGAGCTTAGAAGAAAAGCACGGCCCCAGAGCAGTATTGGGGGTGTCAAGAGATAGGAACGCCAGGCCCAGTTAAAAGGCCAGGAGCTTTCGACCAACTCTCATAGAGGCCAAGTATGACCGGCATAAAGAGCGCTAGCTAATATGCATGAGACCATGACACTCTAAACCATCATAGATGCAAGGTAACCACAGACATGTCTGTAGGAGGCAGACAGAACTGACTGAATCCCTGAACAATCAACTAGGTTACCTCGTCCCATACAGGAATGCCCGAAAAAGGAAATATAGATAGCAACTAACAGCAAATGGCATTGGGGTGGCAAAAATGAGTTTAATGAAAGCTCCCGTAATAGACTTGTTGCAAGTAGTTTGCAGAAGCGCTAGGTTGTTTTGCTGTCAATATGTGGATGGCAATGATAAAGCCGGGTAAAAAGGGGGGGAGCGTCGTTCGAGCTAAAGGGAGGGGGGAAAGAAAGAAAAAAAAAAGTGCAAAGAAGGGTGGGAATATGAGAGCAGGGGGGAGAAATTCGAAAGAAAAAGGAGGAAAAGAAAAGTGAGAACACGAAGCAATCAAGAGTCTCGTGAAACTGACAAGGATCAAGCATCAAACATTCCTTGACGAAGAGCAGAGTGGATAATCCTGGCATAGTATGCGGTGGTAGCAATATTGATGGCAAACAAATACATTGTCAGCAAGGTCTCGAAGTCACGAAGGCACAAGCGCAAACGAGAGAATGGCGTGAGAGGGGAAATGGGGGTGGGAGGTAAAACATGAATCTTTTCCAAGTCAAGGAAGGAGAAGCAGTCAACGGGAGAAGATATGAACTGGAACCTTGGAAATCACGTATATATACACACAATATGTATTTTAGGATCAGGCTATAGAGAGCGGTATTTGCACTGGCAAATCTAGTCCCGTCGGGCAATCAATGGCATTTGTTCGTTGTGGCAACAAGCGCCGGATGAGATCTGGTTTCAGATCAACCAGTCCAACATCGAGTTCTGTATCAAAATAAGGCTGGTAGCAGTTACTGTCAACAGGAGAGAGGCCTTGCTTGCCCGGGAAAGAAAGCCCCCAATCTTCCAGAGGAGTAGCGCTGCTTACCACTGGGGATTTCGCCAGTGGCCAATAAAAGATGTGCATGCACGACGTCTCCAGGAAGAACCTCATCCGGATCTGCAGGATTTCCACCCCCCTCCCAGTCGGAGTATCTATCCATCACCTGAGCTGGGCTCGGTGATGGAGCCACGCAGCCCTAAGGCTGTTGGGTCCCTGTGCATTGATGGGTACTGAGGGAGTAAGTAGGTATTGAGAGGTTGACCGGACAAGTGCGCGTCGACTGACTAATCTGTACCACGTAGTTAACTGTAATAAGGAAGGGTTGACCGGCCGTGTATCGAGATGCGTTGGCCATGTATGTACGGGAGGTAGGTACCTCCCAGTACAACCTGCGTCCCCTACCTGTAGTACCTAATTTAGGTACCTACTAAGGTACGTACTGTACATGATGTACATGTACGTTTGTAGGTAGGCGATGCTGTATTACCAACAAACAAACCAGAATCATCTAATCATTTACGAGTAACTAATGCTTCCCGTTTAAAACATGCTAGAGAAGCTCCTTCAACGCTGCTTCCCCTTACAGAACAGCCAGAAACCAGACAGAGGTAGCCCTGTCTGGGTAGGTACCGATTGCTCTCGCTTCTTCTGCTGTACTCCCCATCCCAATTCTCTTGGACGCTGTTTCTCTTGATTGTAAGCTCCGGCACAAGGCCCAGCATAGCTCAATTGTATTACCATCATTGTCTTGGATAACATCTATTCATATATCATTAAGTCAGGCACTAAAATTGGTACTGTTTGACCAATAGGCCACATTCCGTCATGTCCATATATGTCTCTATACCACCGGTCACTCTCCTCTCCCTCCACTCTTGAGAGAAAACACAGAGTCGGCTTAAGAGGGAAAAGGGAGAGGTCGACTCGATCAATTGCCGCCAAGTCCCTGAACACTCAGAGTGCTGTTAAATCCCACCAAGTCTCGTATGGCCCATCTCCAGCTGTCACCGAATTTCACGCGATCAAAGTCGGTCCACTTATTGACTTTGCGTCTCCATTTCTCTTCCTCTGCACGTTGACGTCGAATGAACTCCGGTCCAACATCGAACTCTTCCGTAATGGGCCACTCGTCTGAGGAGTCCCCGCAACTGCGATCGTCACCGCTCACGACATGACCGAGGTCGTCGTTAACTCCAGAGGCCGGTGGCATAGAGCCGGACTTTTCCTCCAAATTACCAAGGCCGGCAAAAACATCATCCTCGTCCTGTACAGCCACCAAGCCCTTTGTTCCAGGTTGCAGCGGCGCCAACTTGAGCCAGCACATGCGCTGCGGATCGAACACCATCCCCCCAACCACCTGCACATTTTGCATAGCACCCACGTTGGTGATCAGTGCCGGTGCAGGTTTTGGAGATTGGGGAGAATCGGTATCGAAATCCTGCGCTAGGCTTTCATTCCCTTCCCAGCGAAATGTGGCAGGATTGTAACGCATGCCATTCACAGCTGATAGAAGCATTAGTTTAGTTTAATACACGCAGAGACATATGGCTTACATTTGCGCTCTTGGACCCCCGTACCCAAGGGTTTTATCAGATGAGGCTTGCTCCCGGATATTGTAGCAGTTCTACTTTTCTTGCTTCGTATGGACAATGGAGTCGTGGAGACACGCGAGATGGTTTGAGCATTCCAATTCGAGCTCAGAGAGACAAGCGCGCTGTTCTCCCGACATTTGGAGCTGGACGTCATGGACGCGATGCGCTGTTCCCTAGCATTTCTCGAAGCATTGGTGTCGCGAGCAAATCGGGGCGTCTGGTCGTATCGTCTGGCTGGAGTTGGAGTACCTAGGACTGGCTGCGGCACGTCTGTTCTTGATGGGATGGTCTGACTCCGGCCCAGCTTGTTTTTGAGAGATCTCGGCGCGCCTCGTCCAGACGGATGCTTGACAAATTTGCTTTCGGCGGTTGAGGACGTAGGAAGATCGTCGAATGATGCCAGCTCGGTACCATCCCCAAAATTGCGCCGCCGAGTTGGTCGAGTGAGTGTTCGCTTGGCGGCCGTGACCTGGGTCCCGGAGTCACTCGTGTTATGTCCAAGTGCTTCATAGCGGCCTGGGCGCGGCAGACGAGACACTTGGCTTTGCGAGGCGACTGCTTCCTGCGAGCTGTCCGAGTTTGCGCGTCGGGTGTGCCGATAGCTTTTCACGCTGGCATGATGTGACTGATGTTCTGATGCCCCTGCTGGAATAAAAGGTGCCTGTAATCTACGGCCCAGCAGCGACCTTGCTTCATGCCCAACACGGTCAACAGGTGTCTTGGATCGAGAGTTTGAGCTGACAGAGCACACCGACAAGTCCTGGCGTGGACTTTGAAGTGGTGATGTAGAAGCCGTTGGGCTTAAGTTCCGTATTGTGGGCAATGATCGTTTTGTTTTTAGTACGTGGCGGCCGGTGATAGTGCGCTCACTACTAGCAAAGTCCCCGGGCAGTCTAGCACCAGCAATGACTCGTCGACCGGGACTCAGGGAGTTCGGAGAAGTCAGTGATGTTCCGTGGGAAGATAAGCCGGACATAGAAGAGTGCGATGAGTGACCACTTGTTTTAGGGAGCGACGTCCGAAACTTCGAAAGGGGTGCACCACTCTCGGAGACAGTTTCCAGGTGTGTCGAATGTTGACGGTCGTGATTAGAGAGACGCGGAATTCGCGTTTTCGGTGAGACTGTAGTATTAGTGAAGGTGAGGGTGGTTGCCGAGCGTCGGGCTGGACTCCCGGGGTCTGCTTTGCACTTGATATTTGGGTTTATCGAGAGTTTTTTGGTATCAAAAATATCACCACCTTCCAGCTCAAGGCCAGAAAAAAAATCATCCTGATCTGCCGTATCTTGACTGGCCTGTTTTGACTCTGGAGTCTCCATAGCAGCGGTACTGGGCCCGACTCGCTTTTGCATTGACATCATCAGGTCCAAAGGCCCTTCGGGAATAACGAGACCGTCCAAGCCTTCATCACTCTCAGCAGTTAGGCAGCTTGACGCACTGGGGCTGACAACCGAGATCGATGAGCTGGGGTTTGATCGATGATCTCTTGCAGTGCCCCCAACTCGAACCCCAATGCTCCCCTCCGACCACTCCATATCGAAGTCCTCGGGAGAAGGGCTTTGTGTTCCTGCCGTGGCTTTAAGAGGAGAAAGCCTAATTGAGTTGTCTGGCGGCAAATCAAAGTCTTCCTCAAAATTCTCCTCAGGAGCATCGGCCATGCTACTTTCCTTACCAGGCATAGTTTGATTGAGGACACTTGCTCTTTGTGGGGAGCGTAGCTTCGCAGGCTTGATCGTTGGAATATCACCAGCATCACCGGGCTCGTCCTCTCGATACATATCTATGTGAGTCGATGATGATGACTGCAATCGTAGCGCGATATCATCACTCCAAAATGGCGAAGCTGAGGTTTTGACCGGGCTTGCTGCCGCGGAGCTAATTTGTTGGAGTGATTCAGGGAAGGATACAGCCTGGGGCCTTTTTAGTTCCAAGACAGTATCGGGGCCCGGGAATTCCACGTCGTCAGACCAATCATCAACAAATTTATGCTTTGTTTTTCTGGGCCCCAGGCGTTTGATAGTGCCCCCAACCAAGGCCGATTTGGGGACGTTTGCAGGCAGTGGAATCCCAGCGCTTTTGGCGGAAGCAATAGCTTCCTCGTTCACAGCTTCCTCATTGTCTAATAGTTGGACCTGCCAGTCCTCATCATCACCGGCGGTAGAGTCGAGATCGGAGCGAGCGGAGCGACGCGAGGATATGGAGTCCCGATGGCCAGAGCGGCGGATAGAAGAATTTGTGACCGATGTAGCACTCGACGCGGTGCGCAGTTGGATATCTTCGTAGCATTGTAAATCACCATCGTCGTCCCAAGACTCGATCGTCTCCTCATCGCCACGTCGCAGATGAAAAGTCAATGATTCCATTGTACAGGGGCAAGGCTAGATGGGTACACAGTCGTTCAGAGGGTACTCGGGCGTCTGAGCCGATCCTCCGGGTGGCAGGCTCAGAACTCTCTAGTGTTGAATTCGGATTCACAGTGACATGGGGACGTCATCCCATGTTGGTCGGACCAGACAGACGGAAAGACGATTCACGATTTTGCTGGTACGGAGGTCCTCACCAGGGCCAAGGCATCGATGGAAGAGGTTTCCCCAATACCTTTTGTGTTCTTTGTTATATTTATCCTTCCTCCCCCTTTGCGAGGAGATAGCTTGTGTACGATGCAGCTAGCAATGTAGACGTCGGTTTGGGAGACGGGCAGAGATAGAATTGTCTTTCTGCGCTGGGAGGAGAGAGAACTTGCGGAGATAAAACGAACGGGGACCGGCCCGTGGGGAAAGAGAAGTAGACACGAGCTCCAATGACTCGGAGCGACGTGCAGGTGCTCGCGTGCGATTTTGGTGGCTGGCAAGATTCCCCCGAGAGGCGAGAGCGTTAATAATGAATATAGAGAGAGGGATTTGGTCAGGCGGAGAGCAGTTGCCGGCATTATCTATAATACCATGACAATACGCCATACTGCTTGGTACAGTACCTATAGGCTACCTACCTGGAGGGAATCAGTTCCTACCTAGGTAAAAACCACTGGACGAACTCGAAATTTCTCAATATACCTAGCAGGTACCTTACTACGTAGGGGCAGTACCTACAAAGTAATACCCTTACCTACTACAGTACCTAGGTAGATATCTTATGTTACCCATATACACCAATACATACATACAGTAAAGGTAATACTTAACCCATGCAAAAGGGGGTGGTAGGTGGTAGGTGAACCAAGATACAGAGTACCTGTACTGTACCTACTACTTATCATGTTATCAGTGTATGTACAGTACATAAGTATGTGCCCTACTCCGTAAGGTACCTAGGTAGGTCCCTACTAGGTAGGTACATACTTACAAGGTATCAGGAACACTGAACAGTCGATACTCACTACAAAATCCATCCATACCTATCTTGGTAGTCTTGGCGCCGTACGTACTCCGTACTCCGTACAGTACCTTACTCACCTACCAGGTACTAGTTACGGGTGGTAAGGTAGGTGGGTATGGATCGTTAGTTGTGGCCGAACTATGAACAGCCGCCTACCTACTACTCCGTACTACCTAGGCAACGGTTTGTGCTAGTTGCCTAATCTTGTGGCGATTTTTATATAGATACCCTCCAATTTCAGTTTACTCTCTTTCTTCCTTGTCACGATTTGCAGATTATGAATACTGTGCCGCCACCCTCCGAGTCTCACTCGGGAATGCGTGTCCTGCGCTTTCTCAGATCTGACCACCCTGAATCATCCGTGCTCCTTCGTGTTGCTAGTTCCGATCGCATTGCTTCCAGTCTAGACCTAGTTGCGACAGAAGGAGAGAATCCGTTTACTCAGACCGGTAAGTCGTATACCGCCAAAACGTTTGCATGGTTCCCAATCGCTAAGGCTCTGAAGTCCGGCGAGCCCACTTGAAGGATTTACGTGCCAAGAATTACCACGGCAGTGATGAGGAATGGGCCCAAATTGTCTGGTATATCTTTGGGCAAGCCGCAGAGTCTGTTGGCGACGTGGGATCTTTCCATGGCATCGAATCGTCAGCTACGATCTGTGAGTCTCGCAGCGCACCCAAGGAGTTAGTCATCAGCATTCGTAAGAGAATAGAAGGAATCACTGTATGTGCTCGTGGAGATCACCACACGTGACGTCTTTTGGTTAACGAATGAATGATAGCAAAGGCTTGGGTCCGTGACCCTAATGCAAAACGATGAGCAAGAAATCCAACTTCTCGATTGGTGTGGTATGGCGATCGCTAGTTCAAATGTCCTTGAACAACGCTGCCGTGCACTCCAGGATCGTGCCTGTGCTGCTGAGCATATGATTGATCAGCTTAACGATCAACTCCAGCAATTACTTGCCGCTAAGGAACAACATGAAGAACAATTATTGGCAAACCTTGTCCGTTTGCTAAACGAGAAGAAGCTGAAAATTCGCAACCAACATAGACTGCTGAATACCGCAGAACCAGACCCCGAAACGGGTAAGACTTGACTGTACTCCGTATGATATCGGCGGTAAGTAAATCTGACTGATATGGATTGTGTATGGCATTGTAGATCCACATATCCAGACACCAAGCTCCCTCAAGCATCAAGCCCGTTCCCAGCAGAAACCCCTGGGGAAGCGTCATCCTCGCGGCCCCAAAGACAGTGGATCAGAAGGAAAAGCTGTTTCTGAAGAAGTGGAGACGGACTCCGCTTCGGACGAGAAAAGCTCCAGGGGAATGGACGAGGGCACAGAAGGCAGTGTCGGTGACGGGGAGTCATCGGCCCACGATGGTGTGGAGAAACAGCACGGCGTGGATGCTAGGAAATCGTCTGCTTACCCTGCCTTTAAAGACGGTGCCGCGACTCCTTCACAGGTTGGCCTTTCAGCCACCGGGCTAATGCCACCCGGAAAAGGTGCTCAAGGCAATGCAGAATCTGCAGGAGAGACGGACGATGATGAACTATGAGTTTCCAGGTTCACCAGTATCACAGTTTGCCCATGCTGTCTCCGCAAAAGAATTGAGCTGGGTCGAGAGGACGTTGCATACCCATGCGCCGCCCTCTATGACAATATGTACATATTGACTAAGGTTTGACCCCTCAACAAGCTTTTTTATTTAAAAATTCAAGGAACTTGCGCATACCCCTGGAACTGGTTTTAACTGAATGTTATGTACAGATTTGGCCACTAATCATGTCTCATATTTTACCAGAGGGCGGTTAGAGCACATGGCAACGAGATAGCGAAGACAATAACTGACGGTAATGAAAAAGGGGGGGAAAGGTAAAAAAAGAAAAAAGTAATACTGATAACAAGGAAAAAGGGAGGCAAAGAAAACATGAGTAAAAAAGGGGCCGGAGAATAGGTGTTTAAAACAACAACGCCTAGACCAATTGATAACTAGCACATACCAAGGGACCAAAGCCACTTGGGGGTTTCAAGGTTTAACCATACAAAGCTTGTGGAGACATTTCACCAGCAGCCATAAAGTTCGTTTCTGGGTTGCCAGTAGCCTTAGCGGCGGAACAGCGAGCCATGGTGGGCGAGCTGCGTAGTTGGTCAGCAACACGACTCAACGGGTCAACAAGTCGGGGGTGGCTCATACCTTCGGGAGATAGAATCAGTAAAGTAAAAGTCTTCAATGATTTTCTTGAAAGGGGTTTCAGTCGGCTTGATGCCCTTGTTCTGGTCGACCAACTGGACCTTGCTCAATAAGCTCAACGAGGTTGGCTCGACGACATCATATCTGCGCATGACGGGACTAATCTCCTCCATGCGATCGCGAAGAGCTTCGATGTCATCATAAGGAAGCGGCGCACCCAGGAACTCACTGACGGCGCGGACGATTTTCCAATCATCCCGTGCGGCACCGGGCAAAGAAGTGGCCGCGCGAGTGACTTGCACACGGCCTTCAGTGTTAATGTAAGTACCTGATTTCTCAGTGTAGGCCGCTCCGGGAAGAACAACATCAGCCAGTTGAGCACCGCGATCGCCATGGTGCCCTTGGTAGATGACGAAGGCATCGCTAGGAAGATCACTCGGGCTAACTTCGTCGGCTCCAAGAAGCCAGACAATCTTAGGCTTCGTCTGGGCGACCTCGGGAGACGGTGTAGTGAATCCAACCTCAAAGGCAGCAGCACGTGAAGCAGCACGCTGAAGAACGTTGTATCCTTGCCATTCTGGGGTGTTGAAGTTGTTCGAGTGTTTCTCCGCGAAGCTACCAACGGTCTCGTATATCGCTTTCGCGTCCTGGTGCTCGGTCGCAGCACTGCCAACAATAATCATGGGTCGCTTGGCCGAAGCAAGTTTTTCGCCGAATTTACCGGAAAGAGCGGCCTTCAGAGCAGAAACATCGGCGCCAAGGTGTTCGTATTCAAAGGTGCTGTCAAACTCTTCCCCTACTAATCCGACCTCAAGGTCAGAGCGAAGGTATTGCTTGCGGATGCGTGCGTTAAGGACAGAGGCTTCGTGGCGGGGATTTGTTGCAACTAAAAGGATAGCATCGGCGTCCTCAATTCCATAAATCTTAGAATTGAAAAGGTAGTTTGTGCGAACATCAATGCCATGGGCAATGGGTGATCCGCCACCTGTTTGGTCCAGAGCCAAGTTATCCGAGCCAAGTTTGTTGAGAAGATCTTTCATGGCCACGAGGGATTCCGCATCTACCAAGTGTCCAGCGATGGCTTTCACTTCGTTTTCTCCCGGCTGTGACTTTTGGTAGTTCGATGAAATATCAGTCAAGGCTTGTTCCCATGTTGCTGGGACGAACTTGCCATCCCTTCGGATCAGGGGTGTGGTGAGTCTCTGAGTCTTCAAGCCGTCGCAAGCGAATCGGGATTTGTCATTGATCCACTCTTCATTGATATCATCATTCAGCCTTGGAAGTATGCGCATGACTTCCATGCCTCTGGTGTCTATCCTGATGTTAGATCCCAGGGCGTCGTGGACATCAACCGATTCAGTGTGCTTCAATTCCCAAGGGCGAGCACGGAAAGCATAAGGCTTTGATGTCAGGGCACCGACAGGACAGAGATCGACAATATTGCCAGAGAGCTCAGAGTTGAGGTTCTGTTCCAGATAAGTTCCAATTTGCATGTCGTTTCCTCTGCCGGTTGTTCCGAGTTCTGGGGCGCCCGCAACATCGTTCATGAATCGAACGCAGCGGGTGCAATGGATACACCGATTCATAGACGTCTTTACCAGGGGGCCAATGTTTTTGTCTTCAACAGCACGCTTGCCACCAACCTCATGGAAACGCCCCCGATCGGCACCATAGCGCATGGACTGGTCTTGCAGGTCACATTCTCCACCCTGGTCGCAGATAGGACAGTCAAGAGGGTGGTTTCCGAGGAGGAATTCCATAACACCCTCTCTCGCTTTATGCACAAGGGGCGAGTCGGTCTTGACGTTCATTCCAGGCTGTACAGGCCAGGCGCATGATGCCACGGGTTTAGGAGCACGTTCGACTTCCACCAGACACATACGGCCTAATATGATATGGTTAGAAATCGATTGCCAAATAACTTTGGGGTTTCAGTGTGCCATACAGTTGCCTGCGATTAACAATTTTCTATGTTTGTGGTTAGCAGCTGCCGGCACGACGCAACTTTTTTCTGGAAAGGGGGAGGTGTAGCATACTCATGATAGCAATATCTATTCAAGACTGTCAGCTGATGGAAAACGATTAGATTATATAGCAACGTACCTTGGAATTGTCACGCCTGCTTTCTCACAGGCCTGGATAAGGGCCGAACCGGCTGTCGAGGGTGTCAGTGGCTAACGAGCGACGAAAATCGCGCAATTGAAAGCTCAAGTTACCTTCTACAGAGACCTTCTTTCCATCTGAAGTCGAAATAATTAGCATAATTATAAAAAGTCTCCTGCAGAACTACCCTGACATACCAATTGTCAATTCTACCTCAGCAGAGCGAGGGGTTGTCGAAACAAAGGTCCTAGGATAATTGTTGACCTTTGGGACCCGGAGAGACCGGGCGGCCGCACGATACAACTGCGGCCGCATGCTGGAGGGCAGGCGAAATGAAGGAAAGAGAATATGTAATACGGGGGGTTAGGAGGGAGGAAGATGGAGTCTCAGGCGTCGTGCTTTGGGAACCGGGGTACTTGAAGAGCACTTTTGGCTCGTTCGGATTCTTGCTCGACACCGGTCCGTCACTCGCAAATTGCCGGCTGCGGATTGGCTCGGCTATCGGGGAAACAGCTAATCCAGCGCGCCTTCCTCCGTCCGATTACTCAGCAGCCTTCCTTCTTTATTTTGCCCGACTTTTCCTCCCTTTCCTCCTCTTCTTCTTCTTCCGTACATAACTCATTCACGGGCTTGATTATTGTAGGTGGTAGGGTTTTCTCTGTTCCTGCCTCCTCTGCTACATGACCCAAGAAAACCGTGCCCTGAGCTGGAGCTCCTTAGGGCCATCACCATGTTCATTTAATGATCATGGTTTTGTCTGATGAAGGTCTAGTTCTTTACTGACAGCGGCAACATTATAACACCCATTAATTTTTTTTGTTCCATACCCATTCAGAACAGCGTCAAAACATGCACTCAATTTCTTGAGCTATACATGACACTTATACTATGCAGCTCTCACGTAGACTCCTCATTTCGTTTGTATTCTTGTGTTCATGGTGTCAACATAATTTAGGTAAATACTCTGGGCGCGGGCCTGTCGTCGAATTAAAGAACTTTAAAGTACATTGGGTTTTTGCATCTTTTCGAGCCATTATATGTCTTTCCAACGGTTATAATAAGGATAGGTTTCCTGCAGCTGTCGTATCGCATCCATCCCGCACTATGATAAACCAGTTATACACTTGTAGAGCCTGATATTTGATTGACTGATCGGCGTGGGTCAGAAAGAGAGAACTAATTAGGAATCATTTGGGTGCCAGGTTGTCTCTTGTTTAGTGCCGGGGGGGAGCCAATTCCGAGCACTACTATTTCCCCGCGGGCGGATGCGGCCAGGTCGATCGTCCTCTTTTTTAGGATGGCTTGGGATGGACGATGATTCGTCTGGAGTGGATTGGCTCGTTTGTCTCGCAGGTAAGAAGTCGTACCCACCGGCACTCCATGCCTTTTCCGTGGAGACATTCAAGGGAAGAATGGCCTCTTTTGCGCGGAAGTGGTCGGCTTTGGCTCTTTGCTCTGCCACATCATCGTGGCTATTGCGGTCATAGAGGTAAAGTCCGAGAAAAGTGAGAAGAATCCCAAGAGCTTGGATATAGGTAGTGGAGTTGCCAAACCATACAATCGCGACCACAATGACAAAGACTCTTTTGACCAAAGACGCCACTGAGTATGACACCGGCGATGTCATCGATATCAAGATAAAGGCCAGGATATTTTGAGCAAAATGTGACACGCCGTTGAAGACGAATTCAAGGAAGAGCTCCCCATGGTCCAAAGAATTCTTTTTGCCTGATAGAGAGATGACACCATCTTGTAGAAGATCCGAGATGAGAGGATAACCCTCTGAGATCACCCAGATCGGTAAAGTCAAGATTAAGGCCAATCCGGAGCAATAACAAAGCAGATTTAACTTGTCTAGTTTTGGTCGGTCCGGGGACTGGGGCTCTGATTCTGCACGAGACGTTTCGTTGAAGAGCTTCTTGGAAAATATGTTCTGAGAAACAAACACCAGAGCCGCAAGTAGTGCACACATTATGCCAAAGAAGTTGGTAGAGAACCCGGTGGAACAAGCAAGCATGACCCCTAAGGTCAAGGGAACAAGCGATAGATAAGTGGCTTTAGCATACCGGATGCGAAAAAACATGCGGTATGCTAGGACAGTGAAAAGGGGTGACAGTCCCTTAATGGTGTGCACCAGTGAAACGGGGATTTGTGAAGTAGCCATGGAGCTAAGTATATGACCTGCAAGCTGGAAGACTGCCAACGGCAATGTGGTTCCGATGATGTCTCGTGATGGATAGCGGAGGCCATTCTTGAGAGCTGGTACATTGTGTTTGAGCCAAGGAATCACGCTTGCAAGATAAGAGAGTAGTAGGCACCATATTGACACAAAGGCGAATTGTATGATCGTGAGAGTGATGGGTTTTGGTAGGGCATTTAATATGGACTTTGAGGATGTGTTTGTGACGGCGGAGGTTAGATACCAAATGAGGCAGAGAACCTAGACAACAATTAGCCACAATCCGGTAGATAAGACCTATAACCTTACAATCAGTTTATACGAGACTGGCGCTCCAAGTGCCTGTGCCAATTCCTGGGCGTTGGCGCTCACGCTGGCATTGCGTGTTCTGATGGTGCTGATTGCCTCACTGATACTTTTCCTTGGTTTGTGCCTCGAGTTTCTGATCTCTTGAGGGGCATAACTCGCTTTCCGCGGTTCCCAGCGGTCACTTTGCGTGTATCTGATAGAAGAGGCAGGGTATTGTGGTTCGCGCGTCGCCGCTGTGTCGTATAGATCATCATTGAAGGGTGGGAATTTATCCACCGGGCTAGTCATTGATTGGGAGGTAGAGGTTTTCGCTGGTATTTGCAACTCTGGTTGTCGTATAGATGCACGTCGTCCGGAGCCAGTTACGGTGGTTGTTGTCATTTCCCCGGTTGCCAGAAAAATAAACCCTCCCCCCTATGCTGGAAGTGGCGTCGTAGTTGGATCAAGAATTGAAGCTGGCGTTGGTGTTTTAAAACAAACAGTCCCAGATAGTCAGTCAAATAAGAAGACGGTGTAAATTCTTCAATCTGTCTGCGAAGGTAAGTCTCTATTTTCTGGGCGAGGCGATTTAGAGAATCGATTTAAGAGGGGTTTGGGGATTGAAACCCAGGTATCCATTCCGTAGTAACGTTCGCGGCCTTTTCCAGTATCGAGGTAAGTAAGCAGTACGGCCGGCCGACTGGCCGACTGGGTGGTGGATGACGAATCCCTAGTGGCGCTAACTAACTGCGACCATACACCGTAGAAGTTTGCTAGTTGGCTGGCTTTCCCAGGCCCCTCGGGGATTTCTTTTCATCAGTTAACTTTCTTCTATACGGAGTATATCAATTTTCAGGGTTAACCAGCGATTAAATGGATGTGCTGTGGCTTACTTACCTTCATCCTTACATATATTCTCGTATCTGAATGTATCTGTACTACTTGCTCCTACGAACCATGTACTGCGCAGCACACCACATCCGTCGACAGTACCCTAAATACCCGGCTAGACTACCTAGCATAGAACCTAGGTACTCTGATTTGTTATATTGTCTTCCCCCCCTTATCCAGCGCAGGTACACCGTACAGGTCACGGCGGAAGTCTGAGCCCATAGCACGTGACTAGGGACGGAGTTAGCTTAAGTAATCATACTCCACCATGACGGATGCTCTCGACCGACCCTGCGATGGATTGTCGTAAGAGATCATGGTCAACCAAGACTCATGAGTTTGTGCCGACTCTCGAATGAATCCCCTGCAACATGGAACCTTTCTTAGTATACCTCTCCTTAATACCTATAATAGGCTCGATCTTTGAATTGGCAGCAAGTTTTCAGGAAGCCAGTTTGGGCTTCATGAACCAGTGGATGCTTAACCAAGCCCTGCCCGGTCAAGGCTCTCCAAAGATCTCGTACTCCGAGGACTGGCAAGTTTTCGGTCCGTTTCGGTGCGGCACACGAGGTTAGTGGTGCACCTGCACCTTTCTAATCGTATAATGAACGAGCTTAATTGACCTACCACGACGTATATGCTCAGAATCCGTCTGGGGTGCAGACCCGCTAGAGATCGAGGGCGGATTCTCCAAGCTGCCATTCAATACCAGTGCGGTATTCAACAGTGCTCTTGCTGTCAACGGAACTGCTAAATGGGGTTTGCTTAGAGCTGACACCTCGGCCTTTTCGGATCAAGCAAAAGCCAAGCTAGTAGTGAAATTCCCTGACATAAACTGGGGCCATCTTAGCTCCGTTTATGGATGGCCTGGTCTGCAATATCAGGCCTGGGCGCGCGGTCGGTTGAAATTGAACAAAGGAACCAACCAGAATGTTGCTATCTTTATTCAGGGAATACTAGAATTCTCCATCAACGGTCAACGGCATTTTGGCGGCGATGTGTATGGCTATCATAAAGTGCCCATCATTCTAAGCCTGCCACCAGGCGATAATGTGTTAGAACTACGGTTAGTCCGTGATGTTCGGGCAATGGGCGGTATAGGAGAACCCACCATTGAGGTCACAATGGAAGCAGATATACGCCATGATCATCTTACCGTGGATGAACACAGTCTGATCCTACCAGAATTAACCGATGGAACGCTGGGCAGCTCGTGGGCATCGGTGAATGTACAAAACAACGTTCCTGATCCAATCGAAATTCTCTCCATCGAGTCTTCCGATGTTGGTACCTCGAGGGATCTTCAAATTTCTGAACCAAAGTAACAGCTGGATAGGACGACCAACTCCAACTTATCATGGAGAAGACTTCACGTCTATCTCCATACCAGATCAGGCCTGTTGTATTTCAGATTCGTGCCGGGCATACTCCGACAAATGAGGTCTCCGCCGAAATATGCTTTAGAGTACGAAAAGGAGATAGCCAAATTCGATGCACTCGGCCGTTCAGGGTTAATTTACCCCGAAGGCTCTTATCAGAAGCTCAAAGGATTACCTATTTACATCCTGCGAACATCGTCTCGTATGCCATATTGCGCGCCCCACCAAAACAGTCATGTCATGGGAACGAGCCCCTTCCGGTCATTATTGCGCTCCATGGCGCAGGGCTCGAAGCAGATAGCATGCAAGTACGCCGAATGTTGGATGCCGCGTATGGGGTCTGCGCATGGATGCTGTTTCCAAGCGGTGTCACCTCCTGGAGTGGTGATGATTGGCGTGAGTTTACAGGATTTCCTTTTGCTTTTCCTTTCCCTAATGTTTTGAAGCCTCGATTCATTGGAAAGACTTACCCTCAAACTTACGCTTTCACCGAGGATGGAAAATAGCAATTACTGATCACTTCAGACTCATGGGGCTCTTCTGATATCAGGGCTGCCGTAGACGCAGTCCCATTATGGATAGAGAATATTCCTTGGAAAGGACCGGACTTATCACATGCTAGTTGGATAGTCATCGGCCACTCAAATGGGGGTCTGAAACCCATCAAATATCCAATCCAATTTTTATTCGTTCGCTAACTTATACAGGTCAAGGTGCATGGTATCTTGCCACTCACTACCCCGACAGCGTTGTTGCCCTGGCGCCCGTGTCGGGATATTCGTCAATAGAAAGTATGTGCCCGGATATTTGACTCAAAAAGCGACTATCTTGCTGATATGGTAGATTACGTGCCTTATACCATGTGGCAGGAATCTGAGCCTTTGCTCTTCTCAGTTCTTCAAAAGTCACGCTCCAGTTTCAAACATGAACGGCTACTGAGCAACCTCGCTGGAATCCCAGTATTACAGCAGCATGGCGCAATTGATGACAATGTCCCGGTATATCACTCTCGCCTCATGCACCAGCTACTAGGAGAAGAACATTGGCCGTCCGAGTACGAGGAACTAGTCGGGAAAAACCATTGGTATGAAGGGGTGTTGACATCGCCGGCCCTCTTGAGGTTCTACCATGAACATGCTCATTCTGAATCTCACTCAAAGATCCCCACTTCATTCACAGTGACCATACCATCCTGTGGGTATATCTCATCCAAGGGTGGCATTTATGTTGATCAACTACAATCGCCTGATGTGGATGGCCAAATAGAAGTCACCCGAGACATCAATAGTGGAGTGTGGTATCTCAAGACTCGAAACATACATCGTTTTCACCTTTCAGGCAAACCTGACCGTGCAGAACTGCCTACTTCCTTGGTACTTGATGGTGCAAAAGACCCCTTCGAGATCAACAGAGACCAAAACAAACAAACCTGGTTTTTCAAGGATGCACGCGGCAAATGGAATTTGTCCCAAAACCACACCTGGATGAGTTTAGCTCAAAGATATGGTCGTCAGCTTGGTGCAATGGATGCTATTCTATACTCGGAAGGACCTTTTGCAATCGCTTCGTGCTCGCCTGAAGTTGAGCACGTCGCACTTCAAACCAGCCGTAACCTTTTGCAATATTTCGGTGCAGATTCATTCTTAACGATTCGATACAACGATACTATTTCCCGCGCAGCCCACAAAGGCCGACAGCTGATAGACGGTAATATCTTGACTCTTGCGTTAGGAAACGATCTACCGCACTCGGAACTCAAGGCATTCCCAATTACTGTGAGCGAGGACCAATTGGTTTTATCTAAGAGACCACACTATCCTGGCCCTGGGCAAAATCTCTTTGGAGGGGATCAACATCGCATTGACTTCCGCTTTGAGTTCGAGGCTGGAATGGGCGCGCTCTTTCTTCGTCCATTGGAGAACGAACGACTCGAGCTTGTGGTATGGGGGGCAGATATATCCGGCCTAGAACAAGCTGCACGCCTTGTTCCCACACTAACTGGAGTTGGTCAGCCCGATTTTATCATACTGAGTGATGCCTGCCGCTGGAAAGGTCATGCTGGACTTTATGCTGCCGGGCATTTTGATAAATTCTGGCAAGTATCATCGGGTTCTTTTATACGCGCAGATCCACAGCCACATTGGAAGTAACCTGGCCTAAATGAAACGAGCGTCCTACGCAAGTTGATTTTGCTTTTCGTAGTACAATGCTTCGGTAGGGGTTGCTTTTTATTTCTTTTTCTTCTTTTTATAATGCCAACCTGATGCCACCCGCCAGTAAGTAATCAGCAGTAGGTACTGAAGGCCCCCGGGCTTTTGAACGCCAGCAATCTACGGTTGGTCTTTATCCCTACATTTGAAAACACTCAATTTGGCTTGTATTTTTCCGTTTGAAGGGTTGATCTTAGTGTGGAGACCCCCCAAATGAAATTCTTGACAGCTCCCTTCTTGCTGACCCGAATCAGGTGTTCCTTCCTTATTTCCTTTTCAGGTTGACCTCACTCCCCCCCTTCCCTTCCCTCCCCTTTCTCCCTTTTCCTGGCAATTGTTGAGATTGTCCATTGCTACTTCCTAGTCCTTTTATTTCTGGTTCCCGATATCTATCTTTCTGAATTAATATATTTGAATGTGCAAACTTCCGATATCTTCTCTTCTAAATACTACTTATCTATCTCGAGGCTCACTCTGCGACGAGATCAGGCCTATCTCTTCACTTATGACCGCATTTTAATTTTTCTTGTTCAGTTCATGAACAAACCTTCTTGAACTTGGATTCTGGAAACTGTGACGTCTCACAATCATCGTGAATTCAGCTTTCTCCCGCTTTCTCTCGATCTTCGTTTCTGCTCTTGCAGCATTGGGTCCCCGGATCCATCAAAGACAGGTTCTGGAATCAATCTGTGCAAAATGTCTTTATTATCAACAGGGTCCCCAAATGCTAGCCACAAGAATGCCGAGAGAGTAATGCCTTTGACCGATGAAAGCATTGAATCGAGCATCCACGAGAGAAGCTTATCATTTGACTGCAAAGGATCGGTGAGCTATTGCAAAAAAACTAGTCATGATTGTCGGAGCCTGAGTTGACCCAATACTTTACTCACAGAGCAAGAAGAGTTTAGCCGGCTCCGGCGGCCACCTTGAACCCTTGTTGTCCTGCAAATTGGGGAACTTCAAACCAGTGGCTGGTGAGGCTGGAGATAACCCCTCAAACAAGGTCAGACTCTTGCAAAGGTCCAGAACTTCAGCATGACTTACAATCCTAGAAGCAGAAGTTGGACCATTTGAATACCAACATAGTCCCCGAGGCTTCTGAAATGGAGAAACTGCTTGCCAAACTTTCTCCCAGACCCCAGTCGACAGGTGTCAAATCTTTTGTGGATTTGGAAGCTTTCACCAAGATACCTGAGCAGCAAGATTGCTCCGACGGGGGAAAGCGTGTTTTCACAGGCAATAGCGAAATTCCAGAGGGCTATGTGGATGCCACCAAGCTTGTTAGCATGTTGCCCAGCATTCCCACACCCAAGCCGTTTGATATATCTACTTTAATAGACCCCGCTGAACCAGGTATGACACAGACAGGGGCCTCGGAAGTGTTTCGCTTGAAGCAAGAACTGCTTGCTGCCAACTCGAAGATCGCCCTGCAAGAACAAGAGCTGGCTCAAACCCGTGTGATCAAACATACTTTGGATCAAGCCCTTGGCCCCCCTTCTGAAGCGGACTTCAATGGCCGTGAAGTGACCGAGCAGACGATCAGTCATTTACAAAACGCGTTCAACGCAACCAGTCCGCCATTCAACCAACTGCTGGATGGGTGGACTGGACAAGATGACTCTCAATCCGATATCTCGGATGCTCTTTCCGCTGGAGCATACAGCAGAGCTCAGAGATTCTGGATTTCCCCAACTCAACATTCGTTTAGCATGGGCTCCAATGCCTCAAATCCCGACACATCTTACGGAGATGCCTTGCAAGTTCCTTGTAGCTCATTGAGCCAAGAATCAAGCAGACCATGGGGCACGTCAATCCACACCCCCAACATTCCTGGAAACGCCTCTCTTCAATCCCACCGGGTGTTCTCCAGCAGCTCATCCGGGCACAATAATTTTGATACACGACTTCCCGGGGAGCAGGCTCGATACCTTCAGGGACCAGGACTCGGGCCACGTAGGCCTGTTTCCCAATCCAACCGTGGTGGATCTTGCTTCCCAGCGCAGAACTCTCCCTGGGGCACATTCACGAATGGCTCTCCAAGCAATCCTGCTCCTAGGTCACCACCCGGCCGACATGGAAATGCTTATCAGCAAGTCGGCTTATATCCAGTTCCCTCGTATCATCAACAACCGGCTGGGACTCCGCTTTCCCCAACGGCGGCTGAGTTCACTTCGGCCACGAACACGGGTGCTGTACCATGGACACCCTCACCGGTGAGTCTTGGTAGAATCTGATCCTTTTGTGTTTCACTTTATTGTGCATGGTAACTTAGACATTTTAGGTTGGAGGGACGCCCGCCCATACTTACGTTTCCCCCTTGGAGCCCCTGAATTATCGACGGCTTTTGGACAAAAATGTTTCCTGCGATTGGAGATATATTGTGGATAAGATTGTTTGCAATAACGACCAGCAAGCCTCTATTTTTCTTCAACAAAAACTCAAAGTTGGAACAGTGGAGCAAAAGTACGAGATCATAGAGGCCATCGTACACCAGGCTTATCCCCTCATGATCAACCGTTTCGGGAACTTCCTGGTTCAGCGATGCTTCGAACATGGAACCCCAGAGCAAATAATCGCCATTGCTAATGCTATTAAGGGCAATACGCTAAGCCTTAGCATGGATCCATTTGGATGCCATGTCATCCAAAAGGCGTTTGACTGCGTACCTGAGGAGCCAAAAGCCATGATGGTCCATGAACTCTTACGGAGAATTCCTGAAACAGTAATCCACCGATACGCTTGTCATGTCTGGCAGAAGCTTTTTGAATTACGCTGGAGCGGCGAGCCTCCACAAATCATGGCCAAAGTCAATGATGCACTGCGTGGGATGTGGCATGAAGTTGCTCTCGGAGAAACTGGAAGTCTTGTGGTCCAGAACATCTTTGAGAACTGTGTAGAGGATGAAAAGGTACAGTTACTCCCAAGATTCCCTACTTCATTTTTTTTCTCTCATATAATAACCATTAGACTGACCTGTACAAAGCGCCCAGCAATTGAAGAAGTGCTTGCGAAAGTTGATATACTTGCTCATGGACAGTTCGGAAACTGGTGCATTCAGCACATATGTGAGCATGGTGCACCTCACGACAAAAACCGTGCTGTTGAGCACATTGTTCTCTGGGCAGTTGATTACAGCATGGATCAATTCGCGTCAAAGATTGTAGAGAAATGTCTGAAGATAGGAGGCTCTGAGTTCTTGGATCGCTATCTTGCCCGAGTATGCACCGGACCTATCGATCGACCGAGAATGCCTTTGATTGACAGTAGGTTCAAAAACCCGGGTCTCTTTTTTCTCTGGCATACTAAGGTGATACAGTTGCCGGTGATCAATATGGGAACTATCTCATTCAATGGATTTTAATGAATGCTGCACCTCATCACCGTGAGCTGGTAGCAAGTCATATAAGGTATCCAAAAATGCTTTTCCTTTGAACTTTCTTTATTTGCTATGTCGAAATGGGAATGACACTCTGAAACGCCCCTACCCTCCAAGCCCATGCCGGTTTTCTAATCATGGGCACAGGAAGCACATGGTCTCACTCCGCGGATCGAAGTTCGGCTCACGCGTAGCCATGTTATGCTGCAACCCATCTCATGCAACACGCCCCGGGCCAGGTGCGGGCATACAGATAGGCCGATTCAACAACTTTGGAGACGACCGCTTCCAGGTGCCAGGACAACATGGAGCACGCTTTGGTCGCGGAAATCAATGGAATCCCGGTTATCCGCCATTCCGCTAAGGAAGCCTATGGAAAACCCGTTCTGCCTTCTAAGGAACGAATTAATTATCTTTTGCGAATCAGACTTCACGGTGTTTTATACCTGGACCCTGAACAAGCGGTGTTCCAATCCTAGCATGCATAGCATGACATTCTCTTTCTCTCTATTTAAAATTTCGAACGCGAACATGATCTCTCACTCTATCTATGCCATGGATTCTTCTGAGCACTGCCTTTTTCAACAAGGGTTGGGAGAATACGAAGATGTTATAATGTGCGTTGGTGAGTGAAGGACAAGAGCTATCAGTGGCTATCGCCTTGTGTCGACTTATCAACAGGCAATTAATATTTTGCTAGGATGGTAGAGATTTTACAAGAGTACAGACAGAGTTACTTACAAGTGTGGGTTGTTTATGGAGAAGCTTTGGTTTACAGAGACAGTACTACGTGTCGCGAGTCTACCTATCGATGACCATCTGCTATGTCCCATCTCTGACCGATTCCTAACCTGTTGATACTATTATTCCCCTTAATACAGCGAAATTAACAGTTTTTATGGAGCTTTCCGAGGCCTGTACAAGGAAGAGATCTCGCTCCATATCTTTCTCCGTCACGCTCTTGTAGCCACAGCCGTCCCGAGTAAGCACGACCTCGCCTCAATGCACAAGAGACACGGGGGAGAATCATTCGCCCTTGTAAATCGTGCAAATCGTGAGTTTTCAGTGGCTCTCCTTTTCCCACGGCTTGCGTCTCTTTGGCTTGGTACTCGGGGTATCATGGCCCATTAAGACGGTGTCTGGAATTTGCTGGATACCAGGAATCGGTTGGCCGGAGGTAATGAGATCGACTATATGTGCAAATGAGGAGGGGTACGAAGGGTCCCCCTGTGTATGTGTCGATTCTTGCTTTGTGCGAGGATTTATTTGCTCGGACATGGCCTTACTCCCACATGAACCTGGAGATCTTGTTGAAGGCGACGACCCTTGTAGCCAAGCCTTATAATCTTGGAAATTCAACGGCTCCGCATGCCTCTCTTTTCTGGATAAGAAGAGAAGGAAGTATTAACACTGTAAGCCCTTCACCCGTGAGATCGTATGAAAAGGCCTACCTTGAATAGTAAAAACATTTTGCCTGTAGGACTAGGTCATCTTGGCGGAGGAGTTCCGTTTCAGTCACAGGAACATCAGGGTGACCGAGTATCACCGATAAGCCTTGAGAAAATTCAGAATCATCACCAAACCGGTACGAGCCCAATTTCTCAAATTGCTCAATTGTCGAGGGTTGGAACTTCGGCACCGTGTCCTCGTGCGCCGGAGTACAGCCTGGAGGTTGACTCGACGGGGATTGTGAGAGCGGCTGAGAGTCCATAGAGTCACGCTAAAGATCAACTTGAAGGGCAAACATGCAAGTCAAAGGGCGGGACGGCAAGATGCAATTGTTGAGTGAAATTGACTTTCGATTGCGGCATGAATTGCTTCCTTGGTCGGTTGCAGTGGTTGTGTACGGAGTAGAGGTTCAAGATCGCAAGGAAATAAACTCTCAGCCGAGGCCGAGTCGACTGACGTATGTGGGGAACTAGTTCTGACAAAGGCAAAACGTGCGGGGTGTGCGGGCGGGTCGAGAGGGCTTTATAAGGAGGCGCGTGATGTATCAGGACCCATCATCGTATCATTTTTCATTTTTCTCGTGTACGTATACATACATAAAGGCCTCGAACCTTATGATTTCTCGTTACTATGCTGAGGTGTCCATTGTATCTAGACTAGACCCTTCCTTAGGGAGATCATCATTGGCCGAATTGGTCGTCCGACTTTGACATCCTGGACAATTGTGCACGACCTCATGGGCAAAGAGGTCGCAGTCGATGCAAAAATGATTCCTACAAACAGTGCATTCGTAGCGACTGCTTATGCTCATTCCCTTGTTCTGACTCTCCGCTACTTGTAATTGTTCCTCGGAAGGTACAGGAGGGAAGGGTACGCCACAAGCGAAGCATACAGAACTGAGCGAAGCTCGATACCATGGAACCTCGACCCAATTTATTAGCGGGAAGAGATGATGATATGACCGAGCGAGATGTGTTGACAGAATTAAAGTAAGGCTGCACGTGGGGCACTCGGCAGGGAGACCGCATACTTTGCTGTTGCATCGTGAGCACAAATAGCCCCCACAAGAAGGCTTTGAATGGCAAGCACATAGAGACGGGTATGTTTCGACAGTACGAGAAGGGAACCCCATCATGAGGAGCGAGCTTGTGGACTGCTTTTGGGAATATGTTACGGGCGGCGTTGTAACATCCATCATCAATTCCCGGAAATGTTGCTCGTCGAGCGCAACGCCATACGTCGAGTCGTCGCCGCCATTGGTTTTCACGCAGAGTTCGCGGCAGATGGCAACCTGGGCGGCTAGGCCGACAATACCGACCCGTATATAATCATTGATGAGGGTGTTTGTTGTTTCATGGATATCGCCAGGGTCGGAGGAAAGAAGGGAGCCGAATATGAGGAGGATCTCGCGAGTGCCGTGACTTGGAGTGTGACTTCGAAAATAGAACCGACGCATTAGTCTGCAGTTAACGTCGATGTTGACGCCGATCAAGGGGCGAGACGTACAAAAGAGCACCGCGAGCCATTTCAAGCCCATTTTGAATGCTAGGAAGGCCTTTCGGATCCTGATCCCTTAGAGCTTGTATCGAACTGATGTGCTCCGTAGGGTTTCCACTCATGTCACTTATGCGAGTCGCAAGGCCGTCGCGCAGACCGAGGACGGCAAGCTGTGAGATGGGGTTTTGTTCAAAGAACTCCTTGACAAACTCTTGCGCGTACCGGAGCGTAAGAAGATATCGCGTCGGTCGGAGATCTTTTTCCATCATAGACTGCGATAGGTCGAGGATTAAAACCAGGTGCCGGATGATGCCTCGTTGTAGCGGCGTCGTGTCCCTCAAAAGCCTGCAAGCAAGAAATAAACAAAGGGAAAGCAAGAGAATTCAGCCTCATTGATCGAATGGAGAGGCAGTCTTCTTGTACTGCTAGAATCCAGGGCGAATTTTTCGTCCTCTCCCGCAAAGCTTACCTCTTCCTTTTTCCAGCTTCAAGAAGTCCGTCGACAGCCGAGCTGATTGTGCCATCTGCGCTCTCCACCAAGGACTCCCAGGTCCGGGAGACTTCCCATTCCGCGCCTCCACGCTGTCTCTTTCTCTTTGGGCGAGGTGCCGTATCCCCTCGCGATCCACGATGAAGGTTACCCTCGTTCTCGTCCTCGGAAACCTCCCCAAGATACTCTTCGTCGGAATCTGCCATGACGGTGATGGTTTGAAAGAAAAGGATGGACGAGGCAATGGATGTGCAGCTGTGAGGTTTGGGTGACGAAAAGGAGGCAAGAGAGAGAGAGAGAGAGAGAGAGAGAGAGAGAAGATTAGGTGTTCATCAAGTGGTTAAGAGATGGGTAGTAGTTGATAACATGAACTTCACAGGGCCCCGGCAGAAACCAGCCGGGAAAGGGTCCAAGCTCCCTCCCGCGGGCGATCTCTGGCTCTCCCGTTGTCCTCTCTCCGTCCTGGAATCCAGAGTCCAGGATCTAGGATTAACAACCCGGTCGGCCTGTGTTATCCGAAAGTAGCCGTACGGAGCCTTTTCAGTGCCCCTGTTCCTCCTACCAAGTATACTAATTGATCCAGCAGATGTGGGGGAGACGGTGCATCACGTCAACCAAGCGTCCGGGCGTAGCTACTACTACTCAGGCATTAATCCGCGGTCCCCCGGCGTCTTTTCTCCGTCGCCCCTCCTCCCCCTCCTTCTCCTCCTCTGCTTTCTTTTCGCGCGCCTCGCCTTCTCCCCGCCGTCCTCCTCTCCCGTCGCGCACTCGCTCAACCCGCTCACTCAACCCTTTCGCTGTTCCATACTCGTTTGCTAGGCATTGCTCTTCGGAAATACGTGCAATGGCCACAAAAGACAGAGAAATTCTCCCCGACGTGTGAGCAGTTCCAGCGGCCTCTGAGATTGGGGGCTGGGTCCCTGGTTCATACACGGCTACTGACCGGGTTGCAGGCTGACGCCCGTCAATTATCATGTATCCTTGTTTGATCTTGAGCTTGGTGGCTCTTGGGCCTACAAGGGAGCCGTCAAGATAGATGCCAGAGTCACCCGTCCCACCAAGGAGATTGTACTGAACTCCAAAGAAATCGAGGTTCAGAATGTGGAGGTCTTGGGAAAAGATGGTTCGTAATGGTCGTTTTCCATTTCGGCGAGGGTACCACTTTACTGACCCCGCTGTAGGAGCCAAATTGGCGCTGGCATCCGATATCTCGTATGACAAAAAGTCGGAACGTGTGGTTTTCAAGTTCCCAAATGAACTCACCCCTTCCGACATCGTGTTGTCTATCGCCTTCACAGGCACTATGAACAGTGCCATGGCTGGCTTCTACCGATCCAAATACAAGCCGGTGACAGAGCCGGGTGCCGATACCCCCAAGGAAGGCGACTTCTACTATATGTTAAGCACCCAGTTCGAATCGTGCGATGCACGTAGGGCCTTTCCTTGTTTTGACGAGCCAAACTTGAAAGCTACCTTTGATTTCGAGATCGAGATCCCCACGGGACAGACAGCTCTTAGCAACATGCCCGTTGTGTCCGAGAGGGAGGGTAGCCGTCCTAGCCTCAAGTTTGTTTCGTTCGAAAGGACTCCTGTGATGAGCACTTATGTGAGTCGATACTGAAAGGTCCCACCGCTGTCACGGTCAGAGCTAACTACTTCAACAAAGCTTCTTGCCTGGGCCGTCGGGGACTTCGAATACGTTGAAGCCATGACGCAACGCCAGTACAAGGGGAAAAGTATCCCTGTTCGTGTTTACACGACGAGGGGTCTTAAGGACCAGGCTCGGTTTGCTTTAGAGTGTGCTCACCGCACCGTGGACTATTTCTCTGAAGTCTTTGAGATTGAGTACCCTTTGCCCAAGGCGGATCTACTTGCTGTTCATGAATTCGTGAGTGGCTCTATTGCACCCTTGTTCGATGAATACTTATCTTTCTCAGGCCATGGGTGCCATGGAGAACTGGGGACTGGTGACGTATCGCACTACTGCCGTCCTGTTTGACGAAGGGAAGTCTGATACGCGGTACAAGAATCGCATTGCTTACGTTGTGGCACACGGTTAGTCCAGTCCGCCAAGGCTTCTCTGCTCGTTCCTGGTTGTTACTCACCGCTATTGATTTAGAGCTGGCTCACCAATGGTTCGGTAACCTGGTGACAATGGATTGGTGGAATGAATTATGGCTCAATGAGGGTTTCGCCACCTGGGTCGGCTGGCTGGCTGTCGATCATTTTTACCCTGGTAACGCCCAACGTCCTTTGAAGCTTGAATTCGTTCCATCTAATCACATGTACAGAATGGAATATATGGTCACAGTTTGTCGTACGAAATTCCCGAGGTAACATCGACATTTCCTTATGAAAAGCTAATAGTTACGCAGGCTGAAGGTGTACAACAAGCGTTCCACCTCGACTCATTACGTGCCTCTCACCCGATAGAGGTCCCCGTGAAGAATGCCCTGGAGGTGGACCAGATTTTCGATCATATCAGTTACCTCAAAGGAAGTTCCGTGATCAGAATGCTGAGTGATCATCTTGGTCGGGAGACATTCCTTCGCGGAGTGGCCCTATATCTCAAGGCCCATGCCTACGGTAGGTCAATGTTATGAGGGTAAGTCCAAACGAGTTTGGTTTATTAACAAGATTTAATCCGTAGGCAATGCTACGACCAATGACCTTTGGTCGGCCCTCAGCAAAGCTTCCAATCAGGACGTTAATAGCTTCATGGTACGTCTTATGTCACTGGCATTTGCTATCGTTGCTTTCTAACACTGTGGTGAAGGACCCTTGGATCAGAAAAATCGGATTCCCGGTCGTTACCGTTGCGGAAGAACCAGGACAGATAAGTATCCGCCAGAATCGCTTTCTTTCATCGGGAGACGCGAAACCAGAGGAGGATGAGACAACGTGGTGGATTCCACTTGGGGTCAAGTCAGGCCCAAAAATGGAAGATGTAAACTCGGATGCTCTCACCTCCAAGGCTGCCACCGTTCAGGGTGTTGGACAGGATACATTTTACAAGATCAACAAGAACCTCTCAGGCTTTTTCAGAACCAATTACCCGGCAGATCGACTATCAAAACTCGGAAAGTCTCTGGGGCTGTTGAGTACTGAAGATAAAATCGGCCTGATTGGTGATGCCGCTGCCCTTGCCACATCTGGAGAGGGCACGACCGCAGCTCTATTGGCTCTCCTTGAAGGATTCAAGGAGGAAACCAATTACCTGTTAGTTTCCCTCCCTTCGCTGGAAATTACATTCACGCAGAATGTGTCCAGAGTGAAAACTGACATATTCTAAGGGTTTGGTCTCAAATTTCTTCGTCCCTCGCCAATTTACGCTCGGTCTTTGCGCAAAATGAACAGGTGGCCAAGGGATTGAAGAGGTTCACCCTCGAATTGGTATCTCCCGCAGTCGAACGGATTGGGTGGGAATTTGGACCAAATGAAGACTATCTCACTGTTCAGCTCCGGAAGCTTCTGATTGGAATGGCTGGCGTTGCAGGCCATGAGAGGTATGTTAAGTTACTCATCCATTACCTCTTCAGATGACTCACGCAACTCAGAATTATCGCGGAGGCTAAACGACGCTTCAAACTCTGGGCCAAGGGAGAAGACAAGAGTGCTATCCACACCAATTTGCGCTCGGCAATCTTTGGCATTGCGATTTCGGAAGGTGGCCGGGACGAGTACATGTCAGTCAAAGAAGAATATCTTCAGACCGATTCCGTAGATGGCAAAGAAATCTGTCTAGCGGCACTAGGACGGACTAAAAGCGCGGAGCTCGTCGAGGACTATCTGGATTTCGTATTTTCCGACAAGGTGGCCATCCAGGATGTACACAACGGCGCCGTTTCCCTGGCGGCAAACTCCAAGGTCCGACACCTTCTTTGGCAATACATGAGAAACAATTGGGAAATGGTCGAGTCTCAACTGTCAGCAAATAACGTTGTGTTCGAGCGCTTTGTACGGATGGGGCTTTCGAAATTTGCAGACCACCAGATTGGTTCTGACATCACTTCATTCTTCGAGAAGCAGGACACGAGTGCCTATGACCGCGCATTGGTGATTGTCTCGGATAGCATCCGTACGAATGCGCGCTACAAGGAAAGGGACGAGGCACTGGTTTTGGAGTGGCTTCAAGCTCATAAATACGCCTGATGCTCGGCGGAATATCTTGCTCGATAGGCTAGAGTTGCCTTTTGACACCCAACTGAGTGTAGTACCTAAGGCAAACAATCCAAAGAACCCAGGGTCTCTCTCTTTCTCTCTCGAGCTTCCATTGAAAGTACAGATCTCTACGCAGTATCATTTGACAAGGTCAGAGTACCCATGACCACGTCATGTACCTGGTATAAACTATGGCCCACTGAGTAGGACTGTTCTGCACACGAGAAAAGAATTACCTTTATAAACTTCAAGTCCACCTAATCAATTAAGATACATGACTAGTTATATTGCCGATAATTACTTGTTTTCCAGCATAACTCGGACGAGAAAGTAACAGGGAAGTATGCTAACTACCTAGGGGGGGGGGGGGGGGGCAAAGAAACTGGAAGAAGGCGTTAAAACAAAGGGACTGCGACCGTCAAGGGATACATAACTAACCGTACAATACAGAAGAGTACGTACTCAAAGGGCACTAGGCTCGATCAGGGGGTCCCGGGGTGAACGTGAAACGGTCACAGGCGTAACCACCGCCCTTACTAAGAAGTGCTGGAACCTGCACGCTGGGTTCGCCTGCTCTCCTGCACTCAAGCAACGCATCCGCCATTTCAAGACTCCAGCCAGTTTCCATCGAAGTAGACAGACACAACCAGTCTCCTCTACCTTCAGATCCTCGATCGACTTCAGCTAAGATCAGCGAATACATCCCGCCCATACTGATACTCGCTTTTGGCTACTTTTGCTGTCCGACGTCCCTAAATACTCTGCCGTTGTCAACAGATCAGCATCCCTACTCCGATCATCATGAATCCCGAGTGGTAAGTTTTCTTTTTGCTACCCTGCATTTACGTACGGCCTCCCGATGCCTTTTTATTGTTCATTTCCCCCGGAAAATCGGCTGTTCGGAATCTTGGAGAGGCTCGTTTGCTAATTTCACCGGTTGATTAGAGTACTCCCCCCTCCTCCACGACCCTCTATCTCTTCGGCGGACAACAAACACATCACACTCCCGTGACTTTGCTCCCTGACAAGTTATACAGATACGACTATCTGTTTAAGCTGCTGCTTATCGGAGATTCCGGTGTCGGAAAGTCTTGCTTGCTCCTCCGATTTGCCGATGACACCTACACGGAAAGTTATATCTCTACCATCGGTGTCGATTTCGTATGTCCCTTCTCCTCTACTTCCCTCCTTGTCTATGATGAGCCCACGTTGATATTGACTGTTCCGTGACAGAAAATCCGGACCATCGAACTTGATGGCAAGACCGTGAAACTTCAGATTGTAGGAATCTCGTTACCCGAAGAGGGATCTACTTGATAGCTGACGGAGAGCCTAGTGGGATACTGCTGGCCAAGAGCGGTTCCGAACTATCACCTCGTCCTACTACCGCGGGGCCCACGGAATCTGTGTCGTATACGATGTGACTGACATGGACTCCTTCAACAACGTAAAACAATGGCTTCAGGAAATTGACCGCTATGCCACTGAAGGCGTCAACAAGCTTCTTGTAGGCAACAAAAGCGATATGGAGGATAAGAAGGTTGTGGAATACACTGTGGCAAAGGTACGTCGTTCCCCCCATCCCGTCTTCATACTCTTTGAAAATAGATGCTTTCTTCAATGAGAATAGCAAGCGCTGACCTAGGATGTCATTGCAGGAATTTGCCGATAGTCTAGGAATCCCGTTCCTGGAGACCTCCGCCAAAAACGCTTCGAATGTCGAACAGGCTTTCTTGACGATGGCAAGACAGATCAAGGAACGCATGGGCACTGCCACCGTCAACAACAAGCCTACCGTGCAGGTTGGGCAAGGCCAGGGTGTTCAATCTGGATCCGGAGGTGGTTGCTGCTAAGTTCTTGTTATTCTGAGCTATGTAAGGGTGCAATCCATCGAAGGCGTGTAAGCACATCGCCAGGGTAATGGCTGATCTGCTAGCTCCCTTTGGTCGAATGGCATTGTCCGAAACCCGATATGGCAAGGATGGTATCTACGAATTGCTTCAGATCTGGTATGATGATCGGTGATGAGCACAAATGCTTCACCATGCTTAGACGGCTTGTTGATTTTGTCTTAATATCGCGTACAACCGTGGTGCTGCCTATTTTCATTTCCTTTGTTTCACTTTTCCTTTGTCTTGCTCTTTTCTATTTTGCTGCCTCTTTATCACTGGTTTCTCAATTTCCTTTTCCGTGTTGCGCTTCAATATCTTGTCTTCCTTTTTTTCCCCCTCCTCTTCGTTTTTAAACAGCATCCTTGATTTAGTTTTCTCCGATAATATTGTTTTCGCGAGTTCATCTTAACTGGTGGGACTTCCTGCGTAAACCTTACCCGGTTCAAGTAATGGAGAAAAACATGACTATCGCCGACATACTGATCTGGTGATGTATTTAGCACTAGTTCATGAATTTTACTTCGGTTTTATTTGTGCCATTCCATGGACAAGGGGGTGTAAACAAAACGCATGTACATACATACCTAGCGTAGGTAGGTTCCTGGGCTCTGGAAACTTGAAACGCTGAGAAGGCGAGCCGATAGTTAATACGAGTTCTACGAGAGACCGATGTCTTATCGGGCACTCACATGATACCGGTCATGACTTATCACATGTGTCAAGTCACGTTACGTATACACATACGTATGATATACGTACGAAATAGCATACAGTACCTACTTCAGGTAAAGTAGGTAGGTAAGTGAATCAAATTATTCTATCTGGGGGGCATCGATTTTATTACCGTTAATGTATGTACATACTCCGTACATACATATACCTACGGTACTTACACTGTATATAAAACACCTACTGAGGCCCGAAGTTGTTGCCTGTAATGAAGTACGAGATACTGTACTATACAGTGCCTATGATGTAATGTACCTACAATACCTTGTATCGAACACCTTAAGGCACTTCCTGTAGCAGAGACCGAATGTACTTCTGGTCAGTGAAAGTGCGCTTGAAGTACTCCATAAACTTATCTGGCCGGGAGCTAACTACTAACTACTAACTAACTAACTAACATACAAAGCAGCTGCATTATTAACCCACCCAGGCCCAGTGCTGGTTGGGGAACGAGGTGCCCATCTAACTGCAAAGGGCTTAAGTTTTGCATTCTTATCCATACATCAGCCGAGGCACAGGCTTCGGTAAACGTCATGAAAATCGTCGCCCGCTTGCCAAAGCCGAATCATTCTCGTACCCCGAGTGCCCAAGCACATTTGGCCGACTCAAGTTGCCCCTTTTTATCTTCCTTTCTCTTCTCTTCGCACTTCGCAGTATTCTCCTGCCTTAATGCAAACTGATTTATTCCCAAAACACGCTATCTTCGAGCCTTGGTTTCTACCTCTTCAACTTCGTTCCTAAGAACAACGAATCCCGGCATAGATAAACGACAGCTCGCTAGGGCATCTCAATACCTGTTTCCAAAATCTTCTGTTTATCATGTCTCAGTCGAAGATTGACGGCGCGAATAAGGTAGCTGTGGCATCGGCTGCAGCGCAACAAAGCGATAACATAGCACATGCATTGGCTGGCGCTGGTGGGGGAATACTTTCTATGATCTTGACGTGCGCCCTCCATCACCAGATATCTTGTCCTTGGAACACTGCTAACATGGATTATCTTGTAGGTACCCTCTTATCACGCTTTCAACCCGAGCACAAGTCGAATCCAAGCGTGCTCACTCTACAACTGCCGATGCTATTCGCCGCATTGTCCAACGGGAGGGCGTTAGTGGACTCTACTCTGGTCTTGAATCTGCGCTCTTTGGCATAAGCGTCACTAACTTCGTATACTACTACTGGTACGAATGGACACGCTCGGCCTTTGAGAAGGCAGCACTGAAGAGCGGTCGCGCCGCTAAAAAGCTCTCAACCATTGAGTCAATGATCGCAGGAGCAATTGCTGGAAGTGCAACGGTGCTCCTCACCAACCCAATCTGGGTAGTAAACACCCGAATGACGGCTCGCAAGTCTGATTCAGACGAGCAGGCGTTACCCGGTGCTCCCTCCAAGAGATCGCAGGCGTCTACTATTGCCACTTTAATAAGCCTGCTACGAGAAGAGGGCCCGAAGGCTCTCTTTGCCGGCGTTCTTCCGGCACTTGTCCTTGTTATCAACCCGATCTTACAATACACCATTTTCGAGCAGTTGAAAAATATGGTGGAGCGTCGGAGGCGCATGACGCCGAAGGACGCCTTCTATCTGGGTGCTCTTGGGAAGATCCTGGCAACCTCTCTAACCTACCCCTACATCACGGTCAAAAGTCGGATGCACGTTGCCAGTAAGGATGGTCCCAAAGAAAGTCTGAATGGAAGCGTCAAGAAGATCATCGAAGAGGAGGGATACATGGGATTGTATAAAGGTGAGTGGAGGCCTGTTCTACGACTCTGAGTAAGACCCTGGCTGACACTAGGCTTTTCTTGCAGGGATTGGACCGAAAGTGACGCAGAGTGCTATCACTGCAGCATTCTTGTTTGCGTTCAAAGATGTCCTCTATGATGCTATGGTATCCGTCCGGAAGAGAGGTAAAGTTTCCCGGTAGAATCGCTCAATCTTTAAATCTCCGGGCTACGTTCCGTCACCCCCCAGCAGGATTCAGAGTGAACCATTCACAAGTATCCGGTTGAGGCCACGCATTCTTTTCTTTTCTTTTCTTGAGAAGTCCATGTCTGAGACTTTGCGAATATGTATATTTTTTCAGTTGACCACGTTTGTACAGTACCTTATACTGTCAGTTATTGCTTTCCATTGACCACTACATCCTAGAATGAATGTCTCAAGACAACTGACACCACCGCTACTCTTGGCCCTTACCTATGTCGCCGAAGCTTCCGGTTACTAGACCTGGACTATCCCCAAATGAGCTAAACTTTCTATGGAAGGCTTTAATATGAAGGAAATGTAAAACGAGAAACTAGTAGGAAAAGAAGCTGCGAACAAATAGAAAATTTTGATTAGAGTATAGTGAAAGATATATAGCTTGTTAATTCTTGGATATAGGATTGACAGTTGAATACATTGAATTAAATTCAATTTGCTTCATTTCTGCTGAAAATAATGTTGCGGAAAGGCGGTGGGTGCACGGGGAGAAGCAGCTGATATAAGCAGGCGGGCGGCATTGGACCGCCTACTGCTTCAGGCGATAAGTACCTGACGCAATTATAGCCGGAACACGTCTTGAGGATCGCGATTCGCGCGTCGTGGTTGCCAAGCAAGCAACTTATATACTGACCGGATTCTCACGTTCACCTCTATCACCTTCACAGCCACTGCTCATCTGAATCCTTCTTTCAGAACTTACAAGTTTACCCCCAGATTATCCGACTACAGCTTGTTACCTAGCTAGGTTGGAGTTCTGTGTGAGTTAGACTGGACGGCCGTTCAAGAATTCAACCTAACTTTGAAATGATCAATAAGATTGGTTACTTACGGCACCTCTCTGTTCCTATGCTCTCACTTCCCCGTCACTGGGACCTGAAGGGCGCAATCTCTTCATAGGTTCATTACTAAGAAATTGGTTGTGTACTCTCAAAGAGATGCCATCATCGCCTTGAATTCGTCCTCTTGGCTCTAACATTAGCCACCATTCAAATCCTCCCTTCTCTTTGGTAATGGCACCTGTGCTCGTCACTCCATGCTCTAGGCCTATTCTATGATTGTTGTTCAACTAACACTGAGGTATGGATCATTCAACCTTGCCCCCATCTGAGTTTTGTCAGCCAATTGATTAGAGTCAGGTGTAACGTGAAGACGTGGAAACAATTCAAAAACAATAATTTCAGACGCCTTTTTGTTAAAGATCTGGTATGTACAGTTCTCTCATTACTCCCTTCCTAGTTTTTGATATAATGTTGTTTGATATAATGCTAACGCTCAGATTCCACTCAGACCTTGCTTACACTCTCTGTCATGAAATAAGGCCTTTTCTCATGTTTGTCTGAGCACGAACATTGGCAATCGGTTCCCATATGCTAATGAGCATGTCCCAAGATCATTCAAATATGAGAAACCGAGACTTTGGCTTTGGACCCTCACATCGTTTTGGGCAAATCGAATCTGAAAGTACCTCGATAATTGAGGAGGCCAAGAATCTATTATCTCAATTCATGAAGCACTCATCCCATAAGACCCATGAGTCTCAGAATGATGACTCCGGTGGTGGCACAGAAGGCTGTGTGGTCTCGCATAATACATCTGATCCTTTGGAGAAGAAAGACTCTGATTCTCCCATTCCACGACAAACAGTATATGCAAATTCTGAGAACTTGACGCCGGAGAGGAAGTCAAGAAAATACAACTCCTTGGTTCAACAATCGACGCCCAAAGAGGTCTCAGAACGCCCAGTTTGTCGCCCTGAGCGCCAGCTTTCTACGCACCCAAATTCCTCGAGGGAAAACTTGAAAGTTAGCCATGAGCGCGCAACTACTCTGTCTAGAAGTGACCGAAAGCGCTCCTTCTCACCAAAGCAGACACCCAAATCGGACTTGGAGATTAACCAGGAGAAACACCAAACAACAGGAACGCGGCGCTCCGGTCGATCTAAATCTGGGCCCACCAATTATTATGAGCCAATGCGTCTATCTGATCTGGATTCCGAGGAAGAATCAGATCATCATCAAGTCCCACCATCGATACCAGCCTCACAATCCAGGGCGTTCGACAAGGATGCCAAATCTCCGGATCACACGCACACAATCTTCTCTTCGCAAGGACTGCAAATCGTGAAGTCGCGCTTCAAAATCATGGCTGAGCTTCAGGACTTGGAGCAAGCGTGCTACTCTCCAGAACTGAACCCTGCAAAGTATGCTCGAAGGGTTACTAAAGACCCCGAGACCGTTCTCCACGTTGACTTTGGTGAAGATGAAATGATATCCGTGTTAGAGCTGATGTCACTTCACGGCTTACGGAGGACTGCAAAGTCAGAATTATCACTCGTCGATCAGATCATACAGGCCCTGTCCAGCTGCGCAGTGTCTGACGATATTACCCGGAAATTATCGAGGATATACAAACTCTCCCACGTACTCTCTATCCAAGGGGTCCATGGCGACAGCACGTCGATTCTGAAACTGTTGCAATCCCCGGGCAAGAAGGAGGTCAAAAGCCTAATTGCAGAAGTTCTAGAACAAGAAGAACAAAACTGTGGCGGTCAATGTGGTTACCGGGTTGAGGAAATTCACAGATTGGCCGCATGTCTACAGTGTGCTTCGAAAATCGACCGGCGCCACCATAGGGACATTGATGCATTTCTTAGAGATGCTAAAATCGGGTGCCTTCCGTCAATTCCGTGTGTCGTGAAGGCCATCGCATCTCCCGACAAACTTTCGCCAGACAGCAGGCGTCCTCGGGGCTCTCAAAGATTTGCCCATTTATTGCAAAATAGAGAACTGGGATGCAGTGTGAACAGAACAATCATCTCTGACGTTGCAAGCAATTTCAGGCTCTGCAAGAGATGGAAAGGGGCTTCGAATGATGTAGTAGCGATGGCGTGGTCACCCGACGGAACAAGATTTGCAGCCGGTGCCACAGCGCAGTGCGATGAGCACAATATGGAATATAATCGAAGAAACAACCTGTTACTCGGTGATTTGACTCGAAGTTGCTTGGAAGAACTCCCTGACCATTGCATCCCTCGACCGGCTGGAGGACGTGCAAATAGAGCAATGACTGACACTCAGCTTTTCATGAGCGTCACGGCTGTGCAGTGGTTCCAAGACTTTCTGTTTACAGGAAGCTATGATAATACGGTTAAGCTGTGGGATTTGGCTGGGGGGAAAGCGTCATGTTATAAAACCCTCCGACATGATGCCAAAGTGCTCGTCATGGCTCGTTCGACCTTTGAACCTAATCTGCTTGCCACTGGAACGCATGCCATTGGATTGTGGAATGTCAAGGAGTCTACATACACTTCTCTTGGGCTTTCCGAACATGTCAGTAAGAAGGGCCTTGAACTAGTGCCGACATCTTTAGCATGGGGGACTATTCCCTCCACTAAGAACATGCTGCTTGCTGGCTTGGCTGAAAGTGACGATGGGATCTCACAAAATGGCCATCTTGCAGTCTGGCGAGTTGGGGAAGGGGAGGCCATTCCTGTACAGTATTCGCCTAACTCCCAAAACATCTTCGACATCAAGTGGCATCCGACCTCGGAAGCTTTTGTCACGGGGAGCTCCACGGGGCTGAGAAATATCGGGTCCGTCGTCCGCCACTACGAGCCTCTCAAAACGAGAAGGGGGATTTACGAGTTTGATTGTCCCGCCCTGGATATCAACGAGGTTACGCTCTGCCCTGTCAACTCCAATTATGTGACAGCCAGCTGTACCGATGGCAATACGTATGTTTGGGATTATCGCAAAAACAATGATTTTGTCCTCAAGCTGCCGCATGGCGGGCCCCTTAATCAAACAGACGAGACCCTCACCAGGGAGCAAGCCGATGTGGGCGTGACCGTGGCATTGTGGGGAAATGGAATCGACCAATTTTACACTGGGGCGTCGGACGGTATCCTCAAAAAGTGGAATATCCTTAAATCTCATGAGGATGCACTCGTTGAAGATACAGCTAGTCTGGAAGAAGAAATCACGTGTGCAACCTTTTCAGACGATAAATCAAACCTTTTGGTCGGGGATGCTGCTGGCGGCATTCACGTGTTGTCATCGGGACCTTTTTTCAACACTGACGAACGGTCATTCACATTCGTAAGTGCTCCTCAACTGGCTTGCGAAGATTACGAGTCAGAACCAGAGTCAGGCATCAAAGCTGGACGCAATTCGCTATCGTCTGGTCAGCTTTCCTTGCACCCTGTATATGGAGTTGGACAAGGTCCTCACTATACTGGGCCTTTTGCTGCTTGGGCTCGACCGGAAGGAACACCAAGCGCGAATATTGCGCGAACGCAGCTCAGAAGGGAGCTGCAGATTCGTCAGCTTGACGGAATCCCCATCGAGTACCGCAGCGAGCTAGACGACCAATCTAGGAGGGACGTCGAGGCACAGATTCAACTCGCCCGTATCCGGAATCTGAGAAAAGGCGAGAATAAGAGAAAGAGGAACGAGTCCGCAAACTCCATCAACCGAGCTCCCATCATTCATGATTTCATCGATCTGTGCAGCGATGACGAAAACCAGCCTCGTCCTTTGATGGTCCCCTCCGGTGAGCTCAAGCGGCGAGCAAAGACGCCGAGAAGCGAGCCTCTAATTGTGAACACGGAATGTGACATCATCGACCTGACCGGGGATACAGATAGCGAGGAGCTTGCAGGCGGAACGCCTGCAATGGAACTCGGCCGTTCTCCCGATCATGTTACATTTGACGAAGTTCGCAGTTTGAATGACGAGCGTGCCGAAGAACTAGAAGAGGCGCTTAGTGAAGATTTCTGGTGGCCACCAAATCACACAGTTGACCCGAACATTCATGATGATGCTGTTTAGGGGGGAGCTCTGCGAGGATATGGGCTCATGTCAGCTCGGTGGCGTACTCCGTAGCGACGATACGCGTGGATGTGTCTTGTACATACTCTCTACTACCTACTACTAGATAATATTAGTTAACATACTGCCGAGGATGACGGAGCCGACCATCACGTGGACCGCGCACTGCCACGGTGGCTACGCGCACTAACCGCGTTCGTCAATATGCACTCCATACGGAGTAGTTACTCCGGACTTGACTTACATACGCATGATATATTAACTAGGCAGTCAACTACTCCGTACTCCAGAACTATCTCCCCTCCCCTCCTCCCAGACATATCTTCATCTCCGTTTCCAGCACGCGCATCCATCTGATTCGTATTTCAATCACGAAGTCTCTCACCATCTTTGGGAAATCTAGACAAGATCCCTCGCCTCGACTAAAAAAGAACTGATGTCATTCGCCCCGCCTCCTGGGCCTCCGCCTCCATCTGTGCCGGAAGGATGGAAGGCTCAATTTGAGCCCCGGTATGAGCAATGGTAAGACCTTTCGCGAAGACCACGAGATCCATATCGGCTTGCTAACGATTATCCTAGGTTTTTTGTAAACCTGCGCACTGGCAAATCCCAATGGGAACGTCCCGAGACCAATCCCTCAGAAGAAGAAAAGTTGCACGGGGCCCCGAGTGAGCCGCCGCCGTCTTACGATGACTCGGCACCGGGCGGGGGCTCACCTGCAACGGTTCCCAGGGTGGACGAGAAGAAGTCGCTGGGATCTAATAACCCGTACAACCAAACGGGGCCGGGAAACAGCACTCTAGATAGCGACGCCCGCCTAGCCGCTCGACTACAGGCCGAAGAGGAGGCGCAGGCCCGGGCCAACAGCCCCGGTAACCAAGACCCCGGCGCCGCGGCGGACTACTACGCGGAAGCTTCGCGGCCACTGTCATCAAGCCACCGGGGCTCTGCGGCGTCAACGCCCGTGCAGAACACTGCACCGGAACAGAAGTCGCGCAGCAGAGGGTTCCTGAGTAAGTTGATGGGGAAGACCTCCGGTGGTGCGGGTGGCAGTGGCGCCGGGTTTGGAAGACCCCCTCCATCCATGCCCTACCACCACCACCAGCAGCCGGTGTACGGTTATCCTCAAGGAGGGTACCACGGTGGCTACTCGCCCCAGCCCGTCGGATATGGATACCCAGGCTATCCGCCGCAGGGGGGCTATTATCCCCCTGCGATGCAACAGCAACCGCCGCGCCGGTCGGGAATGGGGATGGGAACTGCGGGTGCTGCGGCATTGGGTGTAGGTGGAGGGTTGATTGGCGGTGCTTTACTAGCAGATGCGATTGAAGATCATCATGATTATGACGATTATGGCGGTGGCGATGACTATGGCGGCGGCGATGATTTCGGTGGCGGCGACTTCTAATCCTGCGTCGTCTGTTCGGCCCTGGAAACGGTCTCACGAAGTGCTATGAATGAAAGACGTGTATCAGTATGAACCGGTGGGAAGGCTCTCTGTCTTTATGGCTTTGTTTTTTTAATTTATCTCCTCAAATTTGATCCCCTCCTTTCTCCAAATGATGACGCACGCGCGGAATAGTACTCGGATAGTTGGGATATATGCTTCTTAGTATTTCAAATCTTTTTGGCCAGGTAATCAGACATGTTTGCTGTGGATTAATCGACACTGGATAAAACCAAGTTTTCAGCCCTCGATCTCTAGCCGGCACTCATTTGCGCCTGCGGGTAGAGTCGCCGCCGTCTCGGCCAGTCGACGCTCCGGGGGATGCAGCAGTCTCAGCGCCTGCCGCCGCTCGGGGAGCTGCGCCGGCCATCCATCCCGCAAGGTCGAAATTTCCCGGGGCACCACCGCCACTGGCCATGGCATTTGCACCGGAGATGGGGGAGCTGCGGGATTGTTTCTCGAATTCGGCACGCATCTCGGGATCCACTACAGAGGGTGCAATTCTTCATTAGCAAGGCTACACCGAGGAGAACGGACTATGAACGGGCCAGAGAATAAGGGGACTCAAGAAAGAAGAACTCACTGTTTTCCATCAATTTCGGCATTCCAAACGTAAAACCCAAGGCCACCAAGGCCATTAGGATCATGGGGTTCTTAAACAAGGCCAGAGGGGAGACTGGGGAGGCGAGAGTACAGATCCGTCAGCTTCCGATATGGATATTATATTCACGAGTCGACAAAACCCGCAGGACTTGTTGCGTTCTCACATGTAGATCTTTGTTCATAGAAAGCCCTCCTTGTCAACAATTTGGCTTCCACCGTCACGTCACCGGAGGAGGCGGCGGCAGCAGCAGCAGCAGCAGCAGCAGCATCGACGACAAACTTCTCAGCCCCCCGATTGTCCCAGGGGTTTCCGCGGAACGTTTCCCAGATGCCCAGCACGACGCCGTCGGCGGAAACGTCGACGCGATAGGGGGCAAACACATATTCCGCGGACCGAATGTCGAGCAAGTAGGATTGGGGCTTGGACGAGTGGAGGGACCGGAAGACGAAGGTGCCGGAGCGAGTCAATGAGGCGCTCAGTGGGTGGGCGACAGACTCGGCATCGTTTTTGGTGTGTTCGGACGAGGGAAGCGAGGTCAAAGTGGCATGTGTCCCGGCTGGCAGGGCGTTGGGGTTGGGGAGCAGAGTCGAAGGGGGGATGGTGACGGTGAGGGTTGAAGCCACCAGCGTTGCGGTAGCAGCAACGAATAGCAGCAATACGTGCAGAGAGCGGGTTAGCAAGCCCATCATTCCTTAAACGGTAGAAGTTGATGGTTTAAAAGGTCGCAAGGGAGGATGGTGAGAAAGTCGGGCGTAGAGGGAGAGCAGATGGAAGAAAAGATTGGAGTCCTCCAGTCCATGCGGCATTGCTTTTAGTCTCGGCCGCAACCCCGACCGACCCTTCGTGTCGACGCCAGCATTCAGCCTTCAGCCTTCAGCCTGCAGCGGCTTGGAGACAAAGGTCTTATAAGATAATCTTCTTGTCTACGATACACAGTCGAACTAGAACTACGATTTTAAGGTCTCTCTCAGTGTCTCCGCTCAACGGTAACTAGTTAGTAGGTATGTACATACAACACATACAGAGTCCCAGCATCGAAGGGTCCCCCTCCCGCCTTCCCCTTCCCAGCAATCTCTATAATATAAACATAAACGAGAAATGAATAATATATATATATATATATAAATCAAAGGGAACTCGTATATCTACAGTTTGGCCCGAGGGCTAGACAGCTCCGCCGTCGCCTGGGTGTAGAGGTCATCCAGGAGTGTACGGTATTGCTTTGCAGCCGGAGGGCGCTTCAGCTTCAGCCTAGAAGATGGGGAAAGCAAGGGTTAGTACGATGTCCCGCTGGATTGTAATAGAGCACAGAGTCCACTTACGTTGGCGTTAGCAGGTTGTTCTCCACGGTGAACGGATCGATCATCAACGCGCAGTTCTTGACCCGTTCATATCCTGCAAGCTTATGCTTCTTAGCAACGCGCTCAAGATCCTTTAGCACGGCCGCCCGAATCTTCTCGTTGTTCAAAACGGATTTGATATCGGCTTCGCTGATGGTCCGGCCGAGCACTTTGCTAGCGAATGGCGCGAATGTGTCGGGCTGGACTCCGAAAATGCCCACCAAGAACGTCTGAACGCTTTCGCCATGGATATACCCCTGCGCGAAATACCCCAGCTCGGACAGGTAGACACCCTCCAGTCGCTCCGGTGAAATGTACTCGCCCTGGGCCAACTTCAGAACGTTCTTCCGGCGATCGATGATAACGAGGCGGCCCTTTTCGTCGATGGTGCAAACGTCGCCGGTTTGGAACCACCCGTCTTCCGTCATCGCCTTGGCGGTCTCCTCCGGGTTCTTGAAATACTCGCGGAAAACATTGGGGCCCCGGAGAAGCAGTTCGCCGCGAGGGTACGGCTTGTCATCGACCGAGTAATCCATGTCAGGCAGAGAGGCCAAACAAGCTTCCGTGCAGGGGGCGAGCCGGCCGCAGTTCCCGGCAGTGAGGTCATTGGGAGCCTGAGCGCAAGCCATGGCGTAGGTTTCGGTAAGACCGTAACCCTGCGCGAAATCCACGCCGAGAGCGACACGCAAGAAGTCGTGCAGCGAAGGATCCAGCGGCGCGGAGCCGGAAACCATGATTCTCGTGCGTTCCAAACCCAGAGCGCTGGCGACCTTCTTGGCCCAAATGCGATCGTACAAAGCGTGGTTCACGGAAGCCTTGGAGGAATCGGGGGTTTTCAGGTTTGCCATCTTGGTCGAGACAATGTGTCGCGAGAGCGCGCCCTTGAAACCAGGCTGCTCGGTGGTCGAAGCACGGATTGCGTTTCCAAAGCGACTGTATAGACGAGGCACGGACATGAACCCCGTAGGTTTCAGTATCTTCAGATCGTCAACCAGCTCCACAATATTACCATGGAAGTACCCAATCCGAGCGCCCGCCCAGAAGGCCGCATGTTCCGACAAACGCGCGTAGATATGGGCAAGCGGAAGATACGATGCCATCGTATCGCCTTTGGCTTGTTGGACCGTGACCAGAGCACCCGTAGTGGCGGCTACGGCATTCTCATGCGTCAGAACCACTCCCTTAGGAGGGCCGGTCGTCCCGGAAGTGTAGTTAATAGTGACAATGTCCGAAGGCGAGGGGGCCTTGCAGGGGCGATTGGCCGAAGCGCCCAACTCCTCAACCTGGTCCATTGTGTAGATGGCGACGTCCTGCCCGGCAGCGACAGACTCGAGGAGAGCCCGCTTTGAATGGCCGGCCTGTTCACCGGCGTCCAGGGGATCCAGGCTGACGATGATCTTCAGATTTGGGAGCAGAGGCTTCAACTTGAGCAACGTGGGGATATGTGGCAGCGAGGTCACGACGCAGTGAAGCTCCGCATGGTTGATGATGTACTCGGTGGCATCCGGGGCCAGAACGTCGTAGATGGAAACGGAATAGAGGCTCTGGGACATGCACGCGAGATCTGTGATGCCAAATTCAGCACCACGCCGTCACCGAGGGGAAAAGAGGTTGAGGGGAGGAACCATACCGGTGATTTGCCATTCCGGGCGGTTTTGACACCACAGACCAACACCATATTGGCCGGGACGGTGGCAGTCGTGCTTCAAATGCAATTCCACCAGTCCGGCACCAAAGGCCGAGCGCCGCTGCTGGACGGTCTGATAGTCAATCCACTGGTACGAGCCGAAAGTCTTGGTATCTTTGTTGTAAGGGCGCCATCCGAGACAGTGGTTTTTGGGAACCCGGTTGGCGGTTGACTCGAACGCATCGTGTGCGGTGAGAACCTGAAACGGAGCGTCGGTTAGCACGGGGGCACAATATACACCAGGCGGTGCCAGCCATGCACATACCTGCGGATCCAACGTCTTCACAAGTCCCTTCTGGGCGCTGTGGGCGCGATAGATTTTACTCCTACCGGGCTTTTCGGTTCCCGGCAGGGCGACGGAGTAAGGAGTCCCTTTGGGAGGTTCCTGTCTCAGCTCGTCCGCCCGAGCGAGATGCAGCGGTTGTTGAGCGAAAAGCATAATCTATAGCAAGGACGACCGAATCAGCCCGAGTTCATCCAGAGCTTTGAGGGGAGGGGATGGAGGCGCAAAAGTCGAGGCAAGCTCACCAATGTGTTAACACAACCCTATAGGTAAAGATAAAAGACGAGTTGTGTTCCACTCAAGAATGTATTAGGTGGAGAGTGAAAGAAAAAAAAGAGCGAAAGGAAAATAGAAAAAGAGAGAGAAGGAAGGGGAAAGTAGGAAGTATGAAAGACCAGGATGGACCGGCGACTCCGTGAACAATCAACACTTATGCAAAGCATGCGGGTCTCGGAAGGCCGCTGACTGGCGGACGGTTGGCTTTCGCCTCCACGCGACACAAAACGAACCTCGGCATTTCCCCGTCCGGGGGGAAGGATTCTCCTTAACTTTGGGGCAGATGATGCCGAGGACCAGGACCTACGGAGTACAATGCCCAGCATGTTGAACGTTGGGTTTATCCTTAATGCCCGGGGTTTCATGTGAACGCGGACCATTTCGATCGGGATCGTCGTCCCTGAAGGTTAAGAAGTATTATTTTTTTTTATTTTTTTAGATACTATTTCAACGTTATTCTGTATGCATACCCCCATTCATAACTCAAGATCGACTGCTTTAACTACGGAGTACAGAGTAACTGCTGGCTAGTGCCTACTCAGCCTGAACACCCCTTGCGGCCTGGAAAGATTGGGTAAAATCCGCAATGATATCGTCGATATGCTCGGTGCCCACCGATATCCGAATCCCATCCTCAGTGACCCCGGAATTAAGGCGTTCCTGCTCGGTCAGTTGCTCGTGCGTGGTTGACCAAGGGTGGATGGCCAGCGTTTTGGAATCGCCCACGCTGCGTCGGTCTGGTTAGTCGGAATGTTCTGCGATCACACGCGTCGGGGCATCACGGACGAAAGAATAAAAAAATAATAAGAACCTACTTGGCAAGATTGGAGATCAATTTGAAGCCGTCGACGACCTGACTACCGGCGGCCGCGCCCCCCTTGACACCGAAGGATAAAACACCGCCAAATCCGCGCGGCAAATAGCGCCGGGCGGTTTCGTGGCTGGGGTGGTCTGCTAATCCGGGGTACGACACCCAACTCACGTTCTCGTTGCTCCGAAGCCAGTCAGCCAGAACCCGTGCGTTGTCTGCATGGCGCTCGGCACGCAGACTTAGAGTCTCCAGTCCCAGCAAGAGCTGCTGGGCGGCGAAGGGGTTGAGTGCCGAGCCCACGTCGCGGAGGATTTCTACGCGGACCCGGATCGCAAAAGCAAGCGGTCCGAAGGTTTCCCAGAATTTCAAGCCGTGATAGCCTTCGGAGGGTTCGACAAACTGTGGGAAGCGGGCGGCGTGTTTGCCCCAGTCGAATTTCCCGCTGTCGACCACGACGCCGCCGATGGTGGTGCCGTGGCCCCCGATCCACTTGGTTGCGCTGTGGACGACTATGTCGGCTCCGTGCTCGATGGGACGACAGAAGTAACCGCCAGCCCCAAACGTGTTATCGACCTAGTCAAATTGCCAGTCAGAGAGAGTTAGCAGTCGCCTCGTTCATTTCGGTCCCCGGAATCGGTGTTTTTGTCGGTAGTACTTACCACCAACGGGACGCCCTTTTCATGAGCGGCCTTGGCAATTGCCTCGAAGTCAGGTACGTTGTAGCGAGGGTTTCCGATCGTCTCGACGTAGACGGCCTTCGTGCGATCATCGATGGCAGCGGCAATGTCGCTCGGGTTTTCTCCCTGTATGAATTTGGTGGTGATTCCCAGCCGCGGGAACAGAACCTTGAATTGATTATACGTGCCGCCGTATAAGTTACTGGTCGACACGATGTTGTCGCCAGCATGCGCCAGCGCCGAGATTGCCATGAACTGAGCGGCCTGTCCCGAGGAGGCTGCCACGGCTGCCACTCCCCCTTCCAGGGCCGCAATTCGTTTTTCGAAAACATCCACCGTCGGCTAGTGAAGACGTAATGGTGAGTGACTCCGCGTCAACCCCGAACTGGACGCAGGTTCCGTCAGGACTCACATTCATGATACGACTGTAGATGTTGCCGAACTCTTTGAGGCCGAAGAGTCTGGCGCCATGTGCCGAATCATTGAATTGGTACGACTGCATAGACTGTTAGCTTCAGGCGCGGGTTGCTATGGCCGGCGCATGCCTACCGTAGTCGCGTAGATGGGCACTGCCCGGGAATTGGTGGCCGAGTCGGGTTCATGACTTGAGAAGACGGGGTTAGCATGCAGAATCCGTCATTTTGGATATAAGGGTCAAATCACCCGGCATGGAGTTGTAGCGTTTCAAAGCGAGGCTGCGGTGAATCCGACATGACGGCGTGAGAAATAGCAATAGGGCTGTCATGGCAGGAGGGGAAGAAGTGAAGACGACTTGCACGCGGGGCAATGGGGGAGAGAGCCAGGATGGCGTGATTGAACCTGGATCGTCCATGATTTCCCACGGTAGGAGGGACATACATACAATGAATGCACAGCCTTACAGCCACGGACACCTCGCCAGACTGCCAGACTGCCAGCGCAGCCCGCCGTCTTGGAGCCCGCCGAGGCGCTTGTCGTCATACCTTCCAAAAGGCTGCCGCGTTAATCACAAGCTTCCCAAGCCAATGACGCTCTCCATACGAGCGCCTCGGGTGACGATCGTATCCCCCGAGAATCCAGGATTCTGATAAATTGGTGATGACGATGCTTTTTTCTATCCTGCTTTATTTTTTTTTTTTTTAAGACAGTCTCCCTTTCGACCTTCCCTGACCATCGTCGAACCCCCGACACTACTACTTCTCTCCATCCGTGATATCAACGAGCAACTCTAGACAAAAACAGATTACCTATTCAAGCTCGCCATGGCTTGGAACTTTCCCTGGATTTATCCCGTTCGGGTCATTCAGGTCATCTTCGCCATCATTGTTCTCGGCTTGACCGCGTATAGTGCGTAAACACCTTTCTCGCTCGCTCGCTTGCTCCCTCTCCTCTACCCGTCGCCGGGTCTTTGATCGACTTATGGTTGTTAATCTCCTCTATAGTCATCAGCCTCTTCCGGGGCAGCGACACCGTTAATTTTATGCTCTTCAATAGCATCTGGACGGCGTTTTTTGCAACTCCCTACCTTGCCCTCGCCCCGGTGTACTTTCCCAACCTTGCGCATCGGTTGGTCATCCCGGCCGTCGAGGTGATCACCATGATCTTCTGGTTTGCCGGGTTCATTGCTTTGGGTGCTTTGCTGCCGGCCCCAGACTACTGCCACTGGAGCGCTTGCAACTCGGCGCAAGCGGCGACGGTGTTTGGGGCGTTCGAGTGGTATGCACCTCCCCCGTCCAAGATGTCTGTCGATCGCAGCTAACATGGGCGGGGATAACTAGGGCTTTGTTCGTGGCCACGACCGTGACTTCCGTTCTTGGCGCTCTGCGATCCAGATCGAGCTCTCCCAGTACGAAGCCTGCCCCTCAAACTACTGCCCACGTTGGCGTCTAAACGACCCTATAGCCGCGGTTCCGTGAAGGTTTCCTGTCGGCGGTTGGCACTCGATAATGACAGTGACACAAGGACGTGGGGCCATGCGTCCAAGCTGGTCAAGATGTCATGATGGTAACCCGAGGACGACGACCCGGACTTTTCTCCCTCTCTCCCTCATTCCCCTTCTTACATCTCCTATTGAACATGATCCTTGCCGTCGCGGTGAGCATTTATGGCTTGTGTTTTTAACCGTATACCCCTGGTGTTCGAATTGTACCATTTACCATTGCATATGTCCGGTTGTGGACCATATAATAATAACTTCATATCAAAGACAATTTCTTTGGGTTGTTGATGGACCGCAATACATAAAAAATAAAATTAACTAGAAGATCTACGAATTAGTTATCAATAAACAATTAGTTGACTTAACTAACTAGTCAACTGCACTGCCGTTACTAATGTTCACTTTTACAATCACGTGCGGGGAGGAGTTAAGCCTTCCGCCTTACAGAACACACGAGTCAGTCCTCATTTACCACCAAGGGGGAGGAACATCGCCACTGGCAAGATGTGCCCTTCGATTCGGGGCTCTCCGGCGGCAAAACCGTTTGTTCGTCTTTCCCGCCACCGCACGCTCCAGATCTCACGCCGATGGAATTCCACGGGCGAGTCTGCCGACTCGCCGACTCGACACCGACGCGAAAAATCTTTTTCCTCCCCACTCCATACTACACTCAGTATGGCCGGCCCACTTCGTCAACCGCCCCGCTGATTCGCCTATCCCCCTCGTGGAAGATGGAAAATTCGGATGAGAAAAAAAAGCCTAAAAAAAAAAAAGAGAAAGAGGGACGGAGACAGGCAGCGAGAAACGAGGGGAAGGCAAGAAAAAAAAAAGAGTATATACTTCTAACCAATGCTTTCTTAAACTGATCTCTACTTCAAAGCCGATCATCAATCAACGTTGCATTCGTCTCAGTTAGTGCCTGAGGATAGCCGGCCTCCGCTCAACTCAGTCATTCTTTTTACATAACATCTTCCAGTCCTGAGTACATAATTGCATTATCTCGGTCTCTATCATTCGTCACTCACTCTATCGCTGGTATATCGGCCGTCGAAAGAGGGGACAATTGCGTTTCCTTGCTATAAATCATCGACCTTGTTTCTCTACTCCACAGGAAAAGTAATTCGGCGGAGCAGTACCTTTTTTTCCCTTTATATTTTTTCTTGGCTTTTATTTAACACTCTATTCCCTATCCCTTCTTCCTCCAGAGACGGCGAGCGAGAATCGGAATCGAGAAAACCCTGGGTGGTGACTCAAGCGTGTTTGGTGGAGCCGCCTTCGCCCTTCCTCACAACCTTGACACATTTTTTTCCCTCGGGTTCCCCGACATCTTTCATTCATCACGCTTCTTCGTCGATACCAATTGGACTGTTGGACGGCCAAGCATGGCCTCTGAGGACGAGGTCAACAGCACGCCAAAATTTGCCGGCGATAAGGGCATGATGCCCAACGAGGAACCCATTCAGTTCGACTCTACCAACGCGTCGCCGGATTTGCAAGACGTGGACTGCGAGAAACATGGCGCAAGTCGCGAGTCAAACCCGCTACCTGATCTGAAGCGGAAGCTGAAGAGCAGGCACTTGCAGATGATTGCCATTGGTAGGTCTAAAACACCTGTTCCCTCTGGTATGTTGCCCGACTATCAAATGCTGACCCGTGCCTAGGTGGCACAATTGGAACAGGTCTATTCATCAGCAGCGGTACTGCGATTGCCAGTGCGGGCCCTGTCGGTGCGCTCATCGCCTATCTCTTCGTCGGTTCGATCGTGTACTCCGTCATGACCTCGTTGGGAGAGATTGCAACTTATATTCCGATCCCCGGTGCCTTTACGTCCTATGCTGCCCGCTTGATTGACCCCAGTCTGGGGTTTGCCATGGGCTGGATCTATTGGTTCTCTTGGGCCAGCACCTTCGCCCTTGAGTTGACGGCCACTGGTTTGATTATACAGTTTTGGGACAAGGACATCAATATCGCTATCTTCATCGCCGTCTTCTGGGTCGTCATCACCCTATTGAACTTCCTGCCCGTCAGCTTTTACGGAGAGTTGGAGTTTTGGTTTTCCAGCATCAAAGTACTCACGGTGGTCGGGTTCATGATTTTTGCAATTTGCATCGATGCCGGCGCCGGTGGAAGGGAATATATAGGATTTCGCCACTGGGTCAACCCCGGTCCGTTTTCGCCGTACGAGGGAATCTCGCCCGATTCGAAGGCCAAGTTCGTGGGCTTCTGGGCGGTGCTTATCCAGGCTGGCTTTTCGTATCAAGGGACTGAGTTGGTCGGTATCGCTGCCGGTGAGACCGAGAACCCCCGCAAGACCGTTCCCTCCGCCATTCGCAAGACCTTCTACCGTATCCTATTCTTCTTCGTCTTGACGATCTTCTTTATTGGTCTGCTGGTGCCCTACACCAACAAAGACCTCCTCACCGACGGCAACGATGCCAATTCCTCGCCTTTCGTTATCGCCGCCAGGCTGGCCGGTGTCAAGATCTTGCCCGACATTATCAACGCAGTCTTGTTGACGGTGGTGCTCTCTGCTGCCAACTCCAACGTATACAGTGGGAGCCGTATTCTGATCGGCTTGGCCCAGGAAGGGTTTGCCCCGCGTTGGTTTAAGAAGACCACCAAGCAAGGCGTGCCGTACTTCGGCGTTGCTTTTACCGCCGCCTTTGGCTTGCTTGGTTTCATGAACGTCTCCAACGCTGGCAGCACGGTATTCAACTGGCTTCTGAATATTGCCGGTGTTGCTGGCTTTATCACTTGGTCATCGCTTAATGCCTGCCACCTGGCTTTCATGCGTGCCTTGAAGGCTCGCAACATCTCTCGTGATCTTCTTCCCTATAAGGCCGTGTGGCAGCCATGGTATGCCTGGTATGGACTTTTCTTCAACATCCTGATCATCTTGACTCAAGGGTTCACTGCCTTCATCCCGACATTCAGCGTGACCGACTTCTTCATTGCCTACCTCAGTTTGATTCTTTTTGTGGTGCTGTATGTGGGCCATAAAATTGTCTACCGTACTCCTTTCGTGCGTCCTCTTGAGGCCGATATCGATACCGGTCGCACCGCACTTGAGAATGAGTCGTGGGAAACGACCGCGCCCACCACGAAGTGGTATCACCGACTGAAGCTCCGGTAGATCTTCCATCGCACATCGCGGGAAAGTGATCAGGAGTAGAAAAGAGCATCTCTGCCATTCAGGGCTGTTCCCGGCGTAAGGTCGGATAGAGAGTCATGAAGGGCGTTGTGTCGAATGGTTGCCTTCGCAGGTGAATTTCGCAATCTACTCTTAAAATCAATTTTGTATATTATCAAGTGATTGTTTCTGTTTTGGGCATTGGCACGGAGTTGGGTGAAATCGTCGCTTCGAGATATTTGCATGTATCCCCTGTGTTATAGTACTGTCTAATTAAATATATTTATATTCTACTGAGTCCGCTGGCATAGTTTCTTTCTCCTACTTCGACAGTTAAGCAGAGGTGACCGTAATGACAAGATTTCCAAGTCTGTTTCTCCTGTAGGTGGTTGCAATGTCTGAGGCGTAAATTACCAAAGGTCTGGCCGTTTGCTGATCCCTCTCTTTCCGCAAGTCTAATGCTATGGAAACCCGCTTTCTTTCCTTTTGATCACCGCGATGGCCGATCATTACCTAGAACATCTACATGTATACATCTCTTGCGCGGCCGCGATGACCTGACCAGATTCGTTAGTGTCCTCCTGGGTATTATCATTCTCCTACACGTGGCGATATGCAATAGCCATGGAATCCGAACAGAGGTATCAAGATAATTGAATAACACTAGGTCGACTGACAGAGGAAACGGCAGATACAGAAGACAGGGTTGCTGGTTTGCAAAGAATGCAGCAAATAAATCCACAAGGCCACCCAAATCCAAGGACGTGAAAAAGGAAACAGTGTTTTATGTCGTGTACAGAAACAAGAAAACAGAGAGCGGCACGTGAAAGGGAGAAACAATGGAATCGAGCGCTGCAGGTGAACACAGAGTGTTGACAACCCCAGGCACGATCAGTCCCTCTGCAGAGACGAACAGGAAAATTGAGAAAGAAGAAACAAATACAAAAGAAACCCCCTTTTGAGACACAAAGAGACCCCACCCTTCTTCAAGAGACCGTCCTGAACCTCAAACGCCAAGTTCCCAGTTCGAAAGAGGATTTACAGCAGAAGCGAAAACATAAAAAAATAAAAAAAAAAAAAATAGACAACGGAGGAATTCACGTAGCAAGACAAGAATCGAATGTAAGAGTTACGAACACGGCTCCCTTAAGAGTGGAAATCAATTGCCTCCTTGGCCAGGAGGCGGGGGCTGCGCGGAGCCACCAGAGCCAGCCTGCGCTCCGCCCATCATGAAACCAGGGGGAAACATGCCGGGGATGGGAACTGAAAACCCGAAACTCGGCACTGTGGGAGGCACGCCGACGTTATTGGCACTGGCGACATCGCGATCCACGTGGCCGCCGCCCATGCCACCACCCATTCCCGTCGGAGGCTCACGCTCGGGGCGACGGAAACGATCTTGCTGGGAGCGAGAGGACACCGGGCCACGCTTACCGCCGGTATCAGTGGCAATCCGACGACTGATGGCTATAGAACTGGTTAGCTTCGACGCCGGGGTAGGCCCGCAGAAGGTACAACTAACCTTTCGATGAAACTCCGGCACCGATCTCGATATCCGGCTCTTCCACAACCATGCCCGAGTCTATAGGCGCTCCGCCCGTTCCACCGTACTCTGCGGTCAACATCCACTTACGGTCTGCTTCGGTGAGTCTGTCAATCGGGATGATACTGATGCCGGTCTGATAGTCACTGCAATCACGCGGACCAAATCCCACGCCCCATCGAGTCTGCAACCGGTCAGCGCTCCGTACGAGGTATGACAAGGAAATTCCGGGACTTACTCGAAGTTGCATCTCGCCCGACCTGTACGATTCCATGCCGTCGCGAGCACGGATGGCATCTTCGCGGCTGATCATTTTGATGAAGGCGTGACGTTTGTCGATGTTGACAATGCAGGTCTGAACGATACCGAACTTGCTAAACAGCCCGCGAAGGGCAGATTCCGAGGACCTGAAGGCCGGCGCAATTAGTGAAAACGAACGATCGAATTTTGGGAGGCCATGGCAATTAAGGAACTTACGTGACACCGCCGACAAACAGGGTACGGCTCAGAACTGCGCAGGGTTGAAGGGTTAGTCATTTTGGGGGTCGTTGGAGGGTGGTCACAATTTCGTCAGGGTCACACACCTTTGATGTTGTTTTGACCGATAGAATAGTCCCACTCGATGATCTTCTTGCCGGGAGGAGGCAAGGCTGGGTCCTTGCGGGGGGAAGGAGAGCGGCGTCTGCGGCCGGGAGGGCTGCGTTGACGATAGTCGTTGGCGCGGCGGCCACGCGGATCCCCGGCGCGGCGACCGGGCGAGTCGCCGTGATACTCGCCGTAGACGGGGCTGTCACGGCGACGAGGAGGGGAGGGACGACGGTCCCAGCCGGGGGAGCGAGAACGACCGCGGTGATACTGACCGGGCGGGGAGCGCATGAAGTCGCGCGGGTCGCGGTCAAAGTCACGTGCCTGTGAGTCGGGCCTGGGGCCCCAGGCGTTGACATTGACGCTCTGGCCCGGCATGCTGAAGCCGCCCGGCGCCTGGCCGGCTGTCATGTTGGTCAGGAGCTGCAGGGCGGGAAGCCACTGCTCTTGCGGGATTCCCTGCGCGGCCAAGGCCTGCAACAGCTGGAGCTGCTGCTGCAGAGGATCCGGCGCCATCGAGGGCGTCTGCTGAGTCGGTGCTGCAGTGGCCTGCGGCAGTAGCGCCGCCAGTGGGTTTGGCGCGGCGCCCAGCGGATTGGGAGTCTGGCTCTGGCTCTGCGGCTGAACCAGCGCCGGGTTCGCACCGGGGACGCTCCCCAAAGCCGCGAACGGCGTTCCCATCACTCCCGCAGCATAAGGATTTACGCCAGCCTGCCCGTTGGAAGGGTGGGAAGCCGGGTCTACGGATGACGGCATGGGAGGCGCAACGGTACTCGGCTGGCCCAGAGCATGAAGAGGGTTAGTCGGCGGCGCCACTGGCGGCGCCGGTGCCGGCGCTGCGGTGTTCTGCTTAGCCATGTCCGCCAGGGCCTTCAGGATACTGGAGGTGTCGGGCGCTGACTGAGCTGGGGTCGACGAGCTTGCACCATTAGCCGCTTGCTGCTGCTGCTGCTGCTGCGGACCTCCAAGTGGGATGTAGTTCGGGGCCGGAGACCCTTCAGGAGTCGTGGATTCCACATCTATGACACATCAGAGAAACATTCTCAACCAGCATCGCGGGTTTGCTTTGGTGAGAGGGAAAATAAAAGGAGAGGGAACTGGGCTTACTGGGCGCATTTAGTTTGTCCTTGAAGGAGGTAAGCATAGGAGCGGGAAAGGTGTATCCACGCTCCCAGATATCAACCAGTTTCCTGATTTTTTCCTATATGAAGACACATGCCAATACGTAAGTTGCACTATTCGCCACGGGGCCGGTTCTATGCAGAGAATGGGGAGTATATAGCGGGAGATACGTAGATCAAGACTTATAAAGGCCAGGACGGGATCCACGAAGAGATCACCGCATCTTACTGGCCCTATGCATGCCCGCAAGCCTCGTGGAAATTCGACGATTCTTCGCATATTGCATCTAGAGCGTACCTTTTGATCTTCGGGAGCATTGTTTATGATATCAGTCATCAAGACAGGTAATAATTCGGTCACTCTGTTAACGCCAGCGGCAAAGGTTCCGTCCGGAGCGGCACTGCCAGGCGGCTGTCCTGCCTTGCGCGCTGCTTCTACCCACTGTCGAGTTACAGAGTCTACGACATAGAGTACGCCCAATTTGTGTGTTCCTGGTGCCTTTTTGAAGTGTGTATAGATCTTCTGGATGAGGACGGATTCGTTCTGCAGCGGACAATGACGGTTAGCCGGGTCGCTCCCCTCGTCCAGCGCGATTCGATTCGAGGGATGGGGATGCATTACCTGAACGTTCGCCGTACAAAGCGAGGTGATACTGTTGATCTTGGAACCCGAAACACCCGGGGGTTTAAGAGCAAGCATAGACTGGAGATAGCTATCCAGTTCTGCTACAGCAGAAGACATGGTGGGCGGAGTATTATTAGGGTTGGAAACCCGGTTCCAGTACGGAAAAAAGAACGGAAGGAATGTGGTCCAAGGGTGCTTGATTATCGCCTCCGATAGATAGAGGTCACCGGCTGCCGGAGGATACCAGGGATCAGGCCGTTTCTACCGGGAGATCCCGTACTGAGTGCTGATAGAGTATTGTGATGGTTTCTTAAGAGTGAGATATCAGAAGAATCTCAAGTATCTTGGCCTCCCAACGTATGGAAAAAGTGATGTCTTAAGCGGACTCCTGATCGTGTCACTACGGACTTGCGAGCGTACACAGGCACCCACAGGAGAATCCCGCCTACAGCTGGAGCACAGCCAAGCGATCGTGTCCAGAGCGTTGCGACTCGCGAACGAGCACGTGTACACGTATGTACGAGCTAAAGGTGAGAGATGTCAGAAGAGCGGGGAAGATGATGCAGGCAGATGAGTGAGGTGAAAATGATGAAGTTACGATGTGGGCGACGTGATGAATGACAGAAAGGAGATGAAACTCGATGATAAAGGGCGGTTTGGAAAAAGAAGAAAGGAGGCGTTCAAAGGGAAGGAGTTTGGCGAGGAGGTCAGGTGAGGGAAAATTTCCCTACCGCCACTAGTCCCGAGCGGGCAGTATTTGGCCTCAGGCCGCAGTAAATCACGTGGCTTCACACGCGCCACGGGGCTGAGCTGGGCTGGATTGACTCAGCGCCGTCGGTGAATCAAAAGGGCTAAACTACTAACTCCGTAGGTACACAGCATGAATCGTTATGCCGTGAGGGTCGGGTTCCACTGCAAGAATATTTCTGCATACTCCGTAGGCTCTCGGAGTATGTCTAGTGTCTACAGAGTAGGGGTGTTTGGGCATGTCAAACATAAAAGGCTCTCTTTCCCAACACCGGCGTGCTGACTCCTGTGTTGGTGGTTATCATAACAACTCCATAGGAGTACTGTACACATGATGGAAAGTAGCGATTGTTGGCCGTGTGCCGAGTCTGCCGACGTCATTCCCGTAGCACTGCTCCGTTTACGGAGCGCCGAAGATCGTCAATAATATCCCGTGCTGGTTCAATGTTAGAAAAAGAAAGGATCATATCTCGTAGATATCCGGCTCATTTAAGCTGTCCATGACTCCGGAGTTCCGAAGATAAGATCCCTCTACGTCCTACGAAGGCTACGTAATAAGAAGTACCGCTACCTACATCAGTGGATGGAGTATGGAGGGCTTAACTTGCTCAGCTTGCTTAACTGAATACCGTGTCCTCGGTAAGTAGAGGTTTTCGTATTCTATCACGAGATCCGGATACATTTGTACTGTGCCTTGTGAAATTCCATAGTGCCCATTACGCCATTCGTGCAGTTACCCCGTACTCCGTCTTTGTACGGAGTATCTGGAAGTACCTTCTAGGTAGCGTGTCCGGTCGATGACAGAATAAAATCTCTCGGGAGACCGGGCGGACGCGGTGGGAATGTTGTTACCGTACCGTACAAGATCCCGCCCTCAAGTCTTCCATAGTAAATTCCAGCCTTGCCTCGTTGCCGGTCGTTACCCGTACAATCCGCGTACCGGCTGTACCGTTACGGCCAGATGGAAAAAAAAGGCCCGTCCCAAGAGCTTCTCCCGAGTCTCCTTAGCATCTTTTCTTTCTTTCTTACCTCTTCCCCCATCCTCCTTCCTCTCCCTTTCTCTTCTTCAACCACATCCCCAAGGTTGTTCAATCATCATGGCCTCCACATTGCGACTTGGTACCTCCGCTATTCGGTCCACCACACTGGCCAGCAAGCCGGCTGTCCAGTCTGCTGCCTTGAATGGCTTGCGCTGCTACTCTACCGGCAAGGCCAAGGTATGTTCACCCTTCGGATTCTTCGGCCACCGTCCTTAACTACCTTTGCTAACCTCATATGCTCTAAATCTAGTCTCTGAAGGAGACTTTCGCCGACAAGCTCCCCGCTGAGCTCGAGAAGGTCAAGAAGCTCAGGAAGTACGCACACGTTTTGCCTCGGGTCACACATTACCATCATTGCTAACCACTTATTCGAACACTTGCAGGGAGCATGGCCACAAGGTGATTGGCGAGGTCACCCTTGACCAGGCCTACGGTGGTGCCCGTGGTATCAAGGCCCTGGTTTGGGAGGTACAACTTGACTCTCCTGTCTCAATTCTCTACGAACCCTGGCTAATTTTATTCCCAGGGCTCTGTTCTGGACTCCGAGGAGGGTATTCGTTTCCGTGGCCGCACCGTAAGTCTCAGCTCTGCCTATGCCATTTAGATTTCATCGTCTAACAATCGGCCAGATTCCCGAGTGCCAGGAACTTCTCCCCAAGGCCCCCGGTGGCGAGGAGCCTCTCCCCGAAGGTAAGGAAAAGTCAACCGGCAGGGACCGGTGCATTGAATCCATCTAAACGCATTGTTAATGGACTACAGGTCTCTTCTGGCTCCTGTTGACCGGTGAAGTCCCCTCCGAGCAGCAGGTTCGCGACCTGTCTGCTGAATGGGCTGCTCGCTCCGACCTCCCTAAGTTCATTGAGGAGCTTATCGACCGCTGCCCCAGCACTCTGCACCCCATGTCCCAGTTCTCGCTGGCCGTCACTGCCCTCGAGCACGAGTCTGCCTTCGCCAAGGCCTACGCCAAGGGCATGAACAAGAAGGACTACTGGAACTACACTTTCGAGGACTCGATGGACCTCATTGCCAAGCTGCCTACCATTGCCGCCAAGATCTACCGCAACGTCTTCAAGGACGGCAAGGTCGCTCCTATCCAGAAGGACAAGGACTACTCCTACAACTTGGCCAACCAGCTCGGCTTCGGCGGCAACAAGGACTTCGTTGAGCTCATGCGTCTGTACCTCACCATCCACTCTGACCACGAGGGTGGCAACGTCAGCGCCCACACCACCCACCTTGTTGGTAGCGCTCTGAGCTCCCCTATGCTCTCTCTGGCCGCCGGTCTGAACGGATTGGCTGGTCCTCTTCACGGATTGTAAGTTGTAAAAGCGTGTGGGAATCATCAAGAAATGACATGGCTAATTGTTCGTTTGCAATAGGGCCAACCAGGAGGTGCTTAACTGGCTCACCAAGATGAAGGCCGCCGTCGGCAATGACCTCAGCGACCAGGCCATCAAAGACTACCTGTGGTCCACCCTGAACGCCGGTCAGGTCGTTCCTGGCTACGGCCACGCCGTCCTTCGTAAGACGGATCCCCGTTACGTTTCCCAGCGCGAGTTTGCCCTTCGCAAGCTCCCTGATGACCCTATGTTCAAGTTGGTCAGCCAGGTTTACAAGATCGCCCCTGGCGTCCTGACTGAGCACGGCAAGACCAAGAACCCCTTCCCCAACGTCGACGCCGTAAGTTACACTCTCCCCAACGCCCGCATCTTTCAGCGAGCTGCAACGAATACTGACTTTGGTTTAGCACTCTGGTGTCCTCCTGCAGTACTACGGCCTGACTGAGGCCAACTACTACACCGTCCTGTTCGGTGTCTCCCGCGCCCTTGGTGTTCTTCCCCAGCTGATCATCGACCGTGCTCTGGGTGCCCCCATCGAGCGCCCCAAGAGTTTCAGCACTGAGGCCTACGCCAAGCTGGTCGGTGCCAAGCTCTAAACACGTTCCATGAACTGTAAAAGACGGAGATGTATTTTGTTATGATTAAATATTATATTGTATTATTTCCCTTGTGTTGAAAGAAACCTTTTTTTTTTTGCCATAATTAGACGGGACGAGATGAGTGTGAGTGTTGAGTGTTTCAGTTCCATTATCCATATGATATAGTCCGTAAGAACTAAGAATATGATAGGACTTAGGGTCAAGCGGGTCCTAGTGATGTATCGTAGCCGGCACATTCGAGTTTTCGACTTTTTCGCCCATCGATCAATGGATCGGTAGATTGAACCGACCCCGGTTTTTAGGGAACGCGCCGAAAGTACGGGGACAGACGAGGTTTTCGGAGGTGCATTCCCATTGTGATGGAAATGATGAAGATGCTTGACTATATACTATATCCATAGCATCACAGTACGGAACACTCCGTCGACCGTACGGAGTACTCAGTGAAGAGTACATACTCCTCCGTGCCTCTCGCAGGTCGGCAACGGCAACAGACGATCCTTCCCTCTTTCCAGGCGAGGCGGACCGAGCCCGAAGAAAGGGGGAAAGGCTGGACTGGGATGTACTCCGTAGAAAACAGTCCGCTCAACCGTTCAGGCCAACTTGTTGGGAGCGCCCGGTTTACTCCGTCGATTTTCCACGGTGGGCCTCGGGTCAACCACACCGCCAGCCCGGAATCGGCCTAGTCGCGCCCCAATTGTTTTGTTTTCTTGGGGAAAAAAGGTCCTCTTGTGGTAAAATTAGATTTCCGAGTCGCAAAATCCGCCGCGCCTGAGGCCGCCAGGCCGCCAGGCTGTCGGCCGGGCGATCGTTGTTCCCGTCCCCAGCAGGGCGCTTTGTTGTTAACTTGTTATGATTATTCTTAGCGCCTACGGAGTGCTCCGTACCTACTCCGTAAGTTCCTGATTCCCCTGCTAGCTAAGCTGCTAGTATAGCATCTACGGTGTACTGCTCAGCCTGCTCCAGGCTCTCCGTCCTCCGACCTTTCTCGTACTCTGTTTTATATTTCCCTTCCTTCCGCTTCCTTCTCCCGTTTCTTTCCTCTTTCCCATTCTCTTTCCTCCGCTTATCGCATCTTGACTTGCTCCGTCCAATCCCCGTTCGCTTTCTTCTATTTCTAATTCCGACCGGACAGTTGGTTTCTCCAATCTAGTCTGCGAACTCCCTTCCGTTTCCTGTGATCCCTTAAAGCTACGAAGCCCCCTACATCCCTTGGTCAGGGCCCCTTTCAGTGCTCCCCAAGGTCAGACATGTCTACTGCTACTGCCGGAACGGCCTCTACTGGCCCCACGCTCGAGAAGAAGCCCGTGAAGTTCAGCAACTTGTTGCGTATGTGCTTCCTCCCCTCCCCTTTGCGGAACGTGGTAGATACGATGGATTGGCGCTGATGGTATGCTCACTATAGTGGGCGCTGGGCTTAACATGTTCGAGTAAGTACTATCTTCCTACAAAGAATGCTTCCTTGTCGTACCTGCCATGTGCTAACACGCGACCACAGGGTCACTTCTTTGGGACAGGTAATTCCGTTCTCGGACCCGGGTTCTTGGGTATCGGACCTTGCTGACATGTGAATAAGCCGCTGGAAGTGATCAAGACAACCATGGCCGCGAATCGGGGCGACAGCTTCGCCGGCGCTATGGGTCGGATATGGGGTCGTGGCGGGATCCTCGGTTGTATGTGACATCCCCCGGCTTCCGACTACCGGACTAGTGTGGGGTGCAACAGCTGACGTGGGATAATCCTGCAGATTATCAAGGACTCATTCCGTGGGCCTGGATTGAGGCCTCCACCAAAGGCGCCGTCCTCCTCTTCGTTGCGTCCGAGGCGGAGTTCCGTGCCAAGGTTCTCGGTGCCCCCGACTTCCTCGCTGGTATCACTGGTGGTATGACCGGTGGTATCGCCCAGGCGTACGCGACCATGGGCTTCTGTACCTGTATGAAGACCGTCGAAATCACCAAGCACAAGATGGCCGCCCAGGGTGTAAAACCCCCGAGCACTTTCGCGACCTTTGCGGACATCTACCGCAAAGAGGGTATCCGAGGCATTAACCGTGGTGTCAATGCGGTCGCCATCCGTCAGACCACCAACTGGGGATCCCGATTTGGTCTTTCCCGTTTGGCGGAGTCGGCCATCCGTAAGGTCACGAACAAGACCGAGGGAGAAAAGTTGGGTGCTTTTGAAAAGATCCTGGCCTCCGGCCTAGGCGGTGGTCTCTCCGCCTGGAACCAGCCCATTGAAGTCATCCGTGTCGAGATGCAGAGTAAGACCGAGGATCCTAACCGGCCCAAGAACCTCACCGTGGGCAAGACCTTCAAGTACATCTACGACACGAACGGCGTCAAGGGACTGTACCGTGGCGTCGCCCCTCGTGTGGGATTGGGCATCTGGCAGACTGTTTGCATGGTGGCGCTGGGTGACATGTGAGTTCTCACCTTCCTCTCTCTCTCTCCACCCCCTCAAACCCACTTTTTCTTTCCCCGCCGATCTCCAGACCTTAAAATGGATTGCGTCTATCGGTTCAAAAAAAGACGGAGTTGGCCTGTGGGCAGTTCCCATGTGATTACCGAGGATGTCAGTTGTGCTAACCTGTGGGTCTCCGTTACCCCGAATAGGGCCAAGGAAGCCGTCGAAAAACTGACCGGCGACCAAGTCACCGCGAAGCACTAGAGAAGGTTTGAAACACCCTTCCGCCATGCGTGGTCTGCTATGCGGCTTTGAATTGTACAAATCATGATCGGGGAGGGTATCAATCGGTCACGAATCGAGACAGGCCGGGCAGCAGGCACAGGTGGCCGCAAATGGCGTCCGAAACATAGACGTCCGATTGAATTTCTAGTAGTCATAGTCCGTTCGGGCTATCTATGAATATAATTAATTACGTTGTCCCTCTGGACACGCTATTTACATTGCTGGACATTGTCCCTTCTGAGACAGGTCGAACTATAGATGGTTTTTGTGGTAGCATTCTCGTACGTATCCAAGACCAGGTCGCACATTCTCACGATGAAGTGTACAGAGATCTTGCTGCAATCTGTTGATTTTGAAAGATACAACCAACAGTTGATCACCGTAGATCACCGTGGCCACATAATCTGAGGACATGCTCCGTAAAGACTTTCACAGTGTGTATGTGTTGGGTGCCTGAGGTGCCATCTGCCAAGCATTTTGCCGCCACCTGGGAAGACTTCTCTCTTTCTATTTATAAGGCTATGAACCAAGGAATAATTTAGGAATAAAGGGTATTCGTGGTCATTCCCGTTGGATTCGTTTATCTCTATTACAGGCAGCCGATCTCTGCATCTGAATCGCGCATAGGGAGTACTCGTTAATCCTGTTCGCATAGGTATGCCCAGGTATGGACCTAACTCTCCCCAAGTATATATATACCAAGTCCAAGAACGGCCACGTCTTACAATGCGTTCTTTATATACATTCTTAACCGAAAACTAGGCGCTAGTTGGACATTTCCAACACGTAGAATACTACTACTACATCGAGATCATAACTTCAACACGGGAGCAGATCGAGTAAGGTACAGTTGTATTACAGCCACACAACGAGCTACAGCCACATAACAAAAAAAGATATCTGCGAAGATGGATCTAGACACATGAGAAAAAGGGATAAGGGTGGACGGGGAAGGCGTTGACGCTTTTTTTTCCAAGCCAGTCTAAGTATGTAGGGTATACATTTAAACGGTCAGACCCAAGTCCTCGGCGTAGGGGAGCTGGAAGAGGTCTCCGACGGCGGCATAGGAGGCCTTGCCGGAAAGGAAGTTCTTGGCGGCCTGTGGGAAGAAGTGGCGAGTTAGTTTCCAACAAAACATTTTGATCGAATGAGTCCAAGGGAACTTACATCCTTAACCTGAGCCTCGGTGACGCTGTCGATGCCCTGAGCGATCTCGCTGATCTGGTAGGGCTTGCCGCCGTGGACGAGGGCGGATCCGCTGGCCTCGAGGCCAGTTTCAAGGGTCTGGGCAGACTCGAGAGCACGGAACTTGGCCAGAGCAGTGGCCTTCTTGATGTCCTCGCTGGCGATCTCGCCGGCGGCGGCCTTCTTGAGGAAGTCGACGGTGGTCTTGCTGGCGGAAGCAACCTTGTCGGCCTTGCCGGACAGCGTAACGGTGAAGAGGCCGGCGTCGGAGTAGGTGTGGTTCTTGGTGGAGGCCCGGACGTGAGAGAAGCCCTGGGTGGCCTGGGACAGGAGCGAGAAGCCGGGAGTCCACTTGATCGTGGACTCACCGCCGAGAAGGGCAGCGAGGACGGAAGCCTCGGGCTTGTAACCAGAGGTTCCGAAAGCGCTGGAGCCGGGGAAAGCGATCACAACGGCGTTGCCGGCCTTGGAGGAGATACGCTGCTCACCTCCGTAGTACTTGGAGGCGGTGGAGGGCTTCAGCGAGTACTGGCTGGCGCTGCCAGTGCTGGGGAGCTCCTTGAAGAAGTCACCAACCCACTTGGACAGGTCGGCGGAGTTGGGGCCGCTGCCAACAAGGGCGATGTTGGACTTGGCGTAGGCCTGCTGGGCGTATTCCTGGAGGGCCTCGGCAGAGAGGTATTTCTCGAAGGGGACGGTGAGAGAAGGAGTGATGGTCTCACCGAGGCCACGGTGGAAAGCCAGAGCGTGGGCAGCGTCAACAGCGAGCTCCTCGGGGTTGGCCGAAAGGGCCTGTTGTCTGTACTTCAGAAGCTTGAGAACAACCTCGTCCAACTCGTGGGCTGTCAAGGGAAGGCGGAAAAAAGTCAGGTTAGACACATCCTGCTCGACTGCGGAGACTTATCAATGTCGTGCGTCGACTTACCAGCAAACTTGGTCTGAGAAGCAACCTCAGCCAGCAGTTCCGCGAAGTAGGGGAGGTCATTGGCGAGGAACTTGGCCTTCAGGACAATGTTTTCACGCGAGTGTGACGAGGAAACTTCACCGCCCAGCAGTTCAACCTCCCGAGTAATCCGCAACGCCGACCGTTTGAGGGTAGTCTATCAATTGAGCGAAAGAGTTAGATTTCTTGTGGTCAGGAGGTGTAGTAGGGCCAGAGCGCGCTGCCATTGAGTGTTCGGGGGGTGGACGAACCTTGAAGGCGAAGTATTCGAGGGCATCGGCGAAGCCAGGGAAAGGCTGGTAACGGGGGCCAGCCTTAGCAACCAGAGCGAGGGTGCCCGTAGGGCCGGCAACCTCTCTGTTGGCGACCTTCACACCGGCAGACTCAGACACGTCGTACTGAAGACCAGGAGTCACGGCAGAGGCCATACCGCGACGGCTGCTGGCGGCAGCACCCTGGAGCGCACGGGGCGCATTTCGGCTGAAAGTAGACCGCGATAGCATTATCGCATGTGTCGGAAAAGAAGTGGAGGAGAGGGAATGAGGACAGCCGGAAGGCTTGACAGCAATTGAGATGGTGGTGGGGGGAGGGGGGAAGGGGAGGAGGAGGAGAGGAGGAGAGCCAGTCGGCGGACGGGTTGGAAACGATGTCTGAAAAGCTTCAAGATGCCTGATTACTCGCCGCCTGATTGGCCCAAATGGCGAGCGCGGGCGGAACCGGCTGGGCCTGTTCACGTGATGTCAGGTGACCCCACGTGAGCCGCCGGCGATTTTCTTATCGCCGGTCCTGGACGCTTCTCGAGCATCTGCACGAATTCATTGAATTCATCCTCTCGGCGCCCTCCCTTATGCCCCAGCTCCGGTGACCCTTACGGCCTCTTCTAGAGAATCTCGAGAGTTGCGGCGTTCTCTAGAAGGTCCTCCGACATGACCTCGCAAGTATGCGATCTTCACCCGATTGATTGTTTCTGTTCATATACCCCTCCAGCGGCTGACCCAAGGGTGCATAGTATGCTGCGGAGCTATGCACGCTCCTCATCGAGGACAATTTTGGCGAGCTTTTCTCGGTATGCTTGGAACCAACTTCGCCCCGCCGGGGAGCCTCCCACGCTGATACTTCCATGTGTGACCGGTAGCGCATTTTCTCGACCCTCCTCCGCTACGATCGACTTTCCCTCCCCCGTCTGAAATTCTACTCTCGTCTTTCGGACCGTCAGCTTCATCATGGTCTTGCCGCCATGATTCAACAACATCTTATTTACCACTACACCTCTTTCGATGAAGGCGTCACGTACTACGCACCAAACATGCAGTCGGCATACTACCTCGTCCGGTCTGGGAAGATTGTGGAGTTTATAGAAGACCGGCTTGGAAACTACGCAGCGAAGGTTATGTCGACTATCCTTTACCTCGGCCACGCGCAAGTGAGCTATCTCGAAACGCTCCCCGATCTACAGCCTGAACCTCTCGACTCGAACGGAGCTGCCGCCGAAGAAAATGGGGATGCGCATGAAACAGCTGAAGCTAATGGCGAGCATGCGATTTCTGAACGACCCGCTCGTCTTCATCCGACACTCAAGGCTTTGGCGGGTCACGGTTACATATCGCGGGTTAGGGAAGCGCAGTTCCAAAGTTACGCTGATAACGTGTTGGACATCGAGCGCGGAATCAAATCAAAGCCCGATGTAAAGGCTATGAAGGGCAAGAAACTCGAGGAAACGGTCATTGAGGGAACGCTCAACTTGCTTCGGGAGAGACTAGATGGGGATCTGACTCGTGGTCTGATGTTCAACGGAGTTCCGCGAGGGGCCAAACGAAAGCATGACAATGCAGCCTCTACAACTGCCAATGGACAGGCTCAGTCGGACTACGCTGCGGTTGACGAGGACGAGGAGGGAGAGGAAGAAGAGAATGAATGGTCTGATGACGAGATGGGCGAAGACACGATACCAATGGAGGTGAGACTACCAGCGCCTATAGAATCCTTACATTTTTTTTTCTCCCTTTTTTGCGCGCGTGCCCACTGACCTATCATCCTAGTCCGGAATCACTGTCCGCGTGAACTATGAAAAGCTTGACGTTGCTCTCCGCAATCGTCGCTTCCTCGATCTCGCAGAGCATGATTCGTCGTCAGCAACCGTCCAAGTCTATGAATGCCTTCTCCGCCGCATTGAATATCAAACACAACAGTGCCGGGATACCACCGAGATACCCCGCGAAGGCGAGGAGGGAGAACAGTACTCCGCTCCGGTCCTCCTCAAAGCAGTATGTGAAGATGTCGATCCCCGGTTGGACCTTGCCGGGTCCATTGGTCCCATGGAAGTTCCTCAACCCGTCAACAAACGCGGCAAACGACCACTGGATGACGATGTTAATGGTGGAGGGGTCAACGGGCTACAATCCGGGGGCAACCGCACCTATGAAGTTGATCAACACCTCTCCCTTCTCGCACAGCCTCCATTCAACCTCACCTCCAAGCGCATGGTTTCAGGACTGATTAGCTGGACCGTCGAATTCCGCCATCTAGCCCGCAAGCTTCGCCATCTTGAATTAGAGCGGATGATCGAAGCACGGTACGGGGACGTCGCCCTGCGGGTGATCCGCGTGCTCCACGCCAAGGGTAAACTGGACGAGAAGCGACTCCAGGAAATCAGTCTTCTACCGTTTAAAGATCTGCGACAGGTCCTTGCGAGCATGCAAGCGGGAGGGTTCGTGGATCTACAAGAGGTGCCGCGTGATGCGCAACGACAGCCCTCGCGCACGATCTATCTCTGGTACTACGATCCGGATCGCATCCGGAACAGTGTGTTGGAAGATACCTACAAGGCGATGTCTCGGTGCCTACAGCGCCTGCGGTTCGAGCGAAGTCGATTGAAGGAGTTTTTGGAAAAGACAGAACGTAGCGACGTCAAAGGAAACGAGGAGCGGTATCTGTCCGAAGCGGAATTGACCCTATTAAAGCAGTGGAGGGCTAAAGAAGCGTTGTTGATAGGGGAAGTGTCTCGGCTGGACGAGATGGTGGCCGTCATGAGAGATTACTAAAAACGATCGTATGACGAGCAATGAAATATAAAAAAGATATTATTAATCAAGGGAAATGCGTTGCATCCAAAAATCAGTGAAAGATCCGTCGGTCAACAGCCAAGTGTAGGGCGTTTGGCAGTCTACTAGGTTTTTGGTTTGGGAGAAAGCTGCAGAAGATCGGGAAAGAAGGAAATAATAGTAGCACCGTAGTATATAGTAGAACAAGACCATCGAAAGCTACATTCACATAGAATGGAGACCTAAGATGAAATTAGATGAACCAAGTGGGAATATCAAAAGCTAACCACCCCATTTATACATGTAGAATTGAAAAGACAAACATCCCTCTCCGGTCGTGATATTAACATTCTGTTCTCGAACGTGGAGTCGTAAAACATCTCGCGTAACATACATCTCTCTCTCTCTCTCTAGAGAAGATGCATCCCACAAGAGCGCACTCGCATCCCCGCACGTAGTCTCAAGAGCTACGCAGAGTCATTCTATTTCACACCCTCGGTGTCTGTTTCTCCCTGGGTGGACTTGCTTAATGACTCACTCTCAGAACCGGGCACTCCATCGACGGTGGCTTTGGAGGTCCCGAGCTGGGTCTCAGCTGCGGTCAGTTTCCCTTTGGTCTCCTCTAGTTCTTGCTTGAGGGCCTTGATATAATCGATGGCCATTTCCACCGTACTGGCCTTGCTGACCTGTTGGTTTCCGGCCTTCTCTTTTTCTTTATCCACCCCTTTCGCATTACATAGGGCTTCTTCCTTGGCATTTTTCATGTGGAAGAACTCCACGGGAATGAGGGTTTCGATCTCTTTGAGCGCGTTATTGATGCGATTACGACGGCCCTGCTCGGCGAGTTTGTGATTGGTTCGCTTGGAACTCAGGTTCTCGGCCAAAGTCTCGGGGTAAGAGACTCCGGGAAGAAGAGTGCCATCCAAGATGTGCTGGTAGTTGGACTTGGATGCTAGATACAGCGCAGACGTCTCGCCCGAGATTCCTACGATCGACACACCCGTTAGCTAAAGTAAAATGAAGCGCAAGTGCCAGGCAGAACATTGGGATACACACCGTCTCCACGGACTAGAGGCTGGATGCTGGGACTGATCTTGGGGCGCAAATTGGGACTGGCGTGTGTAGAGCTGAGACTCGGTCGTTTCCGATTCGAGGGGCCCAATTTGGGCGTGTCCGATTTCTTGGCTACCGGTCCGCTGGGGGAAGGCATGGCGATGGTGCGCGGACTGGGGGCGATGGAACCGGCGCTTCGCTCCGTGTTCGAGGCCGGTTTGATCTCGAGAGCCGGGGTAATGCTGGCGGACGTCGCCGGCGACGCTGGCTCTGTACGAATGGAGGTGTCAATGCGGTTGACTTGAGGGCGAGAAAGATCCGCCGCGGGGGTGGAAGCTTCGGGGAGAACGACATCCTCCATGATATCGTCGTGCGACTCGGACGGCCCGTTTTGGATCTGGCCTGGGGGTTGAGGGGCTACATTGGGACTGGGCTGGGACCGGTAAATGCGCATCAACATAGCTGGAGTAGCCGGCTCGCTGGTCTCCGACTGCGGGCCAACCGCAGGGGATCTTCGAGCCGGAGGGAGGGCTGGCGGAGGCATCAAGGGTTCAGAGAGGGGTTCCGGGGAGACGGAATCTTGTCCAGAACTTTCATTGCTTCCGAATCGAAGGCTGCTGCCACCTAAAGGTCGATTCTTCGGGTCTCCTTGGTCCTGAGCAAGGCCGTTCAGAACTTCGTCGGAATTGATGTTCAACAGGGACTTCTTCCGCGTTTGGGGCCGCACGGAGGGAGACTGCTGCTTCTTCGCACGGGCAGAGAACGTCTTGGTTGTTGAGATTCCGCGACGATGTTTGCGCGTCAAGCCCGGGGAAGACGGGGCAGACGAGGCAGGAATGGCGTTGTCGGCCGGCGACGGCATGAATCCCATATCGGACAACTGGGCGGCGGCCGGGAAAGGGTAGCCGTTCGAGTTCGCATTTTGGGCTTCAAGGGCCGGCGAGGTGAGCGGAGTGAAGTACTCCCCAGGGATAGTGTACTCTGGAAGCCGAAATTGAGTTTCCAGCGGAGTCATGGCGGGCGAAACAAGGGGGGTGTAGAGAGCCTAGGTGGAAGCGGGAGCGTGCATTAGCCATACGCACGCCAAATGAACGGACTGGCGAGTCACGGTGCATCTTACCTGTTCCTCGTTCAGACGAGCATACCGGTCGTACATCTCCTGGCTTTCTTCTATGCGCTGGGGGTACGTGGCCGCGTTGCCCTGAAGTTCAATGCTGTTGGGAGTTGGCGGGATCACCTGTTGGCCATGAGGGATGTATGGCTGCGTCACAGGTGGACAATGGGAGTGGCGATGCGACTGGTTCTGTGCAGGCGGTTGCGATTGCGAATGCTGGAAGAACGCAGGCTTCTGGGCGATGAAGGCCGGGGTTAAGGGGGAGGAATAGGACGAGGAGATGGCAAGCTGTGACTGCCCTTGATTCCCGACGGAATAATCTCCCATGGCGCGATTGTATGACGACGGCTGAGTAGCGATAGGGTCGGTGTCCATTCGAACGAGCTGTTCCTGGGCGGACGGAGCGGTGGAGGCAGGCATGGAGATAGGATGGGCGATCGAGCGCTGGGAATGAGGATCGGCGGAGCCCTGCCCTTCGAGGTCGGGGAAGTGCATTCCAAACTCGAGGAAATTGGAGAATTCATCGTCACCGGGGCCCGCGACGTCCGGCCAGGATAACGGATGATCTTGTTCCATTGAGATCGATTGCTTCTTTTCTGGGTGATTGCGCTCGGGATTCTAGTCGGTTGTCCACCCTGTCCTTCTCTTGGATACCTGGAATATCTTTATTACTCCACCCCTCTGGTAGTTCTTCCTCTTCTTTTCTTTCTTTTTTCAAAGATGTTGATTTCTCCTGCCGTCGGGGAGAAAGAGAGAGAGAGAGAGAGAGAGAGAGAGAGGGAACCTCGGTATGTCAAAGAACGAGGAAGTCAATGTCATCAAAAGAACAAACGATTGAAGAAGATAATGTCAATGAAGACGACCGACAGGAGAAGGGGAAAACAAGAGATTAAGGGCAGAAGGATTATTGGTAACTAGATAGATTGCCGGACATGATGACGGTGCGTGGGGGAGGGGTTTTGTTGGATAGGATTTTGACCGTGAATAACACGAAAATGAATGATACCCCTCCACGACCGGGGATCGGATGGAAAAGAAGAAGCGCAAAGACAAAGCAGAGGGAGAGGGAGAGGGAGAAAGAGAAGTAACTAGTGGGAGGATAGAAGCGAGAAGCGAGAATACGATTTCAGCCGGGGGGCTGATTGATTGGATGGACTAGACATCGATCTAGGAAGGTAGTCGGTCTTTTGCAGGACTTTTCCACTCGGTCCAAGACTAAGTCTTTCGGTCGAGGGGGTTAATTAAGAGGGAAGAAAACGAATCGGAAGAGAGACGAAGGTACCTTTTTTTCGGCGCAGAAGGAGCAACCGTGGGAAAGGCGTGCGTGGCAACAGTCCGCCCCGGTGCGTCCCACTCCGGTATTATTGAATGCTCATACTGTACGGTAATCTGCGGGGTCGTGACTTTCGAAGAAGGGAGTCGTGACCTGATAACGTGACATGACATAAGGCCATCCATCTTCCATCCCCATCTTCAGTCTTGTGTTCAACTTTCCACTTCCATACGCCATCCGTCTGTCGTCTACTTCGGGTTGACTTCGCCCTCCTCGCTGTCGACCATGAGGCCGCCCGTTCCAGACCTCGCGTTACCAAAGTCCCGCAAGTCTTCCTCGCCCGACCAGCGGTGGATCGATCCCCGCAGCGCTGCCCCCGCGACGTTCTTTCTGGCCCGCGAAACTCCACCCGATGAGTTGGAGTCGGGAGATAGCATGTATGGCGTCCAGAGTCTCGAAGAGACCGTCCAGCAGGCCAGCCTAGCCGCTTCCCAGTGGGACCCTGAGCACGCTCAAAGCATTTCCGATCCTCTGTCTCCCCTACCGTCTCATCCTGCTCGTCGCAAATCCACCGTCACCCCCTTCGACTCGTTCCACCTCACCAGCCGAGAACCGTCCCTGCCCTCCTCTCACCCGACCTCCCCTCGCCCATTGACGCCTTTGAACCTCGACGCCCCCGATGACCCGGTCTCTCTTCCCAGCAGTCCCAAGTCAATCTCCAACCAATCCATGCGACATCTGGACGAAATCTCCATCACCGATGACCTGAGTAGCCAGGCAATTGCTTCCGGGGAGGAGGACGATGAACCCCGCCCGCCATCCGGCGCGGGTCCCGACAGTACCTCCCAGCTAATAATGCCCAGTATCAGGATGCCTAGCCGGAGACCGTTTACCGACCACGGGAAGACTATGGGGCGCCTAAAGGTTCTCATAGCGGGCCCTCCCGGTGAGTATGGAAATACCCCCCCCCCCGTGGGTCGGTGTTTCTCCAGTGTATACAGCTCCTGTATTGATTGCAGAACGACCAGGTTCCGGAAAGACTTCCCTCGTCAAGGCTATTGTCCAAACATGCGAGGATATTGTCCATGTGGACCCCTTTCCCTCCCCCACCCCTTCCCCGAAACCCTCTAGATCCAACATTCCCCATGGCCTGCCACCGGCCGTTTCGGAAATATATGCCAGTACAAAACCGTACCCCGTCTGGTGGTCGGACCTGGAAGACTCGCGTGTTCTGCGACGGCGAAAGAGTACCGGTGACCTTGTGCTGGAGCGTAATATCTGCTTTGTCGACACATCAGCCAATTCCTCGACTCGTGCAGGACAGACCGATGCTATTATTCACTACATGCATCAACAGCTTGTCCGGGCGATGGCGTCGCTTCACCGTCCTAACCACGATTTCCAAAACATGCTAGCAGGCAATGGCGGTGCCCAGGTGGATGCCATCCTGTTTCTCATCTCCGAGGGTAGGCGCCCTTCTTGTGTATCAGGTGGGTCGGAGGCTCACACGCTGGCAGAAACACTTTCCGTAGATATCGAATGCATGCGCAAGCTCAGCGAATGGACGAATGTCATCCCCGTAATACCCAAATCTGACCTCCTAGGCCCTGACCAGCTTCGCGTCCTCAAATCCGCTTTCCACAGTAAGGCGCAGGACGCCGCCGTTAAACCCTTCCTTTTCGGGGATGGGTTCTCAGGGGATACCGATGAAGTAAATGGCCGTCTGCCCTTTGCTACCTCGTCCGCCAAGTCTTGTGATGATGACATGATGGATGCCAGCACCTTGATGAGCCCGGACTATGTCCAGCCCTTGGTCGCGTCGGAATTGGCTCTCTTGACCCGAAAATTGTTCGATCGCGAGAACATGGCCTGGATCCGCCATCTGGCTGCCAAAAAGATTACTCGACGGCAAAGTACGGTTCAGAATGGCCCGATGCCTTCCATTCCCGGTGCTGGCAGTCGTATCATCCCAAGTTATACTATGGCCCGACTTTCAGACTGTACCCGCCACGAGGAGAAACTGGCTCAGGTTCAGCTGGCGCGCTGGGCCTCGGACCTACAGCAAAGCCTCCAGAACGAACGAGAACGATACACCGCCATAGCGCGCGGAGAACGTGCCGTCTGGCTGACAGAACGACTGGGCGAGTGCGTGGTGGACGGAACCCTCGTGCCCATCACGCAAACCCCGGGGTTTTGTGGCCTTCGGGCCCCTACGGAGAAAGCGGGCGCTCTCCTGGTTCGGGCACAATCCGGGCAGAACGTCGAGTATCATCTCACACGAATCAGTCCCCAGGATCCACTGGGTCTCGTCAAGTGGTCCGAGAGCCTCAAACAGCGGGGGTGGGCCCTCGTTCAGATCGTGGGCAGCTTCGGGGTCGTTGGAGGGCTGGCCCTCTGGCTTGCGAAGTCCTGGGGATTGCCGTCTCGAAATCTGTCGGACTGGTGCAGTCCCATTGACTAGTTCCCTCCTCCCCAGCTGTCTATGCACCCTGCCCTTTTGTTAGTTTATCCGGTCTCCGCGGGCGGGAATGGGCCATCCATAACTTCTTCTTTAATTATTGCGATTTGGACTATGTAGGTACTCGTGGCATGAAGGTGAAAGACACCTTCTACACAAGAATCATTCATTGCTGGCGTTTGTCTTAATCGACCCGTTTGGGTGGTGGGACTTATTGTTGCTTTGCCGGATCTCCCCCTCGTATCTGCTTTTGCGTTTAGTGTTGTTGCGATTGTGCTGTTTTGGTTTCGTGTAGTGAGCCCCATGGGCCATGTTTTGACGAATATGTCGTCATGTACAGTTGATTTTGTGACGGAGTTGCTTGGTTTGGTATTCGCGCAGTCTTCTTCATCATCTAAAGCGGTTAGCCCTCTAATACCTAATGACTGCTAGCTTCGGCTCACGATCTACTCGGTACACTTGCCGTGCTACATTGCGTATACATTCTTGTCTACAAAGTTAAGGAGTGATGTAGAAGTCAAATAAACAGGGCAAGCCTTTTATTCGAGATAAAAAAAAAGATCTACCCGTCCGGCGCAACTCTTCAAATCCCTTGGTAATATGGAAATGAAAGATCTCTCGGACTTTTAGGATAATAGTATGAAACGCTCAAAACGCCGAAAATAAAAAAGATAAGATGAAATTCACGTCGTCAATCAAAACCATCTTTCCGGCGGTTCAATTAAAGGGGAAACAAAAATTAAGTAATATCGCCCAGTGATCGTGGGACCCCCTGTTGCGGATATCACCGGAACAATTTCTTTGAGGTCGTTAAAAACAAAAGGAAGGAAAGATAACGTCAAGGCAGTCACATTCGTTTCCATTCAAATCAAAGACTCATTAATTGCATTTAGTCAACCTCCTCCATGGAGCTCTCGCCGGCGGCAGCGGCAGGGGCGGCCTCCTCGGCAGCCTTCTCCTCGGTGGTCTCGGTGTCCTCGTCGATGTTCAGACCGAGAGACACGAGCTTGTGAATGCGCTCGGCGAAGCTGGCAGGCTCCTCGATGGTGAAACCGGAAACGAGGAGAGAGGTCTCGAAGAGCAGCTGGGTGATCGACTTGACGGTGCGGTCGCCCTCACCATCAGCCTCGACCTTCTTGCGGAGCTCCTGGATGATGGAGGACTTGGGGGAGATCTCGAAGGTCTTCTTGGAGGACATGTACGAGCTCATGGAGGTGTCACGGAGAGCCTGGGCCTTCATGATACGCTCCATGTTGGCAGACCAACCGAACTGGCCGGTACGGATGGCGCAAGGAGAGCCGACGAGCTTGTGGGAGACGACGACCTTCTCGACCTTGTCACCGAGGATGTTCTTGAGGCTCTTGGCAAGACCCTCGTACTCCTTCTCCTCCTTCTCGCGCTCAGCCTTCTCCTCCTCAGACTCCTCAAGCTCGAAGTCCTTGGTGATGTCGACGAGCTTCTTGCCGTCGAACTCCTTCAGCTGAGTGAAAGCGTACTCATCAATGGGGTCAACCAGGAACAGAACCTCGAAGTTCTTCTGCTTGAGGCTGTCCAGGAAGGGAGACTTGGCGACGGCCTTGATGGACTCGCCGGTGATGTAGTAGATCTGCTTCTGGTGCTCCTGCATACGAGTAACGTAGTCGGTGAGAGAGGTGATCTCGTCACCAGACTTGGTGGACTGGTAGCGGAGGAGCTTGGCAAGGGTGTGACGGTTCTGGGCGTCCTCGTGGACACCGAGCTTGATGTTCTTGCTGAAGGCAGAGTAGAACTTGTCGAACTGCTCGCGGTCCTCGGCGATCTCGGTAAAGAGCTCGAGGGTCTTCTTGACGATGTTCTTCTTGATGACCTTCATGATCTTGTTCTGCTGCAGGGTCTCACGAGACAGGTTCAGGGGCAGATCCTCGGAGTCGACAACACCCTTGACGAAGCTGAGCCACTCGGGGATGAGATCGGTGGCGTCGTCAGTGATGAAGACACGGCGAACGTAGAGCTTGATGTTGTTCTTGGTCTTCTTGGTCTCGAAGAGGTCGAAGGGAGCGCGCTTGGGGATGTAGAGGATGGCGCGGAACTCAAGCTGACCCTCGACAGAGAAGTGCTTGACGGCCAGGTGGTCCTCCCAGTCGTTAGACAGAGACTTGTAGAAGGCGGCATACTCCTCCTGGGTGATGTCGGCAGGGTTGCGGGTCCAGATGGGCTTGGTCTTGTTCAGCTCCTCCTCCTCGATCTTGCTCTCCTTGACAGTCTTGGTCTTCTTCTCCTTCTTCTCCTCTTCCTCGTCGACCTCCTCAATCTTGGGCTTCTTCTCGTCATCCTCCTCCTTGGCCTCCTCCTGCTCCTCCTCGGGGACCTCCTTCTCGGTCTCCTTCAGGACGTGGAGGTAGATGGGGTACGAGATGAACTCGGAGTGCTTGCGAACAACCTCCTTGATACGGCTCTCGTTCAGGTAGTCGAGCTGCTCATCCTTGAGGTGGAGAACAATCTTGGTACCACGGCCGATCTGCTCACCCTCGGTGTCCTGGGTGAGGGTGAAAGTGCCACCGGCGGCGGACTCCCAGACGTACTGCTCGTCATCGTTGTGCTTGGACACGACGGTGACACGGTCAGCGACGAGGTAGGCAGAGTAGAAACCAACACCGAACTGGCCGATCATGGAGATATCGGCACCGGCAGACAGAGCCTCCATGAACTGCTTGGTGCCAGAGCGGGCAATGGTACCCAGGTTGTTGATCAGGTCCTGCAGATGCGAGATTAGTGAGGGCTCAGCGAGAGAGGGGAACAGGAATGATACGTACAGCCTTGGTCATACCAATACCAGAATCCTGGATGGTCAGGGTCTTGGCCTCCTTGTTGGGGATCAAGTCGATGCGGAGGTCCTTGCCCGAGTCGAGCTTGGAGGGATCCGACAGAGCCTCATAACGGATCTTGTCAAGGGCATCGGAGGCGTTGGAGATGATCTCTCGCAGGAAAATCTCCTTGTTGGAGTAGACAGTGTTGATGATCAGCGAGAGCAGCTGAGAGATCTCAGCCTGGAACTCGAAGGTCTCAGACATGGTGAACGAAAGAAAGTGAAAATTCTGTACGAGCACAGGACGGGTTAGCGCTGAGCATTCAGTCTTTATCCACAAGCAGAGTATTGAGAGGAGGAATGATGGAGAATAGAATATAAAGAAGATACAGCTGGAGATGCGAGGGCCCGCCGTTCATCCCAAAAACCTCAAGAGCAAGGTTCGTTGGTCATGCTGCGAACTCTGCATCTGCGCACCAAGGTGGGGTTCGGGTCGGTGAGAGTATTGCTAAGTACTTACAAGGTCGTTAAAAGTGAAGAAAAGATGGAGAGAAAGATGTCAATGGATGAGAGAGAAAGGTGATCAGAGGGATGGAGGGTGAAGAGGTAGAGAGATCACAGACAGGAGGGAGGGAGAGAGATGAATGAAGAAGAGAAGAAAGAAGGCGAGGGGGAGAAAAAAACTGCCGGGGCGGAGAACTTAATGTTCTTTCCCACTCTGGGTGCGGTCGTTTCTACGGCGATCCAGCAACTTCCACACTCTCCGCCCTTCTTTGCCATTCTGCCGGTCCTTCCAAAGCCGGTTCGGTCGCCCGGTGGCCTGGCTGCCTGAGGCGGACCATCTAGAACGTTCCGCTCCACCAGGCACCCCTCGCGGGACCAATCAGCTGCCGTCCCTGCACACCGTCCCCTGCTGGACCCCGTGACTCTCCGCCTGCGTCTCCGCCAGAAGATTCTACGGAGTACTACCTTACCTAGGTACTCACCCTATGGAGTATTCTGTACTCTGTACTCTGTACTTTGTAGGTATACTGTAGGTAGTCTGTATCTGTATCAGTATCTGTACGCTACACTCGTGGTCAAGAACCCCTTCAACCTTGGAACAATGCCATATCCATTTACATTCCCTAGCAGAGAGCAAAGTAATTAAGTAACAACACGGGCATAAAGCTCGCTATGCGAAAGAGCAGGAAATGTTCATGTCAACACAGTGATAGAAGCAAACTTCGGCAAGGATGCACCAATGACCGAACCCCAGTGACGAAATGTGAAAAGATAACTTTTCCAACCGCTAATATGCACCGTGACAAAAAAAATTAAAAAAAAAGAACAGGAAAGAAATAAAACCATGTTGTCGAATCAGTTCAAGGATAAGTTCAATAAAAAAGTGGAAAAAGGGGAAAGGGTCACATAACACATGTCATTATCAGTAAAGAGGGAGTAATACATGTCCTGGATCACGATAAGCATCCAAATCAGTATGCTGCAGTAAGCCAGGATGAAAGGGGGAAAAGGCAATCAAGATGAAAATATTGGGTCAGATTGTTGACGGTGTCCGGATGTTTTGTTCTTCTTCTTTCATTCTTTTGCTTCGTTTTTCTCATTTTTCACGTTCACATCCCCGTTGGGGTCTTGATCTGTTTTCTTTTTCTGCTTTTTCTTTCCTTTCCTTTCAAGTTCATTCGTTCCACGACGATGAGAAAGGAACATTATCTAGGCAGCCTGGGGCTGGTTGCGGTTCTTGACGTTCCCGCGGCCGCGAGGAGCGAATCCTCCACGTCCGTCGCGCTGGAAGCCGCCACGGCCCTGGCTGCCAGCACGGTCGCCGCGGCCGCGACCGACACCGCCTCGACCGGCGGCGTAATTGGCATTTCCACCATACGCATTGCCACGAGCACGGCGCTCTTCGACGTAGATCTGCTCGGAGCCGATCTGGTGCGGGTTAGCAGCCACGGCGGCGGCATAGCCGGCAGGCTCAGCAAACTCAGCGAAGGCGCAGTTCTACAAACAGCAATTAGTTTAGACACCATCAGGGGAAAGTGACCATGACGCAATGAGGACTTACCTTCGAACGGCTCACGTCGAAGTGCTTCAGCTTGCCAAATCGGGCGAGGGTCTGCTTCAGCAGGTTTGCGTCCACCTTTTCGTTCACGTTCTTGATGTAAGCAAGAACGGGCTGTTCTTCGCCCGCGCGGGACTGAGTCTTCTTGTGATCGTGACCGGCAGTTTGCCATCCGGATCCATCATTGGAAGGAGGCTGGCTAGAAACGGTCTCAGGCGCAGGAGTGGCGGGGGCAGCAGGGGCGGCAGGGGCGGCAGGGGTGGCAGCGGCCGACTGGGACGAGCCAGTAGCGGGGGTAGATTTAGCAGGAGCAGCGGGGATAGAGGGAACGACGGGAGCCGGAGCACCGGACTTGGATGCGATGTTGGCCCAGGTCTTGGGGAGAGCCTTGGCCGGGGGTGCGTTCTCCTTGGGAGGAGCGGGGGCCTCCTTCTGTGCAGACGGGGCGGGAGTGGGCTCGGGGGTTGGCGGCTTCTCAGCCTCAACCTCCTCTGGAACGGCAGCCGCCTGCTCAGGCTCGACGACCTCGGCATCGGCGCCATTCACTTGGGAATCGACCTCCTGGGGTCGCGTCTCGTCGCCGTTCTCCTGGACCGGCTCGGCCTTCTCCTCCACCTCGGGCGCAGGCGCTTCGGTTTCCTGCACCTCGACAGCCGGGGCAGACTCGGGCTCGGGCTCGGGCTGCGCAGGCTCTTCAGCAGCAGCAGCAGCAGCAGCAGCAGCAGGCTCTTCAACCGGAGCAGCCGGAGCAGCCGGAGCAGCGGCCGGGGCGGTCTCCTCGTTCACAATCTCCTCCTCGTCAACCAAGTACCGGAAGACATCATTGAGCACGTAGTAACCGTTAGGCTGTTCCGCGAGCACGAAAGTCTGCACAAATTTACGAGATGGCTCCGACTTGTTCGAGATCTCGCCAATGACGGCAATCAAGATGTTGTCAAAAGAGGCCTGAGAATCAACGTTCAAGACGCGGACTTTGCAATCCTGGAAGTCAAGCTGCTTTATTTTCTCGTTGATAGCCTAACCACAAAAACAGGGGCAGTCAGTAACATGATGTAGGCGAAAGGGTGAGAGAATAGAATTGAGTAAGCTCACCTTCTGGCCGACCGCGACTGGGACCAATTCGGCCTCCGTGCCGAAGACGAGCTGGGAGCGCCGAGCATAGAAAAGCAGCAGCTTGTCTGGGTTACGGCTCATGGTTGTGTAATACTGCTCAACAAAGTACCAGCCAACCTCGTCCTTCGAAATGCCGTTCTTCTGTTCAGGGAGGGCATTCGTTGGAGTAGAGGACTGGGCAGGCTGAAAGTTGGCAGCATTGGTGGCGGCGACATGTGCGTGGCTGTAGGAATCGTGATAGGCGTGTTGCGCAGGGAAGCTGCCGTTGATGGGAGCTTGAGTTGTGTCGGCCATTGTGCAAGAGAAGGGTGGGAAGGAAAGTAAGAAAAAGTCTAGGAAGTTGAAAAGAGACTCGAGAAGTTATATCAAATGAGGTCTCTCTATGTGGCAAAAAAATAGTGACGAAGAATCTAGCAAAAGACGAAACTTCTTCCGGTTCGCTTGACTATCACGGTTTCGTTTGTCAGTATTAGAAAATCAGGTGTGGACCGGTGGGCGTGAGGACTGAAGATAGCCAAAGGGTACCCACAATGCTAAATGGAAATTTAAGAAAGATACAAAAACGAAAAAGTCAAGGTCTGTGTAGAGTAGATCCGGACGCAAAAAAGAGATATAAGTACGAGATTAACCGGAAACACCGAGGTCGCGTTGAGATTGTTGAAGGAGAAATGAAGACAGCAAAGATTCTTGTGCGATTTCCAATCAGGTGAATTCGCGGAAGAAACGCAACTAGGAGGGATGGAGGAAGATTGAGAAGTCTGAGAGATCGATTGAAAGGAAGCGATGAATGAGAAAGTCCGATGAAATGAGGGACAGCTGAGAGTCGAGGAGTGGAGGGAAGATTAGCTGTAGATAGCCGTAGCAAGCAAGCAAGCAGGTGATGCTGAGGAGACGAGAAGTGCGAAATCCATCGGACGGACGTTCCCCCAACTACCTGCGCACCTTCCTTTAGCGGTGCCGCCATCCTGTTTGGGAAGTCCGGCAGAACGCGCGGGCCGAGCGACACCGCCTGCCTAGCCGGTGCGGTGGCCCCTATATGGTCCGTGTCTGGGCGAAGTACTTGTGTAGGATTATAACGTCTATGGACATTGCGATTAAGTAGGTAGCTCGATAGATACATTCGTAGAACAAGCACGGAAGCCTCCAACATATTGAAACAGTAGAATCACCAACAGCCAAAAAGGAAAAGAAACAAAGACGAAGAAGCCGAAGAAACAGAGAGCATGCTCCGATGGGTGGCAAGGTTGGAAACACGACGACTAACTCGAAAATGAGGGGTATGATGGACATGAGAGTATATGCTTCTCATCAGGTAGTCAATATAGGTATCAAACTCATTCGTAGGTTTCGCCAAAACGGAGAGATCGACATGAAATTACAATGAACATCAAAGAGAGAAGAAGCAACCCTGAGAAAAGATCCGAGGCAACGCAACCCAGACAAGAAATCACAAAAAAAGAAAAAAGGAAAGGAGGTATCACATGGCGAAGTCGACTTGTAGGCGGAGATGCGCAAGATTGAACACGTCGCCGATAAGTTTATGGGGAGACCGAAGATTCGAGGGCCGCCTTCTCATCCAGCACGGGCTTTCGCATAACGGCATCTTGGCCGGTCATTCGCCGGTCTAGGGCGCGTTCCACCTTAGCACCGAGCGCCAGTCTGTCCAGGTTGTCGGTTTTTTCGGCGGTAGGCACAAAGCGTTGCTTTTGAAGCGGTTTGTTCTCCAGTCGTTCCAGTCCGTCGCGTAGATTGTGGACTTCGGCCAGACGGGGGTCGCCGCTGGGCAGGTTCGCTAGAGTACGGTCCGAAGAAGCGACGGAAGGGCTTCCGCTAACGGTTGAGAACCTCTTTGATGTCCAGGTCTACATCAATATCAGAAGAACGTTGTGACGGGTGTAGAGCCTGGTTAAACTTACGGACTGAGTCATGATGGGTCTTTCGGAGTCCAGAGAAGTATGTCTAGCCATGATCAGAGATATCGCCGATGTAGGTTGTATATGAATGATGCTCAATCGAGTCGGCGGGCGTGAAATTGACTAGATACCAAAACCACACGAACGATTCTGGGGTGGAAATGGTTAGCTGGACCAGGGCAAGGACTTGGCGAAGGCGAACGGAAGCAGGAAGAGGGATGGCAAAGAGACGGGGATTGAAGCAGTCGGACAAAAGGGATTGACAGAATGAATAGAAGAGAGATGCTGGTATCACCAACCAGGCATGAATTTTATTTCTTTTCTTTTTTGTAGAAAAATTTTTTAATGATAGGCAAAGCAGCGACAACGTACCTTGTAAGGCGGAGGGGAGATATTGGCCGACAAGAAAAGATGTGGGTGGAGGGCGGTAGGGTATCTGAAAGAAGAATGGAGAGATGCAGGCCGCAGAAGAAACCGAGGACTTTTTCTGTCTATTCCGTGCTAATAGTAGTTAGAGGATTTCTTTATCTTTGCTTATGAAGAGTCAGTAGAAATTGAGCGGAGCCAAGGAGGTAGGCAACGCGGTGATTGACATGCAAGACCGAATTCAGGAGAGGCCGGGGGAATGAAGGGAACGGATGACAGCGTGGGTCACGGAGGCGCTGCAAGAGCTGATAAAACTCGGCCACGCGAAACCAGGGGAATGTTGGGAATGGGTGCGCCCGTCCCGGTACCGTAAAGGTGGGTGGTAGTACAGGACAGTAAGGAGTAGGAGTGGAAGGACTCCTGCCTGCCCGGAGGACGCTTTCGTATGACGATCATCGGGCTCGGCCTGGAAAAGAGGAGACTTTGGGGACTTCGGGTGAAGTGCATCATACCATTCTCCTTTTTTTTTTTTTTTTTTTTTGCCTTGTTTCCCGTTTCTTTTCTTTTCTTTCTTTTCAGTTCATTTCATTCTTTATCCATCTTCGGTCCCTTTTCTAAACGTTGAAACCCACTCTTTGTCTATAGAGTACTGCCACGTGCGGTATGACCTTCAGAACATGAGAAGTGACCCCTCAAGGAATGACTTGGCATCCACGCGAGCCGATCGCGGACACCAAGTTCCGTTTCCATGGATGAGGACCGAGGAGCTTCTCGCGGTGGCAAACCAGTGAAGTCATCCGTACTTCGCTGTACTCCGGAGTATGTACGGTGTAGTTCTATCGTAGTGTACAGTCAATTTGAAGAACATACCTATGTAGTATGTACTAGTTAGTACCTACAACACCCGAAACAATCGGCTCTCTTCGGCACCTGAGCACCTGAAACAGCCTAACTCTAAGAAATCTCTAGTCAATCTTAGCTCCCTCTTAGCTGCAGAGTGCAGACAGAATTGATATTGATCATCCCTAAGATTACAGAGCAGTTACGGGGGACGTATCGCGGCCTAACTGTAAGCTACCCGGGCGGTAGACAAGGCGGTCTCCCAAGCCCGGCATTATCTCGCAACCCCTCATGTCTTTACTTTTCTTTCTTTTCTTTTTTTTTTTTTTATTTGTATCCTCCCTCTCTTTTTTCATGTTTCGGCTTTGGAAGTTCCACGCCAAAAATAGTGAAAATAGTATTCTTCAATCTATCTCTTTGAGTGTTTGTCCCTCTAGCTCGGACTGCGTTCGTGAGGCGTCCTTTGTTGCGGAATCGCAAATTACGATCATTCCGTCATGCCGAAACCCAAGACTTTCTTGAAAGAATCCAAGGCCAAGAAGAAGGCCTCGCAGCAGGTAAATCCATACCTCTTTGGATCTACGGTTCTATATCTTGCGTTACGTGTTTGATTATCATTGTTTCGGCTGATTGACGAATTGAGAACAGGCCCCGGAGACTGCCGATGAGTTCCTAGCCGGTAACATTAGATGCCCTTCTACTTCGTGCCTACTTGCTAATAACCACGCGCTTTTGTAGTCGGTGTCGAACAGGAAGAAGCGGGAGAGAAATGGCGGGCCGGAGATGCTGCCAAATCCATGCGTTTTTTCATGCGTGCTATCGCGACCTATGATGAGGGCTTGAAGAAGCACCCTCAAGCGTTCGATCTAGCATACAACAAGTAAGTCGCCGACGCTCCGGCACACAGCCACCATCCGCGACCAGGAACCGTCAAGCTTATTATGGATTAGGGCGAGAGTCCAGTACGAAATCACCCAACATCCCAAACTGGCTGCTCAGCTGCCCGCCCCGGTGGGCGACATCTTGCAAACAACACTGCAATCGCACAGAGAAGCGCTGGTCCTAGATCAGGACAATGCAGATGTCTTGTTCAACACAGCCCAAGTCCTCACGAGTCTTGCGGAAACAATCACCGACACCAAACGCCCCGCCGATGAACAATTGAACCAAGCCGTGAAGTTCCTCCAGGAAGCCCTAGAACTTTTCCAGCGCTGCCTCCTCCTTCAAGAAATGAAGTACACCGAAATGCAAGAGCACATTAAACAAATGGAATCCGGGGCCTTGGATCATCCCCCCCAGGACGTTCAACCCACAGAAGAGCAGATGGATGATGCAGGTGAAGCAAAGACCTCGGAACAACAAGAGCAATGGGCTGCCGTGGTTGAGCCGGTGACGAAAGACACGCTTGTGGATACGGCCGTGGCCCAGTTGGAATCACTGACCACCCTTTGCAACCTGCTCACCTTTGATCCCGGTGTCGGGCTTGCTTGGGTAGAGGGCTACTCCTCGGACCTTCTCCAGGAAAAGATCACCGCATATGTCGATGGTTCCAGCAGAACATACGACGCTTCGCTGGCCCGTGCAAAATTCGCCTGTGCCCTTGCTGAAGTACTGTACCGAGGCGGGCGTATAGATGTTGAAACGTATTATGGAGAACTTGCACGTGCTTTCGCTCCCGAATTGGACCTATCTGCGGATCCCGATGGTCTCTGCAGCAAGGCGGATGCGCTAATGTCGTTCAATACCGCGGTCACAGACCTGCCTCCTTCCCATGACCCTGAAATGTTTGCAAAATCATTGAAGCTGAGGTGGCAATCACTATCGGCGGCTTTGGATGGCTTGACCAAGGCTTCTAAGATTCCGGATGCGGAAAATTTGCCCAAGATCCACCTGGCTAGAGGGGATGTTGAAGTCAACCGATGGCGGCTTGGTATGCCGCCCTGGGAGTTTGCCATGGCGCAGCAAAACTCCGCTCTGCTCCTGCAGAATGCTCAAACATATTACCGGGGTGCGGCTGCATTGGCCCGAAGAGACGGGGCCGCAGACGAAGAACGGGATGGGACCTGCAAGGAAGCCATAACTGCTGCAATGAACGGTCAAAAGGAAAAGGTGGACCAGCTCAAACGCAGCGCGCCCAAAGAACTGATGGTGGTCGCGGAAGACATGGTGGAGGACGGTTGGGTGAGCCCTACAGACATGGAGGCGTTGCTGTCGTAAATATATATACCCATTCCCACCAATAGTAGACACCCAATGCTCGTTGCGGTCAGATGTCCGATCTGGCCTTCACTTCCCCGTCCATCTGCAAAGCTTCTTTTCGTAGATCATTCTCTTCACAGAATTGAGTCGCCGCCGCCGCTGCCCCTTCCAGGTCGGAAACGACCGACTCGAGGCCTGACAGCAAGCTCTCAATCTCTATTCTCTGAACCTGGACCCGCTGCGCGAGCTCTGCATTTTCAGCCTGGGTGGCTTCTATTTTCAGATCCAGAGTCGTCTGCGTCTCATGTAGATAGGGGGCGAGGTGAGCACGGTACAACTCATCCGGCGACAAAGTGTGGGCACTGAATGCAAGTAAGATCACATGGTCAGTCAAGGTCCTCAACACGAACAAGATAGAACTACAGAACCAAGACGTAGGGGAAGAAAGGGAGGCATTTACGCGACGTCACCATCTCCTTGACCGTGTTCCTTTCTGTGGATGGCCTCCCCGACCAATCTATCCAGCTCGTTCAATTGACGCACCGCGTCCCTCTCCCGCACGATGTCATCGAATTCAGCGCGCGCACTTTCCTCCAACTTCGCGTTCAACTGCCTCCACACGGACTCCAAACTCGCCGGGACGTACTTTGCCGGCGTTGGGAAGCACCCCGAGAAGTTGGCGTACGAGTTCGCTCGAACCGTGCGGGCAAGCGCCTGGTCGAACACCTTCTGCAGAACGGCGGCGCGCGGGCCTGGCGTAAGGGGAATGGGGGCGGGAGGCGGGGGAGATGGCGAGGCTGCCGATCGGGACGGATCAGGGTGGGAAGGGCCATGTTCTTCTGCCATGGTCTAGAATCGGATATCAACGTTCGGGCTTTCTTCCTTTCTTTGGTGGGGTGGATTGGATGACGGGGGAGCGCAGTTGTTGGAGTTGGAGCGAAAGCGAGAAACAATCGGGGCGCGCGTTGCGGGTGAAGGACGCGCTCGGTCACGTGTTCGTATAGATCCAAGGAATGTGAACAACTGCCTATGGCACCCCCATACAGTATCCCAGTTCGTTTCAGACCCCTCATGAAGAGAGTACTATTTTCGATTGGATAATATGAAGGCTTCATTTAGTTCTTGGATTCATTCAAGTTAACATTCATGATATACATAGAGAAACAAATTTGAGCCGGAGACAACGTCCAGATCTACTCCTGCTAAGCGGTCAATCGCTGGGTGCTACTAGTTCCACCCAAATAGTAAGTTCGTGCAGCATTATTCGCAGTTCTAGGATCACGGTAACGACCGATACTGGCACGGAGTGAGCAACGGCTTCGTCGAGGCCTGTGGAAGGCGGACTTGAAGGCCGGCCAGGAGATGGATATGTAGATGATGCTATTCCAGAAGCCCTGCAGAGGAAGAACAAAACTGGATAGATAGTTCAAGACAAAACTAAATGAATGAGGAGACGCGAGGGCATAAACCCGGTTGACTGTAGACGGAACCTAAACGCGATCTCTGTCAGTCACAATTCGGAACCCCCAGACCGATATGCATGGGCAGATGATGGCCCATTGTACTCACCCAGGTGATTATCAAAGCAATAAAGAAAAGCATCGCATACTTTGTGTAGGCCCAAGATGCAGAATTGGCCTCACCCACCATTGCGCGGCGTCGGGTTTTCTCGGGTCTCAGCGGCTTCAGCGGCAACCCGCTGCTCTGCCCTCCTTCAATAGTAACCGAGTATGAACCATAGAGCGAGGGAGGGTGGCGCGATGAGATTGGGCTCGAGCTCTCCGCGACTGTCCGGGAGATTCCATTGGGGACTGCCGCCTCGCTGGTGACGCGGATTTCGATCGTTTTCAAAGAGACCGGCTCATCTGGATTCTCGCAATCCGCCTTCGAATCGAGCTTGTCGATCTCGCGAAGCTGCCGCTCTCTCTGATAGATCACTCTGCCTGTGCGCACATAAATTCCGAGGGTCAGGAAGATAACAAACCAGACCGGGCCGTAGAACACGGCAACCCGCAGGAAGTCCCAAGACGGCGCAACCCAACACCAGATCTACACCAAGTATCAGTATATAGACTGACTCTGTCCGAGAAAGCCAGAGCACTTACCAGGGCACTTCCGTATACCCTCCCGCGCGCCTCGGTTTGAATGAAGAAATACGCAAAGGCTGGGATAAATGGCAATCCATAGCAGAACGCAAGATATTTCCACTCTAAACGTCGGAGCTGGTCCGAGTCATACTTATGGAAAAAGGCCAGGTAGACGTTGCCGGCCATGGCAAGAGTCCATAGCGCATCAGCGGGCATAAACCTAGTTGACACTGGTGTTCAGTATGACGGGATTGTACAGGACGCGGTCTGCACAAACCATTGGATCAAAAATGCCTGGAGCTGGCAAAGAGGGCTATTTAGGCCTGCATGAATGCCCGATTGAGATATAACGGTGGCCAAATTAGTCATGATGTTGCCCCAAGAGGCATAGAACACTAGGCGGTTGGTGGGCTTGCGAAAGGAACTAGAACAGATGAAGGAGACAATGATGATACTGGTTGCTGCTAGAGACACCGCCGAGCATACCCGCTCTGTGATCGAGATCGCATATAGCTGACGTTCTGACGGCGACATGATACCAAAATCATAGTGCGTGGGGCAGTCCTAGTATGGAAGGACGAGGGTCAAATTCCCTTGACTTGCTAGTCCAGAGATCTTCGAAGCCACAGCCAAGATACGTGAATTCAATGACCCAGTGGAAAGGAGATATCTGGTTTTGTATAAACTGGCTAGCACATTCAAACATACAAAGCAAATAGGAATTTGCATCACATATCATCTCAAACATCCACAGCGGTTGGAGTCAAAGATACTCGCAAGGACAAAGGAAAACGGACGGGCCTACCCCCTCCTAACCAAAGCAGTTTGAAAGCGTGCATCATCACCCTTCAAATGTTCGCTGAGCTGAGAGAGAGAGAAAAAGAGAGAGAGAGAGAGAGGAAGTATACGGGTAAAATAGATGGCGGCTTCGTTCGATGTCGACAAAGATCCAGTCGCCCGTTTCCAGGAATCATTCGATGAGTTGAGTCTTTGTCTCTTTTGTTGCAAGCCCTCCGAGGAGTTCTATATTAAGCTTGTTCAGACACCGGCCATTCTTTGACACTGTAGACGTTTGCCATGATTGGATAGCTTGTTTATCCTTGTCCCATCCGAAAAGGCGTAAAGAAGGGCCCACGAAAGAGATACTGAAAAATGCATGGGAGTTAGTGAGCTAGTACAAGGCCGATTCTTTTTGAGTGACCAGTGACAATGAAATCGTACTATTGGATAGACCCTTTCTTCTCCCTGGTTGAACCAAAGACATTCGATCTACCTTGAAACTGACAATCACATCCGAAGCATCGATCAAAGAAAGGATGAGTCAACTAGGGTCAAGGGGGAGCAGAGCAAGGATCCTCCAGGTCACGAGTCGTCCCACGCCCATAAGTCATTCGTACCATGACGTATCTGGACTGGGATAGCATTATTCGTTATAGAATGCCCATCCCGGTTGACGAGCAGTCCATTTTCAAATTTTCCTTTTTCTTTCACATTTCTTCACTCCGGTCGTGAGAGATCCTGGTGGAGTGCTTCAGCGCTTTGCGCATGAGGAAATGCTAGGTAATTTCAAGAGGGAGAAAGAGAGAAGAAAACGAGTAAAATGAAACAGGTATGTGCAGCTGTGCAGGGGGATAATAATGTTATGTCGCTTTCTTCATATGCCGACTTTCACCTATGCACAAACCGATATGTATGCAGCCAGAATAATAACCACGCGAAATCAAAGAAAAGATGAGCTCGATATACCCTTGCCTCGATCAGAACGCCACGCTTTCCTCTTTTCTGAACCTGCCATCCCATCATGCCTCTCAATCCATCATAATATGGATTACCAAATCAGGGCCTAGAAGACTGGAGACGGGAATCAAAAGAAAGACAAAGAAAAAGAAAGAGATATCAAACAAAGAAAGGGAAACGAACAAATCAAAGAGCTATAAGAAACTAATATGCCTGTTGTTGTGGGACCATTCCCCCGTACGCTCCGGCCATCTGTTGCTGTTGCTGCTGTTGCTGTTGCTGCTGCAACTGAGCCTGCAGCTGAGGCAGGTCGTGGAACCACGGGTGCTGTAGGGCTTCGTGCGCGCTGACTCGCATCTCGGGCCGCAGTTGTAGCATCCGGTTCAGCAGATCAAGTCCCAAGGGATCGATCTGCGGCAGAATTATGCCCAGGTCCTGTGTGGCATAGACATGGAAGTTCGGTTTATACTCCGGAAGCTGAGAGATGCCCGGCCACGAGCGCTCCGAGGGCGTGCCCATCAGACGGAAGATCTTCTGCAACTGATCCTCGTTCGTGGTTCCTGGGAACAACGGACGGCTGGTGTACAGTTCTGCCATGATACACCCGGCAGACCAGATGTCGATGCTCGTGTTGTATGTCCTACTGCCCAAGAGAACATCCGGGGCCCGATACCATAGAGTCACCACCTCATTGGAGAACGTGTTCACCGGAATTCCAAACGCGCGAGCAAGACCGAAGTCTCCCAGCTTCAGCTGCCCCTTCTTATTGATTAAGAGGTTCTGTGGCTTGAGGTCGCGATGAAGCACTCGGTTCTCATGACAAAAGGCGATTCCCTTCAGCAGCTGGTGCATGAACGACTTGATGGTCGCCTGGTCCATGCTGCCCCGGTCGTTGCGGGTGTCCATGTATTTCTTCAGATCCTTGTCCATGTATTCGAAGACCAGCATAAGTTTGTTTTCCGTGTGGATCACATCGTGGAGCGAAACGATGCTCTCGTGCTTGAGCTCTTTCATTAACGAGATCTCTCGGATGGCGGTCGACGGCGTCCCTTCTTCGGAGTCGAGATGGATTTCTTTCAGCGCCACCAATTCTCCGGTTTGGCGGTTCCGACCTTTGAACACCTAGGGTCATAAAACGATATAGTCAGAGGCTGGCGGAGAAGGGTAAGTGGGTGGGTCAGCATCATAGAGACAACGTACAGTAGCATAAGTTCCTTCTCCGAGCTAAAAGAAACACCATACGCGGCAGACGTTAGCTTGTCTCTCTCTCACTCCCCTTCTGTCTCTCGCCCGGTGGATCACTAGATCGCAGGCGCGGAGTCGGAGATAACGCACCTTTTCCAGCTGCTGGAACGAGCTGGGTTGTTGGGCCTTGTCCATTGTCGATGAGTGGCCGGGCGAGGCAGGCGAGGGTTTGGGGCGGGGATGAGAGAACAGGAAGGATTTTGGGGAAACTAGCGAGGAGACAATGTCGCGATATGCGGAGGTGGTTTGCTGCAAGTGAGGATCCCTCGGGGTTCTTAAGCTGCTGCGACTGTCCATGTCAAGTCGGCGCTGATCGGTGCTGAGTGCGAACCCCGCGGCATTTCCTGCGTGCTGACTTCTTCCCTCATACCGCCCGGTAACTTTACACCTCAGGCAGGAAGGCAGGAAGGCAGACGGTACTGTGTACATACAGTACCATACCAGATTTACCGGACTGTACGGTTCCCGGGATCCACACCCGCGCCTAAGGCCCACCAATGCCCGGTCGTTCTTCGGCCACGGCGTCTACGGAGTATAGGGATAGGCATAGGAAGAGAAGGTCGGTCTATAATTAGAAGGGTACATGAAAGCGCTAGATTGTACCCATCGAACCATGCGGCGTGTAGAATCCCCAGATCACTCCTGTATGTATCTTCTAAAAGAAAAAAGTTATCTATCTACCTTGGTAGTACCATCTATATGCGCCCAAGTGATGGCAACTGAGACGCGACGGAGGGCAACACCGACTCAGAACTGAGGCTGCAGCGAAGGTAGGTGGATCCGACCGAGTGGCCTTGCTCTCCTGCCCCAAAGAGCACGGACTCATTCCGCACTCCCCCCAGGTTGATAATCCCGATGGGCATGCCTCTCCGAAACGCCCTTTCCACCAGTCGCCACGCCGAAAAGGTGGCGAGGCTACTACCGATAACAAGTAGCCGGCCGGCATCATCGATCGCTTCTTCTGCAGTCGTCTTCACCACCGGATCGATGTTCTCTCCGAACATGATCACCGCCGGCTTGAGGATTCCGGCGGTGGACGAGGGTAGCCAAGCGCCGTCGCTTTCGACATCCACTCTGCCCACGGTTCCGTCCGCCTGTACCGGCGGTTTCTCTAGACACGTTGGGCAAGACGGATACCTGAATGTGGAATATGGGGCTTCGGCCAAGTCCACATCGCCGTCCGGATTGAGCTTCAGGCCTCTGCGTCGTCTTTCTTCCGGGTTGTCCGTGTCGAGTGCGCCGGTGTCGACCATCCGGGCCAAAAAGTCTGCCCAGGCAGGGTTGAGTTTCTGCAGCGACTCTTGGAACTCGGCACGGGGGAACTGGTTCCGGCAGCTCGTGCAAACCACCGACCTCAAGTAGCCATGGAGTTCCACCGTGGCGAGGTCCGGATGAGCCGCGGAATGGAAGGAATCGACGTTCTGCGTGACGACGGAACTGATATAGCCTTTGGCGCTCAGATCTCGAATGGCCCAGTGCGTTGAGTTCGGCTTCGCATTTACAAGGCCTGGCCACCCGACGAAACTTCGGGCCCAGTACCTCTTGCGAGATTCATGCCGCGTTAGGAACTCATGGAAGTAGATTGGTCGATAGGTTCGATTTGTAATGTACGTGCCGTTCTCGCCCCGATAGTCGGACAAACCAGAAGCCACCGATATTCCCGCACCCGTCAACAGCACCGCCTGCGAATGTCTTCCCACATCAACCCCGCGAAGATATGGCGACGGTGGTGCGGCGAAGAAGGATAGGAGAGCATCAATGGCCCCGGAGACGGTGCGCGCGGACGGAGGAACGATAATCGGCGGAGGCAACGGGCCGGTAAAAGGGATGCGAATTGATGGCGTCGTCATTGAAGACGCATAGTCGAAAGACGTCCACCTGAATTCTAGAAGGAAGTAAGATCGAGGGAGGCAATCCTGGTCGGGAGAGAGTGAGATCATCAATTGATAGATGACTAATCTTCAAATATCACATGATTGTGCTGGCATGGGAGAGGCGGACAGAGAAGGCCTGTCATGTAATTGTTCTGTACGGAGAAGCAAAAACGCTCGAGATAGAAACCCATCCGCTGTAGACTTCTGCTGCATGGTCAGCCAGATCGCCTATCGAAAGCAAACGAGTGGTGTCGATCATTCCATCTAATCTGGACTTCCCCGGACTCTGGCACGTGACCGCGGGAGGCTGCTGCACGTCATTGTTCGAACCTTTTGAGTTGCTGCAAGCTTTTCGTCCCCTCGGTCATAATTCTCTCGAGAGCCAGAATATCGAATTGGGGACATCACTTTCAATCCGCGAGTCCATCCACATCGGTCATGTTCCCTTCCCAGGCCGTGAATTTAGATTTAGACGCATTGAGCGGGATCTGTGGGTAGGTGCACTAACTACCTTACTTGCCCTAGCGGGCTATCGATGGATCTATCCTTGCTAAAAAATGAAACAGTTCTATATCAATTGTTTGTTGGGTCGTCGTTTTCTCTCCTCAGATAATTGAAAACTTTCGTCGGGGCTCCGCAGATGGCTTGTCGCTTCTCTTCCTTGTCGTCTGGCTCGCTGGCGATGTATTCAACATTCTAGGAGCCGTGCTGCAAGGCGTTCTGCCGACCATGATCATCCTTGCTGTCTACTACACGTTAGCGGATATTGTACTGCTAGGGCAATGTTTTTACTACCGAGGCTTTACCCTGAAGGACGAGCCATCCCAGCCTCCCTCTGCTGCGCAGGATGACGCCGAGAGTTCAGCCCCGGCATCGGAGCGAACCGCTCTCCTTTCCTCGAAGCCCAATGGCGACTCATATCAATCAAATGGCATCCAGGACCAATCTAGCCATTCCTCTCTTACCGCCCAACCACCCATTCTCTCGGATCATAGAAGACACTCGGCGACGTCTTCCACGTTTCGAGACATCCTCCATCCCTCGGTCGACGGGACCCACCTATCTCCAGCAACCCCGTTCATCGAGCCTTCTCCGAAGCAGACGGCAACTGCACGCCATGTATCCGCCCTCCAATCCATCATCTTCAACTTCTCTGCTATCCTGCTGGTCTGTGCGGCCGGCATACTAGGCTGGTATGTCAGCCCGGGGTCCTCCAAGAACAAGGGCGAAGAACAGCCGCCGGATGATACTCCCCTGTCATTCGACACATTAGGTCAAATATTTGGTTACTTCTGTGCCGTCCTCTATCTGGGTTCGCGCCTGCCGCAGATTCTCTTGAATTACCGGCGCAAGTCCACCGAAGGCGTCTCCCTTCTCTTTTTCCTGTTCGCCTGTATCGGAAATCTGACTTACGTCCTTTCCATCCTCGCTTACTCCCCAGTCTGCCATGGTGGCTCACCGGAACAGACTAACCGGTGTCGTCCCGGGGAAGCCTCGGCGTTATATGGCCGGTATATCCTCGTGAACTTGTCGTGGCTGATCGGCAGCCTGGGAACCCTTTTCCTCGACATGTGCATTTTTGTTCAGTTCTTCCTGTATCAGGATTCTGGATACATCGAGAATAATCCTGCAAGTCAGGGTGATGTGGCAGAGTAGCTGCCAGGTGCCCTTGGCTTATTGAAACCAAAACCCCATTGTTCAGAAGAAGTGACTGCACCATAAACACGAAACATCGATGCTTTCTTTATCTAGAACGGATGGACTTGATTGTTCTAAATTGGGTGTAAAAAAAAATTTCGCCAACTCAAAATTCGGCATTTAAATGCGTGCTCTTTAGATTTGAAATTATTTTGCTCTGTGTGATCAGTACACGTACTTGTGTAACATGGAAGTAAGGATGAACCAGTGAAAGGAATCCTCGCTTCCCTTGACCTGCCTCACTTGAGCAACGAATGATATCGACCACATGCAACACCCGCTAGAAAAGCAACGAATGACCCCGTAAAGCTAACTCCGGTAATATTTTAAGCGCCTGTTCCAAGTCAAGACGCTTCAATCACTGGGAGGCCGAGCCTCGACTTTGCCTTGGCCGACTTCATTCCAGTTAGTGCTCAGAGATGTTCCCTGGCTTTCAACATAACTCTTGATCATGGCACGGCGAGTGTCCGGATCGGCACCAGCGTACAGCTTCTTGAAGAAAGAGTTGACCGGATCGCCACCCTCGTAGTCCGAGTCGATCGACTCCCCACCGTCCGATTCATCACCTGCCTTATCGTTCTTGGAGTCGGCTGCTTCATCGCCTGTCGCCACTTTCTTCTTGCCCTTGCCCTTGTCCCCGGACTTGGTCTTCTTTTCCGTTAATGTCGATGCTAGTTTGTCCCAGTCTTTTGGTCCCCTGCGAGATGACGAAGGATAGCTCGGCGCGGCGCTACTTGATAGCGCAGAGCTCACAGCGGCTTGCCGATCGGCTAGCTTAACGTCCGCAGACGTGGATTCCAAAGCACTCCATTTCTGGCCCGGCGTCTGTTTGCGCAACGAGAGTTCGATCTTGGTGGACATTACGGAGACCTTGGATGCGGCAGCATCGATAGTGGCAAACAATGGATCGAGAGTAAAGTCATATTCAGCGCCAGAGGGAAGAGGGAATCCAACGGTAACCTGACATTGCACCGATTAGTATCTAGGATTTTGTTGAAACAGCGGAAGTGGAGTGGGAAACGTACCGAGTCGCTTGCGAGCTGAATGCTCGTTTTGTCCTTGGGTACTCCCTTCACATACAGGGTCACGACTACGGACTCATTAGATTGATACCACTCATGCCTGACCTTTTCAACCGAAGGAGCAGCCGGAGCATTTGAAGATGCCGGCTTGCTCTCCGACGCGGAAGAAGCAGCCCCCGCATCGGCCGAGCTCTGATGCTTCTCCGGCGCCCGGACGCCGTTGTCCCCGGCCTTTCCCGATTTGAACGCCTCCAGCTGCTTCTTGAGTTCCTTCTCGCTGGGACTTTGGATACCCGTGGGATACTCGGCGACCGTCACAGCAGCCTTTTCGTCCCCTTCGGCCAGCTTGTTAAGCTGGCTCTTCACCTTCAGCGTCCAGATAGGCAGCTCCTGCTGATATTTATTCTTGGCCGCGCCAGCCATAGCATTCTTCACCTTCTCCGATTTGTCCCCACTCTCATCCTCCGCAGCGGTCTTTGCCTGGATAGTCCCGAACACGAACGCGGCATCCCCATACCGTCCCAGTTGATATAGCGCGACACCTCGTCTCATCTGGGCGGCCATGATAAGCTCGTGTTTCCCACGCTCCTGAGCAAGCGTCAGAGCGATCTCGGCATCATGTAGAGCGGCCGAATAGTTGGGCCCACCGTCCGCGGGTTTTAGTCGAGAGAAAGCGGTGGATCGTTTGATGTAGTAGGGCGGCGCACGAGGAAGCTCAATCAGCGCCTGGGTAAAGTATCGAATCGCACCGGGAAAGTCGGAGTTGGCGAGCGCCTTATCTCCCAGCGACGCGGAATTCATTGTGTCGGATTGTAGTATCTCTAGCTTGTGAAGCTACCAAAGACTCCACACGAAGCTCAATCTGTAAGGAATAGTAGGAGTGTGACAGTGAGGGTGCGACAGGTAGCAAGTTTCAAGGTGTCTGGGAAGCCAAACAGAGGAGATGAGTCAATCAGACCAACCGGCTCTGTTGTCCAATACCGCCGCAACGAAATGTTGATTCCATCACTTTCGATTGGGAAACTGCGGGGATACCTGTCCCGGTTGACCGCCCACGTGCCCACCGAGGCAGGTAACTCGATCTCGAGAAAACATAGGGAGAGCTCGTTGCCTTCTGTTGATCGGGACCTACGGTCGTAATACTCATGGCATCGCCAAAAGAAAAGCAGGATGAGATAGCTGGGCACATTGTTCGCCAGCTCCCAAAGTTTTAAGGCATTTTTATAGCGTTTGGTGTTGGGAGAGGCGTACACATGTTTTGACCCATACAATTTCTGTTATTTTTGGTTTCAACCACGCCCAGAAGATCATGTGAAATTTGTGGTTGTTTTAAGTTTTGGTCACCTGATCGGGCCTGCCAGTAAGGCACCAAGGCATTTACTCTCAACTCAGTATGCGAGAGACGAGAAATAATTATCTATCGTTCTCTGGTGCTCTCATTATCTCCACGCTTCAACGATGGCTAGAGCAGTGTTTGAAAAACTTATAGTCTTTAACTACGTACATAGCTTTCTGTAGGTGAATAGATAATGCGGTTATCGTTGAAGGAATTAGTACACCAAGGTGTCATGCATGTCATTGATTAATTAATTAAAGATACATATACATACACGCGAAGACCGGGGTCCCCGCAGATCGTCCTATTCTTGCAGCATAGCAGCCATCCTTCACAAGAGCTCTTCATTGCCGAACTTGCGACTGTAAAGCCCCAGCGCGCGAATGGGCCAGTAAAGTTTGTAGTTGGGGTAAGAGATCATACTGCAGCTCAGTTAGCTTCAGTCTTCCGGGTTGTCGAGTAAACCACGAAAAAGGAAACTCACCAGGATTGGTTGAAGACCCCCTCAATAGCTTCCTGCAGCCATTCTCCATTCGGCTGCTGCCTTGACATGAGCAGTTTCATGGCTTTCTGAAGCGGCTCTTTGTGTGGGTATCCCGCCTCCATCAGGGCAAGACATGACCACGCAGTTTGGGTGACTTGGGATTGCTCATGGTGGGTGTAGACGTGGTTCGCACTGCTGAGGTAGGACTCCCCCCACCCTCCATCCTCCATCTGCTTCGATAAGAGGAACTCACATCCTCGGCGGGAGTAGTCACTGGTTTCGTATGTCTCACCAATACTCGCCAGACTTTCCAGGGCAAACATGGCGGCGTAGGTGAAGCAAATACCCCAGGACCCGTACCAACTACCGTCAGGTCTTTGAACGCGCTTGATGTACTGCACTGCCTTTTCCTTGGCCGCCTTGATATCGTCGGCGCGGTAATCAGGGTAGAACTTGCTGAACAGTGAGAGTGCTGTTACGGAGGCGGTGGTACACTCCGGGTGGTCGTAGCTAATCATGATGCCGCCAAAAACCTCGGCGGCATTCAGCCATTCAATCTTAGGAGATGCTCGTGTGACCTCATACTCGGAGTATCCACCGGATGGGTTCTGCATCAGTAACAGGCAATCGACACTATCCTTCAGACGCTGCTCAGAGATCAGTTTTGGGTAGTTATGAATTTCTTGGAGCTGGATAGTGGATCGCAAGCCCTCAGCAGTACAATCGCTAACATTGTACCCCTGCGTCTTGTTGCTGAAGGGCCACGACCCCTTGCAGTGTTGACGGTAGCACTTCTCTATATCGGGAACATTCTCTTGGATTTGATGGTCCTCAAGGAATTCCAGGGCCTTGGTAAGCATTGGGCGCCATTTGGGGTCGTCTGCAAACCCGGCAACAACTATGGCCTGCGTGATGAAGGCAGTGTCCCACACCTGGACACCGTTGGTACCGTTCGATAGCAGGCCCTCACTCTTCATCCACATGTAGTCATGGAGGCGCTCTCGGTGGCGACGGACCGAATAACTATCCGGACCGTCGTGAATATAACAAGCCACCATGTTCATGGGGTTGCTCACGGGTCCGAGACCGGCATAATCGGTGTTCTCGTCTTCCATACGGATAAGTTCCCAAGTCCAGTCTTCTGCCCGGCGCACCAGGCCCGAGAACCGGAGATATGGGTTCCAAACGTTGACGAGAAGTAGGTTTGCCGTGTTCAGAAGCCAGGTTTTAGGGTAGTAGTTATCAGCCTCGTGGATCGAGTTGCGGTGGCTTGCGAAATCAATAGAGTCGTACGGTGCTGTGTACAATTCTTGTCGCAGCTGTTTAGTGAGGGGGTCTAAAGGATGGCTGAATTTCTTGGACCAGAGATACGACATGGGCAGGAAAACCTGACGCATGTGGATCCACCATCGCCAGGGAGCAAACGGAACCCAATCGGGAAGAAGCCTGAGCAGGGTCATTAGTATGAGTTAAGATTTCATCATAGACGGGGACCATGGAGGAAAGGGGAGATGACAAAGACAATGAATGAGAGAAGTGTACTAGAAAGGGAGGAGAGGTTGACAGACCAGATTTCAGGAGGGACGGGATTGACACAGTCCCATTCCATGACTCCAAGGATGCTGAGCCAGAACTTCGACCAATGCGGGCTATAAATGGCACCTCCAAATTGATGTAGCAGACCACGCGCTTTGATCATTCGAGGATCGTCTTCACTGGTGCCGATCAGGCGCAGAGCGACATAATTTAAAGAAGTGCCCAAGCAGGAGCTCTGGCCTTCAATGTGAAGACCCCAACCACCATCTTCCGGGTGTTGGCGAGCAAAGAGATATCTCTTAATCTCCGTCGCATATTCCGGGGGGATCGGCGTGTTGGTAACATACCAGGTGATGATGATGCCGGGAAGCAGAAACATCGGACCACCATACTCACAGGCCCAATTACCTGGCGGGAGTTGAAGCTTGGAAAAGAACTCTAGCCCATTCTCGGCACATTGCAACGGAGTCTTGGGTTTTGGCAATGCCGGTAGGTCCTATAACAGAGTGTTAGATTGATCCAAAGCAGCCCAAGGAAAGGGGCGGTTCTAGTAGAGAACACCCTACCAAAGGAAGACCTAAAAAGTATTTGTCGGCGATGGATTGAGACCACTTCTCATTTTCTTCGTCTGATTCCAGATAGTGCCAGGTCTGACGGCCGCGGTCATCCAGTAGACGCCATCTAGAATAGTCTGTTTTGGGGTCCCCGTTGGCATCGAGGGTTAGATGGCCTTGCGCGGCCGTTCTCCAAGGGGCAATGTGGTCGCCAGCCATATTCGAAAGCCCAGTCCACAGATTGTCCTCCGTAGAGCAGGCTAGTCAAACGAGTCCTTCCTAGTGAGGTCGGTTCTAGTGGGCGCAAGGTGACAAGGAAGAAAGGGTTATTTGTAGCGACCTGGCGAAGATCCGGGCTGGCCCGCTTAGTCATCAGGGGCAGGCTGAAGAATAAATCGAACGTAAATGATAACCTCACTGTTCTCTATTAGAGCCATGTGGGAGGAATGTGAAATCGCCAGCTAGTGAGGTGACTTCGTTTGTTCTGTAATTTAATTTCTTTTCCCTCCTGTCCATCCATGGCTTCCCTTCACCAGGAAGACACAGTCCCCAAGGACCCAGTGCAGAACTATATTGCTACCACCGTCTCTGCGGTTCTTCATGAATTGTTGTCGCCAAATGGTCAACCAGCCATATCGATAAGCCAAAAACCGCAAAGGAAGTCCTGCTATATCAATCCCGTCACTGGTGCCCTGGAAACTGACGAGTCGCAATCTCCTACTATTAATTACACTTGGCCCGGTAAAGATGCTCATGAGGCCTGGAAATTCAGTATACTATCTTCGTTCTGAGTTGCTCTTATAGACACTCAATGATTCGATAGCTATCATATTTCGTATTCTCGCAGCCATCACCGAAGCAATTCACGCAGGCTTGGTGATCTCTAAAAGGTTGGTGTTTCCTAGATCGGGGAGAGATCTGTCTACTGAGACGACGGCCAATGCCTTGACAGAGACATCTATTACAGTGATCCAGCGTGTTTCGGATCACAGAGAGCCGTTGACACCGTCATTGATGACCTGGCTCGTACGATCGGGGTGGATCGGACGTCATTGAACGTGGTAACATATCATGTTCAAGGCGAACGCTTTAGTGATCCTATTACTCATCACTACCCAAGGAGGCAGCAGCAAAAGGGCTTGTTACGGGCCATTTTCGGCTCATCTACAGAGCTCATGTAACAATGGATGGCTGTGCATCGGAAAAGGTCAATAACCTCGGCCATTCTTGTTTCTCACACTGATTAGTGATTTATCTAGGATGCTTTGATACCGAGGATAGGCGATCTAGACAGTATTGACACTTCGGGTGTCAAATGGGTGCTGATTCTTGAAAAAGAGGTGAACTCCCTAATGAGATCTTTGGCTGGTAAACCCAGTTCTCAATGCCGTATAGGCTGTCTATCGCCGATTAGCTAGGAATGACTATCACACCAGAGCAGCGGCCGGAAAAGGGATTTTGATCACAGTAAGACAGACCTCAAATCACCCATTCTCACGGTGGCTATTGAACTAGTCCAAGGGGAAAGGCTATCCGGACCTATGCACGCGTCAATTTATTCGTCAGTTGTCAGAAAGTAGACGACTGTTGGACGACCCTCTACGTTTCTATGCCTTGGTTGACAGCAACCCCGACGGCATGGCTATCATGTCAACCTATAAATACGGCTCAATGGCACATACACGAGACAATGCAAGGCTAAACATTCCTTGCTTGCGCTGGCTGGGGCTGCGCACAACCGATGTCGCGGCAGGTGCCAGCCAATTAGGAGATGATGCGCTGATTCAACTGACGCCGAGGGACCGGAAAAAGAGTATCGCCATGCTCTCAAGCAATCCGGTGTGGGCAGCGGATGGGCCCGAGCCTGAATGGCGTGCAGAGTTACAGCAGATGCTTATGCTTGACCTGAAAGCTGAGCTGGAGATCCTTTATGACCGAGACGGTGGAATCGAAGAATGGATTGATCAGAAGATGGCCACCGTAGACCAATAAGTCAGGTCCCGAGAGGCTACCAGGACTCAAGACCATCCGTCTTCGTAAGGCATAATTTATCAGTACCAGTTTACCTTTAGGCAATGAATGAAACCAAAAGTAGATAGAAACCCATCAATGATTCTATCAGCATCAGTTTATCAGCAATGCAGACGAACCACCGAATGATTGAAAGCTTTAGGAACACATGCACCACAAACGCCTATTTCGCATCAATGCACCCACACCAAAGTTATGCCACGCACCAGGCGATCACACAACGGGCGACCTATATACGAGAGAGGAACACTAGTAAGGAAATCGAAGGTCTCGCCTCTTTCCCAAGTCTTACAATCCCAGACCCTTGCGGACCTCATCGCGAACCTTGCGCTCATACTCGGGCCGTCGCTCTCTCCACATCTTCGCGGCCTCCACGTTGGCAGGGCTCTCGTCGTTGGGCTCGGCCAGCATGCTCATGACGGAAATGAGGATCTTCTCGACGCTCTGGATCGGCGACCATCGCTCCGAAGCGTGCTCGTAGTGGTTGGGATCATCGCCGGGAGGGTGCAGGATGGAGATACAGACGGTCCCGTTGGGGTACACTAGAAAGATCCATCGTCAGTCAAGACAAGCCACTTTCCTCTTCCCATCTGTGCAGGTTAAGAAAACACTTACCGTTCGGATGCCAGACACCGCCCCCGAGAAACTTCATCGTCGGTGGACTCAACGGATAATCCTTGGGGAATTTCAATTCGGCCGCAAACACGCCACCCTCGAAAGGCGTACCCTCGGGACCCTGGATGAGAGCTTCCCAATGGTACATGTCATCTTCGGTGACGGGACCAGCCGTGATCCCGTCGGGGGGATTCGTTGAGAGGTTCTTGTATTCGTGGAATAGACGTTTCTGCGCGACCGACGACATGATGAGGAATGTATTCGACCGGTTTGAGGTGGTGCTGGATACAAGAGGCGGGGATAATCAGTGGGTTGGTTGGTTGGGCGGTGCGAATGGAATTGAATCGGGGATCAATAGGAGGCGGAGTGGTAGTGGAGTAAAGATAAGAGATACTTGAAAATGAGGTTTGAGGGGAGAATGGTTGGGAAATGAGAAAGATGAAAAAGAAAAAGAGGGTTGTTGCCACCGGAGGAAAAGCGGCGTTTGTCAGTCCCGCCGAGGGGGACCGGCCCGACGTCATTTGGGTCTAACCACTATTTACTACATACTAGTATACAGATCACTATCAACCGAGTATACAATGCAATCCCCTTTCACTTTCTACGTCATGGGTATATAAGCCATTTCTCAAAAGCCAAATGACTTGGAGATCACCTAATCTAAACTGTCTATAACATACACCGTAAGCATACATACACTGTAAGCAGCTCTCAAAGTTTTCATGAGCCAAAGTAACATGTCTTGCGGAATCCCGCGGGCCAAGGAAAATCATCGCGGACAAATGAGATGCTGCTGGAGCATAAGCAACTAGAAGAAATGCAAGATCTTGATTCGGCTAGAACGGGTCCTATATTTCATGCACGGCCACGATTTCTTTCGTTTTTGTTGGTAGATAAGGTCCGCACCAAACCAGGGCCCGGGCGTTGCCATCACTTCAACGTTTCTTTGTCTTGACAACCAGTTCTTGCACAATATGAGGGCGCCACCGGCTCAAGGCTAAGCCTCTTGCTCTTTGTAGTCCTATCATGTGGATGTTGTAACGCATAGCCTGCCCGCGCACCGAGTCACTTTCCATGTCGCAGGTTCTGTCTATTGCCGGTGGTGTTACTGGGACCTTCAGATTAAGATGCGGTGAAAGATCTAAGAATTGAGCGGAGGAAATAGGCAAGGCCCAGTATATTTAGCCGTGTCCGAATGCCGATTAGAAAAAGTCGTCGTCGGTGCCATCGCTCAGATCGTCGTCGGCCCAAGGATCCTCTTGGCTATGGCTCCAAGGATCTTCTTCTTCGGCCCAGACATCTCCGTAGGGACCTGTTTGTCCGGAACTCGGCGACTGTTGATCCATTGGCGGCGGGTACTGATCTGGTGAAGCGGACTGGGTCTGGCCATCCGCCGACATGCCCCTAGATAAGGCATCGTATCCTGCCATGGCTCCAGCGCCTGCAGCTCCAGCCGCCGCACTGTCGGCCATGCCTCCAGCAGTGCCAGCTCTACCCAGCGTCCCTGCGGCGGTCTCCCCTACAGCACCGGCTTCACCAGCGGCTGCGCCCCCGGCCGCCCCCCCAGCAGCTGCGTCTCCACCGAATCCAGGGATCCATAAAGGGAAGAAACCAAAGCCACCGGAGTCACTATGGCGACTGAAGTAGTCAAAATCGATACTGACTGCCGTGGCCAACATCACCGCACGCTGATCGAGGGTCATGCCCGTAACGGCATTATTTTGCGCAGCTGCTTGTTCGGCGTCGAGCGCTGCCGAGTCCATCCGCAGAGCGTATACACCAGTATCTGTGAAGATTTCCCGAGCAAATCCGGCAAAGTTGCGATTGACTGATCCTATTAGGCGGCTATCCGCCGAGCGAAGACCGAAGTCCCATGACAAGAATGGTTCATCAACATAAGCGAATTGATTGTATTCGCCCTGTCCTGACCCGTTCTGTGTCGCTTGTGCAAGCTGCATCTGTTGCGCGCTGGAAAGACCCGACTGTGAAAGGGGCATTTTCTGTGTTTGCATGTCTGTCGCTGGGTCCGGCGAGGCGTGGTAGGTGAAGAGGTTGTATTTCCGCCGTAACGGCGCCCACTGTTGCTGGGCTTCCCCGACCACACGCATTTCATCAAATCCTAGTGGCGAGACTCGAGCATTTGAGGCTTCTGTCGCCTGTGCCAGTGCACCTGGCTGAACCGGTTGAACGCTTGTGGACGGGTTGGCACCGGCTGCAATTTCAAGGGGGTTGTATACTCGGATACGAGAGTTGATCCAAGAAAACGGACGGTGGAACTGGAATAATCAGAATTAGAACGGGGATTCTCTCGCAATGGACGGCGGAATACGTACTCGAAGCACTTCATTTTCATGCCTATCAAACACATGCGTCACGAAGCCTCGATGCGTGCGAAACCACTGTCGAGCCATCATGCTTGCCATGCCCTTCTCCTGCTCTGCCATATACCCAATATGGTTTCCGTTTGCATCCATGATCACATACTTGTTTGCTTGTTCGAACCCCCTGTCGAAAAACAACATCAAGAAGTTAGTTTACAGTCTTGATATTGAACGGCAAAAAGACAACACTAACATCATCACATTCATCAACTCCAGCTGTCGCTGGACCACCAGTCCGGAATTGGCCAATATCCCCGTCGCTGGATGAGTCTCCTTGAGCACGGCATGCGGATCCTCGGGTATATGGACGGGAGAAAGTAGTGAGTTTTGCGATGGGTCGTACTCGGGGTTGGGAGAGCCGGTTTCATTCGTTTCTGGCTTCGCGGGTATTCGTTCTCTTCTAAGCGGTTCTGGTCTGCGTATGGAATTGCGAGGGCCGCGAGGACTGATGCGCCCTCTGGTGAAAGAGCTCGAAAGTACCCGGCCGGGCGCCCGAATCCATCGCGCCGGTGGCTGGCGGAGCGTGGCACTCCACATTACTGATCGTGAACTGCAATTCTCGTGATAAAGTCGTTACCAATCAACTAGGCGAGAGAGTAGATGAGTCGGAGGCCGGAATGGGGTTGATCAAGACTTGAATAGTAGCAAGAAGAAGGAACGCGCAGTGGCGGGCCGAATTATGACGGAGCGGCGGACTTAAGCGGAGATAAAAGGTCTCCGGCAGAAGCAGCCAGAAAGTACGAAATGCTCAAGCAGAACATGAACAGTCTTGTTCAACGCGAATTCTACTGAAATGCTTGGAATCGATGGCAATGGATTGAGAGTGTCTTGTATTTTCTCTTCATCAGCCAACTCGTTCTTGTGGCGGTAAAACTCATATATATCATTTAAGGTATAGAGTGTTCATTGGGGCAGTGGTCGACTTCGAGAGTTTGGTCTACTCTAATCTTAGGCAGAAGTATTTAACCCAGAGGGTTTGAGCCGTTATACAATATCCATTTGCTATCCAAACACCACTTGCTCCTGACGTTCTTAAAATAAACATACTCAGTACAACGATGCCCATGAACACTGGTCTAGACGAATCCTCGTAATCGCGTCAGACTCAATCACAAAAGCCCCTTCCGAGCCAGCTCAATTTTCCGCGACGCTTCCCCAAGCTCATATCCACCTCTCGAGATGCAGACGGCGCTTCCTTCGCCAAGTTCGACCTTCTCTTCGACGTCCGAGTGAGGGCATGGGCAGTGATGCGGGAAATGGACGCAGGCAAGAGTTCCAGGGCATAAATATTTGTCACAGGTGGCTGCGCAGATCCAGATTAGTCAATCATGAACTAGATGCGACTCGACTGTGTAGGAGGGTGGGTGTCGCGATACCTGATTCCCATGAATTTTGATACCGAGAGCTGTCGCTGGGGACATTCTGAGAAGCCTGTTGATGTCCCTGGCGACCGCCTCCTCCGCCGCCACCGCCGCCTCCAAACATGTGCTCAAAGAATTGGAATTGGGCATGGGCCATCGAGGCCAACAGGAGCCAAGCCCCGAGGGTCTTAATCCAGGCTGACAACATCGTCGATAATCGGGGAATGCAGATAATGGCGCGAATCGAGGTCCAGGTTCGAGGCTCAGAGTGCACCTGGGGCGACTAATTAGATCCTAAAGTAGAGAGGGAGGGACAGGAAGAGTTGGGATAGTAGTATGTAGTATAGATCGCAGGGAAAGTGATAGTTGTCTATACCCGTTGATCCCATCGGCGCCCGCTGCACGTGACGCCGCCAAGGCCATCCGCGCGAGAAAAAAAGCCGCTTCAACTCGAACTCGCTCCAGCACCGACATTGCGTTCGACTTGCCAACACAACCCGCAAGCACACAAGCCCAGCTATGTTACAACCCAGACTGCTGGCCCCGTTCCGGGTGCTGGAGAGGGCAATTGCCCCTTCTCTTCGGGCCGCTCAGCCCATCTCTCGCCCTTCGTCATCCATCCTCCATCCTCGAACCACCTCCGCACCCTCGCCGTTCTCCAAATCCCTCCTCCCCTTGTCTCACGTCCGTCATGCCTCCCACGCGACCCAGGGAGCAGCAAACCGTCACTCCCGTGACCCGGCCGGAAAACGTCTCGGCGCGAAGCGCACCGGTGGCGAATACGTGGTCCCCGGCTGCATCATCTTCCGACAGCGCGGCACGAAATGGTTTGCCGGCGAGAACTGCGCCATTGGCAGAGACCACACCATCTACGCCACCGAGGCGGGCTATGTGCGCTACTATCTCGACCCGGAGCGACACTCGGAGCGGAAGTACATCGGGGTTGTCTTTGAGAAGGACGGGAAACTGCCGACGCCTCGCAACGCCCCGACCCGACGGAAGTTGAACCGCGTTGCGATTGCCCGCACGCTAGACATGCCCGTCGAGCCTCAGTCGGATCTGTTGGCGACGACCGGAGAAGACGGCACCATGGTTGCGAGCGTGCAGGCCGCCGATGCGGCCACCGGAGCCCAGCTGCGTCCGGGATACATGTACCGTCAGGCCAATTGGCAGATTGGTCGCGCGGCCGAAAAGGCTGGCATCACGGCCAAGCCGTACAACCGCAATAACCGATGGATGGCGTGGAGGAAGAGACAGGCTCGGGCGCAGCGTGCGGCCCAGATGAAGAGTCTGAAGAACAAGAAGTCGGCGAAGAAGGGCAAGGGTGGCCGTTAAAGATGATGGATGCATGTCTCAACCTTTTTATCCCCTCCCGCACCTCTTCTACTTGTCATCTTAATCTACGACACATGCATTCGACTGCGTCACGCAATCACGGGATCCCTCGGTGTTTTGCTTTTTTTGTATTATAGAAAGATATCTGCAATTACCAAGTTGTTCTTCCATGTACACATGCGCCCGAAATGTAGCAAATATTCAATTTTTATTTCATTACAATAACCTGATCCGGACAAATTAATAAAGACATAGGGTATCTATTCCAAATCGCGCCTTCGACCACGAACATAAGAAATCCTTTGCCATCCCATGCACATAAACCATTGATCACAACAACATGACAACATGAACCATTGCCAACCGCGAAATTGAAAGGAGAGTGAGTATCTGAGGCTAGTACTCAATTAACAGGTCTAGGCCCGGCACCGCGTTCTCAATCAAACAACTTTCCCAAAATCAGACTCTGACAGACGAACTCATTACCGACTATCTTGACGTTGGTATTCAAGCCGGGGCCATTGCTGCTGATTGACTCCGTAAGCTCCGCTCGCTTGCGTTTCTTGGGCTTCTGGGTCGACTGATCTTTCTGCGAGCCTGACAGAGGGGCCCCAAGGATCGTCGCAATTGCCGATGCCTTTTCATCATTATCGACATAGATCCAGTCCCATTCACATTTGTCCGCGGTACCTCCTTCCTGGTCGAGAACGGTGCGCACGGACTTGACATCTGGGACCCGCTCAACCCGGGAAGCACCCAAGGCATATGTCAGGAACAAATACGCCTTCCTTCGTTCCTCGTCTGCTTTGCCGCGGCCCATGACGATGAGAACGGATTGCCCGTCCAGGAGATTGGGCCGCGCGGAGATAACTTCGGGAAGCCGAGCCTCCGAGGCTGGGTAAGGCGTAAGCATCCTTGATTTTGTGGCTCCGTTCAGATAAGACGATTCACCGGCCGGTAGCAGATACAACTGCCAGTCCACAACCCGGCCTTGGGCTACGCAGTCTTCTATCCAGCGGCCCGAAAGACACGGCAGGTTCAGAGCCAACGCTTGCATATATTTTGGGCGTCGAGAATGCCTATCGGCTATCAGACAAGCAAATCCAACATCCTCGGCACCGCGGGTAAGACGCAGATAGTTTCTGTTCTCTATTGCACCTGGTGCTAAAGATTTTGACGGCGTGGCAAGTGGAGCGTTCGCGGGTAATTCGAACAGCTCATTAAAACCATCATGCAGGATGCGTCCATCGTTGTCCAGGATCATCTGGGTGATGCGTGATTTCGTATCATTATTGTCACCATAAGACACAGCGAATACCATCCCTGAGAAGACGCCGTTTGAAAAACGGATGCTGCGAGACAATCGAGTACTTGGGGAGATCGGAGTTGAGTGTCTCTCAGAAGGTGTCTGAAATCTGCTGTCGGACTGGATTGGCACACAGTTGTAGGAATATGCGCGGTCTTTGAGTTGATTCCAAAGGATTGTGTCCAAATAGATCCGAGAGATTGGAACCTTGACAACGCTTTCAGGCCCTGTGAGTCCTCCGCTGGGAAGACTTTTCCGTTGCTTTGGTCCCAATATAGCAGTTGCGTGCCCATAAACATCAGTCATTGGCACCGCTCCATTGCTGGCTTCTATAGAAAGTTCATCCGCGCCAAGTTTGTCGGCAAAGCCTCGAACAATGTGCGTGACCTTGGGAACATTAGGCATATCCACTTTGACGGCATCACCAACCCTCAATTCCAAGGTTTTGACAGCACTCATGGGAACTTCAATAGGCGCAGCATCCTCGAACTTCACAAGGTATCTAGTGCTTGAGGTCCCAAATGGTTTACCAAAGCATGTCGCGGGATAGTAGGCTCGTTTTGATCCACTCCAGGGAGCAAACACCTGATTGACAGCAACTTGAACGAGATCGGCAGACGGTAATTCTATCCTTCCTGGCTCGCTTGCAATGTTATGCTTTGGTTGTTTATGTAGGGTTTCAGTTGACGGTGTTGTTTGAGGCTGTGCCAAAGGATCTGGACTGGTACTTTGGTGATGGCGGCTTGCAGCGGGGTGAACGTCGATATCCTTCGCTGGTTCACGGGATCGCTGTGGTTTCGTTTCTAGAGAGCGCGCGAGTGGCCTAGGGCCTCCAGTTCGTGGTATATGGGCCTTGGGGGGATCGTCTAGATCCCAAGGGTCCTTTCGCCGATAAGGTCTCGATCGTTTCTCGAAGACTGTCTCCGGTGCCATTTCTGGTTCTGGTTGTTGTGGCTCTCCCGTTCCAGTCGGTTCATTTTCTTCGAGGCGAGGAAGATAGGAGGTCGGCCGAGGTGTCACCGGGATCAAAGAATCGGATGCACAGATACTTCTGCCATCATTTCTACGGCGTTTCTTTCTCGGTGGTATTGGGGACATATCAATCGCAGACCTGAATTCCCGATCGTCGGCAGAGAGTATGTTGATGTCGACATCAAAAGGACCTAGTCCAGCCCGAGGTGAAATATCAGCCGCGATTTCGGTCAAAGCCCTGCGCTGCCTCCCGCTCGGACTAGATAGGATTTTTGAATTAAGTCGGTTTTTCAGGGGAGATGAGCTGTCTGGATTTGCGGGCTGAGAATGGGAGATTCTTTCGTGCACAGTCGGGTGAATAGGGGGCAAGTCGTCATCTTCTTGGTCCATCAAATCATTTTGGAGTCGATTAGGGCTTGTTTCTGGGACATCTGTTGCTGGAATCTCATCTCCAAAGCTCCTTGCGTGGTGGACTGGTGTTTCCGCAACGCGGGAGGGCATTGATGACGATTTCTCTCGAGGATCAGAACGTGAACTCTTCTCGAGCCCTCCTGTAGATTTTGGTTCCTTGGTTTGGCCAGGCTGCATGGTGCTATCATGAGCAATAGGATTCTGGGCAAGATGTTCTAAGGACTCGCGAGAAGAGGCCGAGCCAGACCTCCCCCGAGACCGCCTATGCTGGTCAAGTTGGAATGAGACCCGGCTTCGCTGAGATGCCGACGGAGGAGACGACTGTATGCGGGTAGCCTTTTCGGGCGAGCACACTGTATGCTCGGGGCCATACGACGGTGGTATCTGCGAATTCTGGTGTGACGCAGCGTACTGTGTCCACGGTTCTGGATTAGTATTGTTGATCGTCTCATCCTGATCATGCTTAGGAGATTGTTGGGAATCCTCGACCATCATAATTTGTGATGATCTGCCAATAGCGCCCATGAGGTTGTCCCGGGTCTCGTCTTGAGACTGTCGCTGGGAGTCGGCAGGCGCGCTGGTCGGCTTCCTAGGTCTCGGGGACGGACTTCCATCTAACGATAATACCTGGGAAAGGCGATCATGTGCATTGGTCGCCGCAGCGCGAGGAGTCGTTACAGGATCTCCATAATTTTCCTTCTCTTCCTCATTTGAAGGATTCAACGCCGGAGACTTGGACACTGCTTGATGAGGCTCTTGCTCATGTTCTGTTTCTTCCTCACTAGCTTCGTCTGTCGGTAGCGCGCCAATGCCTGTCTGCTGCCTATCTTCTTGAACAGCAGCGGTCGACTGATCGGGTTCCTCGGATGCCTTGCCAATTGATCTGCTCCGGCGGCTTGGAGGTCTTGCGGGGGCTGTAAGCCCCGAGAACTGAGCTGCAGCCTCCTGGTCAATCATTCGCTGGCGTGCCATACGCTCAACGAAGCTAGGCTCTTTATCAAATTCGCCATCACTATGATCCTCCGAATAGACATGATCCGCCGAGCGCGTCAGTCTCTCCCGTAATATCTTCTCGCGTTCTGCTTGCGATTCCTTCACGGTGATGTAGTTCAGCTGAGGTTCGGATGAGTCCCGTGGAAAGGTTGCTGCGATGTGATTCAACGGGGAGGACAGAGTGGTGGCAACTGGGTGGCCCTGGATTGGAAGATTGGGCGAAGGCCGATCAGACATGGGATCGGAATGCTGGCCACGAACCAGAGGAGAGGACGGTGCCTGAGTTGCCCTAAAAACCTGACTTAAGGCCATGATACCGCCGCTGGACCCGACATCCGAGGCAAGTGGATTGCGGGAGACGGTAGGAGATCCAGTATTCAAGCCGTCGACCTCGCTGCGCTTCACCACCGTCGCGGGAGTCTTCGACACAAAGCGCTGGGATTCGGGGAAGAAACTCGGCTGATAATTCATGGGGGATGATTCGCCCAATTTGAAGCTACTCTGATCCTCGTTCTCGTCGGCATTGGCCGCGTCGGTGTTGATGTGGTCGAACCCCGCTAGCAGATCTATGTGGCCACTGTCACCCTCATACATGGTTGCCAGCGTTGCCCGATCCGCCAAACTATTATCCGTCTCATTGTGGGCGGCAGCCTCCTGGTTCTGTTTGATGAGGTCGTCATACACTGATTGAGAGATGACCTGAGTGTCGGAAGGCACCGTTTCCGCAGAACTCATTTTCACTGGTTGTTGCAAGGGCACACAAGATTTATCGACTGCTTCGGAGGGTTGTCGGTTGTCGTTTTTCAATGCCACCGTATCATGCTGTCGTTGTCGTTCTCCCGAGGGCGAGTACAGGGAGGGCCGGGACCGATGCGACGGTGATAAATTCTGAGGGCTATGCGGCGCTGCGAACGACACCGAATCGTCGAGATTTCGTGAAGACGGAGGGCCACGGGTCTCCGTGGGAGAAAATTCAACGGGTTCAAGCTGCTGGGGGGAGAGTTGGGATTGGAGAAATTCCTAGAGCGAGAGAGATCGACATGAGAACGCCACCAAAAACCGACCGGGATCAATCAACTTACCTGCCCCAGCGCGACGCGTTGCAGGTTGGCAATGTCCAGACTGTCCTGTTGGGTCTCCATTTTCCCTTGCCTTTCCCTCTTTTTATTTTTCCTTTTTCTCTTCCGTTTAATCCATTAAGGCTCCCTCACCAAACATGTCTGGAATTCATGATCCCGGCAGCGATGAATCCAGCGGAAAAGAGGGCTCCAGTGGCCGTCATGAACCAACGCGAAGAACGCGTCCGCCACGTGACCATGTAATATTGCCCAGTTGGGTTTAGCGTAGATGAGGAACGTAAGACAGTAGGAAGTAGGAAGTAGATAATTCATGAGTTGAATGGTTACATATTGTTACAAGGGAGGAGGAGCCAGTCACCCTAGACAGTCCGACATCTTATGTACAGAATAAAGAATCATCACCAAGATAAGAATAGCACCACCGCCTTCTCCGTACCTAGTCTCGGGTCCGATTCGGCACCCATCGTCGAATCGTCATTTCTCGCACTTGATACCGGCCAAGAAGGGCTCCAATATCCCCCTCTGAAGCTGCCGTCGGATCAGCCGAGGCGGGAGGTGGGATCTCGACGTAGCAAACCATCAAGGTTTTCTTCACCTGCGCCTGGACCCGGTTGACGCAATGGAACCACCACCAGCTACGGGCCTGTTTCTGGGCACACTGCGCTTGCCGCTCTTCAGTTGCGGACCAGTAGGGGTCCTCGTAGGACGGGAGAACCACGACCGCGTATTCAGCATGCGAGAAAACGGGACCCCGGTTGTAAAGGATGTAGTCGACTCCGAACTTCACGCCGGAGCGTACGACCCATCCGAGAGAGCGGAAGTGGTGATACACAACGTACGAGACCATAAACGGGTCGTCGGGGTGCAAGTCCGTGGAAGGATTGCGCGGGGGGAAGTACGAGTGCTGACAGAACGTTGAAAGGAGAGCGGTGGAGGAAAGTGCGCGATTCTGCTTCCGATCAAAGACTTGGAGAGCACCCAGTCCATACACCAAAAAGAAGGCCTCCTCATTAGATAGCTGAAGGTGTTCTTCATTTTCCAACACAGGCTCCTCGCTGGCATCTTGTTCCGGAGGGCTTGAGTCCGGTATGTGCAGGATAGAATCTGAGGCAAATTCCTTTGCTTGAACCACCGGGGAGAACCGCACGGCCTTTTTCCCGGGAGAGCCACCCTCTTCACTCTGTGCGACCGCCTGCCGTGTCTCTTGAATGCGGGCTTCCTTGGCCTTTCGCAAAGAGTACTTTTCGGTGGCGGGGGCGGCGCCAGTAGTAACACCATCAGCGGCTGCTGGCATTGAAGACTGATCGGCCGGCATGACGCCTGTCTCTCGCGCAACCGCCTCCGCTTTCAGTCTCTCCTCGATGGCGACTCTCTCCATCCGAGCTCGCTCCAATTTCAGTTCACGACGCTCGGATCTTCGCTGTCGGGTCGCCTCTTCACTAGTAACTCCTCCGAGCAGGCCCCTCCTCTTCTTTTCCCGTTCTAACCAGCTCGGCTCACTTCGACTCAAAGTGCCCTTGCCAAAGAAGCCCATTTCCCACAGCGCCCGGATGGCCTTCTCGTCTGTCACGTGCACTGATGAAGTATCGGAGTCGAAGTAGGCGGGATAGACTTCATGATGCGGGGGAGAGACAAAGTACGTCAGATACGATAGGAGCACGCTGACAATGGACAGAGGATTGTGGGGGATCAGAGGAGGGAGCGGGTGAACGCTGACGGGCAGAGGGAAACGGTGTATGTGTTTGTAGTTGGGCCTGGGTGGCCGCGGACGGCGAGCAGGTCGTGCATTGTTTCGCGAGGACCCCGGCGTGGCAGCTGCGGCCGCAGCCTCAGGACCGGGGCTCGTGGTAGAGTTGGGTTTGGAAGCCATGAGAAACTAGTGGTTCTTAAGAGAGAGAGGAAAGAGAGTAAAATGTTATGATTGGAATTGATATGCAAGGTCTACTATCAAGCGAAGAGTCAGCCGCGGAACTCTTCGTTACGAATCATCCATGCAATGCAAAGTGGGTTGAATTCAATGCTCCTCAGATACCGTTGTAGTCAAATACACACCATCATCGACAATAGCTAGAAATCAAGGTGCCATTGCCTAGGTTTGGGTATAGTTTGGTAGTCATCACCGGAGATTGAATGCAAGCACTTCACAAGCTTAGGAAAGCTGCTGATGCTTACCAGAAAATCTTTGTTTCTGGAGGGGGATCCAACAGGTCTAGTAAAAGACCAGGAGTGATTGAGGTTAAATACAATTGGCAATCCGTCAGGAATACTCCAACCGCATCATGTTAGAATCCGGCAGGGGATGCTCATCATTATGATCCCGAGACCTTCGGATTGTTCTAAGGTTGATTCGTGGTGTTGCAGGGAAGTGAAGAAAGAAAAAAAATCTCTCGCTTGGGCAGCCTTAAAAGTTGTTCGCAGATGACTCAGCCGGGCTACTTGCTCGGGTGGCCTGTGCACGGCGGGTTTCCAGCAGCAAAGAAAAAAAAATCCACCCAAAACCTCCGGACGAGAATTGCGGCACGACTTGGACGACTTGAATCTCTCCCCATTACTCTAATCCACCCGTTAGTCTTTTCAATAACACACTTCAAGTAAGTTTTCATCCCAGGATGCTGCGATGACCACATATGGTTCTACAGATTTCTGACTTCGTGTGCTTTCAATATAGGATGCATCTTATGGTATGACGACCCATTGCGCTCGGCGTTCGATTGCGCAAGCCCTGAATCCTACAATCGCTAAACCCATATTCGATAGTACTCGCTTGATGCCGAAGGCAAGAGGGTCTACACCCTGAAGAAGGTCGATACCCAGGGCCGCGTCACGAAATCGGCTCACCCTGCCCGATTCTCTCCCGATGACAAGTACTCTCGGTTCGTCGACCCCTATGATGAAGCGAAGGATGAGAAATACAATCGCTTGAAGGAAACGGCTGGCTAACCAGGATATCGCATTGATATAGGCACCGTGTCACTCTCAAGAAGAGATATGGTCTGCTTCTGACCCAGCAGCCCGGTATGAAGAAGTCTTGCTTGCTTCCATTGTGGAGTCGTACGTCGAGCTAACACATGATCACAGACAAGGAGGTCGCTGCGTTGTAATTTGTCGAAGGATGGACTAATTGAAATTCCACGGGCAAAAGGTGTTTTGACATTTCGATTCATTTAAATGGCGAATGGTGTTATGTGTGAACTAAGCGAAAAGAGATCTCTCCGAGACCTTTCGATTTCTGATATACTGGTTGGGAAAAGCCCAATGGCCATATTTTAGAGGAAATTCGCTTTTGATCTATATCCTTATATATGCCTATGTGCTCTATGAATCCATCGAAATCAATCCCTTATCGTAAACCCATCATAAACCCACATGGGCATCATTAAACATCAGGCAAGATACTTTTTTGGGCCAAACGCCGTTCCAATGTCGATGCAAAAGAGAGGAAAGATGAGAGAGAAGGTCAGAAATGGGCGCCTTTACCGCTTCCTTGAGTTCACGTTTCGGCCGGCGCCCACCTTGATGCGACCTCCTTGTCTGCTTCGTTCTCCGGTCAAAATAGCGGGGAGATAATCCTCGTCCATCAGATCCCGCTCTTTGCGCAGTCTTCGGTTCTCCTCTGCCGTGGCCCTTGTGTATTCTTTCTGGTCCTCGGCCAAGATAAGTTCTGTTCCCCAGCCGCCTTTACCGCCGCCACCTTTCCATTTTCCATTGGAACTTCCGTGAACGGGCTTGGGGACACTGAATTTGTTGCCCCGGTTGTTCCACTGCATGTTCTTCTTCAAGTGCATGGTAAACTGCCCATTGGAATTCGTGGTGCAAGAGACACGGGTAAGGGTGTCCTTTCCGCAGCGAGGACAGAATTGTTTGCTCATGTCCTTGGTGGTAAGGAAACAAGCGTGGCAGCGTTTAATGAACGATTTGAGGTGTCTAATTCTTTGCAAAGTGGTTGTCGAAAGCAGGTTCAAGTTCATCTGGAGCAAGACGTTTTGACACTGGAGTTTCCTATCAGTTCGCGGTTCTCATATCATCCTAAAGGGAGTGATACTTACCGCAAAATCAGTTGTCATGGTTGCAACCTGCATCACCTTGGGCTCTGGGGTTGCCGAGGAGCTTCCTTCATCGCGAGCCTGTCGCTTCTTGAAATTCGAAGGTGTAATCCATTCTCCGCCATCCGATTCGTCGGCAGCAGCATCGGCTTCCTCTTCTTGCTCTTCGAGTGCCTGAGCCGCCGAGGGATCGACGGGCGCATCCTCCTTCGCCGTCTCTGCGGCAGGAGTTTCTGTTTGCGACTCCTCGTTACCACCCTCTAGCGAAGTCTTCTTGAGGTCCTCGGCCACGGTATCCACCTCAGGGGCGGAGGAATTGATCTCAGCTGACTCGGGCTCGCCTTCGGTCTTCTGTTCTTCCTCCTTCGTGGGAGGCTTGCCATTCACCTGTTTCTGACCGGGAACACTCCGTAGTCGCCAGTCGCCGCCATTGCGCTCGCACTCCAGCTCATACGCCAGCGCCAGGACCTCGATATCAGTTTTACTCAGCACGGAGCGGTCACCGGTTTTGCGGGCGAATTCGCTCAAGATCGCCACGCTCTTCGGTGAGGGGGATCGCTGCTTCAAGAATGGCAGGTAGAGGGTTTCCACTCGAGCGCGAGCATCGGGATCACGGATTTCGGCGACCACGGACGGAGTGATGAGGAGTTCCTCGCTTTGTGCGAGTAGGGTGGATAGCGGCGGGGTATTTTTGAGGATGGGGCCGGCGTCAAGCACGATGGTGTGGACGGATTTAGGCGGCGTGGTGGTGGTCGAGTCCGCCATGATGAATTTGACTTGCTCTCCGATCACTTTACTAGAATCAGATCAAGCAAGGAACAGGCCAAATGACGCACGTGTGGGGTAGTGGGAGGGAGAAAGTGAGGTGATTCAAATTGTGATGCGTCCCGATTTTCGAGGGGGAGTTTTTTGGGTGGTCTGTGCGTCGTCCTTATCTTAGCGTCGGCTTATCGGAGGACCTTTGCGGCCTTCGATTCTCATCTCTCAACTCTCCAGTCTGGACTCTACACAAAAAGTATAAGTCTTCAGGTCGATCAGACAGGTCGTCATCTCCTTCTCCGAGTGTGCTCATCCGTCATATCATGCGCATGTCATTTCCCGGTTTCACCACCACGCATGTCTGATCTATCATCGGAACCTCCTTCCTGACCATCAACATATATACCAGTCATATAGAGTGCCTGTGCGTGATAATGAAACGACCGCGTGGATTCTGGATCCAGAAACCATGTACCGGTCCAGAAAGAGACCGTTGGATTAAATGATTTGCCTAAATCTGATTGATAGAAACGGCTCAATATCATCCTCTTGAAAGGGACTGAGGCTAGATTTACAAGTATATCGTTGTAACCACTGCAAGTCCTACAGCTACTAGCATTTGCAAGCAGAGAAACGAGTAGAGTCAAGTATTGCCTTGCTGCTAGTATGACACTGAGCGCACCTGCTAGGCAACGCCGGGTTGTGGGACATATATAATTCATCTTCAAGGACTTAGAATAGCGGAGAGATGTCCCTCCAGAGCAGTTAAGCTCTGTGGTAGCCTGCATTCTCAGTGTGCCCATACACCATGGATAGGGATAACCTTTACATTCTTAGGGTATATACGCGACCTGCAGGATACACTCTTTCCCTGGAACAAAGTCAATCAGCTAAACATTCACTTTGCCAACTGTAGATCATGAACCCTTGACATTCAATGAAAGCTTATGAAGGACAGCGAGAGAAGACATTCCCAGCCAGTACACCTGTATTCATACAACAGTGACAGAACTTAATACTTGATTGATGCATTCCTGTACTTTTTCCACCACAAATCAGTCTCCGCTCCGTACCCCATGCTATAACTCAGATATCCTCTAGCTCTATGCCTCCATTCCTTGCTAAATGCCAATGCTGAGCGAAGTCTCTGAAGTGACACATAACAATCACAAATCATTACGATTTCCATCACTTCGCTGTCAATAAAAGAAGACGGCGCATTCTGGATATACATCCATCTGCCTGCGGAGGTAGCGGACACAATGCCGAGTTGTGCATGCTCAACCAAGGGCAAACCCTGCAATCCATATTCAAGACCCTTCACACAAGATGCTTGGACCAGTCGTTAATCGGGGACGAGAATCCCCGGCGTGGCGAGGGCAAACCAGCATCCACGCTATCGCCGAGTCAATCGGGGAAGGCCGCGGTCGCAGACTCGCATTGACAGCAAAAGTACATGCATGCACCGTACATGAAGAGGTGGATCGACAGGAGGATTCTTAATCCAGTCAAGCTAGCATGTGCAGATGCGCTGAAGAGTGATGAGAATAGCAAACAAATGTGTGCTTGCTCTTGTTTGCCCTTCCTGCCAGCGCATGATTTAATTAGGGCTACGAGATACGGGAGGTGGCACAAACAAACTTGTCGGTCAGGGAAACCATATCATGGGCAGCCTGTTTACATTCAGCAGTGGCAGGAGTGATTCCTAACTTGTCAGTCGAAGACTCTCGTCACAGTATGATGGATCTTCGGGCTGATGACCAGGAAGAGGAGATTTGCCTGTTGTGGCCTATGTAAACACACCCCACCAACTTTAATGAGCTGGTTTCATCTTCGTCTCCGATAGAAGAAGGTAAGTTATGTAGACTCATCTGCCCTGTATGGAGTACTCTGTACATTACAATTGACAGATAGTAAGGTGTTCTGCACAATTTTATGAACTCGAAGCACAGGTCACATGGATGGCCAAGGCGCTTCCTTTTTGGACTCCTCCCTTTTTCCCTTTTGCTCGTGAATCTCATTCATCGCAGAGTTGCATCTTATTGTCCTATACGAGATGATCACGGCCATGTAGATCAGGATCGAGCACAGAGAGAACATCAGAGTCAGCCAAGAGAGAATGAGCTAAGTAATCTCCTCTGCTTCTTAGCGCCCTCTTGAGCCCAAGAGCGCAATTTACCACCTCTCTGACCGACAATTGCTCAGATGGTGCTAAAGACTGGCAGAAAGACCTGGTGCGATAAGAGCATGAGCTATATACCCTAAGAACATGGATTGTACGACCTAAACTACGGTGTACAGTAATAGTCGAAAAGCCAGCAGCGAGAAGCTGCTAGCAACTCGCCCGCCTCCCCGTGCATTTCCAAACGATCTGATCTCAGGGAGACTTGAATCGAGCAAACAGAAATAACACGAGAGACTAGTGCTCCTCGGGGGTTACACAACGATGCCACCCTGCCTTTCCCCCTTCCCACCAGCCCATCATCATGCCAGATCTAGTGGACGGCTGACATCCCATAGATAGTCTCTATGCACTCGATTAAGTAGAGACTATCGAAACGGTAAAAGGTCAAAGCTGCAATCGCCACCATTGTCAATCGGACGCCGGGGTGGGAACGCTATTAACCACGGTGGCGGACTTTGTGCCACCACTTCAAGGCTTGGGATCAGGAACCTATAATTGAGTATGGGTTGTCGATAGAACCGACATTTATTGGCCTTCGAATGTCTGGGGGAAACACCCTCAAGGCGAAAACAACATCATTAGGCTTTTCGAAGAAGCAATAATTTCTCTGGGCGGATCTAAATTTGATCGTCCCGAGATTGAAGCGAGACATTTGGAGCAAATGTGATGTATCGACTTTCGCCTGAATGGACCCGGTCCACTTCGACCGGACGTTTTTTGCCCCTCTTTCTGTCTCCCCGTATCTCTTTCTCTCCTCTTTGTGCGCGAGAATAGAAACTGATCTGGTGGATTTGGAGTGGAGCAACAGGTGGAAGCTGTCATCCGGCTGTACGGTACTTTGCATCCCCTGCATGTCCGTTATTCAATGTGGCTCGCTATCACCAACGGAGGAAAAGAACCTCGACACATCGCATCTTTCCCACAAACTGATTCTTTTGGAAGGCCGGAATGGTTTCGCTGAGATGCCGACACAAAAACAAAAGCACCAACAAACGTCACCGTCCTCTCGAGAGGAGAAAAGGAGAGAAGAGAATCTGGAAAAATGGAAACCTGGGTATACCCTGCATCCCTTGCTCGAAGGGATGCCCTGTAGGGTAAGTGAAGCAATTCAGACTTCAATCACTCTGCGACGAAGGAAGAGAGACCCCTTTCCAGGAGAGGGGGTGGCAGCAGGGGCCCGTTGTTGGTGACTCGGAAAGGATCCCTGCTGCAGCACTTGGAAAATCGAATGATTTGAGTCACAAGCTCGGCTCCAGTTCCCCCCTTGTCTCTTTGCTTGACTAGATCATGCACATGTTTGGGTCCTCACTAACCTCACCAGCCAGCTAACACAGACAGAGAAGTCTAGGGTAAAAAGGGGATTAATCCAGCCCTTCCTTCCCTTCGCCACGATCTGTCCGTCTTACGCACTGTCAGGCAGCTCAAGCAGAAGCTCTTGTACATATCGTATGACAGCCCATGGGCTACGCTCATGCATACCAAGGCAGACGCACATGTAGAGTGCACACTGTAGGCCGTCATACATCTTTCTGGCCTGCACGGCCCCCCTCCCCTCTTATGGGAAAGTTTTGGATACATCGTCAATCTATTGACCTCTCCACCCATCCCCCTTCCTTTCTGACTGGACCGGATGGTTTCCCTGAGCGGGTGGGTTCTGCTGGAGCCGATCATTGACGTTGTCATCAGCCTTAGTGACCCCAAAGGGCTGGAACCTATCGCCTGATTGTCCGTTGTTGGTGTTGCAGGGGGGATAAGTTTAGCGTCAGGACTCCACAAAAAAAGAAAGAAAAAAAAAAAAGAAAAGAAACGAAAAAGAAATTCCCGATGAGAGAAAAATAGAGAAAGATAGAGTGAACTGGGCCAGGCATAACTCATGCGCACTGGCTCTATCCATCAATCCTAAATGTGACAGTGGCTTCTATCCATGACTTGCTTATTTGCCTTCTCCCTTGCTTGCTTTTTCCTTTCATACTCTTCCTGGTCTCCTTTCTCTATCTCTTTCGTACATCCTAGTTCCCTGTCCCTGTCCCTGTCGAGGCATCGCTCCACCAATTCGGAGAAGCAAATGAAACGCTGAGCCAGGGTTCTCACGGCCCAGGTGCCGAGTATTAACTTCATCCCTCATGAAGCCTGGCCGTTTCTGGGATCCTAGGACGAAACGTTTATAACTCTTTTCCACTCCGCAGTCGTTCGTGCTTCTTCCCTCCTCGCAATGCCACTGAGGTCTTCCATGCTCATACAGTGTCACCTAGACTCGGCGCATGCACGTCTGGTTGGGCCTGAGATTCCGGTGCCTGCCTGCATGAACGTCTAATATTTGACTTTCCTGTCACGATCTCACTCGAGTCGGTCCTTCGTGTTTTGAGGTTCTATCCAAGTCCTCCCAGGAGCAGCAATGTCGAGCCCTGACCACCACACAGTCCTCCCTCGGAGCGACGACACTACCTATCTGTCGCCGGGGGGAGTTAAAGGGCTATCTATCAGTGTCGTTTTCACCACTCTAGCGACATGTTTTGTCCTTGCCCGCCTGTACACTCGGACCAGACTGATGAATCGGATGGAGTCGAATGACTGGATGATTGTAATCGCGCTGGTAAGACATTGGCGCTGTCTCGCATGACTCACACACACGAGACATAGCTAACGATCTGAGCCAGATCTTGTCATTTGTCTTCATGGCATTGTTTATTGTGGAGGCCCTCAATGGCGTGGGTATGCATGCCGTAGATATCCCACCACCCATAATGCTCAAACAGATGAAGGTAAGAACAAGAGACTCCTATCCTCCATGGTCAAAAGCTCGAGCTCACCCTGGACGTGGACAGGCATTCTGGGTCACCATCCCCTTCTACAACGCCGCATTGCTCTGTGCCAAAGCGTCCATTCTCATGCAGTACTGGCGTGTCTTCCCCACGAGACGTATGCGCTGCATTTCGTGGATCATGATCGGCGTGCTGGCCACCTACGGGACGTGGGCCGTCTTAAGTGCCTTTCTCAATTGCATCCCCGTGGCTAAATTCTGGGACCCTTCGCTGCCTGGGTACTGTTTGAGCTCGAAAGGACTCTGGTTCTCGAATGCATCCATGCACATTGCCACCGACCTTGCCATTTTGCTCATTCCCCTACCAGCCTTGTATGCACTGGATCTTCCCAGGAGGCAGAAGATCGCTTTGATGTCTATCTTTGCATTGGGCGGATTGTAAGTTGAAACCCTACCGTAATTTAGCCTCTGCGTTCTCGACCATGTCTAACAGCGAATCTCCCCATCTAGTGTCTGTGTCACAAGCGTTTGCCGTCTCGTCGCTTTGAAGAAGATTGCGGACTCGGACGATCCCACCTGTATGTTTCCACAATACCTACCTATGCATCTGTCTATCCACTCCGACCAGACCGGACTAACCGAGGAACAATCTCCATCCTCTAGACGACAACGTCGACGCGGCAACCTGGTCCGCCATCGAATGCAACACCGGCATCATCTGCGCGTGTCTCCCGACCCTCCGTCCGCTGATCTCTCGCATCCTCCCACATCTGCTCTCGACATTAAGCACCGGCGGTCCGGACTATGGCAACGCGCCCCTATCTCACGGCCACGCTCCCACATACTGGAACGGAACGGGCACCGTATCCACGACCATCACGGCCATGGACGACCTGGAATACGGCCATTGCACCTCCGACGCCGATCGAGTGTTGACTCTTGCGCCCGGAACCGACGCCAACGGCAAAGAGAAACTCATGCTGAAAGAGGCGACAACGGCGCAGGAGCTCAAAGAGGCTGCCGTCACGATTGAATCTCGCGATGGATCGTCTTCCTCCTCGTCACCGTCGCGATGATATTACGGGGAATAAATGGAGCTCCCGACGAAGGGGGACGGGAATTGAAATATGGAAATGAGAAACCACCTAGCAACTTGATATCCACTGACTTTGTTTTCTTATGTTTTCACCCGCTTTCAGGGTTCACTGAGTCATACTCGGCCTTACATGAACTTCTCTAACCTCTTTTTTCCTTTCGATTTATATATACACACAGAGACATATAACATTTAAATATACTAGGACATTACTTATTTACCCGTGAGCTAATCAAATATCAACTTAAAGTTTCGATTGAGTGCGCAACCCATACCAGCAATGTTCTAATTGACAGTCGTAAATGACCGGTCATCTGAGATATCTATAGAGGTTCGTACGTTTATATAGGATAAATACACAGCGTCTCTTTCGTAAGGACATGGGAACTAGAAGTCGGCAAATTCCTTGTCGACTTCCTCGAAATGGTCAAAGAAGCCCTTGAAAATCTTCACTCCCAAGCCGGGGTCCAAGCTTCCGGTCGTAGCGCGGATGCTGTGCATGCTCAGCTGCGGAATTCCGACATCAATAGCCCTCATGCCAATGCGAGAGCTGGTCATGGGCCCGATCGTTCCTCCGCTACGAGAGTCATTGCGGATCTGGAAGACCTGCAGGGTAGAGCCGGTGCGATCGGCGATGCGCTTCATAAAGCCGTAGCTCACACTGTCTGTCGTCATGTGGCCATTTGAATCGGCAGACACGGCCACGCCGACGTTCAGCCGGGGAGCATGGTTCTCTAGATAAACACCCGCAAAGTTTGGATTGACGGCGTGAATGACGTCCGAGGAGACAAAGAAGCTGTTTGCCACAGTCTGAGACAGAACGTTGGGCCCGTACTCGGGTGCAAAGGCCTCCGTAATGCGCTCTATCACGCTGCTCATGAAATTGGAACGGGCTCCTTGACGCAGCAAGCTACCAATTTCCTCGTCATCAAACATTCCCACCATCTTCACAGAGCCAGTTGACGTGTCGTCGGTCGATGCTAAGAGAGCCTCTTGGGCAGCATAACAGCAGAGTTTGTCATCGATGCGACCGGCGAAAATGAAGTCCTTTTCTAGGCCACCAAGTCGCGCGGGTTGACTGTCGAACAGCTCGAGCTCCCAACTAAGAATGGTGCTATAGTCGGTGATACCAAGCTCACCAGAGATAACTTTGACCAGCTTCTCTGGTTGTGTGGCCGCAAAGGTACCGGGCTTAATACCGCTAGCGGCGTTGAATGACGACGGGGTCTCCTGAGAGAAGAGATCCGAGTTGTCAATGCCGATGATGGGAACCATTTGGGTTTCTTTGTTGAACGGCGGCTGCGAGGGAGCTCCGAAGTGAGGAGCAAGCGTTGGAATTCGCGCAATTGGCCAGTCCAACTTCACCAACTTGGACTCGACCTTGCCGCTATTAGGGTTGCGGACCAGTACACGACCACCGATCGAGAGATCTCGATCCCACCAGGTATCACTCAAAGCACCCGCGTACGGAGCAACCCCTAGTTGGACATAACCCGACTTTGTGGGCAACTTGGAGACAGGCTTCAATTTGGCGGTGAGCGCGTCGATGTGGCCGGCGATGATAGCCAAACCATTGCCACTCTGGTAGTCCTTTCCTATCGAGAACGCAATCGAGGCACTGGCGTTCCGGGTAACGTAGTATTTCCCCCCACGCTCCAACTTGGAGGTCCAAGGTTCCCGCTCTGGCAGGCGCTTGTATCCGTTCTTCTCCAGCTGTTTGGTAAAGCCGTCGACCGCGTGGAAGATGGTGGGATTCGTAGTCATGAAATCACAGTATGGCTTAGCATAATCCTCAGGGGAAAAGTTCCCAGTGTTTGTACCGGGAGAAACAGAAGGGGTTGACGTGTATGCAGCTGTTTCTTCCGGCAGCTGGCCAGAACAGCGATAAGCCAGGGAAGAATCCCGGAGGCCAAGAACACTTTTCCTGGTCATGATGAGATAGCAGGAAGGGAAAGAAACTGAGATAGTTACGGTGATGGGTACAGTAGGAAGAAATCCACTGTGCGGCAGATGTTTGAATGGAAGTAATGAGTGAGAGAGGAAAGCAGGAGGGAAGAGGGAGAGAGAGAGAGCGGCTGGGGAAGTTGGGGAAGCTTGCCTCGGAGGGGCCGCTTTCGGCTTAGCTCTCCGCAGGCCTCAGGAACCAAACTGATAAGCACGTCATACTCGTCACATGGGCACTCATCTACAAGATTATAACACCGTCACTTGGAACCATCCCTTTTGAAGATCAAAAACCGTTCATTGATTGCACGCGTGTATATATCGCTCGCTTACGCTAGTCATTCCTCGTCCGTATGATCATCAGATCCTTACCGGTTCTGTAACCCCTAACCACCCCCCCCCCCCCCCCCCTCCCCCACTAGCTGCTGGAACCCACGAAAGCGTTCCAGTCTACAATGCCACCAACACATTGATCAGTAATAGGAGGACCAGTTGCTGTCGCTACTTCCTGATAATTCCGCTTGATACCGAATTTCACGGGGCCTCGTTGTCCGTAGAACGGTACGGAAAAGTGGTTGAGACCTGGTGTCTTCACCCGGAAGAATGTCGGTGATTCACCTCCGATTTGGGCATATACGTCACTCGGCTGGGTTAAGAATGTGCTGAAGAATACCCGATCCTGGGATACTTGACCAGGGGTTAAAACCTGCTGACCCGCGCCTGGGTTGTTCCCGGTGGTGCCTTCGGAGCTTCCCGCAGAGCTGGGGTTCAATCGGTACCAGTAGACAATCTTGTCTGTGAAAGACATGGGGTACCTTGGATTGTAAAAGCCCGGGGACGCCGACCTCAGCTGACTGTGAGGATCCATCAAATTGCGGCGGTATGAATCGATATAATAAGGCAAGAGTTCCCGCCACGCGTCATGTGGATGATTTTGGACATATCGTGCCGCTCCATCGGGTATTCCAGGGTCATAGATTGGTCCGATATAATGGGTTTCCCCATAGTCATTCCAACTCAGGATCTAGATTGAGCAAGATATATGTGTGAGCAAAAGGCCAGATAAGAAATTGACAGAGGGGATCCTACCTGGACAAGCGAAGGCTGCAGCTCCATGACCTGCTGCCATCGATAGTGCCACATATCATCTCCACGCCAGAGCCAGTTCTTATGCCACTGGGAAAGGTTCGTATAGAACCAAGGGGCAACTGGCATCATATATGGCTTTCCTGCCAGAGCCTTCATCCATGCTAAATCACTTGAAGTGTTCTTATCGTTGGCCCCAACGGGCCACGCATCCCAACTGAACGCACCGTCTATCTCGTTTAGGACGCTGCTAATACCTTGTGGTCCCATACTGGTCCAGTTTGGAATGAATGTGCAATTTGTAGCACTCTTGATCGTTGGCCAATCACCTGCTTTGGCAACTCCTTCAAACGTGGAAACCAGGGGCTTTCCATGAAAGTGGAATTGTGCCTTCCGATTTTTGTACGCATTGATAATCTCGATCACTCTATCCTTAGGCCACGGACCTCCAGATCCATAGTCGAAAGAAACGAATAAGGAGAAATTGCCAATCCTTTCGGCGGCATCATACGCCTTTTGGAGTACCTGGTTAGTATAGTTATCCTGAGGGGCCACGTTCAACGCAAAACCGTCAATATGAGCTTTTGAGGCCTCGGTTATGTCGGTCTCCCAGTGTTGCGGAGTCATGGAGTATGCATTTCCCACCTAGATAACCTGTCAATGTGATCTGACGGGACCCTCAAGAACAGGCTTTAAGCTTACAATGAAGTGAGCAAAAACCCTCTGTGGCTCAGATGATGCTGGAGTCCTCGGCGGTTTATATTGGGCCATACCCGGAGATGCTGCAAGCAACGATAAAAACAAGTCCTTGGTAAGCACGTTGGTTGCATATAATTACCAGAGAGAGCAAAAAGAACGAAGGGAAAATAAACGGTATGAAGAGTGATTGCTTCTGAAGGTTCGGGGTCATGATTCTTTGGAGAATGAGCAAGACAGCGGCCTCAACAAACACCAAGGGGAATTCGGTAAATAGATCATATTGGGAAACTGGGCTACGAGACAGGAGATAAATCGGCGCTCAAGAACAATGATTGGAATTTAACCATCGGTGTGGCATCTGGCAGATCTAGGTAGTGGTATGCAGTAGGTTTGGGGGATGAATTAGGGACAGGTGCTCATCCGCGATCGGAATATTGCCCTATGCTAAGAGGGCAAAGATCACTAGAAACAAAACATGCAATCAACCCACCTGGAGGTGATGCAGGCGGCGTCGGCCGCTGTTGGGGCTGATGCGGCATCCCTTGGGGAGGCCCCTGAGGCGCCTGGCTGGGGCCATTGCTGGTACAGTTATGGCATTGCTGGTTGTGATGATGATGGTGTTCTTGCTTTTGATCTTTGGGAAAGACGTGATTCAGAATGCGATCGAGGTGCTTATGTTTCACCATGGTATCTGCTGGCGGAGAGCCACGAGAGAGAGAGAGCGAAAGGCTGTTGGGAAGAATGAAGGACGAGGAGGATCGGAGGATCAAGTATGTGGAACCAGAGGGGTTTATAAAGGACAGAACCATCGTTCTGGCATCCCTTGGAACATCACGGCTTCCCTGAACAGCTGGCACGAGGCACAGAGGGCACTTATTGACCCAAAGGCGAAGATGTGACGGATCAGATTCAATGCGTTGGGATCGTACCGTTGGACTGACAGTTGCTGCCCTACACCGACGACCGACTTGCAGCACACTCGAGACTTACTGCGTCATCTCGCTGGCCCATTTGAAAGTTTGACTGAGTTGTGCGATGCAGACTGGTTGCCATGACGCAGCTGTAGAACCCGATTGCTGCACGCCGAATCGTTGACGACTCGATGGGGGCCGAAGCATTGGAGACATTCACTTCAAAAATTTTGCGAACGAAGTTAATCCTGACATTGTTTACGGATAACCCGAAGGATGTTGGAGATACCATGGGTCAAACGCCTCTTGCGGGGAAAAGACCCGAACATGGCCAGAAGCTGGTTGTTCCAAGAATGACCGAAGAACGTCGACTTCACCGTGATGTCAGTCAATCTGGGGACGCATCGCCACCGTTATATAGCGACCATCGCGCCCGTTTTATTTTATTTTATTTTATTTTTTTTTGCGTGAGATTCCCTAAATTCATAATAAGTTTTGAACCTTTTCTTGCATTTCCTGATCGACGATATTTTCTTCTTTTGGTTCCACGATGGCTGTATCTCAGGCCGCCAACATTGCAGAGAAGGTCGTGGGGCATTCGAACAATGCCACCATTGACACCGACATAAGCAACTACGCCAAGGGTGAGTCTGGGCAAGAAACGGGGGAGAAGATCAAGGCTACGGTATGGCAGGGCAAGAACACCGTCGAGGTTGGTGAGTAATGGGCTTCTAATTGGTACCAACTGTTTATCGACACAAACGGGCTGACACGGCGACAGTTGAAATGCCAAAGCCGAGAGTCATTAATGAAGGCGACGTCATCGTCAAGATCACCGGGAGTACAATTTGTGGGAGTGACCTCCATCTTTACCATGGTATGACTTGCATTTTCGTTTCGTTGTGGCACCACTTCACCCTGCCAAGTGACCCGGGTTCACGCATGTCGCAGGTGTCATTCCCCAGCTTGAGAAAGGGGATGTACTCGGCCACGAGTTTTGCGGAGTGGTCGAGAGTGTAGGACCGGCGGCGAAGAAGGTCAAAGTCGGGGATCGCGTGGTGGCAGCTTTCCCCATTGCCTGCGGTGATTGTAACAATTGTCAAAAGCAGCTCACCTCGACCTGCGAAAGGACAAATGAAAACACCATTGAGAATGTCATGTACGGCAAACGAACCTCAGGAATGTTTGGCTATAGCCATTTTACCGGTGGCTTCGCAGGTGGTCAGGCCGAGTATGTTCGCGTGCCCTACGGCGACGTGAACCTGCTGCAGCTGCCGGATGATGTCCCCGACGAAAAGGGCCTTTATCTGTCGGACGTTCTGGCTACGTCCTATCACTGTGTTGTCGACACCGGAGTGACGACCGGTGACATTGTCGCTGTCTGGGGTGCAGGGCCGATCGGGCAGATGGTCGTGGAGTACAGTTTTGCTCAAGGAGCCAGTCGAGTTATACTAATCGATGGAGGAGAGGCAGCGTGGCGGTTGGATTTCGTGCAATCGAAGAATCCGAAAATCGAGACGCTCGATTTCAGTCAGCTGCCGCGAGGGGAGTCGATCACCTCGCAGCTAAAGAAAATGGTTCCCGGCGGCCCTGATGTCGCCCTGGATTGCGCCGCGGGCGAATATGCCAAAGGGTGGGCACACTACTTTGAGATGATGCTGGGAATGGAGACAGACACGTCCGAGTTGTTAAACGAAATGATCACCAGCGTCCGCCCCTTCGGACGCGTTGGTATTACGGGAATCTACGCTGGATACGTAAGTCATCATGCCCTTCCCTTCCAGGACTTCAGCTCGGGATGTCTGACACATGGGACCTCCCTTTAGACCAACCACTTCAATATTGGAGCCGTTATGCAAACCGGCATCCGGTTGATCGGCAACGGCCAGGCGCCCGTGCACAAATACTGGCACCATCTGCTGGAACTTATCCGACGCCAGGACATCAATCCGCTGGACATGGTGACCCATCGCGTGCGCCTGGAGGATATGCCCCAGCTGTATGTTTTGTTTGAGAGACGAGAGCAGGGTCTACAGAAGGCTTTTGTCCAGACCAAGTTCTCGTTCCCTCCGTCTGCCGGGGCACCGCGGTTGACGGAGCTGCAAGACGTCGTTTAGGGTTTGCACTCTGCAATCGATGTTCGCATTATTGCTAATGGCAATACTAATAACTACGCCAGCCACGAAGTAGTGGAGTTTGTATCTTTATTGGGGGAAATTGCCCGAGCGAACCGGTGTATTTCTACTGTCTATGAGTATGGAGTAGTGCAAAGTGTCTGTGTACGTCGTGAATTAATTTGAACTATCTCTGACGTGACGTCAAGTGGAATACCTAAAGGGGGAGTGGGTTCACAAGATGAAAATTTTCAACATTATTAGAAAGTAGAAACCCAAGTTCACCGGGACCAGACGGCGATTATCGGTGGAACGTTGAGGAGGTCAGTCTTACGAAGGCAAGGATCAAGAACCTAGTTCTTCTGTTAGTACTTAGTCCGACGGACAAAACGAGTAACTGCTTTCAATCGGGGATCTGGAAGCCCCCTTGCTCAACGTAAAGCGGCGACGGCACTAGTTTCGCATGAGACGGTTACTCAAAAACCCCGATTGAAAACCATAAAAATAATGCTGTTGACAGTTGAACTCTGACTATTCTCGAACATGATCCGGTCTGCCTATTCCGACGGCTTTCTGACGGCTTCACCAAAAGTCGGTCAACTCAGCGAGTCAGTCGGTCCGGAATTCGCCCAATGGATTCCGTTCATCGGCAAAGACCACCCAAAAGGAACTCGGGAATTGGAATCACCGCCGGGAGAACCAGCCGTTAACGACGAGTGACTGCCTATTAGTAAATGAAAACTGGAAACAGAATTTTCGCAGGAAGGAGGCCCATCGGACTATGCTAGACCCGGCTAAGGCAAAGAGTCCGCGTTTCCCAGTACTATTAAATTATTAATTATTTGATGATCGCCCTGCAAGGATGCCGGGCCCAATGAGGAAAGGCCCGGATCAGATAAGATCAGATGATGGAGGGATTGGCCGTGCCGAGGGAATTCTTTACTCTGTTGAACTTGAACTCTTCACTTTTGCCTCTCTTCACTTTTCTCGCTCTTTCGTCGGGTCGAGTGGATTGAGGAAGACAAGATGGAGCCCGTTATCTCTGCGTACCATTGGCTGGTAAAGTTTCCATTTCTAATCGTGCAGTCGCGCGGGAATGAAGTCAAAATTCAAGAATAAACTCGAGGAAGTAGAGTGCGCCTTGTGCAAATGCAGTTCTACTACCGCTACTATATTCAATGTTTTTGTTCATGAAATTAGATTTCTGAGCTCCAATCCCGTCCTAGCTATCGACTGAACCTGTTGAACACAGGGGTTCTGGCGGCGATCGCGGGTGAGAATATTTCACACGCGCATCCAAAGGGAGGGCACGCAGTACCCACATCCCATCCCGTCGGGTGTCTTGGGAGGAATAGAATTTTCGCGGGCCCATGAACGAGGTCTTGGGAGGTATGCAATCGTGACTCACCGGCTGGGAATTGCACAACGTGTAGGGGAATTGGAGGACAATTCAAGTTATCAATTCCGTTGGGACGATGATGCAGTACGAGTACTTGGAATACTGGAATAGGTGCATTGCCAGAGTACCTACTCCGTAAGTCGATGCCTACGAAGCAGTTGATTGTACTTCATATGCATGTAGCTTCCCCAAGGTGGTCATACCCTAAACCCCAAGGAGCCCATTGATTGATAACTGGCCAGCATCCACGGGTCGACGAATGAGCGGCCCAAGCGAGTCCACTTGCTCCTTCCGAAATCGGGGCGAGCGCACGATAATCTAATCTGATCCGATCGTCCTTTTTCCCAGGCGTCTTTCCACTTTCCCCCCTCTTTTCCCCCTTCGTTCGCTTTCCTTCCCTCTTCCCTGCTTCAATCTTCTCTTCGTCTGTCTTCTCGTGCCATCCCTGCTCTATCAAACAGTCCAAGTTCATGGTCGAGCGGTCCTCGAGATCGAATTGCTCGCGGAACACCTCTCCCCTCAGCATTGGTTCCAAAACTCGTCTCGCTTACCGGCTTGAGGGAGCGCACATCCGCTCTTCCGGCCGAAGCGATCAAGTGACACCACCACACCTGGTCCGTTACTTCTGCACTTCTCACCGTCTTCCTTCCTTTCCGCACCTCCCCGTCAGGACATGACCACTAATTGCGCTGCAGACTTCCTCTCGCCTCCCTCGAGAGGATTTCTCTCTCTATCTCCAGTCATCTTAATAATTTTTTAAAAAAATTAATTAATCATAATAATTAAGCATGACCACTCCGGCTCCCTCGATAGCCCCGTTGGCTCCCGCACTGGCCGCCAAGCCTGCGATTTCACCTTCTCCCGGTCCGGGCACACCCGGCTCGATCACCTCCAAGGAATGGGTAATTCCACCACGCCCCAAGCCCGGTCGCAAGCCTGCTACCGATACGCCCCCGACCAAACGGAAAGCCCAGAATCGAGCTGCGCAGAGAGCCTTTCGGGAGCGACGAGCCGCCCGCGTCAACGAACTCGAGGATCAGATCAAGCAGATTGAAGACGAGCATGACATCCATGTACTCGCCTTCAAGGAGCAGATCTCCAACCTGTCCCACGAAGTCGAGCAATGCCGTACTGAGATGTCATGGTGGCGAGACCGCTGCCACGCCCTCGAGAAGGAGGTCTCCGTCGAACGAAGTGCTAAGGAAGCCCTGGTGAAGGAATTCCGCTCCTCCGTCTCCGACCACGCTGCCTCGAGTGATAAGTCTAGGTCCTCGGCCGACCGTGAAGCTCGGGAAAGGGCACAATCGAGTCGTGCCCATGAGGAGCGAGAGGAGGTGCCCCTGGGTTGCAGCAACTGCTCGTCAACTCACTGCCAATGCATCGAGGACGCATTTAGCATGCCAGGTATCGAAACTCGCGATATGAAGCGCCCGAGTACTTCGGCGGCCGTCCGACCGGAGCCTCAGATCAAGCCTGACCCGGAGGAGATGGAGATTGATTTTACAACGCGGTTTGCGGCGCCTCAAGCCCAGGAAGACACGTCCACGGCCGTTTCGTCGCCCGCGGTCGATCCCTGCGGATTCTGCCAGGACGGAACTCCGTGCATCTGCGCCGAGATGGCGGCTCAGGAGGAGCAGCGCGAGCAAAGGAGCTCGTTCGAGACCAACCGACTCGCCCCGATCCAGAACTTGTCCCAGTTCACTCCGCCCCCGTCCGACGGCGACGTTCGCTCGGAGGTGACTCTGCCTCCCATCAGCCAGGCAACCAATCCGTGCGCCAACGGCCCGGGCACCTGTGCCCAGTGCATGTCCGACCCGCAACGTACCCTTTTTTGCAAGACGCTGGCGGCATCCCGCTCCGCCAGCGTTGCCTCCTCCGGCTGCTGCGGCGGTAAGGGCGCCGACGGTGGATGCTGTCAGTCCCGGAACTCGAATCCACCTCCCCGGAGCGGATCGACTGTCAATGCCAACTCCGCTAGGTCCAAGACCCCATCCTTGACCCTTTCATATTCGGATGCTTTCACGACGCTGTCGCGGCACCCGAACTTCTCTCGGGCCAGCGATGACATCTCCGCATGGCTCCCCAAGCTTCACACGCTACCAAACCCCAAGGACGTTGCCCCGGCGGAGACCTCGCGAGCCGCGATGGAAGTCGAGGCAGCCAGCGTGATGGGAGTTTTGCGATACTTCGACCGGAGATTTGCCGACAAATAATCATGTTTCCTTTTCACTTTCCTTTTTGTTTTGCTTTTACGATGATACCCAAACTTGACTCAAGAATGTCTGAGTTTGTATTATACATTTCCTTTGCTCGACTGACGAAGGGAGAGATGCGGTTCTTGTTTTACCCCAGTCTCTCATCTCTCTTCGGGAAACGAAACCTCGAAGCTCCGTCAATTCCTACTTCAGAAAGCATTTCTTGGTAGAGATAAACATGCGGACACACGAGAGTGGAATAAACTCCTTTCCTCTCGTACCAACCTAAATGACTTGGATGGGTGTATGACAGGCGTTCCATGACTTGCACATTTTGTACTTTCCTTTCCCTGAATGATTTCGGACGAATTTTTTTTTTCTTCACACAAAAAGGGGCGACGGACGTTCCACTGAAAACGACCTGCGGGAAACAGTCTAGGGCTTCTTGATTTCCTACATTGGACCAAAAGGGGGAACTTTTAGATAGATACGTCCCTCTCTCTACTCATGCGATCTCGACATTTGATTGGGACTATTTATACATAGATCTAGGTTATGAAATGGAGGCCTTTTTCTCTCAGGCTGGCGATTTGGCTAACATTTGTCTTTTGTCTCGGATACAATCATTCATTTCTACATACATTGGAGGAAATACTATGTTTTCGGATTTTGTGAAATGGCATGGGAGTTATCGATCTCTTGGATCTGAATGCCACTATCAGTAGTATCATCATCATTAGCTTGCTATGAATCTCTGTACGCGATGACTGAGAGAAAAGGGCGGTTGAAGAGGATGTTCAACATGATTTATCCTAGATGGATGTGTGCCATGTACTAAAATCGTGAACAAGAGGTAAAAGAATTGAGTATCAACATAGGCCAATGGCCGAGGCGTCGCAAATAAGAGAAGAAATTTTCAATGGGAGGGATATTATGTACAGGCTAAATAGATATACCTCCAACGCCGTCACTCCAACTGATCTTGTTATATGAGAAGATCAGGAATGCAGTCCTGACCGTACCAGATCAGTACAATAACAGATAAACATCCAACGAAGAGAAGGATAGAGAAAGCGAGAAGAGAGCATGAAGGGAGAGTGTGCGTGCCGGAAATATCAATAGATAAACGGAAGAAATGAGAAGGGATGTGATGCAGGAGAATGTGTTGTTATAGGCAAATTCCAACCGTCATTTGTCTCGCGGGCTTCGCATTAGAATTGCCCACCACTCGTCAACATTTCTTCGTCCCCGGCACCAGCGTTTCCAAGCAGACTGGCGCCCCAGATGCCGGCAATCCCCCACATACCGATTCTCCAGCCCCGGTAGAGACCCTGGATGCCTTGGCCTTGCCGTTTGCGCAGAGCAGCGGGCTTCTTGAGTGCTGCCCGTGCTTGCTCCACTTCCGATGGCGTTTGCGTCCCCTCCTCATACACAATCCCCCACATGGTGCCAACAACGCCACGGTATGTCTGGGGAGTGGGGACGATGGTTTCAACCTCCTGAGCCGCCGACGTGGCCGCGCTCGGCGACGCCAGTCCACCCGCTGCCTGTTGTCGCAGACTCGGCGATGTAAAAGTGGCGATCTGTGCGCGGCGGAGAACCGTCTCTAGCGGGAATCGAACGGCCAGCTCCAGGCCCGACCCGAGGAAGGTGAACAGATTCCACATAGATGGGTTGAGGACGGGGTCAAGCGATAGGTATGTTTTCAGCAAAAGTGGGGTAGTGGTGGTAATGAAATTTGGCAGACTGGAGTGAAGAACGGTGATAGGGACTAGGTGGGGAGGGATGGTGCAGTTGGGGGTGGGGATTTGTCGGATGGCTCGAAGGAGAGAGCGAGGCCCGTGAGTGACCGGAGTCAGGATAAGGAACGTGCGAGCGGTGTCAATTGGCGACAGGATGATGGCCGAAAGGGAAGTCGAGATGAAGGACAGGAGGAGCGTAGCGACCGGTGAAGTCGACGTCAGAATGTCTGCCGTCATGGAAGACGAGATATCTTCCTCCGGTAATCCAACAATGGCGGATAGCAGGCTCCGAATGAATGTGTTCAACGTTGGGAGGAGCAAGGAATAGATGAATGTCGTGTTGGTGCCCTTCCACGGCGACGTAGGACCGCTGGTCGACCACAACTGCGATAACACCTCCATGAGGGAGGATTGATTCTTGATGGCCAGAGCATGGCGAGAGGGCGTCGAAGATGGGATGTAACCGCTGCGATCAGTGATATGGCGACGAGGCTTTCGAGAGCGGGAACTTGACGGCGAAGAAACGGCAGGGGCCGCAGATGTGAAATAGCTGCTCTCATCGTCCGACGACAACGACTCCTAGGCGGTACCGGTCGCGCCGTTAGCTATGGGTTCTGCCTCACCCAACAAGAAGGCATTTCATTCGATACATACATCGTCCTCATCTTCATCATCGTGATACGACGCAGCTCGAGCGCTCGCTCCGGATCTCCGTCGGTCGTCCAACGGCCATGGTCCCTCCGAGGAGTCTGGGGCGACATAGGTCTGTAGAATGGTTTTGGCAACGTCGAAAGGCTGCGCCGTCAAGATGCTGGTATAACGCCAGATACCCTGGTCCAGAGCATCTCGCAGCCAGCTAGACACCGATGGTGAATTGTCAAGATAATCCGAGTAGTCCAAGTCCGGCAGCAGGTCGCGCGCCGAGCTGCCAAACACCTGGGCCGATGACGCATCTGGAGGGGACGAGGCGTTGGTGACCTCCAGGCCCATGGCAGGCGGGATATAGTACGGGCGCAAAGGATTGGGCCCCTGTGAGGAAGACATGGCGTCGGTAGGTGTAGCCCGGCCTCAGTTGGGGGTGTTCAGCTCTGAAGCTCAAAAATAGCTTAGTTGGTGTGGTTCGGGGGGAGTTCGTGCGAGAAGTGGAGGAGGGAAAAAGGCAGGAGGAGTTGGAGCAGCGAATAATTATGTCCGGATTTCCCGCCTTCATTCGGGATTATCTTTTTTTTCTTTCTCCGCGCCCTTGCTCTCTCCTCCCTTGTCTCCACTCCTCTTCTCTCCCCTCTTTCCTACATTCGTTTTTCCTTTATTTTATCTTATCTTTTTCCTCGGTTCATAAACCTACCTCACTGGACTCCTCATCATGTCGCTTTGGAGAGAAACGTGTTTGAATCTGCGACATGTTCCCCGGACGATCCCCGGAGATCGCATGCGTCATGCTCAATCGATGAGGTTTCTCAGCTCGTCCACGCGGGCAATTGCTCCCCGTCGACTCGGACTGGACTCAAGGGGACAGTCTTTGGCAGCGAAGACCCGGGGGTCATTCCAGAGGTTGGACTCGGGACGGCGTAGCTTCTCGGCGACAGCGGGCGTCCACCATGGTCATATCACGCCTCCCAAGCCCGGCGAAGAGTGAGTCATATCCGAATGGCAGCAAATGAGGATCGGACTGGTCGCTGATAATTTTTGCACCAGAATCAATGTGACTTTTATCGATAAGGACGGGACAAAGGTCGACCTCCAAGTAGCCGAAGGGGACAACTTGTTGGACATTGCGCAAGCCAATGACCTAGAGATGGAAGGTTCGGAGCCCATTTAGAAACTCATGCGACGAGATATCGGATTACTGATCTTTGCATTCGCGACACTAGGAGCCTGTGGCGGTTCGTGCGCTTGCTCTACGTGCCATGTCATAGTCGAGGACCCCGACATGTTCGATAAGATGGAAGAACCGTCCGATGATGAGAACGATATGCTTGACTTGGCATTTGGCCTAACAGAAACGTCTCGCCTGGGTTGTCAAGTTTTGATGAATAAGGATCTCGACGGATTGGTGGTCCGGTTGCCTTCGATGACTCGGAACTTGCAGGCGAGTGACTTCGAGCAGAAATAAAGCGCCTCAATCAAGGCGTGAGAGCGGGAATTGGGTCCTGAACGGGGGGAGAACATGTACGATATGGTTGTGCATTGGGTGGTAAGGCAGGCATTGGCCACTGTCATTCCATCGGTTGGAGTTGATCTGTTGCGATTGAAAATAAGACTATAGTATAGGGTATTCTCTCATCTCCATTCTATTTGACAAAAACCTGTAAATAAGAGCGACTTTTGATCCACATGTACATGTTTAAAAAAAATCAAGGGGGAAAAACAATAACCTGAATAAAGCAATACCCTTAAACGCCCCAGTCATGCCTAGTTCGGATCGCAGTAGAGCGACTGTTTGCCGTTACGCTTCTTCGATATTCAACGGCTTTCCCTTCTTTCCATTGATCAATTCCAGAAAGCCCTGCTTGCTGACCTCGTTGACGGCCTTCTCACGCTCGCCCATGCCGACGGTGCCCTTTTGCCTTTCATCCTTGACTGCGGCTTCTCCGCGCACTTGGGCGGCCCGAACGGCGTTGAACAGCTTGACCACACCCCTCTGGGCGGTCTTGCGCAGACGCTTCTCTTCCTCCGCGACAGCGCCTGTCTGACCCCGCTCAACACCCAAGACATCGCGGACTCGGCCGCGATCGAGTTCTTCCATCTTCTCAGCCCGCAACTTAGCCCGCGCCTGGTTATCGAGTTTCTCGTCTGCGATTTCGGTACTTGTTTGTTGCGCCGACTTGCTGCGGGATAGGACGGGGTCGGCGCGGGCGGAGGTCGGAAGTTTGGTCGAAAGAATCTTGGAGATGGAGGTCGAGAAAGCGGTCGGGTCGTTTCGTTTGGAAAGCGTTTTGCGGTCTGCATTGGAGGCCGTCATAGATACATCGGAGTCGCCATCGTCGTCTGAATCATCCGATGCATCCGATCCCGAAGCATCGTCATTTTCTTCTTCTTCTTCGTCTTCTTCTTCCCCCTCCTCGTTGTTCTCGGGGGATTCGTCGCTGGATCCCGCTTTTGATTCTAACGACACGCCGGTGGGCTTGGTCGGCTTCTTGGTCGTCTTCTGCTTCTTCGGGGCGACCGCAGTCTCCTCTTCGTCGGAATCGGCCAAATTGACGGCCTTGAAATCGGTGGCAGATTCGTCCTCTGCCTCGTCGGAGCTGCTGTGATAGTCGCGCTGCTTCTTGAACTTCTTGGACCGGCCAGCTTTTCCTTGGATGCCGTCCAAGACCTTGCGCTTCTTGCCAAAAGCCGGAGCCATGATGAGGAGGGAATAGTAGATTAACCGACTCTCGTACTCCGAACTTTGAGTGGGTTTGAACAATTAAGAGTTGGAAGGTTGATGGGAAGTCACTTTTTCTTTTTTTTTTTCCTTCTTTTTTCTTCCGGACGACGAAAAGGCGGAAAGGCCCGTTGGCACCTGTGATTGGCGGGGGTCTCTCCGCATTCCCCTTCGGCCTTTCGCTGGCTTCTTCGCCTTCGTCTCTTCCCCATTGTCACTCCCTCATATCTCCCATCTCTCTCTCACCCCTCGTCCTCTTCTTTTGGGATCCCACCATCTTGCATACCTATCCATATTTTGTGTCCTTGTGCTAGATTACATAGTACGCCATGGTCCTTCAGGATCTCGGGCGGCGGATTAACTCCGCCGTCAATGATTTGACCAGGTCCAACAATCTTGATGAGAAGGTGTGTGCTTTCTTCGCTCGTGAGATATATACCTATACCCGTATGCTAACAGACTGGCATAGGCTTTCGATGACATGCTGAAGGAGATCTGCTCGGCTCTTCTCTCAGCCGATGTTAACGTTCGCCTGGTCAAAAACCTCCGAAAATCAATCAAGTCCAGCGTGGACTTCTCGTCGTTGCCCTCCGCAGTCAATAAGAAACGCCTGATCCAGAAAGCCGTCTTCGATGAACTGGTCGCCCTGGTTGATCCGCACGCGGAGCCGTTCCGCCCCAAGAAGGGTCGGTCCAACGTGATTATGTTCGTGGGTTTGCAGGGTGCGGGCAAGACCACTACCTGTACTAAATTGGCCCGTCACTACCAAATGCGAGGATTCAAGACCGCCCTGGTCTGCGCCGACACTTTCCGAGCGGGTGCTTTTGATCAGCTGAAGCAGAATGCCACCAAGGCCAAGATCCCCTACTACGGAAGTCTCACCCAGACCGACCCCGCCGTGGTGGCGGCCGAGGGTGTCACCAAATTCAAGAAGGAGCGCTTCGAGGTTATAATCGTTGATACCAGTGGTCGTCACAAGCAGGAAGAGGAATTGTTCACCGAAATGACCCAGATTCAGACTGCCGTGACCCCGGACCAGACTATCCTGGTTCTCGACAGCACGATTGGTCAAGCCGCCGAGGCCCAGTCGGCCGCCTTCAAGGCGACCGCGGATTTCGGAGCGATCATTATCACCAAGACGGATGGCCACGCTGCCGGAGGTGGTGCCATCTCCGCCGTCGCAGCCACGAACACGCCCATCATCTACCTCGGTACCGGTGAACACTTGATGGATCTGGAACGGTTCGAGCCTAAGGCTTTCATTCAGAAGCTCCTAGGCATGGGTGACATGGCCGGACTAGTCGAGCACGTGCAGGCCGTCACCAAGGACTCAGCCTCCGCTAAGGAGACTTACAAGCACATCTCCGAGGGTATCTACACGCTTCGCGATTTCCGCGAGAACATCACGTCTATCATGAAGATGGGTCCCCTGTCCAAGCTCTCCGGCATGATTCCCGGCTTGTCCAACCTCACCGCGGGCCTGGATGACGAAGACGGTTCGCTCAAACTCCGACGTATGATCTACATCTTTGACAGCATGACCACGAAGGAATTGGACGGCGACGGCAAGGTCTTTGTGGAGAAGCCTAGCCGCATGGTGCGCATCGCCTGCGGTAGCGGCACCTCCGTACGCGAAGTCGAGGACCTTCTCTCGCAGCACCGCATGATGGCCGGAATGGCGAAGCGCGTCGGCGGTCAAAAGAAGCAGATGCAGCGTGCCCAGAACATGCTCAAAGGCGGCAACAAGGAGCAACAGCTGGCTGCCATGCAGAAACGTATGGCCGCCATGGGCGGAGCCGGCGGCGCCGGCGGTGGCGGCTTCCCCGGAATGCCGGGCATGGGCGATATGGCCAAGATGATGCAGATGCTTCAGGGACAAGGTGGCGGAGGCGGTGGTGGAATGCCTGGTATGGGCGGCATGGATCTTCAAGGAATGATGAGCCAGATGAGCGGACTGATGGGAGGCATGGGAGGTGGCGGTGGAGGTCGCGGCAGAGGTCGATGATCTTCTTCACTTCCTCGTTCTTCTTTTTTCCTTTTCCGATGCCGTTACTTACGTACTACCTTCTACGCTCTGTCTTATTTGATGATGCCGTCTCATGGACCACGGTTTGTCTCTTCTAGCATCTGGATTGGCGTTGGGTGTGCATTGATCTATTCTTGTTCATCTTGCAATTTGAGATATTATATATACTTCTTTACACTTCTGTGACTATTTCCCTCTTTCTCTATTCTCTTTTTCTCTCTTTTTTTCTCTTCCTGCATGCTTGCCCTGAGTGGTGGGTTGTATCATGAGCGGACAACAGAACGAAAGGATGGATTGTCTATTCTTTGGCAATCTACTCGGGAAGAATAATTGGATAATTCATGATATTAAGAATGCTAAACCAACGCTGTTCATGTTTATTTACTCACGTAGTACACACCATCCTACGTATCAATCTTGACTCCGTCCATAAAGGATTGATGCAATCTAGCTTAGCCTCTCCGTCTTCTTCGCTCGGTCCATCAAGCGATAGAACGTCTCCATGACCTGGCGTTGAAACTGGCCGGCAATCGCTTCGATGCGGCCGACCGTAGTCTTGACAAATATGTGTCCAAAGCCAGTTTCCGATTTATCCTCTACGACCTTGCCCGGAAGAAGACGGGAGTGTTTCCCCGACGCCGCGGCTGCCACTCGAGCTTCGTACCCTGGCAATGGCACGCTGAGAGAGTACTTCCAGACGACAATGTCGTCGATGTACAGCGAGTAAGTCAGGATGGAGCTAGGGATTTTGATAGATGTGCCCCTGGAAGTCTGCACCGTCTCATCTTGGATATCAATGTCAATCAAACCGTACTTGACGTTGCCGTCGGGAAGATACTTGACGGTGACATCCTCAGTGTCGGTCTGGCGATACGTTCGGATGGGCAGATAGAACATGCTGAGCGGACCGACGCTGAATTCATGCAAGCCCTCGCCGGCCGTGTTGGGATGCAGCTCATCGGGGGTCCAGTCCAGCGTGGGATCGGGGAACCGCGTGGCTCCAAATTCGTGCCGGTCGCCGCTCAGCAGGACGATACGGACGCCGAGCTCGCGCTCGGCGCGCCACATGGCTTCAAATACGGTGCGGCGCTCATCCAGGAACCCGCCCCAGGTGTCGGTGGTACCGATGTGCCAGTTCTTCGTGAATGGAACACTGGAGGCGATGATCTTCCAGCGGACTTCGACCGGTTCGGGACGAGCGAGGTAGGCCAGGAGAGATTGCAACTGGGCCGAGCCTATGATGGTAGAGTTGGGCTTCGCGGGCTCCGAACGGTAGGTGCGAGTGTCCAGCATGAAGAACGAGGCTGGGCCATGGATGAAGGAGAAATACGTGGTGTTTTCTGGGGCAGCAAATGGGTTCGGAGGGATGGGAGGGTTGACACTGACATGGTAATGGATGTAGGGGTCGGCCGCGGCGGGATATGGCGCGGTGGCGTTGCCCTTTGACCAGTCGTTGGCGATCTCGTGGTCGTCCAGGGTGTGAATCCAGGGGAGGTCGATGGCAGGGGCGTCGTCAGGAGTCGACCACGAAGGCGACTTGTAAACGCGTCGGTATTCGCTGCGATAGTGAGAGACCGATGAGCCGAAGCGCTGGGGCACATCGACGTAGATGAAGTCGCCGAGGAACAACATAAAGGACGGTCGCAGCAAAGCCGGCAACTGGCGGATGGTTTCCGTCATCTTCTCAATCCCCGGGATACGCAATGGATGGGACAAGGGGTTGTAGGGGAAATTCGACTTCATGCAGCTGGACGTCAAGAAAGACAGCCGGTTGGCCGATTTCGATCCGGGGAGAGGTGCGGTCACAAATGATCCCGTGTGGTTGTTGGATAGCGAATACCGGTAGTGCGAAGATGGCTTCAAGCCTCTCAGAGTCACAGAAGCCGTAAAGTCTGTCGATTCGTCCAGCGAATAGATGATGCCTTCCTCCACCCATGGCGCAGAGTGGATGTCCGCTTCCTGGTAGTGTACCACTAGAGGCAATTGGGCGACATCAGGCTCTCGAACGAGAAGACTGGCGGTTGTCGGAGACACGTAGCCAATTCGTGAGAGTACCACATCGTCACCAGGGTAGAGAATTAACCCGTGGAACAAGAAATCGAGGGTGAGCAGCGTGAGGGCGAAGTTGATCAATACGGTCAATCGTGTCGCGCGCCGGGAGGTGGCGGATGGCAGGCCCGTCAATAGCGTCTTGAGCACGCCGCCCTGTGAAGGTGGCTGAGAATTCTCTGTAAGATATTTCCTTCATAAGCATTTCATCGCCAGCACTGAGGAGAAACTGCACGATGGACATTCACTCACTAGACTTGGATGTAGATGCCTTGGGTCGGTCGGTGGCAGATGCAAGCGACAGTAGCGACGTGACGTACACCGCAAGTGCAGTCAGGACTATGCGGGGGAAATGATGACCAGGGATCTGCAGATCGACTCGGCATGAGATTTAATTGTTCCTGAAAAGAGGGGAAAGACGCAACGCACCCAGCGTAGAAAGATGAAGGCGGCCAGTCTAAGGATTACGGAGCTGGTGGCAGCGGCAACGCGCGGTAGGGACGCCATTCTCGCTTCACGGGGTATTGATAAGAGGCAAAGAGATAATCAATCAGATCATTCCGACCCTTTCTTACTTCCGGTCGAATTGTTGTGGTCTAGTCGGGGGTTCTAGCGGTGACGGAGAGACGGAGGAGAAGGCGCGCAGGAACCGCGGGAATACCTAAGGAATGAATGGAAGCTGGCCGGAGCTATGACGACATCGCTTTCACGAGGGAAAATACCGTTCGGTTGGAATTTCTAGTGATTGCTAGTTACACAGATGTTCATCTACTCTTTATAATTATAGTAATGCGGTCTAACAATGACTGCTTTCATTCATCCACGCGTGCAACAGGTCTTTCATGTGCATGCTGAGCGACATGACCGCCGCCCATTGCCAGGGCTTCTCGCGTCCTCCCGGGTTGGAATTGAAGTACTCCCAGCCCATAACGCCGCCGAAGTTTGGGTATTGTTCGACTAGGTGGCCCAGTATTGGTCCCATCGTCTCCAACGGCACGAAACCTTGGGATCCGTTGCCGGGATTCGTCAACAGGCCGTAGACCACCCGTTGCGGCGACCAGCCCCGTTGGATGATGGTCGCATACATGCGTGGATTGTCGGCAGGACCCCATCCGTTGTAGAACTGCGTGTTGTACCAACTGATCTTGGACGCCCGCAGCATCTCCAGGGCGGCGTAATCAAAGCCCGACAGATTTCCTCTATTCAACAGCGCGGCTGCGACCGGGGCTAACGTCACGATGAAGCTGTCTCCTAGATCGGCTTTGAGCCGGTCGATCAGCCGGATGATGCCCGGCAGCGACATATCTTCTTCCACGTCCAAGTCCATTCCGTCCAGCTGGAGACGTCGAATGACCGCCAGTAACGGTTGGTAATAGCGATTGAATGACTCCAGGTCTCCGTCCAAGCTGCGAAACGAACCCTGCGCCGCGCCGCCCAGCATCCCCATGACCCGGACCCCGCCCTGCTTCATCAGCGGCACTTCGGTCCACAGTGTATCGTACATGCTATGGGTTGGCGGATCGTTATTTAAGGTGATATGGTTGGGATCGGCATTCAGATGGAAGGCTGCGAGGATGACATGTGTAACGCCCGTGTTATTCTGTATCAGCGGCAGCATCGAGACATACTGGCCGTCGGGGCAAATGGTCTGGTGGTAGCACACCACCCGGCATCGGTCGGCGCGAGGACGTACCGGAGGCATTGTCAGAAGTAATGAATGAAGGTGTAAGAATTAGAAAGTTCAAGTGAGAGAAATCGCGGGGTGGTAAAAGACAGTGGAGGTCGATGACGGTCGATAGCTGAGCCCCAACTACGGCGAGTCTCGGTCTAGCATGCTGTATAGTAGATGGATTATGTCTATGAAGTCCTAGGAACAAGGAAAGCACCATTCAAAATTAAATGAGGGAAAGAAGAAGGGACCACGATGGCAGTTGGCGTGAGAATTGGAAACAGAAGGCGCAATTAACAGGAGTCCTTGAGGGTGGCTGACTCATCCCTTTTCCTCTGTTCTTCTCTCTCTCTCTCTTCCTTCCTACCACGCCGTGTGTCCTCCGTCGATAACAACGCTGGTCCCCGTCATGAAACTACTGGCTTCGAAGAGCAGGAACACAATCGCTCCTGCAAATTCCTCCGGAGCAGCCAATCGACCCAGCATATTCTCTTGCTCCCAGATCTGCTTCAGCCCCGGTACTTCAGCCAGATTCTGTTGCACCATGGGCGTGATGATGTGTCCGGGACATAGGGCATTGACGCGAATCCCGGATCGACCCCAATCCATGGCCAAATCCCGAGTCAGCTGAATGACTGCGGCTTTGGGGGAGTTGTACACGGCGCAGTTTAATCCTTTGTTGGCAACCAATCCGGACATGCTTGCGACCAATACAATTGACCCGCCCTGTCGATGGCGTATCATCTGCCGGGCAACTGCATTGGCGGACATGAAACCTCCGGTGTAGTTGATATGCAAAAGTTCGGATACTTCTTGTGACGTATAGTCGATTGCTGCCTTGGCCCGTTGCACCCCAGCTGCTGCCACGAGACCGTCTATACGTCCGTTCTTGGATACGAGATCTGCAATGGTCTGGTCAAGTACCCGACGACTCCGAACGTCGACATAGTGGTAATGGAGCGAGCCTCCGGCACCCTCCGTCTCTCGTTGTAATACTGAGAATTCCGGGTCGGGGTGAACCAGTCTGTCGAAACAATGCACTATGGCACTCATATGTCAGGGCTTGCTTTAGGCAATGCTCCTTCTTGGGTCCATCAAACCTTTGGCGCCTCTTTGCGCAATGGCTTCTGCCATTGTCAAACCTAAACCCCTCCTGCCTCCCGTGATAACATAAACTTTGCCCTGGAGATCGAATTTTGGGCCTTGTCGGGGTTTGTCTTTAACAAGTGAGGGTTTATGGAACAGTCTCTGTTGAGACAGCAAGCCTTGCCTGTGGGAAGCAGAAATTTGGCGAGACATCTCCGAGGGTCGATGAAAGAGACGGCCAGTCAAGGGTGCCATCTCCCGCAGTGTAGGTAACCCATATGGCCTCAGTGAAATCATCTTTGCGGCGAGTTGCTCCGATTGACCCCAATACGATGTGTTTGGATTTCGATCCACAAGTGCTTGGTGTTATTTTAGTTCGCAAGGGAAAGCCTTGGTTTATAAACGTCATGCTCCCACACCAGAGCATCCAAGGGTGGGATCCTGTCCAACATCGAAATGCTCGAGGCTAACTCAGGCCATCTTCGAGACTCGTTGCTGATCGAATCCATTTCCGGCTTCTGACATGGAAGTTTAGTGATATACTAACCCTTGCATAGACTCTCATATGGGTACAGAACATCTCCATTCCCAGTGACGGAAATATAAGTCTATTTCAGGCTTTCTATGATTTCATACTGATGTCTTCGCATGGCCTTGCTGAATGAGAGAGGATTCCTGGTCAACAGAGAAAGTAAGAGTGTATCCGCAATACATCCTAGGGTACCGTATGTATGTTATAACAATACATGTAAAATACAAATCAATAACACTAGTCCATATCGGGATCTCTGTAAACAAGGTGCCTTGTGGCCTGAAACATCCGGCGTCCACTTCTCGTCTCTGCGCATCGCGTGTGGAACTTCCCTCCACTCCGTCGTGATCAGTCCAGCCCATGCGCCTGAGCGACTCGGGCCTCTACAATCCATGATCCTTTGATCCTTTCGCTCCGGGCGTTAGAGCGCGATCCAACCTACTTATACAATAAAGATCCAGCGAAGGACTTCCCCCCCCCCCCTCCCCAAATCACCATGGCCGATACCACCTCACACGACACAATCGGCGCATCCACGCTGGCCACCCCCCTTTTCATGCCCTCATCTCCTCCGGGCCCGAATCACGACCTGCTAGGCTCTCCCGAGCGATCTCAAACCCCCGCGTCCGAACATCCCGCCGACGAGTCGCGGTTGCGGAACCGCCCTTCGCCGGGCTCGTCGAGAGCGTCGTCCCCCGACCGCGCGCTGAGAGAGCTGGAAGCCCGTCTGGCGGAGTATACAGTAGATTTCAGCCAGTTTCCCAGTGGCCAGCAGGATTTCGACGAGGATCTCCCAGATGAACCCCGATTGCCGCATGAAGAGGATCGATTGTCGGACGTCGCCGGACCGGAGGACTTTACCGCGAACCTAGAGAGGTATCTCATGGGGGAAGACGATACGGATATATTTGAACATAAAGAAGTAGAGAAGAATCAGTTTTCGAAGCCGCAGAAGGACCGGGAGGAGCAGGAGGTAAAACAGTTTGCACCAGAGGAAGAAGTGAAACAACAGACCCAGCCTCCGACCCAGCCACAGGATGAAAAGCACGTACAGGAAGAACAGCAGCAGCAGCAGAGCTCCCAACTCCATCAACCGGCGATCGAAGATGAACCGGAGCTGGGCGAATACAGCGAATTCGGCCCCCCTGTCGACATGTCCACCCCGTCCCATTTACTCCGCAGGCCCAGTGGCTTAGCTAAAGATGTGACGCATCTCGCGAATATTGAAGAAGACCCCGATGACGACCTAGGGACGGCGGCAACTCCGTCGGTTCGGAAACAACGGACCCCATCGCTTAAAGGGGGGAAGGATACCGATGGGGATTTGCGTCGACAGATCGCCGATTTACAACGGGCGGTTCGAGACCGCGATGAGCAATTGGATAGAAACCATCGGCGGGTCCTGGAAGCCGCTTCGGCTGGAGAACAAATCAAACATTTGCAGGCGGAACTTCAACGAAGGACGAGCCTGCTGGATGAGCTGCATGCTAAGCGTGGCGACGAGACGCATCTACGTGAACAGATTCAACTGCTACAGAAGCAAAATGACGAGAAAGAATCATTTCTACAAAGGTCGTCCATCAGCTCGTCAGAGCTCAGCGCTCTCCAGAAACAAATCGGGGACATGCATAAGGAAATGCAAAATCGCAATTCTTCTACTGAGTTGGAGAGCGAGAGGCTGGAGACGATCACGCACCTGCGCCAGCAGTTAACCATGACTCAGGAACAAGTGAAGAAACGCGATTCCGCTCTGGACGAAACCTTGGAGAAACTGCAAGAACTCACCACCGTAAAGGAGCAACAACTGCGCGAGAACAATACCATGGTTGATGGGCTGCGGGCGCAAATCGACGACCAGGTACTGGAGATCGAGAGGCTAGAGGCCGACCTAGAGCGCGCGAATCAAGCGTACCACACACTCGAGGACCGAATCTCTTCATTGGAGACCAAGAATCGCCCCTTGGAAGAGAAGAACAGTACCCTTGAAGCCGACCTGTCCCGCGCGCAGTCGCAGATGACGGCCCAAGAGAATGCTCTCAAGGCCATGGCCGCGGACCTCCCCGTCGAGACGGGTGGAAACACCTACACTGAGATATTGGAGCTGATCAAAGATCTGGGCCAACCCACCACGACACGCCCTGCCGATGTCCTCATGAAAGAGAAAGGTCCGATCGATCCAGAACTGGAGCTGCTCCGTGAGGAAATTACCAAACTCCACGCCGAGTTGAAGGATGCCTCATCTGTCCGGAAGGCCATGGAAATGCAAGCAACGCGATCTCAGGAGCAAACCACCGAAGCGCACACTCTTATCAACTCCATCGAGAGCGAAAACACCCGTCTGAGCCGACGTGCCGAAGACTTGAAATCCAACCTCGACAAGGCCAATCGCGAACTGACCGAAGTCAAGGATGCACATTCCGAGGCACTGGGCACCATCCAGCGTCTCCAGGAGGAAAAGAAAAAGCAGCAACCCAGTCCCCCTCCATCGCCTCCAGTCCAACGGCAAAAAGAGTCTGCGCTCGAGGAGACTCACCAGGCGCAGCTGAAAAGTCTCCAAACGGCCCATGCCACCGCCATCTCCACCCTCCGCACATCCCATGCCGACTCCACCCGCAAACTGCGAGACCTTCTCTCTGCCGCCGAGAAGCGGGAATCCAACCTCCAGGCTGATCTCCAGTCCCTGCGCACCTCTCGCTCCAACCAAGGCAAAGACCTGCAATCTCTGCGCGCCGAGATCGAACGCCTCGAGTCCGTCATCGCCGTCAAAGACGAAACAGCCGCGGCGGTAGATCAACGCATTGCGCGATCTGTCGAGAAGCGCGAAAAGGAATGGGAGCGCCGCGTGGATCTCCTGCTCAAGGAACGAGAGCGAATGAGCCGAGCTCTGATGTGGTCTTGGGGCGAGAAGGAAGTCAAGGAACCCAAGGAGCCGCCACTTGATGAACAGGGTCGACGCAAGCAGGGCTATAAGTATAAATATGCGCAGAAAAGTGGCAGTGCGAAGAAAGCGTAATTCGAATCTTCTCTGCTCCCTGCTCGAGTTTTTAGTATGAACTATTCTCGGTTGTTTACGGTGTTACTTTTTCGTGTTTTTGGGATGGCTCATTTTTCTAGTACTTCTTTCTTGGGGTCTATACTCTTTGTTTGTACTGGTGCATAGGGCAGGATCGTGAGTGGAATTGATTCGTCTGGCGTCTTGGGGTGTCCAATGACAGCATATAACTGTAGCATATAGCATTATGCTCAAGAGACTCATTCTTCAATTCGGCATAATTCACATTCATCTCATTTAGTTATTCAGATCAGCCATAGCCATCACATCCCGCAGGGGACCATTATTTGAACATAGAATAAAGGTGCTCGCTCCAAAAAGCATCAAGTATTAATCCAAGATAAGACCTGGAATAATGTTTTCATCTCTTTCCATCTCTTCGCTTCTCCCTTTCTCATTATCTATCCGTGCAGGATACGTCTGACCTGCAGACTTTCTTGGGGGGTTATTAGTACCTGTGCATGCTAGTGCGGGAGGTGCCTCGATAAGTGTTGTCATCTGAGAATATGTCTCCTCGAGGCTCATCCATAGACGTTCCCGTTTCTCGTATGCAATCTAGATGGCCAGAGGACGAAAACCCACCGCACGTACTGCTGCGAGATCGCCGCGTGCTTGGGTAGATGACATCGGCGTCGTTTCGACGGGACTGGGACCACATGCGTCGTGGTTCAGGCCGACTCCGCTTGGACCATCGAGTGTGCGGAAGGTGTTGACTCCTGGTGTAGCGGGGGACCTGAACAGGCTCGAACTGACCACGGCTTCGACGCCTGTCGGTGTGTCGCATGCTTTGGCGGTTAACGATCCTGTCTGGTTCCACCACGGAGGCTCTATGGCTGGGGGCTCTGTTCAGAGGGTGGAGCGTAAGGGGGCTGATAGGGACCGAGGTGAACTTGGGCTGATGCTGATAGACAGTTTGAATGGGACCTGTCTGCGTGGTGTTGGATCTGTGCACGTTGGGTGGTGCAGGTAATACAGCCTCGGGGGCTTCGGCAGAATTCGTTGTCATGGACCGTGGAAGCGACGGTCTTGGAGGGTCCGAATTGTTTGCGAAAGGGGGTGATTCCGATCGTTGCTGCTCGGTAGAAGATTCTGAGTGCGGTGGAATATTGTCTTTCGGATCGTTGGCATTCTCGGGTTCTACTTGCTTCTCGAGGTCGCGTGGGACATTGGGGTCTGCCAGGGCGCGTATTTGAGGGTCTGCAGATAGTGGCAGCGATAACGGAAAGGATTTCGGGAGAAGCTTGCGGATAGAGGATAAAGACGATTTCTGTCTCTTGTGAACAGAGGTGGATGAGCTTCCAGCGCCATCAGGTAGCTCAAACAGGGGAGGAGGTTGCCAAAAAGGATCATGCATGACAGTTGATGTTACACCAGTGGGTGTTCGGCAAATAGAGCTCATGTCATTGATCGTACTCCCTCCTGGTGATCTCCTACTCAGAGTGCCATTGGGTGAGATTGTAGATCCCGAGAGGATGTCGCTGCTCTCACTCCCAGGGTCCACATCGAGTGGGAGGTGCGGTCTTGGATGAATTGGTGTGGGATGCTGAAGAATTGAGGACCAATTGGACTTCTTCGTTGTATCGCTTGGAGAGAATTGGTACTCCCTACTTCCATAGGCTGCATCAGGGCGGCGGCAAACGTAGTAAATATCACTTTTCAATGTACTTTCACTTTGCATTGTTGAGCTCGAGATGAAGCTGCCATCACGGATTGCTCGTGGATGTTTGTATACGCCCAGCAAGGACACATCATATGGGCGTTCACTTAGCTCTCTGGAGCAAAAATAAAGACACACAGTAATACTAGTTGAAGTTAATGATGATTGGGATAAGCGCGGATAGGGTAGAGCACTCACAAGGCGATGACAGAGACTATAACAACAGCTCGGTGAAGTGCGCAGCTAACGCCCTCTTTCCAGAAGTTGTCTCTGGCAGATTCTGGAAGACATGAGACCTGTTGCGAAACGACTACTAGACCGGCGACACTAGCAGCTAACCAAACAATAATTGTTAATCGCAGTAGATAGATACAGGCCTTATGGAGAACGGCCTTTTGGCTTCCAAACCCGGCAACCTTGTTATATTGCCAAGCGAGAATGCTATGTAGAACCACGAGCGGAACCGTGAGAAACGACTAAGAAACAGGATCAGGATCAGCGTGCACCTTGTATCGAGCATGGGTGAGCCTACCGCCACAAGAGCGAGAATAAGACTCGGAGTCATCTTTGAATCAACATGTCGGTAGGCGTAGAGATATAGCGCCAGTGCCCACTCGATAAGTGATTCCAAAAGCAAGACATATAGGGAGACGAAAATAACAACTTTGGTCCATGATCCGCTTTTCTTATGCGACATCGATCGACTAGCCATGCTTTAACTCCAGAGAAAAGGCTCGAAGCAGCTAAAATGCAGTTCCCATCAACAAGAACGGTGAAGCATTCACCAGAGTATAAAGTAGGCAACCGATGGGAACTACAAGATGGATGGCCAAAAATGAAAGAGAGTATGCTAGAGTCCGAGTTGGCAAAGAGCTAAGATTCCGAATGGCATAGAACTATTATTCGGGGAGCTCAAGAAGCACGCAGGCATTATTATAAAAAGAGGTCAGTCGAGCACGATTGACAGGCCCACACTAAATGGGTTAGGTGATTGAGCGCCTTGGGCGCGTCAACGCGGAAGCAGAGGGGCCGGAATGCATAGCATGAGGCATGGTGCAAAAGCAGCAAGCTTCAATAGAGATGGTCTGTGTGGGATTGAGAGCGCCGTTTCTCAGGAATGCAGGTTGAAACCCTGAAGAAAGACACATACTTGAGAGTATCAAGGGGTTAAAGATTGGTGTGAAAATCCCTGGTTACCCATTAAGGTTCACAAGTTGGATCTGTATAACCTCATGGAAGAAAAGGGCGCTCATAATTGAATTATCCCATCAATACAAGCGCGCCTTTGAAGGGATTAGGGGAATCTCTCCCTTGATTGAGAGCGAAGCCGCGTGGATAACAAGCCAGTCGCAAAGCGAGATCCGAACTTCCTGGTAGAAATGATGGGGTGCGAATGTTGCAGGGATCAAGGAGGCATCTTAATGCCAATGGGTGTTCCTCAAGGAGAAGACAGGGGTTGAAGGAATGAACAGCGAAGGACGAAGGACGAAAAGGTGAAAGAGAGGGAAAAGAGGAAACTCCACGTGATGAGCGGACTCGCCCATTTGGACGCATCGTCAACTTTTTTCTCTCTCTCTCTTCTCCCTCTTTCTTTCCTGCAAGGATACAATTATGCATGTGTTCTGACATTTATTTGGCTTGAATCATCGCCATATTTCTGGCATGAAGGGCATCCAACGCGTCGCGCCAACGGTCCAGATTCTCCTCACAAATGCCGGTACCAATGATAGGATAGCCTTTATGGACGAAGAGTATTACCGACCTCTTTTAAGTGCCAGCCTCGCGTCACAAGTTAATCATGACATTATCGATTTATCTACAATCCATGGGCTTGGGTTTCAGTCCCAATTGCTATACGGCAGCAATACATCGGGCTCCCACATCCGTGTTCAGTGGAAGCATTTTCGCAGCCACGCATCTATTTATAGTCAGTATCCCTTCCTGGCTTTTCTTCTGAATACAAGCTATTTACGTCCGACAGGGCCTCGCATCTCCCTGGGACTGTGGTAATACCGAGCTCATCTTGATAGATTTCTAGGCAAAGCATATCCATCCTGAAGAGTTTGTTAATGTCATTAATGTTACTGCCGGCAGCTTAAAAACGAAGAGCTCTTGATACATTGACACTACAGTGTGTGTGCTCACATGAGTTGCACTGCAACGTGGTATAGGTTGCGGTCGGTTGATTACATTTCTCGAACGATCTTTCAGTACCCAGGTCCATTGTGACTGCAACCGAACAGGATTGATCACGCCATTGAGAGGGATGGCCTGAAAATACATGTCCGAGAGAGGCCCTGGGGCCTTGTCGGTAAGAATTGAGGCTTTTTCGTTGTCATTGTGGCTAAGATGTAGAAAAGACGGTATCTAGTGGAGACTTAGAGTCACATCCAGGGGCAATGAAACATGCAACAAGTGAATAAACGGTGAGAATGTCTGCCGAAAAAGATCGTCAAATACGAAGCTCTGCGGGGAAACCCGTTGTTATTGTTGTATAGGCTTATCGAGGCCGCGATCCACCCCCACGTCTCGGCCGCGTTCCAATGAGAAGACTCGCAATGGCCGCTAATTGAACGGACTTACTATCGATTTCGCCTTCTCTATCAAGATTGGAGAACAATGCCCCCACGTTCCCTTGCTCGTCGTCCCTTGCGGAATGAAACCCTCGCGATGTAACTATCGCAGTGAGGGGATGAGGGCAAAAAGGCCCCATATCCTTTCCCCTCTCTACTCGATTCGCTTCCACTCTTTTCTCTCTTCCTCTCTCTGTGACTATCTGTGACTCTCTCCATATACAACATAGTGTCATCGGCTGTTGCTCAGAAGATCATGTCCATCTCCAACGATCCCCAACCCCCATACCCTCTTCACAGCTCGGTGAAAGACCTTCTGGACCCGGAGTATGTGGATTTCTACAACCAGCATGTCATCAACTTACAGCAGGTTCATCTTCAACCGGTTGAAGCCTCGCGAACCGGCGGCGTCTTGATCCCCGGTGGTGGCCCGCTGCTCGATGTCGGAAAGACGGAGGATATCACCATTCAGCGACGAGAAACAGAAGGTCCAGAGATCCTACTGCGGGCGTTCACTCCCAAGGGAGAAAAGCCCGCGCCGGGATGGCCGGTAATGCTCTACTTCCACGGAGGCGGCTGGGTCCTGGGAAACATCAATACGGAGAACCCCGTATGCACCAATTTGTGCGTGCGGGGAAACTGCGTTGTCGTGACGGTTGACTATCGGTAGGCGATCTATGCGCTGGATATACTTTTATCACCCTTAGGTCACAGTGGCTAATTCTCTCAGACTGGCCCCCGAAAATCGTTGGCCAGCTGCCGTACACGACTGTTGGGAAGCGTTGCTCTGGCTCTTAGCCGATGGTCCCTCAAGACTTTCCGTCGACACCTCCAAGATGGCTACCGGAGGCTCTTCTGCTGGCGGAAACCTCGCTTCAATTATCACGCACAAGGCGCTCACGCTGTCCCCTCCCGTGCACTTCCTTGCCCAGTTACTCTCTGTTCCAGTCACAGATAACACAGCGACGGTCGAGAACAATGAGTCCTACCGGCGGTATGAACGCACGCCAGCCCTTCCGGCTCCCAAAATGTACTGGTATCGCAACCATTACCTTCCTGACGAGGCGGATTGGGCCAACCCCGAGGCGAGCCCGCTGTTTTACCGGGGAGACTGGTCTCAACTTCCGAGGGCGTTGGTAATGGTGGGCGAGCTGGACGTTCTCCGAACGGAAGGGGAGCAATATGCGGAGAAGTTGACAAAGGCTGGCGTGCAGGTGGATCTGCAAGTGATGAAGGGAATGCCGCACCCATTTCTAGCCATGGATGGGGTGCTACAGGAGGGAAAGAGGTCGATCACATTGATGTGTGATCTGCTGAAGGAGGTGTTTTGGTCTTGATTTATTTATAATTTACTTTGTTCAGATCAAGTTGTACAAAGTCACAGTCGAAAATTATACCTCTAGAGATCCGCTCCCCAGTTGTCCCTTCATTCCATATCTCAGTCCATATCAGCCGCTTACAAGGTTATCCCGTTTACAAGGAGGTGGATAACTGACCACCGCATTCGTACTTGAGTGGCTCTTTCGCAACCAAAGTCGGTGCCCAAACATACGACCCTTCATAGACTTTCCAACAAACATGATAGGCAAAGTGTATAAGGAGATAGTCGTAGGTAGTCATAACTAGCAGGCTGGCTAGATTTCTTTCGGTTTACCTGCTGCTCTTGTGCATGCAGATATGAATGTAACTATGAGTAGCCATGATCTACAACAGACTTACACACTATGGCTTCTCTTCACATATATGGTCAGCTTGTCTTGAATCCGTTGAATTACCAGGCCCAATGTCCACTCCACCCAATACTAGCCTCAAAAGCTACCCATGGGATCGTTAGTAGTCGGTTGATTCTGGACCAGATGTATCGCCGGCCGACCGAGCTAGCTGTCGTCGCTTGCCTTTCTCAACCACCACGTAAAATGTGGTACTATGACTTAGTACCTATCGCACGCCAAAGGTCGACAAACTCCAGGCGCATCAGATTCGCTCAATACTCTGAACTTCAATTCGGCTTTGGTAACGTAGCCAAGTCTTTCGGATCCGTGGCAGTATGTAGATCGTATGATGAACACCCGCGGGAGGCCCTCGCAGTCTCTAACGGCCTCATCTCGTCACACAAGGAGGTTCCATGGTAGTAAAGACCCTATAGCTGGTATGATAAGGAGGTACTGCTTTCAATTTTGTGAAAGGCGGGAGATTGCATGTTGCAGATATCGTCCCTTTGTTTGCTTCGGGACGGCATTTGGAAACCTTACGGGGTACAGCGCTCGCCATGAGATCCATGTTATGTGATTCCTAATTTTCTTGTCTCTCACTGTCTCCATTTAAAACCCGGGCGTACGGCGAGTTTTCTGGGCGAATAAAGAAAAGGACACAGAGCACCCACTTCGTGTGCGAAGTGCCGAAATGTAAAGCCAGGACAGCGAAGCGAGGGTCCTCGGATATACAGCGGAGCTTTTTTATCCAATCTGACAGGGTTATGTGGTAGGCTCCCACCATGCTAGGCACCTTTTTCATTCCCACGCAGAGATGACTAGAGGCAGATAGTACTAGGCTGGTGACTGCCATAAGCGTGGCGTCCGACATGGCCTAATAGCCTTATCTCGTTGGCCCGTGGTTCATCTCCATATGAACAGTGGAGTCCGAGGCGCTAAGAGTAAGAGGGTTTCTAAGAAAAATGTTGCCCCGGTGGTTCTTTTTCCTCTGCTCCGGAGAGGGTCAGTGCTCAGTTGATGCGGCTAGCGGAGATTGCGGTCCTCCAAATTTGCACGGAGTGAGCGTCGATGTAACCTCGTGAAAATCATTTGGAAATACTGACTCACTGAGATCGGTCAATTGTAGAAACTGTCAAGGATACTCCGGACTAGTATGTAGACTGGAGAGTGGAGAGAAGATGGTTCTCATTCTGTTTGGATCGGCGAAGATCCGGGTCGATCAGGTGACTCGCCCGTTGATTGTGCGACTGCCCCTTTGAGACTGGTGTACTTTGGAGTTCTCACTGATTGGTGTTCCTGACTGGGTTCAATGCCACTAGCGCCAGGATGGGACTAGTGCATTGCTGTTTCTCTCTCTTTTCCTTTTCTTTCTTTCATTCTCCCTTCTCTACTCCCTAACGACATCGTACAACCGCCAACCATGTGGTGGCCACGTCCATCCGCCATGGCATCCTCCTGGTATTTCCGTATTTCATTTCCATCCGTGATGCTGTCCGTCGATCAAGTCCTCGGCTCGTCTGGCCTTCAACGGTCTCCTTCCGGAGTAACCAGTCGCTAAAATCTAGAATTCATTGCTATCCTGATGGAGCCGGTTACCGGACCCTCCTCCGACACCCCCTCGGACTGGGTCCAGGAGCAGTTAGCTTGTGGTATTCCTCTTACCTTTCTTATGCAAGTCTAGTCACTAAAGTCTAGCGTAGATATTCTAGTCCCTGTCTCGTGCGGCTCTACACCAGGATAGGACCCCTCTTTACGAACGGATATCGTTCGGCCATGGTATCCTCCATGATGGCAATTTCGCTGAACCAATCGGTCCCTAGTATCACTCTCGCCCTAGGGCACGCTAAACCCAAGCGTCTTGTTGGTCTCAAGGATTTGCAATTATGGAGAGATTGCTATCCTGTTTAAACCCGGTAAACTCTGAAGCCCCCAATTATCATTCCTAGTTGTGCGCGGACAGACTTGGTTGTACCAGTTCTGTGGTGGTGAGACGCTGGATGCCCGGAATGCTTGCCAATTTTCCCCGGGCTGTCCGTATATTTAACTCCGGCCGGTTTTCTCGCTATGATGTTTTTTGTCCCTTTCTCTCTCTCTCTCTCTCTCCGGTTGTCCAACCTGTTCTCCTGTTCGTAGGACCGGTCCAAGCAGGCGTTTTTGTCTGCGTCCTTTCGTTGACTTGCTTTTACACACGCTCCCTTTAACTAGACATACCTATTGAATTGGCCTCTGGCCGCTTGTCATTCCCTTTCTCAATCACATTCTTTTTACCTTTTGCGGTCTTGGTCTTCTGAAAGAAGAAAGAGTCATGGTTTCCCTGAAGGCTCTCGCCGTGGTTGCGGCAGTCTCATGTCTCGCCTCGCCAGCGTTTGCTTTTGATGCCCAGTCAAAGTCTAACGTTGCCGTCTATTATGTATGGTCCCCTTACTGGCATCAGAAACTGAATTGTGCACCTTGTGTCTGGGCTCAAGTGTTAACCTTCTTTCAGGGTCAAGGGAATGATCAACCTCGCCTTAGAGAAATCTGTCAAGATGCCTCGATAGACATCATTAACCTGGGGTTCATCAACGTATTCCCCGGCCAGGGTGCCGGTGGATGGCCTGGTAGTAACTTCGCCAATCAGTGTGATGGCAAGACTTATGAGATCGGCGGGGTCAAAACGCAACTTCTTTCTGGCTGCCATCAATTGGTAGAGGACATTCCTCTTTGCCAGGCAGCGGGCAAGAAAGTTCTGCTGTCGTTAGGGGGCGCAAGCCCTGACAGCCAAAGGATATTGTCTGAAACGGATGCACTTCTATTTACCGACTTTCTTTGGGGAGCATTCGGACCTATCGACGATGCGTGGGTGGCCATGGATGGTCCTCGCCCTTTCGGTGATGTTGTTGTTGATGGTTTTGACTTTGATATCGAGCACAACGGTGGCTTTGGTAAGTTCTTTACTTCGAGACCGTCGTATATACAAGGCCAGGACGTGTTTCTGATTTGCCGCAGGCTATGCCATCATGATCGATCGATTCCGGGAACACTTCGGTCTGATCCCTGACCGTACCTTCTACATCTCTGGCGCACCCCAGTGCTCAATCCCCGACCAACAATTGGGCCTCGCAATCGCCGCATCTGTCTTTGACTTTGTCTGGGTCCAATTCTACAACACGGCAGGATGCTCTGCCCGGGACTTTTTCAACGTTGCCGGAAGCGGCAATGGCGGCTTCAACTATGATGCATGGGTCAACGTCATTGAGAACGGGGGCAATCGCGCGGCGAAATTGTATATTGGACTTCCGGCAAGCGAGAGCGCCGCCAATCCGGGATACTATCTCACTCCCGAAGAGGTCGACGTTCTGGTTGCACAGTACATGGGTCGTTACCCGGATACCTTCGGTGGCATCATGCTTTGGGAGGCCACTGCATCGGAGCGAAACCAGATCAACGGAACTGCCTATGCCGAGCATATGAAGAACATCCTGGTCCAACGCGATCCCGCGCATCCTACTCCCACTGCGGTCCCTTCCAGCACCATCCCCGTCACGTCCAGCACGCCTATCTCCTCGGGGACAACGTCTACTCCAGTCACTGTGTCACCAACTTCCTCATCTATTGCCACCACATCGCCGTCGCATACCCGCCGCCCAAGCTCTCATCCCAGTCCGTCGGCCACCACGAAGGTAACCAGCACGCTTACACCCTCGAGGTCCCCGGTCACTTCCGGAAGACCCAGCGCATCGACCTCGCCGGTTACGTCTCGAACCAGGTCCACCCCGGTGATACGAACGTCGACGGCCTCGACCATCACCAGTCATTCTAGCAGCTCGGTGCCATCTAGAACGCCCACGTCGCGCCACCCGAGCCCGTCGACCAGTGCGATTGCCTCCAGCACTCGAGTCTCTTCCGGCTCGCATATCAGTTCGGGACGGCCCAGCTCGTCGACTTGGACATCCCAAGTGTCGTCTACCATCTCGCACACCTCCGAAGCCACCACTTTGAGCCCCTCAGGGAACCACCCTAGCAGCAGCGGCCAATCATATACTATTCCATCGCAGGGAGCCACCGCTTCGTCTTCAAATGAGAACGGCAAGCCAACGGGGTCGCCCACCGGCACTGCATCCAGTCATGGAAGCGGCACTATCACGATGCCCCCTGGCGTCACGAATGGGCCCCAGACGACGACGGCTCCAGCTAACCCCAATGGCTCCAGTTCCGAGGGCGTCACCGTCACGACCGTAATTGTCACTTCGTACACCAGCATCTGCCCGACAGGGTTCACCACGATTACCACGACCTACACGACAACGTACTGTCCTGGAACGAACCCCGCCACGGCCACGGTTACCAATCCTCCCCCGGGATCGGCGGCACAGACGACAGCTCCCAGCCCGCCCGAGGGATGGATGACAACAGTGACTGTTTGCACGCAATGCGCGGCAACCCCTACGACGGTGACTCTCACCTTGCCAGTCACTGCCACCGTGACCAACCGTCCCTCTGCTCTCGAGTCGCAGACTACCGCTCCTGCTGCTGCTGCTGCTGCTCCTCCACCGGCGGGATGGACCACAACGGTAACGGTGTGCACTCGATGCGGACCGTCGCCTACCACGTTGACTCTTACCGTGCCCATCAGTGCGGTGACCGAGACCGTACCTGGATCTGGCCCGTCGGTCGGCACTGGTCCAGAAGGGGGCGCCGGCACGCCTTCTAACCCGGACACCACTTATACACATTATGTTCGTCCTGTGCCCACCCAGCCCTCTATCCTTGGAACCGGCATCGCCCATCCTCGCCCTTCGTCATCGACCTTGTTTGTGCGGCCCTCGCCCAGTGAATCGCGGGTGCCGGTAGCTCCGAGTACAACGGCAGCGCATCCGGCGCCCGTGTTCACCGGCGCAGCACCGCGCCAGGCTAGACTCAGCCACGCAGCCGGCGCCTTGTTGGCTGTGGCTCTGCCCGTGCTCATTATGATGTGACATCCTTACGGAGAAATGTTTTCAATTGTTATTTCGCTACACTTCATTCTTCCATTCTTTCAACTCTTACATTTGATTTTATTTTTTTTTCTTCTTCTAATTTCTTTGTACTTGGCACTTCATACTTTCTTCGCGGATATTCTAAGAAGAAGTCTGATGAGACTGCGTGAATGCAATCCATCTTTGTCTATAATTTATATAGTTACTTCTTACTCCTTTTGGTTGCAAGTCACGAGTTAAGCTTCGGGCCAAGGCGGCACGTGCCGACCGAGCCAACCCAACAATTCCAAGTCAACGAACCACCATTCGGATCATTCAGTATACCGTATGCCTGGAGGCAAAATAGCAGATTCAGGAGTCCGTTGGGCCCAACAGTAGGGCAAGTCAGGACGACATGTGGCGGTGTCTCCTCCAGTAGGACCCCACAGTCATTACTGAATAATAAACATAGAGAGGGTCTAGTCGCAACTGGCGTTTGAAACAGACACACACTAGCCTGCAATCTAACCCCAAAAGTTTTCAAACGATGATTCCGGAACAAACTAAATGACCCAATGAGGTAATGCCAGATCTCGACTGCCCCAAAAAAGGGCCAGTCAAGCTATTTTAGATAGCAGAAACGAGGGTCTTGTTTGATTGATTTTGCAGAGCCCCCCCTCGCGCCACTTTTTCTTCCCCTTCCGACATTCTTTCATCACCTATAAAGTATATTAGCTTTCCCCTTTCTTTGTTCCGTCTCCTTCCTTCTGCACTAGTTCTCCTTTTTTCATCATCATCATCATCATCATCTTCTTTATCTTTCCCTTCATTCTTTGATCTTTAAGACTCACCACACCAACAAGCACAAACACACAATTCCACACCCACCATGGATCTCGTCGGCAAACTCGTAGGAAAAGTGCTCGAATCCAAGAGCGGTGAAAGCAGCGGCAGCGGCGGCGGCGGCGGCGGATACGGAGGATATCCCGAGCAGCAGCAGCAGCAACAGCAGCAACAATCCTACGGTGGTGGATATTCCGCGCCTCCCCCCTCCGGTCCTCCGCCCGGTGCCTCGCACGACCTGCCGTACCCGTGGATCGCCCGCTGGGACGACCAGAGCGGCCGCTACTTCTACGTCAACGAGCAGACCGGCGAGCGAACCTGGCATCACCCGGGCGGTGCTCCGCCGCCGCAGCAGTCGTACGGGGGTCAGCCTTCGTATGGCGGATATGGTCAACAACCGTCATATGGCGGGCAGCCTGGGTACGGTCAACCCCAGCCGTCATATGGTCAGCCCTCGTATGGCGGACAGCCTGGGTACGGGTATGAGGGATCTGGATCTCGGGGCGGAGAATACTATCCCCAACAGCAGCAGCAGCCCGAGAAGAGTAGTAATCACGGATTGATGTATGGTGCGGCGGGCGCGGCAGTCGGAGTCGCGGGTGGCGCGCTTTTGATGCACGAGGGAGAGAAGATCCGTACGTGATGTGCCCCCCTCCAGATGTCGATCATGCATTAGATTTTGTTTTTGCGTGCCAGCGAGTCATAGTTTGCTATTCGGACAGGTTTAGCTGACTATTTACCCTCTGCGAGGGACGACAGATGACAACTGGGATGAAAACAAGGAGAAGTTCGAACAAGGGGTGGAAGATTTCCCCGAGGATGCGGCCCATTGGACTGGTGAAAAGGTAAGCAATCTCCCTGTGGGTTGATCGCTGCGCGAGGGGAACGCAAAGCACAGAATCAGTTCGTTCTAACCCCATCTCGTTTGATATCTAGGTCGGCGAAGTCGAGCAGATCCCCGATCGAATCGAAGACGGCTGGGACCACACCGAGGACCGCATCGAGAACGGCTGGGATAATGCGGTCGAGGATGTGGAGGACTTCCCTGAGAATGCGGCGCACTGGACGGGAGAGAAGGTCGGCGAGGTTGAAGCGTTTGGCGACGACCTCGGGGATGCTTACGATGCGGGTGAGGCCGAGGGTAGAGATGAAGACTGGTAAATCGAGCCTGGGATCTGCATCTCATAGTTATAACTAGAATCTCTGGGCATGGATTTTATCAATTGAATAAACACGGATTTATGCACCCCTGACTAAGCCTTCCCCGCACGTGTCCCGGACCTCGGCTGGCGGGCCATCTGGAGGACGAGAGGAAGATGATAGATATATATCTTGACAGTTCCTTCCAACTGTATGGGAACCCAGGTCTACCTCCTGTATACGAAAGTACCAACATCACAATGTCTCCATCATCACAATCATCACCTCCGCTCGCCGGAGTTCGTGTCGTAGAATTGGCAGGTCTTGCTCCGGGTTCGTCCTCATCTACTCCGTAAAGCCTACGGATTTGCTTCCATACATGCAAGCTAATGACCATCCAGGCCCATTCGCAGGCGTCCTGCTGGCCGACTACGGAGCATCGGTGCTACGCATTGATCGGCCCAAAGCCGTGAGCGCTGACCAGTTAACCCGACACAAAACATCTGTCACGCTGGACCTACGCGACCCAGCTTCACACCGCGCTCTGCTGTCCATTCTGGCCAAGGCAGACGTTCTCATCGACCCCTATCGCCCGGGAGTCTTGGAACGCCTGGGTCTCTCACCCTCCGAGGTTCTCCTCAAGCATAATCCTCGTCTGATTGTGGCGCGGATGACGGGGTTCCGCCGCGACGGCAAGTATAAGGACATGGCTGGTCACGATATCAATTATATTGCCGTGTCCGGCGTCCTCTCCATGCTGGGTCGCTCGGGCGAGGCCCCGTACGCTCCGGGGAACATCCTCGGCGATTTTGCCGGCGGAGGCGCCATATGCTTTCAGGGAATCCTGCTGGCTTTGTTGGCACGCTCCCACACGGGACGCGGCCAGGTCGTCGAGGCGAACATGGTAGACGGGTCAGCGTATCTGGCTGCGATGCCGCGATTGAACCGCCACACGCCACTATGGAATCAGCCCCGCGGCCAGAACATGCTGGACGGAGGGAGTCCGTTCTACGACACCTACGAGACCAAAGATCCGGGCAAGTATTTTGCCGTGGGGGCATTGGAGCCTCAGTTCTACACGGCGCTTCTGAAGGGCCTCGGGTTCGGTCCCAAAGAGCTGCCGACGCGAGACGACCGCACCAATTGGCCAGTCCTGCGAGCGGCGTTTGGCCAACGGTTTCGAGAGAAGACCCGCGCGGAGTGGGAGGCCATCTTCGACGGTACCGATGCCTGCGCGACACCGGTATTGGAACAGAGCGAGCTCGAAGAGAGCGGGTACGAGCAACGGTCGGCCGTTCATCTGACTGAGACCCCGGCCTTGCCTATTGCCGCGGACGACGGGGCCTGGTCCGGAGGTGGACTCGCTCCGGGAACCGGTGGGCAAGAGACGCTGCAGGCCTGGTTGGGGTGGGAGGAAGGAAGACACTATGGGGTTCGTTCGGATGGGGCGCTGGTGCAGCTTGCAGCAGACAGTAAGGCGAAGCTGTGAGACTGCCTGAGGCCAGTAGCATAGGGCTGCGGTGGGAAGGAGGGGGATCCGCCGGAAAGTTTGAAGAGTAGAAGTGTATATATCTTTTTTGTGCACCATATAACCCCCGTGCATGATCCGGTCGACATAGATCTTTGAAAATGAGACCAGGAGGACCATGGAAAGCGCGATGCACACGGGTGCACGGGATAGCAGCACTTGCTCGATCTTGTTTCGCATGCAGACTGGGCTGCACAGACCGGTGCTTGATGTGAAACATGGTCCTCGTCAGATCCAGTCCGACTCCAATTCTCGGTGCCGAGATAAGCACCGAGTCTTCTCCAGGACGAACCCCTTCCCTCCAGGCGGGTGGTCGCACAGGTGGAACGCAGCGATCTCCCTCGACCAAACGCTGTGCGCGTTAGGGTCACGTCTGAAGTCTTCAAGAGTTCAGAAACCCCTCAACGACTCCAATGCGATCCGTCCGATGGATGCAAGGAGGCATACGGGCAGTACACCCTGCACCGAGTGCATACTGTACTCAGTACATACATATGATATGCGCGATTTTCTGTTGGAGATGGGATATGTCTGACGTCCGTTGTCGATCAATTCCCGAGGTGGAGAAGAGGGAGTTTGGATGTTCGGCATCCGTATCTGGGGAAAGCCCAGGAAGTGGAACTGAAAGACTTGGAGAGATTGATGGCATCAACAGTATTCTGTACTCCGTACACGGTACACAGGACGATTGACATAAGAACCAAACAAACCAACCAATGGACCAGTCATGTGGTTGCCAATCCGGGGAACAGGGAAGATCCTCCTTTTGGGAAAGCCCCGAGTCGGGGATTTCCCACCGTGCGGGGTAACTACATATTAACAATTGTTTGCCCGTTGCGATGTATCACCTCTTAGATATCCGTATGCAAGTGTACATCCGTACATGATGATGCGATTTCCATCCGGACCCGGGAGTTCTGATATGCACTCCTTCAAAGGGCTGGACACTAGTTCTCATTCAGGAGGCCGTTTCTGATAGCGATAAGATCAACAAAGGTCAGAATTGGGAAATTGATCCACGATCATTGCCACATTCTCGATAGTTACCTAGTTACCCCGGAAAAGGGGGGCCATGACCAGGACCAGGGGCACCTCCTGTAATCAGGACTTCCCGGGGACTTACCAGGGATGGGTAGCCAGCGGAGTAAAGGTAGTTATCTGCCCCTTATCCCCCTTATTAAAACGAAACCCAATCATCGTCATCAGCATGGCTGATTGTTTATCATCATGATGTAGCCAGCCTCCCCAAGGACCGCGAGGGCCGTGCTACAGAATGGGATGGAAAGCCATGGAAGAAGGAAGACGGACGAATCCAGAGTCAGCTGTCACCTCCCCATGAACATTCACGAGGATGCTCATAGGTGGCTCAGAAGGAATCTTCTCGTGGTGGTGTGGTCAGCAACCGTTGGGGAGCTTCCAGAGATCGCGTGATGCCCGCGTTCATTTTATCAAATGGTTATCGAGCAGCCTCGTAAAGTTCAAACACTGCAGAGTACTGAGTACTCAGTAGTAGTAAACCCTCGTCCTCTCCAATCTAAAGTTTCCAGCTCGGAGCGTAACGACATCCGTGCTGGATCACGGATGTGCCCCGATCTCCTCCTGCCTATCCGAGTAACAAGTAGGGTGCTCCCAGTCTCGACAGCTCATGTTCAGGGAAACCGAAGGCTTTCTCCCTGCTACCGGAAAGCGTCAGACTCCCGTTGAATGGCCCCCATTCCACGCTGTCAAACTCGAACCTTTTTGATCAAATAAGAATCCGATGGTCAATGAGATGCTGAGCCCAAAAATGAGCAAGAAAATTATTTAGATCAATACTGAATACGGAGTAAGAACGAAACGAAGTAAAAAAAAAAAAAAAAAAAATAAGATACATAGATAAAAAGATAGATAAAACAAAAAAAATAAATATGAGGATTCCCTTCTTCGGCAGCAGGCAGGAGAGACACGCAACGCCGGGCTGCAAGGACAAACCTTGCAGGCACACCCCGGGAGGCGGTCAAGCTGTGGCCCTTCACCGCCAACCTCCAGATACCTCGGTGCCCATACATACCTCTATGTTCAGGCAGGTACCTTGGGTAACCACCCGCCTACATGCATACCGGAGACATACCAGCCACGGGGGTTTCTACCTGTCTAGTGTCTACTGTAGTGTCTAACACGGGAAAGCATCTTCAAGCGCCAACCAGGGGGAGGGGCGCTTGATGGACGGGCATTATTGATTGTTTTCCAGGCCGCTTCATAACTCCATAACATCATATGTTATCTCTCCCCTCCTCCTCTCCCCCGCCTCCCTCCACTATCTGTCTGCTCTTGACATACGATCATCACTCTTCAAATCATTCCCGAAACAACGCGAGGGAAAATCCCCGCTCCGCAGTCTCTCTGCCGCGCGATAAGGGATTGAATGTTGATCACGCAAGCCTGTGCCACACAAAGCCGTTGTTGAGTTGTTTGCCTCTCTCATGGGGTTTCCCTGGGACTGGCGGGACTTGAACCACGAGAATGTAAACTCTACCAGGCGGTTCGGCCGCACCAGCTGGCCGGTCTCAAAATATGGACCGGAACCCCAGTAGAAATTGACTCTGGACAAATTCACCTGATCGCTCCTGATAAGAGATAGGATTGTTGAGGACCGAGTTAGATAGTGGTACGCCGTAACGGAAGAGGTACTGTGACTGCGCCGTCCAAAGTACACCGGAGTAGACAATCACCAACGGCGCTTGCTCCAGCGCTGATAATGATAATCGACCAATCTGTAACATCTTAAGTGTACACATAATACTAAGTTGCATCGTCATCATCGTCTCAAAATTAATCTGCGACCACCTCATCTTCCCCATACGCCCCCTAAATCCGGAATGATCATCCTGGCTGCCCCGGGAATTATTATGATTATTATTATTATTATTATTATTTTTATTTTCATTCTTCGAATTTCCCCAACGAATGGTGCAATTATTGGCCACGACACCTCCAACTGGGTGCTGGCGTCATGCAGCCTGGAAATAGTACCAACTCGTCCCCCCCTGATTGGCCTCTCGGGGCCTAGTGCCAGCGCACTCAGCCGGAAGGGGAGTAGCGCCGTCCGCCACCCAATGCTCCGCCATCGACCGGAGGGGGACTAGACCCGATGAAAGCAGGATGGATGCATCAGTCATCAACCTGTCCGGCTGCCTAGGTGGGGTCCGTCAGGATGAATCCGGTCTAGTCCCTTCTACTCCGTAGTAGGGGAGGGGGCGCCCGGCGGTTGATCCTCGACGGGGGTTTCTCGTAGTTGTGCAACTGGTGCATTAGTAGTATTACGGGTGTTATGTATGCTCTCTGGACTTGGGAGTGACGAAAAAGGTGCTTTCCCGCCGAGACCCTTGTCCGGACCTGCAGGAACCTTTCCTTTAGTTGACCCCCAGTTACATTCCGGGACGCTTGCCTGGGCAGCCAGGTCTCCCTGCCTTACGAGTATACTCAAAGGCAATAATTTAGAATAACAAAACTTTTTTTTTTTTTTTTAAAAAAAAAATAAAAAAAAAAATACAGAAACCCTCTACAGAGTACCGACTACCGAGTATGTCTATTACTCCATGTAGCGTGCCTAGTACCCCGTAAGTCCTTGATGATCGATGTTGATTCCTGTCTCCGAAAAGTTAAACTATGTCGCAACTATAATTTTAGGAGGAGTGGGCAGATAAGTAGCCCCAAGTGACTATCTGATACCAAACTTTGTTGCTTGGAGTAGTACCTGGAACCTGCACATGGTCCTCCAGTCCTGTCTGCCTATCACGACAGATCCCCGGGGCAATTGTTTGCTCTGCACGTAGCATACTTTCCTACCTGCCAGCCTGCCGGTTGCGCAATTAATCATGGCTTATGAGGTAATTTAATGAACGGAATGAGAATTCTAGATTCCAGCCACGGCATGACAGCTACCACAGCCGATGACTCGACGGTGGATTCTGAATCGTAAGAGCAAAAGATGGAAGCGCGCGCATGTCGTAATAATGGCTGTACAGCGACGTACTGGAACCCGTTCCAAGGTCGGAAGTGCGTGCCTTCTCCGAACTCAGCCTGAGCATTATGTAATTGCTTTCTGATCACCACCCCGAGGGGAGACGGAGTAAGTGTATGTACCTGATGATTCTGGTTTTCTTTATTTTTCTCCCATTTTTCATTGACACCGAATACTCAGTAAATTCTCTCAGTCTTTACGGAGTAGGCAGAGAACTCATGACGAGGGGCGATCGTTTCGCTGGCAGCGCAACAGCAACAGCGAAAGAAGATGAATCATTCAGGGGGGTGTGGGGCGCCTCGCCTCGATGGATGCAGGTCGAGAAGGTCCCTAAACAGTTGGTGGGCCGACCGGAGATCGCACGTATTGTACCCGTAAACCACGAGGGAAAAAAGGGTAATGGTACGGTAACCGTCTGGCGTCATTGGCCGGCGGGGCACCCACCTTTGGGCCAAGGTGGTCACTCCATGGAAAAAGCCGAGCAGCGACGCTTCTCGCTCGTTCGCCCATCTTCTCGCCATCGCTGCAGTGAGTGGTTTGGTTCCTCCACCCCCCCCCCCCCCCTCCACTCCCATTCTTACCTATCAACGACGACCTGCCAGTCCGACCTGCTATCATCCGGACCTCCTTATCCCTATCGCCTGCCAACTTATCCGCGCTCCCCGTCCGTCCCATCCATCCCCATCCCGTCCCTTCCCTACCTACCTACCTACCTACTTCCTTCCCCTTCCTCTCATCATCATCATCATCATCATCTTCTCTCCCATCTCCCTATCATCCCATCTCCATCTTCACCGACTTCATCACTCCTACCTTCTTCTCTCTCCTCGTTGCTCCTTCCCACTTGCCTTCCTCTCGCCTCCCGTCGCCTCCCGTCAACTCTCTATCTAAAGCGCTCTCGGGCTTATCAGACTCATCTCAAATTCGCCCTCAACTTTCTGTCAAGAGCGAGACAATACCTATACAAGGCCTTGATTTAGTTCAGAATCAGCTTGTCCTCGGTTTCATTGCGGAAAATTAAAATAGAAAAACCCCCCATTTCCAATAATCGTTTCACTCGCCTCTCGTCCGCTGCCTTGTTCCGGGACCTTCGAACACCTACCGTGACTCATATCAAGCCAATTACCTCTCTTAAAAGTCACTGCGGACCCACGACGCTTCGTCTCTCTGCCACTCATCCTCCGAAGTTCTGCTACGTTTCAATCGCCCATTGATACTACGTGTGAGGATCTCGATTTGCTCCAGAGCTCGACGCTTGCTTAGTTGTCAACCTCCTTCGCCTCTCCCTGGGCCGGGTGCTGGTATTCGGATCTTCAACCTGCCCAAGCATCAGGGCTGAAGACGCCTGGTACCAGCTGTCCAGAGCCTCAGCATTGTTTATATATCTCCTCCGCCTTCCCTCCCAGCTCGGGATTTCTTTGTTGTCTCAGGCAAACCTATGACTCTGTCGTCATAGCTCAACCTCGATTCCTTTCCTGAGTCACGACAACTTCGGTCCTTCAACCTGGTGTTCGAAGGCCGTTTTATATTTTCCCCTTTTCACGAGCCTTGTTTATACATCCAGCATAAAAAATTACGATATTACGCAGCGTTTTTCCGTCTCTTCGATTGTTCCCTTCCGTGTCCCTCTCGCCGGACACTGTCTTTCTCTTCGACACACTCTTTCAGTTTTCATAACTTGTCAGCATTTGGCTTTCGCCCTCAACTCTTGCAAAACGATATACCGATGAACCTATAACAGTCTTTTGAATTTTCCTAGTGTTGTCAACCCTCGCCGGTTCCTGAACTGCGCTTCGTGCCTACTCTTTACTCTTTTTTTTTTTTTGACTTTCTTTTGTGATCATATCCTCACTTTCGATATTTATATGAGACTTTGAGCCAACAGTCTACTGCTTTGTTTTCGTTTCTTTTCTGCTCTTCTTGCATTTCATTATTCTTTTCTTCTTGGTTTCTCTCGGAGGTCAACGTCTCGTTGGAATCGCGGACTCGTCTCCCTCATTTCTTGAACATCAACTACCTCGGTCGTGATCTGTTTGAATACCTTCACACGCAATGGATTGCCTCAAGAACACTTTCGTCAAGGGCCAGCTTTTGGATGGTCGTTTTCGCACGGTTGCCCCGTTGAATCATGGATCCTTTGGCATGGTCTTCCTTGCCACCGATATCCAGACTGGTCAAGATGTTGCCATCAAATGTATGCTCAAGCCGTCGGGTGACGCCGTGATCCAGCCTGCTTTCGACGCTCGGTTCGAGGAGCTCAATAGTCACCGCCGCCTTGGGTATCACCCCAACATCGTCAACCTTGTCCATTATTTCGAAACCGATGCGCACATGTATCTCGTTCTGGAATATTGCACGAACGGGGACCTGTACGAGGCTATCAGACTCAACCGCGGACCCCTCGAGACCGAGCACGTGCGTGATTTCATGCTGCAGCTCGTCAGTGCTGTCGAATACATGCACGCGAATGGCTTGTACCATCGCGATATCAAGCCCGAGAACATTTTCTTGGCCCAGGATGGGTCCATGAAACTTGGTGACTTGGGCCTGGTTACTCGTGATGCCTGGAGCTACGAGGCCTGCGTTGGGAGTGATCGCTACATGGCTCCGGAGCAGTATGATCCTGCCTCCAACGGCTATTCTCCCGCCAAGGCGGATATCTGGGCGATCGGCATCTGCCTGCTCAACGTCCTCTTCGCACGCAACCCGTTCGCCACGCCGACTGAATCCGATGTGCTGTTTGCGGACTACGTTCGGGACCGACAATCTCTTTTCGACATCTTCACCAACATGTCCCAGGACACCTTCGAGATATTGAGATACGCCTTGGCTATTGACCCCGAGAAGCGCTCGCTTGCTGGCGTTCGTGACGCCATCCGACGCACCGTCTCTTTCACCACTGATGACGATGAACTGGATGACTTCTGCGTCGACGACCGCGAAGTGGTACCCGCAAGCGCCAACCGCGAGCCCCTCCGCACGCCTTCCATCTCGAGCCCCCATATCAACCAAGGCGATTCGTTCCCGTGGGCCAAGGCCCTTCAATCCAGCCCTCCCCAGGCCATCCGTCAACTCTCCGCCATCCCAGACAACGAAAGCTATTCGGAAGATCTCTTCCCCCCATCCGAGACTGCCGGCACCTCTTGGTTCTCCGTCCAGCAAGGCACCCCCTCGATGGCGTCTCTTCTCGAATCTGCTCTTGGCGACTCATTCCGTTCAACTGGCATTCGCAAGCCGGAGCCTCGGTTCCCCCCTCCCTCCGATCCTGTCCCGATTACTGGATCTCTGCCAAGTCATGCGACCAAACCTCTTCCGTCCTTGTCCATGGTGTTTGGCCGGAACAAGCAAGACCAGATTTCGAAGAGTTGGAGCGATCTGTGGGACGAGGAGGAGGAATCCGAGGGCGAGGACGTTGCGTTGCAGGCACGACGCGAACAAAACTCTCGGAGCTGGAGTCACGAAAGCAACACTCCCGAGCTGTCGGGGCCTCTGCATAGCCTCGGAGATACTCGCACCTCCTCTATCCTGAATGTACGTGCTCAACATCTCGGAGAGCCAATCCACGACTCGGACGAATTCGACGAGAAACCGATTATGGTCAAGCCTGGGGTCACCCCTCTGGCGACGCCGCCTCAATCACCGGACAGCTCTCCCAAGAAGGGCAGTCTCGACAAATGGGCGGCGCTGGGCGATAAGCGAAGGAACTACAAATCGCCCAGCGTTCCATTTGGGCAGAAGTCGTTCCAAACCAACATGGCCCGCCGCAAGGACTGGGGTCTCGGTTCTTCGGGCTTTGACTACGGCTCTTGGGCCAAGAAGGATGCTCAACCTATTCAGGGCCGCCGCCGCCGCCCATTCCTGGAGAAGGGCTGGCGGCGTGATGCCGTGGAGTCACCCAAGTCTAATGTGAAGTCCTTTAATAGCTACGATGGTAGCGTCGACGAAGATCTTGATCTCGTTGGAGGCTGGCACGACCTGCATCTCTAACTTCAGCCGGAGTTGCATCGCCTGATTCGCCAACTTGCCAACCTGTCCTCGTCCTGCTGTTCCGTATAATACTCGCTTGGGAAGAAAAGCCGAGAAAACCACACAATTCGTTCCAAATCTTCGTGTTCCTTTTATCTCATTCTCCTTTCCTCTTTTATTATCTTACACAACAATTTTATTCTCCGCTCGGTCGATTATCTTCTAACAGAAATTATGGTTCCAACATTAACACCTGTTCTTCTTCTTTTACCTCTTTCTCATGTGATAGATCCTTTGTACGCGGCTTCTACACATTTGACGTTCGTGTTTCCTCTTCCACTCTTGTATAATATTTTAGCACTCTTCGAACAAGGACGCGGTGGCGACGAGCAGTTCAAATGTGACACATCAATTGGTAGCCTGGAGGAGATGACATCCCGGGGAAGTTTGAAAATGTTCGTTTATATCAGGACGCAAAAAAGGTTCAACGTGACGGGGGCAGGGCCGGCGGCGCAACGGGCGAGGCGATCGCAACAGTTATCAACTACAACCAATACAAGAAAGAAAACAACAAAAAAGATACAAGAATGGTTTTCCTTTCCCCTTCATTCTTTCGTTTGGATCTATCTACCCGAGGACACAGGTGTACTGGACTGGTTTCTCTGTACTGTAATTAGCTGGGACAATCAAGCGGGTGAAGTGGGCCGGGACTATTGATAGGGTTCAAGTCAAAAAAGCAGAAGTGACTCTCGTACATCTATTCAATATTGTATGTGTATATGTGTGCAATTCAATTCAATCAATTTCTAATTCAGCACCCATTTGTTATGACTCCCATAGACCTAGTGTAGATACAGTACTCCGAATTCCGAAGAGACAAGGCGGTGTGGATAGGCGGTGAGCGCCGTCCCCGTGCGGAGAAGACAGATAGTTTGGTTATGGGTCCGAGCCGGTCACCTCGCGAAAGCCAAACGTTGCTATCTCCGATGCCCGTGAGCTGTTGAGCAGTTGAGCTCGCCTTCTTGCATACAATTCAGTGCCTACCGACTGCCGACAATTATTCTGTAATGCTCCCCTTCCCCCTGCTGACTGCGTCATTTTCTCTCTAGTCACCGGTTCGCCAGCTTTTTCCCGAGCTTGATTGCTAATTACCTCACTTGTGATCTACAGAAGACGATGCATATGCGACGCTCCCTGACTTAGTCGAGTGACCCCAACGAGACGCCCTCCCACCCAGTCGGCTCGGTGCCTCTCGATCTCGGTGGTGTGATACGAACATCAACACAAAAAAAAAATTCACCGGATCAGATGATGTTGGCTGCTCCGTGGACCACCAGCTCGGTTGCGGTGGCCGCACTGGCCACGAGCTGGATTCAGGGCGCCGTGGGAGAGAACACGCCACCCATATGCCTCGCACGCGACTGGCGAGAGGCCGAGGCCGGTTTCATCCAGTGGCCTGTTTGCGTTGAGACGCGGTGGCAACGAGCGCCAGAACTAGACTCCTCCCACACCGCTACTGAGGGGCGGACCAAGGGCGACGACGCCGACGCAGTCAAAATCTCGGAGACCGCGGCGGCTGCACCGACGCAACGGCAGGATCACGAGCTGGACACCGACTCGCTCTTGGACAACGCCAACTTCTTGTCCTTCGAGGACTGGAAAAAGCAGAATCTAGCCAAGGCCGGACAGTCGGCTGATGTCGGAGGAAGCAGGCGCGCGGGCGCGGCCGGTAAGGAAGACCGTCGACGGCCCACGGGGATCAACAATGCGTTGGACTCGCTCGGGGATGATGGTGAGATCGAGCTCGATTTCGGCGGGTTCGGCGCAGACACGGCCGAAACTGCGAGACCGACGTCATGGGCGCCTGAGGCGCGGAAGACGGACGACGACGATGACGCCCGGGAGAAGACGGACCAAGAGCGAGCAGATTCTCTCGCGCATGGCATATCGCCGGCCGGTGTGGCTCGTCGAAAGGACGCCGGGACCACGTGCAAGGAGCGGTTCAACTATGCGTCGTTCGACTGCGCGGCTACGGTGCTCAAGACTAACCCCGAGTGCAAAGGCTCGTCGTCGGTGTTGATCGAGAACAAAGATAGTTATATGCTGAACGAGTGTCGCGCCAACAACAAGTTCTTGATCCTGGAATTGTGTGATGACATTCTAGTGGACACGGTGGTCCTGGCCAACTATGAGTTTTTCAGCTCCATTTTCCACACTTTCCGGGTCAGCGTCTCCGATCGGTACCCGGCCAAGCTGGATCAATGGAGGGAGCTTGGAATCTACGAGGCCAGGAATACGCGAGAGGTGCAGGCATTTGCGGTAGAGAACCCGCTCATTTGGGCTCGGTATTTGAAGATCGAGTTTCTCACTCACTACGGCCATGAGTTCTACTGCCCGCTCAGTTTGATCCGGGTGCATGGCACTACGATGATGGAGGAGTATAAGCATGATGGCGAGGGTGGCCGAGTGGACGATGACGTCTCCGAGGAAACGCTCGAACCGAGCGCTGTGGAACAGGATGCGAAGCCGGCGGAGGGCGCGGATTCTTTCACGCAGGGAGCCGAGACTGCTCCTGCAGAAGAACCGGATCCGATACCCTCGGACCAAGTCGTTTGCTTCAATCCGGCCGGAGTGGTCGAGGTTCAACTACTGCCAGCACCCTGGAGCACCATAGATACATGCAGTGCGCAGGGCGCCTCAACCGACCCGGTTGAACTGGACGGAGAAGTGACCGCGACGCATCAGAACCCCCCACGTACGAGCGAGGCACCAATCACCCGCACAGAGGCGCCTGCGCCCCCAGTAACGGCTTCAGATGCTCCTACGACGGAAGCCGTTGGAGAGGCGAAGTCTACGGCGTCTGCGGAAACGACCGTGGTGCCTTCCCCTGCTTCGTCTCCGCCACCACCGTCCCCAGACCCTGCAGCACAGAATGCAACCGCCGAATCGGCGCCGCGAGCGACCGGTACGATGGCGAAGGATGAGCCCAGTGGTGGATCAGAGTCGGTGCGTCCGGCGGCGGTTCAGCCTCCCTCGCCAAATCCAACGACGCAGGAGTCTTTTTTCAAATCAGTCAATAAGCGGCTACAGATGCTGGAGTCCAATTCCACGCTCTCTCTGCTGTACATCGAAGAACAGTCCCGCATTCTGCGCGATGCGTTCAGCAAGGTCGAGAAGCGGCAATTGGGGAAAACCTCGACGTTTCTGGAGAATCTGAACGTGACGGTTCTGAACGAGTTGAAACAGTTCCGTGAGCAATACGACCACGTCTGGAAGAGTGTTGCGCTGGAATTCGAGCATCAGCGGATTCAATACCACCAAGAAATTTATTCTATCAGCACGCAACTAGGCGTGCTCGCCGACGAGCTTGTATTCCAAAAGCGAGTCTCCGTCATCCAGAGCATCATGGTCCTCTTTTGCTTCGCGTTGGTGCTCTTCTCGCGCGGCGCGGTTAGTAGCTATATGGAATTCCCCAGCGTACAGAACATGGTGTCCCGGTCCTACAGTCTACGGTCTTCGTCACCCCTGTTTGGCTCCCCGTCAATGAGTCCTAGTTCGACACGACCGACCTCGTCGCATCGAGGACAGGGTCATCGACGGAACCTATCGGACGATTCGCAGGACGGGCCCCTAAGTCCGACCACCGCTTACGCACCGCCCACGCCCCCCTCGGAGCCATCCAGCCCGGAGGTGGAGGAGGCAGAGGAGGACAGGGCGACCGTAGATGCCATAGACGCCGAGGTGGCACCGCCATTCCGGTCGCACAGCAGTCCGCCGGTGTTGACGGGGGACGAGGAACTTGCAGATGACACGAGTGTGGAATCCTGCGAGTCGGTGGCGGCAGCAATGACCCCAGCGACCGAGGGACGAGACAGGTGAAGACAATGAAACCTGGCATGCAGATCCGACAAACGTCATGGTGAAAGGGAGAGTTCCGACGTGAAAGTTGGGTGGAAAAGGCCGAGTAAAGTTGGTTGCCAGGCCAACAATCGTTTGGGGCCGCACTTTCATTCTTTGCCGCCCCGTCGACCTTCTTCTTCCCTCACTTTTCCTCCCTCGTCTTTCTGCCAGCACTTTTTTTTTTCTCCCCCACTCATCTGCCATCTTAAAAACACCCAACAGAAGAAAGAAAAGAAGTGAAAGAAAGCATTCAAACTCAACTCTCAATTTCCATAACCACGTCGCCATGGACTCCCCCTCGCATCCCCTCACCGATCGCTCCACCAACACGCATCTGGCCAACGCCGAAAAGGCCCAAGAGCTTAAGAACGCCCCGGCCAACATGAACTCCATGGAATATCATCGTGCAGTGCTGCAAGGGAAGTTGGACAGCGGCGACAAGTGAGTAGGACGACGGCTTGTATCGGAAACAGCACCCTGACTGACTCCTACCCAGGCAACCCGCCAACTACGTTTCTCCGTCGGATGACATTATGAGTCCCTGCTCGAAGAAGCTGAGTGATCTGAAGGGCAAGCGCTTCAAGAAGTAAGTCCTCAGTTCTGTTCTGTTGCTGGTCAACAACATTCGTTGGTTCGAGAACTAACGCGCTTGGTTGCAGTGCCGGAAAACCCCAGTCGCTCTTCGCCAAACTGGGCAAGAAGAACTTCGAACAGTCATCAGCAGAGCATGGCCACCCGAAGAGCACCGAGTCGAGCTCGTAAAATTATTGAAGGGAACGAATTGCATGAGATTCTGGGTGGCTGCCCGCAACGGCGCTAGTCGTATGATTGAATGGAGACTCGGCGCAGATGGGCCTAATACTTGCTTTTCTTCTGGACTTTGATTATTCTTCTTGTGTCTTTTACTTCGTTTCATACCTTCTTCAGGGTTTTGGTCTGGTGTTTGGATGGATACTTGGGGGTCACTTTGTGTTTTATGTTATTTTCTCTGGTTCACCGGGCTGTGTGTTAATGTGTCTGCATAGAAGGACTGGGATTCTCAATTGGGACTGGGCTTACGAATTTGGAATATCGACTCTTGTCATTTGTGAACGTACAAGGATCCGCGTAGCCATTGCATTGTTCAATAATCCATCCGGTCAGCCCATTCCTTCAGAGTTGGACTGCCGAGGCCAACCTCGGCATCTCCACTTCTCCGCATCCTTTATAATTCCTCCCTCGCCGCTCTCCTCCAACTTCCTGTAACTATCTCCTGTCACTCCTCAATCCCATAATTTCCTAGTATATCTTCCTTTACATTATGTCTGCCTCTACCCGAATTCCCCCCATCGCCCAGCCGTTCGTTAGCGACCGCGCCAAAAAGACGCTCGACTTGGTATGATCCTCTCCCCGGTTATTCCCCATCGCTCTCCATCTAACCCGTCGGTCGCTTTCCACAGGTCGAGCAATTCGTCGAGAGAGAATGTATCCCCGCCGAAACCACCTTCCAGGCCCAGCTGGGTGAGGGCAAGCAGCGATGGACAACAAACCCCGCCATCCTGGAGACTCTGAAGACCAAGGCCCGCCAGCTGGGTCTGTGGAACATGTTCCTGCCCAAGAAGCACTTCTCTCAGGGTGCTGGGTTCACCAACCTCGAATACGGTCTGATGGCCGAGTACCTGGGAAAGAGCAAGTTGGCGTCAGAGGTTCGTTGTGCTTTGACTATCCCTTCGCTTTTAGGAGCTACGTCTTTCTGACCATGCAACCTGTTTTAGGCGACGAATAATGCCGCCCCTGATACGGGCAACATGGAAGTGCTGGCCAAGTACGGCAATGAGGCGCAGAAGCAGCAATGGCTGGCTCCGTTGCTGGATGGCAAGATTCGCTCTGCATTCCTCATGACCGAGCCCGACGTCGCCTCTAGCGATGCTACCAACATCGAGTTGAACATCCGCCGCGAAGGCAATGAATATGTCCTGAATGGTTCGGTGAGTTTCGCACTTTTTTCAAACTCCCTTTCGCCTCTTTCCACACGCTAATCAACCCACCTTGGCCGCAGAAATGGTGGTCCTCCGGCGCCGGTGACCCCCGATGCAGCGTCTACCTGGTCATGGGCAAATCCGACCCGGCCAACCCCGACCCCTACCGACAGCAGTCAGTGATCCTCGTCTCCGCCGACACCCCGGGCATCACTGTGCACCGGATGCTGTCCGTGTACGGATACGACGACGCACCGCACGGCCACGGCCACATTTCGTTCTCGAACGTGCGCGTCCCCGTCGCCAACATGGTCCTCGGCGAGGGCCGCGGCTTCGAGATCATCCAGGGCCGACTGGGCCCGGGACGCATCCACCACGCGATGCGCACGATCGGCGCCGCCGAGAAGGCATTGGAGTGGCTGATCGCGCGCATCAACGACGACCGCAAGCGGACGTTTGGCCAGAACCTGGCGGCCCACGGCGTCATCTTGGAGTGGGTGGCGCGGTCGCGGATCGAGATCGACGCGGCGCGCCTTATCGTGCTGAACGCCGCCATCAAGATCGACGAGGGCGACGCCAAATCGGCACTCTTGCAGATCGCCCAGGCTAAGGTGCTGGTGCCCCAGACCGCCCTGACCGTCATCGACCGCGCCGTGCAGGCCTACGGCGCCGCCGGTGTCTGTCAGGATACTCCGCTGGCGAACCTGTGGGCTATGATCCGGACGCTGCGGATCGCTGACGGTCCTGACGAGGTTCATCTGCAGCAGATGGGTCGTCGCGAGAACCGGACGCGTAAGGACGCTATCATCGAGCGCTTGAACTGGCAGCGGGAGGAGGGAGAGCGGGTGCTGGCGGCGCATAGCCTTGCGAATCCCAACCCGAAGAGCCATCTGTGAAAAGAAAGAATAGGAAATATAATATCAAGAAATAAGTTCTAGTTTGTACAAGTTAGCCGGACAAACCATCAAACAAATTGACGACATGCATACATGCCAACATATCCTATCCGTACTATACTGACTTATTTATCTACTTGACCCTCGCACCCGCAAGAAAAGAGAAAGACACATATAAAAGAGCACCATCATTGATTCATCTTCATATGGAAGCATTAGGCATAACTATAACTCCGGTAGAATAATCAGAGAAGCTAACAGCTAGATATCTATATCATTCATAAGAAGGGATGGACCAAGCAAGGAAGGCCCTGATGTTTCACCCCCTCGAGAAAACCATGAACATGAACATGAACATGAACCATGAATTAAATAACAACAATAAAATCCAAGAAAAGAGAAATGACCGTAACCGCAAACAATGTACTTTTTTTTGTTGATATAGCATGTCCCTTCCTCGTTGCGCTGCCATGTCATAAACTTGAAAATTCATCCTCGGTAACTAAACCGCCACAAATATACCTTATATTCCTGTAGATATCATAACCAAGGAAAAAGTTTTGAAGAGAAAAGGAAACAGAACAAAGCGAAATAATAAGAAACTCGCCCGCGAGTCAAGAGTCGGATTTAATAATCATCGTCGGCGGGGTTGTTGCGCTTCTTCTTGGCTTGTTTCTTGTTGCCCTTGAAGTGCTTCTTCGAGTTGCCTGATCGCACTTCCGACACGTCCACACCGCGCTCCAGGGCCACCATCAATCGCTCCTTGCGGCCTGTGAGATGCTTGCGCATCTCCTGGCCCTGGTCGGTGTACTGGTGGTTGAATGGGAGGGTCAGACGACCGCCGGACGTCTTGGAGCCGGGTCCGAAGAAGCCCGTGTCGAGGTCGCGCGAGCGGAAGCCTTTCTCGGGGACGGGCGCGGCCGAAGACTCATCCAGAGTTTCCTGATCGTCATCGTCGATGGTAGGCTCGATGTGGCCGGTTTTGGCGAGCATCGCCTGTCGTCGGGCGGGCAGGTGAGCCGTATCATAGAGATCCTCGTTGAACTTGTGTGAATCGATGGGGGCTTGGCCTTCGGGAGTGGGCGGCGGGTGACAGAACAGTAGTTTGCCGTTGACGTAGTCTTTCAGCACATATCGAGCGGCTCGCGATTCGTCGGGCTGACCTTGACCTGTCGTGGCGAAACCACGGGCTCGCGCGTAGGCGCGAAGCAGCTCGTTCGCGGTGGGGACGCCGGTGCCGCCTTCCTCGAGAGGCCGGGTGTGGATCTTGATACCGTAGACGTTTTCAACGAACTCCTTGGGGATGCGGTGGGCGACGAGCCCAGAGGGTCCAGTGAATTCACGTTGTTGATCGATGGGGAGCACACCGTTGACCACCAGCTCCGCCTTGGTCGTGGCGAAGTTGGGGAACACCAGACCCGGGCAATCGCAGAGCATGATCTCCGGGGAAAGGTACAGAGTCTGGAAGTGCTTGGTCTTACCGGGAGTGGCGGAAACCGACACCTTCTTGGCTCCGAGGAGGGCGTTGATGGTACTGGATTTACCAACGTTGGGGTATCCCACCAGGCCGATGGTGGTTTTTTGCTTGGGCTGCGCTTCCGGGTTGTCACTGTCGGGGAGGGTATCGGGCGTGTTGGACAGGAAGAGCTCTTCTAGCTCGTCCACGTTCAAAATTTCAGTTCTCCGCACATTGCTGGAACCGGGGAGCTCTAGTCCTCCATCATGCTCCGGCGTTGCCTCGGCCTGCTGCTCCTGAATCTTCATAGATTTGGCGGCCTCTGCCAGATCTTCCGCCTCGCCCTCGCTGTCTGAGACATCGCCCTGCAAAAGTCGAGCCTCTCGAGCCTCGTTGAGCTCCTTGGCCAAGTGGGCCGAGAAGAACCGGAAGCTGATGTCGTGCTTGTCGAAGTAATCCGCCCAGGCCTCTCGTTGCTTCTCCGTCAGCATATCGGCCTTGTTGACCAACAACAAATTCCTCTTCTTGGGGTCAATCTCCTTGACGTAGTTCTCCAGATCCTCCGAGCGGAAGAGCAACGGGTTTCGCGCATCGACAATCTGCACGATGAGATCCGACCGTTCGATAACTCGCCACAGCTGGCGCCAAACTTCCAGGTTACGCTCGAACGGAGTCATCAAAAGATCCTGGTTGTCCTGCAGTTCCGCCAACCCTCGGCGCCAGTTCAACAAACTTTCTCTCTCCATGCTCTCGAGTTGCTCCCGCGTCGTCGTCTTATCCCACTTGGGTCGTCTCGGGACTGTCAGTCGATTCTTGTTCTCCTTGTGCTTCTTAACGGCGCTTCGCTCTTCCGATGCGGACAGCAGGTAGGGGTTCTTCTGGTCGCCGTGAATGATCTTGACGTTGCTCATCTTCTCCGCGGTAAAATCGGTGCCAGCCAGCTCGGCCGTACTCAAGAACTCGTCGAGGGCGCCCTGTTCCGTGATACTGCGCATTTTCACCCAGGCGGCTTCCTGGGGCGCATTGGTGACGTAGGTTTCTCCGTTCTGGTCCTTACGGGCGATTGACTGGTTGTACGAGGCCTTCTTCATGCTGGACTGCTTTCCTTTGCCAAATCGATCCTTCATGAGGCTGTTACCCAGCCCCACGGAGTTTTTGGATTTGGCGAGAACCATGGTGGCGGTGGGGGTGCGAGAGTGTGGTCAGTCGAGTTGAGTGGTTTTCGTCCACTAAGTAGACGAGGGCCTTCTTGATCAAAGAATATCAAAAGAGAAGGCAAAATAGGGCGGGGTGAGGGGAAAAGGGAGGGAACTGCAGGGAGGAAGAAAAGTGAAGAAAGTCCGAATTAGTAATATTGAAGGGTTTGCGATATGCCCAATTCGGAAGACCCCGCGGCGGATAAGATAAAGACGCTGACTCAGCGGTCGGTGGCTTTCCTTTTTTTCTCTCATAAGGTTCATGCGGATCAGTAGAGAGAAAGGACTTCTACTGGGCCGATCCGATTGTTACTACTAATAGATTATCTACTCGTCTTCCATCGGGCTGGTTGCATTGTCCTGAGGGTCCCCAGAGCAAAAATCCTCGTTGGGCCGATAAGAGCTCACGTGACCCATGCGCTCTCCCACTTTTTTTTTAATTCAATTTCAATTTCCCCTCATCAAAGAATTCAAGATCGTGACATTTTGACCTTGCGTACTCCGATATAAACGAATACATTCTGATCATTGAACTAGCGGTACGACCCGCATCCTTTTAACATGCCTCCTCGCAAGCAGTGGATGTAAGTCTATATAACACACTTGAATCGAGTCTCTAGACACTGATGCCCGAGTGAACAGCGACAAGAAAAGCGCGACCACATACCAGCTCTTCCACCGATCTCAAAATGACCCCCTAATTCACGACCCGGAAGCCGACGACCGTGTGCTCCATGCGGTAAAGGGACCACCCCCCGGCGCACAGCCCTCGACCCACGCGGCCAGGAACTTGAACGATCTGGCCGAGGAATTTGGCTCTGGCACCGTTCGGAAAAACGAGGGCGAAGCCGCCAACTACGGAATCTACTACGATGACACCAAATATGATTACATGCAGCATTTGCGCGAGCTGGGTACCGGCGCTGGGGATGCGCATTTCGTCGAGGCCAAGACCAAAGAGAAGGGCAAGGGGAAAATAAAGCTGGAGGATGCGCTGAGGGGGATGTCAATGGATGACTCGAGGAGCCAGCTCGGCGGAGGTAGTGTCTACGGATCCGAGATGCGCTCGACTGTTTCGTCGTATGCCCGCAAACCGACGTATCAGGATCAACAAAACGTTCCTGACGAAATTGCGGGGTTCCAACCCAACATGGACCCTCGTCTCCGTGAGACACTGGAAGCGCTTGAGGACGAGGAGTTTGTCGACGATGCAGATGATGATGATCTGTTTGGGCAGTTGACGTCGCAAGCGGAGGAAATGGATCCTGGTGACTGGGAGGATACGCTATTCGACGAGGAAGACGACGAGGGATGGGAATCAGACGCCACCGAGAAGGCCCCCGTCCAGACCGATCGATCGGACGCCTTCCACACAGACATGGACTCGGGGTCGGGTCCTGCCCCGGGAGAAATGCCCGAGCACGATGCGCCTGCTCCGGACATGCACCCTGAGGATCAGGGTTGGATGCGCGAGTTTGCCAAATTCAAGAAGGACGGCAAAACCAAGGATGCCCCGGCACCACCGAGCATCATGCCTTCCGAGCAGCGTAGCACGCTGGCGTCCACCATCTTCACCGTCGGCGGCACGCCCATCCGCCGCAAGAAGCGCAAGGGTGCTATGACGAACCCCTCCGCGTATTCCATGTCCTCCTCGGCCCTTGCTCGGACGGAAGGACACCGTCTCTTGGACGACCGGTTCGAGCGGGTCGAAGCGCTCTACGCGCTGGATGAAGAGGACGAGTTCGACGATGATGCTTCTATGGTCAGTGGAATGACCGGTATGACTGGTATGACCGGCATGACCGGCGTATCCACTGCCTCTTCGCAAGCCCCTAGCCTAGTGGATGCAAACGGTAGGGAGGTGGCGCCTCGCAGTGGGTTCAACGATGTCATGGATGACTTCCTCGCCGGTTGGGACAACAACACGAGTGCCCAGGCGAAGCGCAAGGGTGCTAAGAACAAGCGAGGCAAGAACGGCAACGAAGCCATCGGAATCAGAATGCTCGACGAGGTGCGCCAGGGCTTGGGTCCGGCGCGCGTGTCTGGAAAGGTTCCTGGTCAGGCCTGAACATGATCATGCTTCCACGAAATCGCAATGATACCTTTCTTTGTTTAATGTTTTCTGGTCTTCAAAAAGTGCGGTCAGCGGCGTCCCGGTCTCGGTTTGAGTCATGCTTCATGTTCTCGTGCATGATAGATATGTTTTCATTTTTTGCGCAAATCAAAAAGTCCTTCAGCTCAGGTGTGAATCGTTGATGTAGATAGATGACAATATATTCAATTGTCCTCAAATATACAAATATACCTGTGGCAGAAAACTGAAACTCATTCTCGGCATGGCTCGTCTATATAAATCACTATACAGTTATTATAGAGTACAAGGGTATACGGATTCTATCGAAGAAAGGAACACGCCGTCCAAATTGCAACCGAAACCGGTCGGTGATGGGCCCGAAATATAAAATACAACTAAAAAGCGCCTCCCACCTTCTCAACAATCCACATCGACAGACGAACCTTCCAGCTGACTCGACGTTCCACATCCCTCAGATCATCACGGGAAATGGGTTGAGAGTCCTTCTGCAGCCGTTCAGTCTCCGCGCCGAGTTGCCGCTTCAACTCCTGGTCTCCCGTGACGACTAGGGCGCCGACCTCCAGGTCGAGACTGTAGCTGCGCTTGGTGTAGTTGCTGCTACCCACGAATGTGAGACTTGGATGCTCCTCCTTCGGAAGGGTGATCCACAGTCCCTTGGCGTGATAGGTCCAGCCGTCCGGTTCGCCGACGGTTCCGCGGCGCCATTCTTTGAGCTGGATGGAATTCGTCCTCTGCGCCGCGGCGACTCGGTCCAGGAACCGGGCCGAGAGATGGGTGTAGGCGGCCGGAAGCATGCCGGAGATGCCGGAGGAGCCGTAGAAGCCGTTAGCCCACGGCGAGGCCGTCAGAACGGTGCCACGGGTGGTTGACGAGGTTTCGGAAGTGGATGTGCTTGCAATCAGAAGGGAGGAAAGGACAGGGTGGATGTTGAAGTAACCGGCCGTGAAAAGCCAGCGGGCCCCCTCGAAAGCGGAGGAGGTAGAGAGTAGTCGCAGGATGGTGGTGACGGCGGGAAACTCGGTTGAGGTGTCCGGTTTCATTAACGAGGTGAACTGTGCCACGGGGTAGACAAATGTTTGGCCCGATTTCTTCTCTTGGAGGGCGGGCTTGTTGGAGGGCTGGATGAGCGGACTCAAGACTGTTGAAGAATAGGTGATAAAGTCGTCGGGATTGTCGAGAGGAGAAGGGGCACCGTTGGCTGTGGGCCAATCCAAAAGATAGCCGGATGGATTGTGAGGGTCGGGCAAGACCTGGAAACTGAGGTTGCAGACTCCGTAGTGAATGCGAGCATAGTAATCCGCGAGCTCTTTGGATTTGAAGACATGATACCGATCCAAACGGTTGGTGAAATAGTCGCTGGACAGGTTCGCGCTGCACGTTCCCACGTTAGTTCATAGATATCTTAGCAAGGAAAGATGTATGTATATCCATACCCCGAAAGAATAATCTCATCGTCGATACCGTACAGCTTCATATGCTGGAGACCCCAGCCTTCGTTGATTCTACGGGGTATCCATTTTTTCCTCAGGCCCGTGAGGTTCGGAGTATGGAACATGCGGATTTCTACTCGGTCCGCACCGTATTCTGCGACCAGCGAAGAAAGCAACGAGGCACATGAGGGATTGGGTGTTTCGCGCGTGCCTCGCAGGCAGTCCGTCAGGATGGATACTTTAAGGTCGGGATTGTCACGCAGAGCCTGGTCCAAGGTCTGAATAAGTTCATATTCCGTCTTGCCTATGTACAATGTAGAAAGATAGATGCGTCGCTTGGCTTTCAGTATTTTGTCCTAGAAATGAACAAATCAGTGTCAAAGCTCGCTCTCAATGGCTCGTCAAAGCGGAACACCCACCTTGAGCGTTTTGTAGAAAGAGGATGGAGAATCCAGGATGGAAATCCTGGAAGCCGGAACCTCGAAGCATGGCGCAATTCGATCCAGCTCCGCCGTAATACTCCCCAGAGGAGAGACTGTCGAAGCCCCAGTGGTGCTGGGAGCGGCGCTCGCTGTGTACGCCGAGAATTTGCGCTCACAGAGTTTCCTCCGCGCAATGGGCCTGCGCGCGGTACACCGAAAAGCCTGGCCACCAATGCGTCCGAACATTTCCAAAAGCCGCGTGCCGTAGCGACTCCGACGGTATGCAAGTCGTGAGAGGAGAGTAGCGTGGTCAATGTCAATTGTAGATTGAAGGTGAAGGTTAACCATCCAGAAGGCCGGAGAAATATTATGCAAACAGGACAAACAGCAGCACGGGGTGGGCGCTAGACCGCATCGAGTCTCCCTTCAACCTCGAACTTCTTCGGATCTCCGCTGCACGCCCGACGACTTGCTCCAGCTCGCTGCTGTATATCGCCCAAGATGTCGACCATCGTTCGGACTTTGCGGAACTTGAGAAGAATTGGCCTCAAGGTAGGTTCGGCCGAAATGCATTGGTGCGAGACATCGCTAACGTTCCCCCTCCACAGGATTATGGCCACCAAATGCAGGTACGCACTATCCCCGGAATCGACGCGGATGGGAGCCGTCAATCGGTCCATTTTCGCCAGATGCTTACTCTAGGTGAAATTTGCTTGGGAACAATAGTATATTGGTACGTTCTAGTGTTACGGACCTGTTGTTGCGGAGGATTAACCCAGTCGCTATTACAGGTGATACCAAAGCCGGTACCCTGATTGGCACCGACCGCTACGGCAACAAATATTTCGAGAACATGGAAGAGGAGCTCCCTCGTGAGTAGTGCTCATATTTGTTCTAAGGGACCGTACTGACCGGGGTTAGTCCGAACGCGGTGGGTGGACTACAAGGAGAAGGAATATGACCCTTCGCAGCTCGAGCCTGGCTGGTAAGGGACGCCCAATTGCGCCAATTCACGTTATTTGTCTCATACAATGTGCTGATCATCTCTTTTTCCTCAGGCACGCTTGGATCTCCTACTTGGTTGATGCTCCCCCTACTGCCGATAAGCTCATGCAGACCGGCCTGCGCAACTGGGAGCTGCCTGAGCACAGACCCAACCTGTCTCTGAGCCGCGCTGCTTTCAAGACCTACTCGACGTGAGCCAGCTCCCATTCATGATCTCATAATCGCAAATGCTGACTGATGTGTTTCTTTAGCACCCGCCCTAAGTACTCCGCTTGGGAACCCGTTGCCGCTCCCCGGTAACTGTAGCATAGCCGAGTAAAGAAAGTTGCTGTGTTTTCTCCCCGGGTTCTTTCTGTCCTTTGAGTTCGTAAGGAATGCCCCTAGTTCGATATGTGCTGGGACGTGTGTAAATAAAGTTTTCCTAATGCGAGATTTGGTTTCATAAAGGTCGTTCAGTCATTAGTAGTCAGTTTCTATAATTGGCTACGTAGAATTGGTTTTAGCAAACGATACACGTCGTCTTTGTCCACGTATTCATTGCTTCTAGGCCAGAAAAGCAAAAATATTATAGCTCTTGTCAATGATTTAAATACAGAGAAAATAAATCCTCATTAGAGAACATATACACCAGAACCGATGTTGGACCAGTGCCGAATCGGTCGTCGATCTTCCAGCTCAATACACCACCACAGCACCTCTTTTAATTTTTCAATGTGTCCCTGTGCTTCAAAGGCTTTCGAAAGAGCATACCAAGCTTCGGTATTATCCCAAGAGCTTCCCCGTTTGGTCAAGGCTGACAGCAAACCATACGCCCTGTCTCGGGCCGCAATACGATTGAGTAGTCTGGGTTCCTCGTCGTGGATTGTAGATGGCAGCTTGTCGCCGTTTGAAACGTTGGCATCCGTAGTCGGCGACGATCGTTCTTTGGGACCGGGGCTTTGCTTCGTTGCCGAAGTTAAGGACGGTGTTGACAAGTCGGGCTGGACCTCTGTCTCTGGGGGCTCAAGGGGCAATTTCTGATCCCATATATCGAGCAGGAAATTGGATAGGGTAATAGTGGCTTTCGGGTGATCTGGATCACGCAACAAGGCGGTTTCAAGAAAGTCCATCGCGTCATGAGGACGTGACTGAGCTTTAGACAAGAGCGCTTGTTCGGTGAGCAGGTCAGCCCAAAGCTCTTCGGAGCTCTTGGGAGAGCCCCACGCACGCTCGGTGAAGGTCCTTGCTGATGAATCCTGCACCGCAGAAAGACCTTCGAATCGCGTGACTTGCTTGGCCGCCTCATCACACGCCTCGCGAGCATCATCAAACAAGGACGCTCGGCGATAAAGACCTGCGATAAGAAGCCAGGTTTTGACGAGAACGCAAAGAGCATGTTTTTGGGCCTGGGCTATAGGAAACTTGGTGATCGCCCTGGTGGGCGAATCAAATCCATATGAGGTTGGCAATCGAACATCCTGCTCAGGAGGCTGCTGGGCATGGCCTATCGGATGAGGGTACTTTTTGTGATTGATATTATGTGCAGCAGGGCGCAATGGCTGTTTCGAATTTTGCACGCTTTGCTCCTTTTCGGCACTCGAGACTGCGAGTCCTACCATGTCCTGGGATAGGCCTCCGTCATCGGACGATTGCAGTGCCCCTGGGGGACTGGTAACTTCTGGGGGGTTGGCAGACAAGTCACCGTTCATCTGACCCGATTGCTGACTTGGGAGAACTTCAGATTGCCTGAGGGTACTGCTACGCTTTCGCAGCTTCTTGGAATCGGATCGTGCGACAGGTGCAGGGGCTCCTTGAGCCACCTGCTTATCCTCGTCCGTGACATGTATGAACGGTCCCCCGTCCATGTTGATAGAGGACTCATTCTGGGCGGTCGAAGTGTTAACACTGCCCGACTGATTGTCGCTTGCGTGCTCGGTTCCGATCCGAGATCCCCTATTCCGGCCAAAAATGCTTCCGCGAAAGCTTTTCACAGTACCCGCGGAGCTTTTGGGCGGCGTGAGGTGATCGACCGGTGCAGTCTTCTTTTCGTCGGCTTCGAGATTCAAGTTACCAAAGAGGGTGGCAAAAAGGCCTAGTAGCTGGTCACTATGGTTGACTGCAGCTTCTGGGCCCTCAAGGAGCTCAATGAATGCAAGCTGACTCATGCGCGTCTCGACAATGCGTTCCTTTTCGCGGCCCCGTAGCTGATCGATCAGGGCATGGTCCAACCCAGGAGAACCAGGACGTTCTCTGAAATTGCTCTGTTGCTTTTGCGGTCGTCGATCGCTGTGCGCAAGAGACGTGACGGCAGATGGGAATTGTTCGAATGCAGCTTCACAGGATCGCTCTGCGATATCGAAGTCGTGTTTTGCGCTTAACAGCAACGCAAGAAGATGCCACATAGGCACAAGATCGCGTTCTCGAGAGAAGTTGCCTTGATTGGCTCCCGGGTGGGTATTGGATGTTAGAGCGGTCTTGACGTATTCGATTGCACCGTCCAGATCTCGATCTTCTGCTAGAAGAAGCGCAAGCGAATAAAGTGAAGAAAAATTGGTTTCGTCCTCCAGCTCGGGAGCAATGCTCTTCTCCAGATAATCAAGGGCTTCGGCTCGTATGTCATTCCGATCCTCGTTTATAGGAGTCCAGTGGGCCCAGTTTGCCAGCCCAATGCCAATGCCTCTGTACGCCGTAGCAATGTCAGATGGTGACACAGCTTGGGATTTAGTTGAGCTCGATTCCGGGATGATGGTGATCCTTCCCTCCTCTTGGTCATCATCCAGGTCCTCTTGTACATGTCTTTCGACAAACTTTGCCAGAAGAGAGGTCAAGTCCTTCGCTTTTTCGGCCTCCTTTGCCGAACCGAAGCAGCAAAGCATTGAAATGCCCTCAGAAACGGTTCTGAGCAAAGTTCCATCATTCTCTAAATCGCCATATTGCGCAGCCTTCTCGGCCCTTTCCTTGGCATTCGTGACGATCTCAACATAAGAATCAAGAGCTTTCAGAGCGAGGTCAAAGTCGGCCAGTGCACAGTGAACGTGAAACAGACGACGGAGAATCAGGTGTGAATGGTATGTCTTGGTAGCTGCGCGGTAAAGAATCTGTCAAGTCGATATTAGCACGTTTGCCATCCGATTGCACGCGTTGGTACATACGTCGAGAACGTTCCGGCCAACTGCATTTTGACCTCCTTCGCCGAGATCATCGTCCGTCCAGCCCGACCCACAAAGAATTTCCCAATTTTGGATCACTTGCTCAACCCAATCTTCGACCTGGGTATTCTGAGAGTCGGCAGTGGGAAACTTGGCTTCTCGCAGGAGATTGCTCTCACAGAGTGATTCCACACGTCGTAACTCGCTAGAGAGCTGCGGGCGCTCTGGCCCATTCGCCGGAGGGTAATATTCCAGTTCATGGATCAAAATAGCGGATAAAAGGCCGTAATAAGACTTCCAAATTGCCGCCTTTGAAATCGACTCGCGATCGCCGTCATAATGCTGAACAAGAGATGGGATCCCCTGCTTGACAAGGGGGTGGGAGGACCATTGCCTGCAGAGTTTCAAGGCAGTTTTCGCCAGTCCACCATCAAGGACTGGGACTTGTTTGATTGCTTGTTCGCTAGCAAGGAATGCGCCTTCGCCTAGTAGCTTTTCGGACCAGTGTAGGAACTGAGGGTTGTTTGAAGACGCTTCGCCGTGGCTCGTTAACCAGGGTACGAGTGAATTGAAGGTGTCGATAGCCTCAATGGGACTAGAAACTATGTGCTGGGCAGCACCTATCAAAGACGCCGGGTCAGTATTGTCTGACGTCTTGTACGACAAAGGAACTTACCTTTGAGGTAGCAGCTTTTTACAACACAAACCTCGGTCCACGGAGAGAGAGGCCCCTCGGTCGCAAGGTCGTTTATAGTCTCCTCGAAGTCCCGTGGTAGACGAGCCGCCGCTAACCCAGGCTCATCAAGTGTCCAATGTACCCATCCGAGACAGACCTGCGCTTGAAACGTGTCTTGTTTCGAATCGCTTCCTCTTTCGACCGTAGATAGAAGGGACGGGATCAATTCGGGCAAGCTTGAGGTAGAGGACGATGAAGGCCGAGCAGTTGACAATCGCTTTTGGGACTCGGCGGCGATCTGGTATTCAGCCGAAGCTACTTCCAAAAGACCTGGACGGGAAACCGGTCTTAGCTATGCCCGAGGGGTTCATTATCGCAAGTCGGGGGAGGCAAGAAATTACATGACTTCTGAGGCGCATGCTTGGTCACCTTTCGAATGAGCTCGGGGAGTTCATCCCATCTACTCTGACAGCGCGCGGTGTCTAGAGCAGCGACATAGCGGTGCCCCTTATCCTGTCGTTCCCCAGCAATATGTCAGTCAATTGGGGAGATGATTTCAGGGTGGAGAGGGGAAGTCAGGCAGCCAGGATACGTAGCTAGGTAGCTAGATAGATACTTACAGCCATGATTGAGGGGAGGTCAGAGATGAAAGAAAGACGATTGAGAAAGGGGGAGGGCAATCATAGGAAAAGCATCCATAACACATGCCCACCCCGAGGCTCCGACAGAAACAAGAACTAAAAGATTGGGAGGGGGACAAATAATGAGGGAAGGTTAATTCCAAGTGACGGCGGTGATCTTCGGTCTTTCGCCAGGGGGACGTCGTCACGCTCGTATTGTTACCCGGTTACGTACCGTACCGCGGCTTCATGTGGTCCAAGCGCCGGGTTTTTCTGCCGCCAAAAAATTAATTATTTTTCGATTCTTATTCTTTGCCTGGATCGCATCGCATTCCTCGGATTGATTGTCTAGGTACTCTCGACTCGGTTGGACTGTCGCCGTCCCTACCCACGCAAAATGGCATCATTGTCAATGTCCCTTCATGCCGTCAACCATCGATTGACAAATATCCCTGTCAAACAGCTGCCTCCCCTCGCATCATGCCTGGCGACATCCTTGAGCAATTGCGGGGAGCTGCTCTCCTCCCCTCAGCAGCAAAAGTCGGCCAAGTCGGACTCGGATGATGCGGTGCAAGTGCATAAATTGATGACCCGGTTGGCAAGCTTGCTGCAAGATCGAACTCCGGAAGGCCGATGGACCGCCGTCGTGCTCGTGAAGGCTGTCGTGGAGGCCGGTCAATGGGAGATCCTGCGAGGATGCGAGCCGTTCGTTCGCGGTCTTATGGCGATTTTGACGGTACGCACTTGATCAATTGCAGACTGAGACTGTAGGCCATGTGTGGGAAATTGGACGATCGCTGACCCGATTGCCGGAGCAGAAAGCCGACCCTACGTCGACCAAGAAAATGGCCGTCATCACCCTGACCAGAATTTTCCACCTGACCTACCAGTATCCTACCCTCGTGCGCGAAATCACCACGCCTTCTCTACCAGGGTTCGTCACCTCGGCTCTGAACCTGATTTCGACCAAGCCCTCTTCCGAACCGACCAGAACGCTGAAATCCAATGCAACACCTTTTCTGGAGATCGTCCTGCATGCGTTTGGAGAGCTGATCGGCCGGCATCCTACGATCTTCCGCCCATTCTCGGCGCAGATTCACAGTCTCCTGCAGGTAATCATCGGTTCGACTTCGCCAACGTTCCCCGAGTCAGTGGTGGCGCTTGCTGAGCGATTGTTCGTCTTGCTCCATAATTGTGCCCCCAAGAATACGTCAGGAGAGGAATGGAAGAATGCGTGCCACATGACGATTGCTTCTCTTCATGGAACCGCGCATTACGTCTTCCGAGCTGTGGTCGAGCAATGGGAGTCCACTGACCCGTCGATGCGGAAGAATGCGGGACCGCAAGATTATACCCAAGAGGTGTGCGATCTGGGCCCAGATCCCTTGGGACTTCCAAGATGGCAGGGAATTGGGCCGGGCGTGGATAGACTCGTCGTGCTGCTGCGACTGCTATCGGCTTTTCTGAACACTCCCTCGGCCTCTACCGTGTCCATCCCCATTGGATCCATCCTGGACTTAACTTCGCGACTGACTTCGGTGACCGTCCCGGCAAATGGAGTCGAGGTCCAGACTAATCCTCAGATTGGTCGCGCGGAAAGAGAAAACCTATTTGCCGAGCTCCCTCGCATTCATACCGCCTGTTTCAACCTGCTTGTAACTTTTGTGAAGAAACTGGAAAACGGCGCTGTCCCGGTAGGACAAACGATTCTCGAACAGGCGCTCTGGGTCTTCCGAGCGGAAAAGTTAAGCCGGGAGGTTCGGACTGCTATATATGATTTGACCCGCGCCTTGTTTATGCATATGGGCCCCTCGTTGACGAAACAAAGCGTGTCTTCTCTAACCAACCTAATTCACACATGCTGTTCCGATCTCTTGCCCCCTGTGGGCGATGAAAGTCCGTCGGCCAAACTCTCTGCTGATTCGAAGGCTAAATCCAAGAATCAAGTCACGGCCAATGCCGATTCTTTCTTGAACCCTGGCCTAAAATCGGGCCGTCAACTGAGCCCATCGTCATCGTTTCCTGATCTTAAACGAGCTGCTTCAGAATTCATTCCTGCCCTGCTCACCAGTGTGCCCACTGAATACCTCGCTCCGTCATTGCGGGCCGAAATCGACCGGACAATCATCATGACATCTGACAAGAATGCGATGTTGGCTAGTATTCTCAACCCCGTTCCACCTGTGAAGGGCCGTGGAATGGGCGCCAGCATCATCCCATTCTTGGCTCGAGGCCATGCCGCACAAATGGAGGTGGAAGGGCTTATAAGGCCCAGAATGCCCGTGCTAACGAACGCATCATCCGGCCTTGGTGGATATGCTCAGATCGACGAGGAAGAGGATGAAGACGACATGACTGTGCCGGCGTCTGTGCCCCACGCAGCACCTGTTAATACAGGATTCCTGAAGCAGTCTGCCACTCCAATTCTTCAGAACGATCTGATGGACATCCAAGAATCACAGCCGTCTGTGCCATCTCTCAACAAGCGAAGTTACGGCGATGATCAACCCCAGCCTCTCACTACCCCATCGAGCGTTGGCAAGACGGGACAAGCAAATGGGCAGACTAAGAAGCCGCGGGTTGAGAACGAGGTCGTCGCCGCTCCGAGCCAGCCTTCCGTGGACAGAGCATCGCCGGATACATTTACAGGCACCGCAGCTATCTCCGTTCCTACTTCGTCAGCCATATTCACCCAGGCTCCGCCCGCGCAGACTGCCAGTGTCAATACCTCATCTACAGCTACCGTTGGAGGTCCATTGTCCGGTACAGCAGTATCGCAGCCCATGGCTTCGGCAGGCGACGACGAAAGCGACGATGAACTGCCAACTCTCAACATGGACCCGGACACGGATGATGACGAAGAGGAGGACGTCACGATGGGCGAGTTCTAAACTGTATTTCGCTGTATGATAAAGAAAAATATCAGCCTAATATATAGGCCGATCTATACTATCAATGATTCTATATATAATTTCTATCTGATCATTAATACCCATGAGAAACCCGAAAGCGATGTATGCGATTTTCCAAATGCATAGTCCGTGTCTATGTAACCAGAAACGAATCCCAAGTATCCAAGATTTCCAAATCTATATAATGAACCGAAACACCAAATGCATCACATAAACCGCAGCCCTCGTCCCCAAAATGTTCCATCATCCCACCACTGGAACCACGGTTCACTCCAACACCACCAACCCTCACCCTCGACACCCAGCCCTAACCCGCGCAGGGGACTGACCGGCAACGGCTCCGTCAACCAGAGTCCACCTTTCGAGAAATCATCCGCAATATAGCCACCTGAGAAGACGAGCCACAAGAAAGCGAATGACGCATTTGCCGTCTGACGGAGCCATCGAGGAAGTGGCTTCGATGGGACAAGAGCCGAAGCCAAAATCTTCGAAGCCAAGTCCTGGACCACGACACCTGCTCCCTGCAAAAGAAAGAAGAGGAATGTGCCGGACAAAGGCCGGGTCTCTTCGAATTGAGTGTAGCTCCCGCTGGCGTGGATCAAGCCGCTCAGGCTAAAGACGATTAAGGTCAGAAGGAATCGACGGAGGCCAACATGGGTGGCTAGTCGTCGCGGCAGCCACGAGATTAGCCACTGGGCGGTCGAGAGAAAGCCGAATCGGAATAGTTGATGCCACCACCGGCTCCAGCACCCGGCGAGGCCGTGGTCTAGGACAGAGGCTAGGAAGGGACCGAAGACTTCTGGGTATAGCCAGGGAGCGTCCAACGGGACAGCCGTTAGAGCGCGGGCGGCATTGGGAAATGCGCGGGAAAGACCCAAGAAGCAAAGAGGGTTTAGAGCGGTAACGAAGACAAGGGCTGCGTAAACCCCAATGCCAGAAAGAGCGAGTCGGTAGACGCGAAACAAGCCAGGAATGGGGGGTAAGATGTAGCTTATTGGGGGTGGCGGTGGCGAATGCGATAAAGAAACGATGCCCCAAAAATAGGGATCGCGCATCATCAGTAGTTTTATTGCGTCCAAAGCCAGGTATGTTTTGAGAAAACCGAAGGCTACCGCGCGGATGCGAGTCCGACCATCTTTATATGTAGCGGGTTTCTTGCGATGTTCCTGGCTCCGCGATCGTCGATGCTTCGGGGTAAGCTGTGTGCTTATCGAGGCAGGAAAAGGACTAACGCTTGAAATGCGCCAATTCCACTCAGGACCTCGCAGGTTGAGCAAAAGACCCAAAACCCAATTGAAGCGATGCGACCATGAGCGAGGATATGTCTGCCATACGAGGGGCTGGGGGTACTCCTCGTTCGGTGGCCGTTGGGGTTTCACATTCTGGGCTTTTGGAGTTTGAATAGCATGCTGCCTTGATCGCGCGCTGACCGACTCTTCTTGATTACCGTCTCTCTCCAATGGCTTGCGCTCGATGCGTCGGAAGTCGCGTTCGGCGTCATGAAAGACTAGCAGAGTCATCAACCAAGTTGACCACCAGGCGACGATCAGCCCTACAATATATCCATTGGCGCCGAGCAGAGTCCGTCGAGACTGGAATGCCTCGACCGAGAAGCTAAGAATCAGAACAAGGACGAGGGGGCGCAAATAACGAGCCCGGGTTGAACGAGGGATTAGAAGTGCAGAGGCCGGAAGCACCAGAAAGAAAGCGATTAGATGCCACAATAGAACGGGTTTCACTTGTCCATGATCAATGAGCGATTCGATCTGAACGCGACGACTGCGGAGGATGTGGAGGTGAGATGGAGGAAGAGGATCGGCCATGGGAGTGAAACTAATAATGCCTAATTGAACGGTGGAAAGTGCTATTGATGTTGAAATATTGGTGAGAGAAGAGCCCTTTGGTCTAAAAATACAACAAGGGTTGTATCGAAGAGCTGTTCATCGAATCGATTGTTCAATTGCATGTTTTGTTGGCAGAAATTGACGTCAATCTGGGGATCGCCAATGCGTGCATACAGTAGATTATTAGGTAAGACTTGTGACTGCACAACTTGCCACCCTTTTGTCTTCTTCCTCGTCTTCCTCGTCTTCCTAGCATCCATCACCTTGCCTTCCAGTGTCACAAACTCGTGACAGCTGTAGGACGGCCCGCTGGATGTGACTAACCTTGAAAGCTTGTGGTTTTCTACTAGAATTTCAATGGATATTGGTATACGTTATCATTTCCAATGATATCTAGACATCGTCAGAAGTCAGCACTAACGTCGCACCATCAAAAATGAAGGTACTGACAATCAGAATCAGGTGTCATCGACGATGTTCCTCACTTACCGCGAGAAGCTAACAACAAACAGCAATCATCTTATCATGTCTGGGAATCATCAGTTATAAGTAGTACTCCGCATTTTGGGGATTGCAGTCCCACTTGAACAAGAATGGCATCGCATTCGCCGACTCTCCAGTCTCCAAATCCCCTCCGGCGGAGAAACCCCCACAGTCTTTGCTTTTCTCCTCTCGACAGTCGTCGACACTAGGAAAACTGAAATACCCATTGATTGACTAACAGTAACCAGCAAGGTCTCTTGCTGAACGGCCAACATGAACCCTGCAATCGGCATCTTTCAGCCGATCCCTGCACATTGGAACCAATCGTATCTTCTTCTCGCTCGGAATTATGCTATGAATTCTTATGTCCGTGTTGGCGGCACAATCCTTCAGCCTTCTCCCCGGTCATTGAAATGCCTGTCTGCCTTTAGCTCCGTTCGATCATGCCGTCGAGAGAAAAGGTATCAGGTCATATTCCACAAGTTCTGGCGCTTACGGAGCATTGCTTCTCCGTGTACAGTTCTAGGCTACATACAGAACGGATAGTCGCTAAAGTTCCTGTTTCTCCTCTTCGCTTTTCTTCTTGCTACCCTTATAAACCATTTTCTCAATTCAATTTGGGTCCTTTTGTATCCCGTTGCTGCGCAGAACAGTCGAATCTTCCCCTTTCGCTTTTGAACACCCCGAACGGTCCATTCCGCGCATAACGCGCAAATCAGACAAGAAAGTATTAACAGACAGGCGGGGCGGGAACACCAGAAATAAACGAAATTTATTGTACTTTGAATAGTTGACCCCCTACGAAAACCCGCATGAGCTCGTCTGTAGCGGGCGAGGCTGTCAAGCCCACTCGCATTCCCCATTGGCGCCTCGTCACCGACCAAGGCGTTCTCACGCAAGAGATATGCGACTATCCATACCCCGGATCCGGCACAGAAGATGACCCCTATATCGTCACTTGGATCCCAGATGATCCCAGAAACCCTATGAACGCGCCTGCGAAAACAAAATGGTTCTACACAATGTCCATGGCCTTCGCAACGTTGGCTGTATCATGTGTCTCCTCTGCATATACAGGTGGCATTGAACAAATAATAACAGACTTTGAGGTCGGCACAACGGTGGCTACGCTAGGAGTGTCGCTCTTCGTAGCAGGTTTCGCTATCGGGCCACTCTTTTGGGCGCCCATGAGTGAGCTCTGGGGCCGACAATACCTCTTTGCAGTTAGCTACTGCGGGTTGACAGTGTTCAACGCTGCTACTGTCGGGTCCAAGAATATCGAGTCCCTCATTATTTTTCGCTTCTTTGCTGGTGCCTTTGGATCATCCCCGCTCACCAATGCCGGCGGTGTGATAGCGGACTTGTTTCCTGCCAGTCATCGTGGGCTAGCTATGAGTATCTTTGCCGCGGCCCCGTTCCTGGGACCCGTCTTAGGACCGATCATTGGCGGTTTCCTTGGCATGAACTCGGGGTGGAAGTGGGTGATGGGGTTCCTGGCCATCTTTTCGGGCGTGCTATGGATCTTTTGCTGCTTGTGTGTGCCTGAAACCTACGCCCCTGTGCTCCTCCAGCGGCGCGCAGCAAAGCTCTCGAATACGACAGGGAAGGTTTACAAAAGCAAAATTGAAGCAGAGCAAGGCAAGCAGACGGTTGCCCAGGCTTTCAAGACCGCACTATCGCGTCCGTGGCTTCTCCTTTTCCGAGAGCCAATAGTTATCTTGCTATCCACATACATGGTTAGTGCTACTCCGAATCTTATTCCTCGTTAATAGGTCTTGCGGCATCTAACATATTGTCAGGCTATCATCTATGGGACCTTGTTTATGATGTTTGCGGCTTTCCCTATTGTCTACAAACAACAAAGGGGCTGGAACCAAGGGGTATCTGGGCTAGCATTTCTAGGAATCATGGTTGGTATGATAGTCGCCGTGATCTATAATATCTATGACAACAAACGCTACATCAAGATTGCGGCAGCTAATCGCGGATTCGCGCCGCCCGAGTCGCGTCTCATCCCGTGCATGATGGCGGCTATTGCCATACCTATTGGTCTGTTTTGGTTTGCCTGGTCCAATGGCCCTTCGGTTCATTGGATGGCCAGCATTGCGGCCGGGGCGCCATTTGGTTTCGGTATGGTCTTGGTCTTCCTGAGCCTGATGAACTATCTGATCGATGCCTACACCATATTTGCGGCTTCAGTGCTGGCGGCCAGTGCGGTTCTGCGCTCGTTATTCGCCGCAGCATTCCCTCTCTTCACCAGCTACATGTATAGGGACCTGGGTGTACATTGGGCATCTAGCATCCCTGCGTTCTTGGCTGTTGCATGCGCACCCTTCCCGTTTCTATTTTACAAGTACGGTCCGGCCATCAGGGCGCGATGCAAATATGCCGCCGAATCCGATGCGTTCATGAGGAAGTTAATGGAAGTGGCAAAGAAATCGTCCTCAACTGAGCCGGAGAAAGGAACGTCCCCTACCGCAGTCGTAGATGAAGTGCCCTCCGGTCAAACTTCAGTAGCCCTAGGATCAGCGCCGGATGTGGGAGGAAAGGACCGTGCCTCGTCATGCTCACGTTCAAGCCTTGACCGCATACGATCCAAAGAATCGGCCAAGTCGCATATGGAGACAGCGGATGTCGACGCTTTGTATGACGCCAATCCATATGACATTGATCGGGTGAATACCCGCTCGTCTTTCAAAGATTAGCAGGGAGGCCTTAATACTCAACACCATAGGCATTTGGGAAGATTGATTCTCTCTCCTGGCAAGTGAAGGAAGTTTATATCAAGATGTTCAACACAAAAAGTCCTTATTAGGTTGTTTGGCCCTAGATAATAGCAACTTCTAGCAAATCTCAAAACTTGGTAGAAGAAAATGCGATGAATGACGTCATGTCTGTTTAGATGAAAACAATCACGGGACATCACGTGGGAGCGTGAATTAGCGTGTTGCACTAGACCACATGGGGGATAGCGCTGTCTGTTCCGTCATGGATCCCGCATCGCAAGTGGTTCCTCCGTTTGATCTATCATTTCTCTGTTCTTCTCCTGGTCAATTCTCTTTCTTCTGTCCTTTCTTTGCTTTATTATCATCGAACCTGTCTTCCTTGTAAGCGCCATCATGGGTCGATTCTCAGGGAAGCGCGACATAAACCATGTTGATCTTACCTCCAATGATGGTGAGGTTTCTACCCCAGGACGCACTCCCAAGTACCCGCGCGCAGTCAGTGGGCAGCGATTCGGACAAGACACGGACTTCGTGCCCCTGAGTCAGTCGTCGCAGAACTATGCGGCCGACGATGATGATGAAGAGCATGCCGCGGATCAGATCATGGGAACTCAAGGAGCGGATGACGAAATGTCTAACAACGCCGTGCTGTATGGTGAGATGCCCTCAAAGATTGTCGGCGTTCGTTTCTACAATGGACATGCTACTATTGGAGAGCATGTTATCTTGAGGCGAGAACCACACAACCCATATGACCGGAACGCTATCCAAGTGCTGAATGTCATGGGGGCCCAAATCGGCCATATTCCTCGGTTCACGGCGGCCAAGTTGGCGGGATACATGGTAGGCATGCCCCGCAAATGTCTTTCCATCTGTGGCTTCAGTGCTTTGAACATCATTAATAATCTCCATACAGGACACCAAATCGCTGATTATTGAGGGCTCGCTGACAGGCATCATTGGCGCTTTTGATTGTCCTATTTCTCTGCGACTTTTCGGTCCGAGCGATCCACAAAAAAGCCCAGAGCTAAAGCGGAGAATGACGGCCGATAGACTGCCCTTGGGTACTATTAAACAAAGGGAGCGTGATGAACGTAACCTCCAAAAGGAACGCGAAAAGGCGCGAAAGGAAGCCGCCAAAAAAGCTCGTGCTCTCGGAGGCGGCAAAGTAGCTGGGTGGGAGGCCAGCGACAACCCTTTGTATGCCAACCTCTTTAGCGGGGAGGGCCTTCAGGATGGGGAGAGTCTTGAAGACCTTATTGGTAAAAGTAGCGCTTTCAATCCTCGTGAGATTGGCAAAGTGACTGAAAGCTTTGGCATGAACGAGTCCGACTTGGCCAATATGCCTATGGTGGATACTCCCGCAGCCGTTTCAACGGAGCTACTCCCTTATCAGCGTCAGGGACTGGCTTGGATGATTAGCAAAGAAAATCCTAGCCTGCCCGGCCCTGGATCTGAGGATGTAGTGCAGTTGTGGAAGAGGAAAGGCTCCAATTACACCAATCTTGCCACAAACTTTTCCACATCCACTGCACCCCCTCTTGCTAGTGGTGGTATATTGGCGGACGACATGGGCCTTGGAAAGACAATCCAGATCATTTCGTTGATTTTGGCCAATTCTCAACCGAAGACGGCAGGGGGTTCCAAATGCACTCTGATTGTGGCTCCTGTAGGAGTCATGAGCAACTGGAAAAACCAGATTCAGGAACATACTCACAGCGAGAACACCCCGCGCGTGCATGTGTACCATGGCGCAGGAAAGAAGGAGGCGAAAAACCTGGACCAGTATGACGTTGTTATCACAAGCTATGGCGCACTTGCGATGGAATACAACCCCCAGGCCAAGGCGCCCCCAAAACAAGGGATTTTCTCCGTCCACTGGCGTCGGATTGTTCTCGATGAAGGTCACACAGTGCGCAACCCAAGATCCAAAGGTGCCCTTGCTGCCTGTAACTTGCGTGCGGATTCTCGCTGGTCATTGACCGGAACTCCCATTGTGAACAGTCTCAAGGATCTCTTTTCTCAAGTCCGCTTCCTGGGGCTTACAGGTGGTCTAGAGGATATGGCAGTCTTCAATAGCGTTTTAATTCGGCCCCTCATGTCTGACGATCCTAACGCACGCTTGCTACTGCAGACATTGATGTGCACTATTTGCCTACGTCGCAGAAAGGATATGGAATTCGTCAATCTGCGCTTGCCGCCTCTCACATCTCGTGTTCTTCGGGTCAAATTTCACCCCCATGAAGAAGAGAAATACAACATGTTCCAGTAAGTACTGATCACTCACAAATATGATGTTCGTATGCTAACAGTCCACACAGAGCCGAGGCGAAGGGCATGCTTCTGGATATCAAATCCAAAGAAAAGACCGGCACCACATACTCCAATCTTCTCGAGGTTATTCTGCGGCTTCGACAAGTGTGCAACCATTGGGCACTCTGCAAAAAGCGTATTGATAGCATCACTGCACTGCTGGAAAGGGAAAAGGTGGTGCCTCTTACCCCGGATAACATCAAGGCTCTTCAGGACATGCTGCAGGTCAGAATTGAGAGTCAGGAGACCTGTCCGATCTGCTTGGATACCCTCGCAGAACCTGTGATTACCGCATGCGGCCATTCATTTGACCGAGAGTGTATTGAGCAAGTCATCGACAGACAGCACAAATGCCCTATGTGCCGAGCCGAAATTGAAAACACCACCACCCTGGTGTCCCCTGCCGCCGAGATGGGCGAGAACAACGATAGTGTTTCTGCAGACCCGGACGACCCAAGCAGCAAGATCGAAGCTCTTGTCAAGATCCTGACGGCCCAAGGGCAGGCTGCTGATACCAAGACAGTCGTTTTTAGTCAGTGGACATCGTTTCTCGATCTCGTCCAGCCTCATTTGGAGCGTCACGGCATCGGATTTGCTCGCATCGACGGTAGAATGAGCTCTGTGAGCCGTGACAACTCAACATACCGCTTCTCGCGTGACCCCAATTGCAAAGTCCTCCTTGCAAGTCTCAGTGTTTGCAGCGTCGGCCTCAACCTGGTTGCCGCCAACCAAGCCATTCTTGCCGACAGTTGGTGGGCACCAGCCATCGAAGACCAAGCCGTCGACCGAGTGTATCGTCTAGGACAGATGCGCGAAACGACCGTATGGCGCCTCGTCATGGAAAACAGTATCGAGGACCGGGTCCTCGCGGTCCAGGAGACGAAGCGTAAGCTGATGCTGGAGGCATTCCGTGAGACCGCTACCAAGAAGAAGGCCGACGAGAGAGCCACTCGTGTTGCTGATCTTGAGAAGCTTCTCACTTGATCAAGGTCCTCGACTTTTGCGGGCTCGGATCTCCTTCATCTTCATTATCTCGTATCTGGCCGTTCCGTCTCTTGATCTGGCCACGGTGTTGACGTTCAACTATAGGGAGTAGTCACGAGTCTTCCATGCAGTTAGACAGACAGATTTCTTGTCTTTCGGGATAGGAGACAGCGAGGTATTCCGGGTCCTGCTTTTGGTGCCTTTTAGTTGTTCAAATTTAAGATGGCGATGCTGCTGGTCAGGAACGCCTGCTTTTTCGTGAAACTATTCAACTTTTTCCTACTGTCTCTAACATTTCCTAAGGGTGGACTAAAGCTTTACTAAGCGTAGGTTTGCTTAAATTAATGTAGGAATCCGACTCGCTCCTCATTATGCATTCATGATCATTAGGTAAAGATATGTATGTAGGGATGCATGCATATGCATACTAAACGGGCCCCTAAGAATGACAGGGTACAAGAGAAAAGAAAAACGGCGAGAAGAGAACATGTCTGAACGAGATATCCACTAAATCGAGAGAACAAAGAAGCGAAAAATATGGACTAGAAAGAAAGCCGTCCGGGGGGGATTTTAGACGCGAGAAAAACAAAGACAAGCCCGCTCAATAACATGGATATGAGAAAATATGGAATTTTAATACAGGAAAGGAAAAGGAAGATTGCATGGGCCCGATGTCAAAGGAATGCAAGAGCCGTAGGGTCTCACTCGTAAGTAATCATATTGGGCGCCAAAGGAGGAGGACCGTCGTTATGTGCATTAGAAGGGACGACAGGTGGAGCGGGCAGAGGCAACGGCTGCTGCTGCTGCTGCTGATATTGCGGCAGATACTGTCCCTGCTCATACTGTCCCTGCTGCTGTTGTGGTTGATATTGAACAAAGTTGGGGGGATTGAAAGGCGAATTGTAGGGGATGGGTACGGACGGCATGTTGGGTTGCATGTAAGGCATGGAATAACTCCCAGCTGCATCGGCTCTGACTGCAGCCAGAGCCGCCCTTCGCCTTTGCTCCATTAAACTCTGGTATGCGGCGGGGTTGGTACGTCTGAGAGTCATGTCGCTGATTTCTTCCTGGACACGTTGTTCCTCCTCCGATGACAATTTGTCATTGTCATCTCGTTCGAGGGTCTTTGTCAGAGTAATCTTGCGGATCGGGTAAGTATCTTTCTCGTTCAAGATTTTGTCTAGAACCTGAGGGTCTTTGCCGAGAAATTCGCTGGTATCGGTCTCGGGAACTGCCTTGGCTGGGAAAAGATAATTTTTCAAGGGCTTGGTCGCTGCACGGACAGGGTTTTTCTTATCAACAACGCGGAACGCAAGCTGCGTCTTGAACATTGCCCTGTTGTATATCAGTTCCTCAAAAGTGCCACCGGCGATGAAGCGGTATATAAAGACCGGCTTTTTCTGGCCAAGGCGATAAACACGACCAACGGCCTGCTGCTCCCACATGGGGCTGAATCCGAAATCAAATATCACAACACGATTTGCGCCAGGAATGTTGAGACCTAATCCTCCCGCGCGCGTGGAGATTAAGTAGACATGTTCATCTGAGCTGTGGTTGAACTTTTTGGTTGCATTTTGGCGGCTTTGAATAGGCGTCTGTCCATCTAGGCGACGATATTTTCGTCCGGCCACCTTCAACATGCGCTCGATGTAATCGAGCGTTGGTATGCTCTGGGAGAAGACAAGTAACTTGTCGCCAGCGTTGATTGACTCGGTGATTATCCTGTCCAAGATCTGCGCCCGATATGATAGCTCCAGAGCGTTCATGTCCGAAACGGCAGCAAATAGCATCTTTTGTTTAGACATCAGGTTGTCTGCGTCAGGAAGGGGAGCTTCAGGGATTTGTTCAGCTTCCGGAGATCCTTCGGGCTCCTCCGATTTCTTATCTGGCTTTTGAGCGTCACCGGCCCGGTCAAGTAGCTTTTGTCTGAAGCATGCCGGGTGGTTGTTGCACAAACTCAAGACTGCAAGCCAAGACCAAAGTTTCGTGCTTTGAACGCACTCATCTGCCCTCCCCGCAAGAGTGCTCACGACATACAGATCATATGCAGCCTTCTGGAGTGGGGTCAGAGGAATGGTAAGGACAAATTCCGTTTTTGGAGGCAGACTCCCTTCGAGTACAGTGATATCTGCGCGATTGAGTTTGGGTTCAAGGTTGTTGTTGAGGGCCTTGAGTTTGATGAGGGATTTTCGTCTCTCCCAGCGAGTGCTATCTGCGTAGAGGCCTTCTTCTATGGGTTCCACAAAATTGGCTTTGAACTCCAGGAATTCGCCCAGATAGCCCTCTGCAATCCAGTTAACCATCGTATAATAATCGACCAGATTGTTGGCCAAAGGGGAGCCAGTCAGCGCGATGCGCCTTTTGGTGCGGAATTGCGTGGTAGCTTGGGCGATTCCTGTATTCGCATTTTTCATCTTATGGGCTTCATCGGCGACAACAATATTGGGGCCTTCCAAGAGCATTGCCCGGACTTCATGGTGAAGCTCATCGGGTATGGCTGGCTTATCCCTCTTGGCAGACTTTTTGTTCATAACCCAAGACCGAAAGAGCTCATAACCCATTATAAATACTCCGCCCTCGGCATCCCAGTCTGCCAAAGTCTGCAACCTCTCCTGAGATGCGCTCGAACTCGTGACCTTTCTCACCGGTCCGATGGGCGAATTTGGAGGACACCACATAATAAACTCCTCGTACCAATTTTCAATCAACGTGACTGGGGAGAGAACGAGGGTTTTTGACTCCCTCAAATCAGGAGGAACTTGTTCACGAACGTTGGGGTCATCCGAAGACGCGGTTGCAGAGATGGTTGCCAGAAGAGATATGACTTGCATCGTTTTCCCCAGGCCCATTGTGTGTGCCAGCAGACAGCCTTGCCCCTTCTCATCCCCCAACAGCTCCCGCCACATGAATTGCATACCATTTAGTTGATGAGGCATGACACGACTGCCAATGTGCGGATCCAGGTAGATGATGGGTTCTCTAAAGCTGACGGCTTGGTGTGCCGGGTCATTATTGCTTACGCCCATGCTTTCCATCTTCTGCTCAACTTTCCTTCTTTGCTCCTCGTTCAGCTGAACCCGCATCTGTGCGCTTTGCTGGTTCAATTTGGTGGTCTGGCTTTCCTTGATCTCCCTTTTTCTCTTCTTGTGTGGTGTCACCGTTTGATTTGGATGTCGCTGCTCAAAACGATCGACTGCGCTTATATGCTTCATTGAATGTTGAGATTCACGGGTATCTCCGGGAAAGGTGGGTGAATGCCGCCGTGGGGACCGAGGAATCTGGACAAGACGCCGGCAAAGTTCCTCGAAAAACTGGGAAAACCCTTGATGAAGATCTTCTTGGGTGTCTTCTACAAGATTTTTTGGAATGCCTTTTTTCCGCTGAAGATGAGTACAGTTTACCCAAGATATGTAAAGCGATGCAGTTCGCATAATAGTCTTGCTTTCAGATTCTTCCATTTGAGGCATGCATTCTTGGCTCTCCAGAAACCTTTTCAGAGCAATCGAGATGTTTTTTCTCAGCCTTTCTTGGTTGGATTTGGGAATGGTCGAGGCCAAGTTCTCTCTTTCCCCGTCAGGCAAACTGCTTAGTAACTTTATAAGTAGTCTGACACGGTCTTTGCGCTCTTCAAGAAAGTCCCACGGCATCTGTTTGATCCCTTTAATGTCATTTAAGGTAGGGAGAGGCGGTGACGCCCTGCTTTTGGGGTCTCTCGGCGGGCCGCCGACTGCCTTGACGGGTATTTCAACTCTTAGGCTTGGACCGAGTGGAGGCTCCGGGGAAATCGAAGGGCTCGTTCTGGTAGTGACAAAAGGGTCCTCAAGGGGTTTTGAGACCACTGGTTGAACGGGGTTCAAGGGGGGTGTTTCGATCTTGAAGTCCTCGGGAGGAGGCGACTCTGCTGTTAGATCAATGTACGAAGTCGTAATATCGCGTTTGGGGCTAGGGAGAGGAGAACTGGACTCGCGAAAAGGAAGTCTTCTGAGTTTCCTGGAGTTTCGACGGATCCCCGAAGGGCTAATGATATCATCGTCACTGTCCGATGTCGAGGGTGTAGTCATTGGAATGTCGCCTTCACGAGAAACCTCGTCCACGGCAGATGTGTCATCAATGAACTCGTACGGATTGTCGTCGGTCAAGTATTCGGAGTCGGACTGAAGAGATTCCTCGTCCTCAAGATTTCGTCGCGGTTTAAAAACATATGGGCGCCGAGGAGGGGGAGATGTCTTTGGGGGGCAATTTTCCTGCTCAAGAATCGACACGCGCCATTTGCTCTTTTCTATATCCATGACTGTCTGTTCCATGCTTTGGCATTGGTCTATTAGCTCGGCCCGTGCAGAATACGTGCTATCACAGATGTGCTCCTGCAACTTCTCCAAGCGCTTTTGCAGAATTATTGTCTCTCGATTTAGCACCTTGATTTTCTGGTTGGTGCTTTTGGTTCTCCTTGCTGTTAACCATAATTTTTGGGCTTTTGCTTGCTCCTTCTGTTGGCCATTCTGGCGCCACTTTGCTTTGTAGTCAGAAATGCAATCCGCAATGATGCTGCGCAATTCATTTTCTGTCATTTTATGCGGTACTGCTTCTTGCTGCTCGTCTTTCATTTCGTGCAATGTCGCGTCATCGTATTCACCCTCGGATCCTGAGTCACCATACAAAGGTAAAATGTCCTGGTCATCCTCTTGAGGTGGGTATCTCTGGAGGAGACTTGCGTAGGGACCATGACGGTCCGCATCGTCCGTCGAGTCACTGTGAGACCCAGGCTGCAGAGTACTGAACTGAGGCCAATTTTGCATTGATTCCCTGCTCACAGTAACCTTTTCCTTATCAGATGTATACAAGGTAAAAAGCTTTGGGTTGCCTGCATTAACCACTTTGCTGCTGTAAGGTACCATAGCCCATTTGGTGATGTGAGTGTCGCTTCCATCTGAGGTGAGCTTGATTGGCTGTTGCTTATAGAAATGGCTTAGGCTTTTGTTCACAAAATGACGCTTTGCCGTTGGAACTTCCGAGCCTAGCATCGTGAATGATCGGTCATTGTCATCCAAGTTAGGTGAGTAGAAAACGTCAGAATGTGAGATACGATCTGGTCCCATGTACCACACCTTGCCGTCCTGGGTCCCCGCTATCTTGGAACTCTGCTTCTGATCCTGAACCTTAGCCGAAGATGGGGGTTCTAGCTTGAGCCGCTTTTTGCCTGAGCTATCGATGGTGATGTGTCCACGTGATTGGGCGGGCAAATCGGGATTAGAGGCCTCGCTGCGTTTGACCAAACTCAAATTCTGCTCAACGGCAGGAGTCTGACGCGATTCCAGCACGTTATTAGGCGTGGGTTCTGGTCGCATAGTAACTTGGTTTTTGGCCGGCGAGCTGGTCAAAGCTGCCTCGCGGTTATGAGGCTTGATGAGGGCGGAAGGTGTCATCGCCATACTGTGAGCTCGCGAGTCCCCACGGTTCGGAGTGATACTGCCAGGAGTATGACCAGTCTCAGAGTGCATAGTAGAAGGCAAACGAGGAGCCACTCCCATAAGTGAACACGGCGTTGAGGACGGGTCATTCTGCCGGCCTTCAAGAGAATGAGCGTACCCCATGCTGCCCTTATATTTGAGGGAGTTATCTTGCAAATAGCGAATGGCTCTGAGCATAGAACTCAAGTGGCCGAGGGTCTTCAGACCCAAGTCCTCTCGTAGTTCGGTTTTATGTACATCGTGCAAAAGCACCTCACCCGTCACCAAATTATCACGTAGAGCAGTTTCGAAAGAAGCGGGATCAGGTCTAGGGCCACCGGTTGCCGACCGAGACCATGGTTGGTCGGGGTTGTGACAGAGGAAGCTGACTACTTCATCGACTGTCCAGTCTAGAGGATCGGGGGTATCAACCTGCATGTTGTCTAATCGGACATTAGACCGGGAACTTTCCCTCAGACTGAAGGATCTGCGAGCGCGTATAGAAGGAAAGCTCACTGTGCGATCATGGAGGTCTCAAATCGACCCGACAGCGCCCTGGTATTAGTTTGAATTGATCGAATGTGAACTATAGGAGAGCAAGCTTCGAGTTTCTTGTTGCACACTACATTTAGATGAGAACGAGCTCTGAAGAGGACGCGTAGTAGACGCGAAGAACAAGAGTGAGTGAGGTCAAGATCAGGTGGTATATTGCAAAGTCCGATGTGCGGGATACTGGATCGGGATAAAGATCCAAGAGAGAGGTGACAAGCTAATCAGATGTCAGGGACACCCTCGAAGCCCCGGGTCTTCCAGTGACAATCACGGTGCGCGCGACGCCAGCTGCAACGCGTCCGGAAAGTAAAGGAGATGGAAAAAGATGGGGAAGAGGCAAAGCAAACGCAGCGATTCCGCTGTCAAACGCCGGATTTCTGCCTCCGCGGTAAAAGCGGTGGGAAAGGCGGTGATCGCAGAGGGCGGCCGATAATCGTTGACCCCTCCATTATTAATCGCCGATATGAACGGAAGTCCGATGGAATTAATCGATCGAGAATGTCGCTTCTGCTTCTCTCTGGCCCCCTCCGCCTCCCCTCCCAGTCTCCGTACGACATTCAATTATGGGTGACTCGATCTACGCCAATTACCCTCCTCTCTTGGACTCCGCCCAGCGGGAGTTCTTGGTGACCACCATTAAGGACTGGACCACGCAGAATGGCCTCATGGTTCGCCCGGCGCCCACTTTCGTATCGAAGGAGGTCAATCCCCATGGAGTCCTTGCGACCAATGCTCCTGTCACCCTATTCCCAAGTCCCTTCCCCAGAGCTTGCTTCGACGAGGCTAGGGCCTTGCAGACCGTTTACAACCACCTCTATGCCATGATAACGTGTAACGAGGAGTGGCTGGGCAAGATCATGGAAGAGTAAGAGACCATTCCGAAACTACGTCGTTTGTTTTTATTGTGTGGCTTAGCTAGAACGAGTCATAGCGAGAGTGCCGAGATGTCATGACTAAACACTTCTTTTGACCTGTAGTCTTATTGATGTGGACGACTTCGTTTCGCATTTGTGGAAGACGCATCTGGCAGTCAAGAAGGAGGGGTATGTTCAAACGTTGTCGCTCGGCCTTTTCCGCTCGGATTACATGGCGCATACTCCGTCCAGCTCGGTTGCACCCTCCTTGAAGCAGGTGGAGTTTAACACCATTTCGGCCTCCTTTGGTGGTTTATCGTCTCTCGTGACCCAGCTGCACACCGAGCTCCTGGATTCCCCTCCGGGTTACCCAATCGCATACCCGTCTCACAGATTGTTGAAGTCCAATAAGCCCCCTGAGAATACGGCGGTCGAGACGCTATCTGCGGGATTGGCAGCTGCGCATGCCGCCTACGGGGCGTCCAAATGCAGCCCGGCTCTCCCGACTTGCATTCTATTTGTGGTCCAGGAGGGCGAGAGGAATACATTCGATCAATTGGCACTTCTGAGACGGATCACCAAATACCACAAAATCCCGGTGTTCCGTTTGCTGAGTTCGGAAATTCTGGACCACACGACTATCCCTAGCTCCAAACCTTCGCGCCCTCTGATCTATCGCCCCCCTCACGCGTCGAGCCATTTTGAAGTCACAACGGTATATCTCCGATGCTTCTACGCTCCAAGTGATTATACAAGCGAGCGGGACTGGGACGCTCGCCTTCAGTTGGAACGGTCAGCTGCGATCAAGTGCCCCACGGTCTTGAACCAGTTGTCCGGCTGTAAGATTGTTCAGCAGGTGCTTGCGGAGACCGCCGGACCCGACCATCTGGCGAGCTTCCTTGCCGAAGTGGACCAGTCCGTCATCGCAAGACTACGGGCGACTTTTGCTCCTCAGTATGACCTTTCTACTACGGGGCGTGGTCGGAACCTTGCCCTGAACCCTGAGACGGCCGCCAACCACGTTCTCAAGCCTCAGCGCGAAGGCGGCGGCAATAATGTCTACAAGACTGCTATCCCCGAATTTTTGCGCTCGATCCCCGAGACTGACTGGAAGCGCTGGATTCTGATGGAGCTGATCCATCCCCCCGCCGAGGCCAAGAATGTGGCCCTGCGAAGCGACGGAGAGGTGATCCGTGGCGACGTCATTGGGGAGTTGGGCGTTTACGGAACCATCCTGTGGGATCAGGCCCGGGGCACCGTCCTCCACAACGAGCAAGGCGGGTGGCTCATGCGAACCAAGGCCAAGGACGTCAACGAGGGAGGTGTTGCCACGGGATTCTCCAGCTTAGACAGTATTTTGCTTTTCTAGATTGCCATCATAGTAGAATGATCTCTTTAGTCTTAGTACGCGAGCCTACGAGTGAAAATGACGACGAATAATCAATATTAATTCGAATCAAATTGTTACTTGGAGATCAAAGCTTTGTCAAACAGAACCAAAGATACGAAACTGATAGAAAGCCGGTCTAGGCTGACTGAAGAAGTACACCCAGGGCACAGTGAACCAGTAGCGTGTGAAATAGTAGCCGGGGCGAAGAAACCATAGCATCTCCGCTTAGGCAAATTAAGTCCTGGGGAACTTTCCAAACAAGAGCAAGGGCAACCCCTGGTCTCCCAACGGAGGCTACTCGGGGTCTTCGTAATCCACTTCCTCCTGGGAGGGTGTATCAGCAACCGACCCCTCAGATGACTCCTCCTCAGCAGCCTCACCCTCATCCTGATCGTCAACGATTCTGGCACTAAGGCGCCTCGGTCTTTCTTGATATTGCTTCCAAGTGACGGGGATATCTTCAGCAGGAAGACGCCGCCAAGAGTCCAAACCCCGTTCCCGTGCTCTCTCAGAGACTTCGAAGAACGTGTCCATCGCCGTCCTGGTCCTGTCGGAGGGGACATGACTGCCATCGTCCCCGATGAACGTGTCCAGAGGATAGTATACGTCTTCCCCAGGATCTAAGGCGAGAGACTTGGATCGCAGACGAAAGGGGACCGGGTGTCCAGCTCCATCAACGAACTTATATTCGACCTCCATGGTCGTGTTCATATGGACCTGATCATAGGTCCAACACTCCATACGCTCCAGATCAATGCGAGCAACGCGGCTGGTCCTGCCCCGACGGGCGGCCCAGCAGGAAAGACCCAGAGGACCACGAACTTCTCTCTCGCGGCGCATGTTCAAGGCATTCTCGGTGGGCTGTTGATCCCGGGGAGCGGTCATGCGTGCCTTGATGTCGCGATACGTCAGGCGGGCGTCGGTACGCATCCAATACTCGATGAGCCATGTGGGTGGGTTGGTCGATATAAAACGAGGCAGGAAGGAGAAGTCGCGAATGGAAGCTCCCTCCTGGTCTCGGACGATCGCTCCATCCTCTTCCAACTCTGTTACAATGCCATCTTCTCGGTTTTTCGGGGGATCTAGGCGGAAAAGGAGAGGTGGGAGGTAACCCTCCGAGAAATCAGAATGATAAGGATGGTAACAGGTGTGAGTCTCGTCTGGGGGACTGGTATCTAGACAGGTTGTTAGAAAGACGCTTCAGAGCTCTAGAGAATGGGAATCTCACGATGGCAAGAATAGTTGGAAGGGCTGTTTGAACCAGAGGCTGCTAAATGTCATATCAGTTATCCACTCGCTATCAACTATGAAGGGCGGACACTCACAGGGAGAGGAATGCTCTTGAGAAGAGCTAGAATCAGACATGGTTGAGATAGATGTATGGATAGTGTGATAAGCCGGGTGGAGGGGGTGGAGGAGAATGGCAAGGGACTGCAAGGAAGAGAGAGTGAAATTCCCAAACAGATAAGAGGGACTCTCCGGAAAGAAAAAGCAGGGAGCCGCAGTTATTACCGATGAATGGATTGTTGCCTTCTTTTATACCCCGCTAGCAGGAGGCAGTCAGCAGTTCAGAAAAATCGCGCTGTGAATTTTTACGTTTGCTAGGCACCCTCCCTTGGTAATTCACCCACAGTCATGAAGCCTACATACCTAGTGCACTTTGTTAGATTGCGATTTACCGATGATACCTGATGAGGCATTGATGATCATGGTTTACTGCCCAGTGCAGTGCTTACAGTATATAGTTCCATGATTCATTGAAGGGATAAGTCGTTGCAGACCTCCAGGCTGGATGGTGCCAGGTGTGTCCGCTTCCAGACCTAATTTCTATGTTTTTCTTTAATACTGGCTCTATCCTCTACAATCACCTTTAAAATCTCTTTTTTCGGTTTAGAGTGCTGAGGGATAGGCTCCATTGTGAAGTCATGGCCGCCAAGTTCATCAGGAATTCACTTTCATCACTACTTCTGAATATTGACGCGGTTCCAACATTCACCATTCGTCTATCTCAATACATATTCCAAGTGGGTGAGGCTTCAGCAGTCTCTGTTATCTTTATATGGTCATCGCATTTATAAGAGTGAATTTGGGGTAATTACAATTTCATGCATTCATGTCGTATATCTCTCTGTCTATGCCACCCTAGATGGAAGAGATGATCAACAGAACAAACCAGAGATTGCAGATTCAATCAAAATCGTCAAGTCATGCAAACATCGCATCAGATGTGGTTTCTTAACAAGAGATTGTCCCATCATTCAGCCTCATTCAGACGTTCGGATCAGAAGCTTCGCACATGTACGGCGGTCGAAAGAGGTACCCTTCGCCCCTGAAACATCTCTTCAGCATTTGGTCGATGAATATTCCACGAATATTCTCCGGAAGTGCAGTTCCGGCCATGGCTCTCGCTCCTGTGGAAAGCACCCAAAAGAAGGGGGAGGGAGGCATGGGGTCCCTTGCACGAGCTCTCTTCACCTGAATTGAAATAGACGCCTTGCGGGCATCTTCCTTTGACTCCTCCAAGCTGTTGCCTTCTTCTGAAGTGCTTGATCGCCCCTCAGTTATTTCACGTCGCTTGTACTCAGTGGGGGAGGGCAATTCTACCCCCAGCCTCTCCAAGCACGGGGTCAATGAGGCCAGGCGTGATGCCCCGGGTTGATTTGAGCGAGGGGTCGATGTCATTCGCCAACAGATCTTCCATCAACTCGGCCTCGAACTCTTGACTCTTCTTGTTGCCGGAATCCCAAGCCAACATTCTCATGTGCTGGCGGAACCGGCCATTGCGCTGCTGCAAGGTGTTCTCCGAGACTCTGAAATCCTTATGCATTCTGTCCTTGATATCCCTCAGCTGGATACGCCTATCGAGACGCATCCAGGCCTCGACACGGAATTCCTCGACGTTGGATGCAATATTGTCGGGAAGCACGGGAAGATCTCGCAGGTACTCGCCGTGGATCCGGTAGGTCAGGAGAGGCGGCTCGGGTTCTTTCTTTCGCTTCTCGGTGGGTTTCAGCTGATATGGGATTTCTGGAAGGCTGTTCCATGACCAATGCTCCTGGTCAGGACGATACGAGATGAAGTTGAGGGGATCTTTCGCCCTAGGACTATCCTGTCGTGGTACTGTTTGAGTGTTAGTATCCTGCTGGCCTCTTGAGTGTGGCACCAGCTCACCCTTTTTGACCGGCGTGTTTGTTGTCTTTTTGCCCACTCCCGGGGATTTGATGGGCTTCGGGATCATTGCTGTGTCGTTTGATCTGGCCATCTTGGGCTTCTGCATTATGATCTTCAGCTTCATCCAATCATACCGGTGTGTTCGCATATGCAAAATGATATTATAGCAAAACACTCTTACCTGAGGCTGTACGGGCGACATGCCTCTTGGATTCAAAAAACCGGAAGCAACTATTCGTGCTTCAACATGGATATCAACGGGAATGCTCCGCAAGCTCGGACAAAGTCGATAAACACCGACCAAACTGCAATGGTGTATTAAGAGAAGCAAGAGCGATGCATCTAAAGGAATGCAGTAAGAGAAGGAACAAAGATTCCCCTTCAAAAGAGAGAAACAGACATGCGAAGAGGAAAGAGCCATCCAGGACCACAACAGCATCTATCCACCACAATACGGGAGGCTGGTCTTAACACAGGCGTTAAGGCTAATAGAACTAACCAGGAGATCTCGAGGGAATTCACTAGACCTGACAGTTCGGGGCCTCGAAACCTGGGCCTCCCCGGTCGAGCTCGTCGCCACTCGATTCAGCCATGACAACCCTTCAAATCGATTTTGTCGAAATTGACTATTCTCACAACTCCATCTCTCAAACGAATCCCATATCGAATACTCTATCTGCCGTGATCGGGCTGTCAGCGCTGCCGTTCCCTTCGGTCCCTGTTCCTGCAGCACGAGTGTCATGTCTACCCCGGATCTGCCAGACCCACTTTCATCGATCGCACTAGCAGCTTCGACCCAGAACCCGCGTGTTGGCTGTCGGGGAATTGGCGACCGCATCTAAGGGGGCTGGGAAGTTCTTAATTGATGGTTCCACTCACAGCAGACATTACTGCTTTGACGGGCCCTCCGGAAGAGGCTGGATAGATGTCGGCGATCGAATTCTAGGCTTTTCGGCATATGCACTGCATATGCATTCTGATGTATAACTGGACTAAGAAGCTGGAACCGGAAGAATGCTAGGAATATTAGATAATTAAAGGACTCTAGATGATAAAGATTTCCCGAAGGGTTCTTTACTCTCTCTCTCTGAGGAAGGCAATAGGATACAAACAAGTTTCGTTTGGAGGAATGATGACATCTGATGACGGCAAGCTTCATATCATCCGTATCAAAAGAGCTGCCTAGAGTATTACTGTACATATGTAAAGCCCCTGCCTTGAATACACAGAAAGTTCACAAAAACATTGAGCTCAAGTAGCCGCACACACAAGACAAAAATCTCTGGATCCACCAGTAGAAAGTAAACAAAAAGCAAAACAGATAATTGCAAAACAAAGAAACCCGTCAGATGCCTAGCACACGGCTGCTGCCTCCAACGTACAGTCTGGCGTCATTCGCTAAATCGAACGGTCGTCAATCCAGGGTCAATCCAGAAAGCAGGATCCAAGAGTCAGATAAAAATTCTTCTCAAGATTGCACCCAAGCTCCTACGCCACGGTTCAGCGGAAAATCCATGTCATCACGGTAGCGAGCATTCAAGAAATCCATGAACCCAAGCTTTTTGTATTCCAGATACTCTTCGAGAGTCATCTCAAGCTCTGGTTCAGATTCGACCGGTGCTGGAAAGGAACGAGCCGGGGGTCCCTCGTGGGATGCCAGTTCAATCGGGACACTAGGATATGCGGGGAAAGGTGGGATGTCCTGATGGTAAGCTTTCTTTTTTCTGGTACGCGGGCTCGGGCTGAAAATGCTAGAATGTTGGAATTAGCTTCGCACAGAAGCAGAGGCTACGATACTTACTCGTCAGGATCCAAGGCCAACTTTCTTTTGCGGTGGTCGCCAGGAGTGTGATGCTGGGGCACAAGTGCCATGGAGGGTCCGCCGTCGGACTGGTCTACCGCACGAAACTTAGCCTTGAGAGGGGTCTCATACAAGATCTTGAGGTCTGGCCGATGATGCAGTGTCCGGATATAGTCGTTCATGGGAGTCCGGTGGCCCTGAATGTCTGTCGCGGCGTCGCGATCTTTGAAAGAAGGCACATACTGACCTGGGTACTGGGGCATCACGGCTGCGTTCGGCTGCATAAGGGGCTCTGGAGGACCAGACATGGGGTTCATTGCCACGGGGTCAGGGATATTGCGAATGCGAATAGGGTGAGGTGGTGATGGCAAGGGGATACGCCCACCAGATTCGCCTTCAGCTGGCACGATCAGACCAGGAGTCAAGCCTCTGGTGGAGTTCATCTTGGGGTCACGTCCGATGCCCATCACCATACGACCGACTTCATTCATAGACTTCTGGCATCCCCAGAGAGCGATGTGAAAAGTCTCGCGGAACAGGCGGCGCCGGTATCCGACATCATCCTCAGTCATGTTGACGCGAAAGGGAGGGTTGACGCGGTCCATGATATCTGTCGGAGTCACCCGGCGGTCCAAGCGCATCCAGGCTTCCAGACGCCAGCCTTCAACTTGAGAGGAGATACGAGTTGGGAGGACGGGGAGGTTCCGAAGCATCTTGCCGAAGATGGGGCCGATGTTGTTGTGGACGCGACGTCTGCTTTTGAGATTCTCGGTTCCTGGACGTAAGACATACAGAATGTCGGGCAGGTTGGTTATGCTCCAGTTCACTTGCTCGGGATGCGGGGCAGTTGTGTCGTCGGTATCAAGCCGGTTGACCATGATGAATCCTGGCTGATCGATTGCAGCGGTCTCACAGGAAACAGGGTGTCCAGATGACATAGGGGGCTTGGGTAGGATGTATCTGAGGGGCTACAAAATGGCAGGGTAAGCATTGTGCACAGAAACGCAGTTAGGTTTGCTGGCTGACGACTTACATATTTCAGAAATCGGGGCCTTCCTGGGGTATGCTTCTGTGGCCTAGGCCTAGCTCTGGCTCTGGCTTTTGCTCTGGAAGAGTCCTGGCTCTGTCTTTGCGTATTTAATGTATTGGCTGGTGCAGATCTGAGGAGAGGGGTGGCATCGCCAACTTTCGGCTCAAAGGTCATAATTTGAGGGTCCGGACTCAGATCCGTGCAGTGATGACAACAATGCCAACTTGGACAGTCAAACTGCTTGCATCCCGGCACTTTCACAACAAACAAACTTCACCCAGATTGATTGAAGCCCTAGGTATGCTCAGGTGTCAGGCGTTTTCCTGGTAGAACCATAAAGAACAAAGGATACAGTGGTTTGCTGGCCAATGACTGCAAGGTACAAACTGAAGGGTGCTTACTGAACGAAAAGTGTTGGGGGAAAAGAGGGAGCAAAGTGCTGGTGCTTGCTTTGCCCTGTTGATGTTTTCTTGCACTTGCAAGTGAAAACCTGGCTGGTTGCTACGAAGACAACAACACAACAATACCCCAGTCCCCTTCTTTTTTTCAGAAACAACTCTCCTCTCTGGCTCACTCTCTTAATTTTCTATGACTTTCATATCTAACTCCAGCATAACAGAAATCCCTTAACTAGGCATATCTTGTTCCCTATCTATACCAAAGGCCTGGCACGGGCAATTGTACAGTAAATTGTGAAGTTCCAATACCAGCGTTTAACGCCTTCTAGTCAACCTAATGCAAGCTCATGCTACAGATACAGGTCCACTCACTCAGTGCCTTCAGCTACTAACAGAGAGCACGTACCTGTCCGGGAGTCTGTTTATCTTCTCGGCATCCCGAAAACATATAGTTCGATCTCGGGAGCCAAGACTTCGGTCCGGGGCTGACAGCTGCCAATTTACACTTCCACTGACCTCGCCATTCTGAACTTTATATCATCCTATGCATAATTAGTGCTCACCAATACTAACAACCATATCGCTCGATCGCGAGTCAAGAACTCAATTCAACAAGCCACAATCATCATGTCCGGTCCTTCGTTGCCCCTCCTGCGTCTCGTCCAAAATGTCACCACCAAATCTCGCAACAGCAGTCAACGCTTTCCGGTGAGGTACAGTCTGCATATCTCCTGCCATGTCAAGCCCAATGCATCTGGCAATCGAGAGGGCGTCACTGCAATAGGAGCAGAACGGGTCGATGTGTGCGTGGCTGCGGTGCCGAGGAATGGCGAGGCAAACACGGCCGTGTCGCGCGTTTTGGCGCAGGTATGCTCCTCAGTCCAGCTCAATTTGATGAATACGGATTGAAGAGATATGAATTCCCAAATTAATCATCGGTCCAACTACTAATAACCGTGGGAACAGGTCTTCCAAGTCCCCAAGTCCAGCGTGGAAGTCACCCGCGGGCTGAAATCGCGTGACAAAACAGTCAGCATATCAGATCTGGACATTGGAAGCGAAGGCGAAGACGGATTCTTGCAAAAAGTACGAAGAAAGCTCGAGGAGGCTATCATACAGAAGTAATGCCCAGAAATGCACAGTTGGGGTGGCTCAAGAATCGCTTAAGGACTTCATCCCGCCCGTACGGTAATCGCAAAACACGCCGTGACATCACGGGAATCCTTCCGACATTTTTTTTCCGGCGCAAACCATCTCTACTGATTCATCTGCCCAACTTTCCATTTCTCGCATTGCGATTACACCTATCAATCTACCACAGAATGTCCCCAAGCAAGAAATCAGAACCGACGTCCGTCAAACGGAAAGCCCCCGATGCTGATGCCTCCTCCACAACCAAACCATCCTCGTCATCATCACCCGTCACCAGCTTCACATCGCGGAATCCCCCATGGACATATTTCAAACTCCAACTGTACATACTCCTTCCTACCCTCTCCCTATCCAATCTTCAACGAACTCTCACTAACTGACCTCCCAAAAATCCAGGGTCCACCAGCCCGGCACCTCCCCCTCCGTCCAATCCGCACCCCTCGACCCCCTCACAGCACGCACCTATCTCACCTCCGCCCTGACCCAATTCCTCGGCCTAACCGGCTCCACGATATCCATCGACATCCTAAAAACCACGCCCACAACCACGTCCGAGACGCCCCAAACACAACCATCACCCTCCACCTCCACCCCCGCTACCATCCCCAAAATAGCCTGGATCCGCGTCCCCAGCGCCGACGCCCCCGCCGTGACAGCGGCGCTGAGTTCCTGGATCGGAGGAAACGCCGGCGGAGGGGTTGTCGGCAGCGTGGCGTGGCGGGTATGCGCGAAGGGGAATTATCTAGGCGCGTTGGTGAATGGGAATGGTGGGGATTTGTTTGTTCCTGAGTAGATTGTGACCTTTCGTCCAGGGGCTCTCCTCCCTTTGTTCTCTTTCTCTTCGGTGGATGGGATTTCGCTAGGGGATAATGGAAATAAGATTCTATGATAAAATGATGGGGTCATAGGGGGGATTCCAGGGATGGGATGGTCATCGGGACTATGGATACTCCTGTCATTATGTATGGGAGCTGGATCATCAAGTGGCCCGGGTCCTGATGCGCGTGTGGGCGCGCATAATCCATGCCCTGACCATGCATGGGTCTGCCGCTTCAAGAGGCATGGAGTCAGAAGCAGTCCTGCAGGAATCGCCAAGACTGATATCGTTGTGCGATGTGGGAACTATGTCTTGCACAATATCTTACCATGAAGCTCCAATGCGTTGGGTAGGAGCATCACTTAAGGTTTACACCTACCGCTATCCACTCCGCATCCCATGAGGAAAATCTAACCTCAAGAAGCATATATCATACCATATCATATTGAAACCAAGACTGAAAGAATGAACCACAGATATATTCAGCTGTCATCTTCGACATGGACATTCTAGACAACGGAAAAAGATCGTACATATCCAGCATCTTCAAGACTAGTTAAATGTTCACAATAAACGCAGCGCTGCAACTGTAACGACCGACAAGAGACTCCCTTTTTCTTCGAAAAAAAAAATTACATCATAACACCGAAACCCAATTTGATCTAAGACGCCCAATTCGCATGCTCCAGGAGATTTGGTTGGCTTTAAATGATAAAATATAAAATGGGGGGATATCTGAACGAGGGAAAGAAGAGAAAGAACAAGGGACTCGCGCTGATTGACAATTCATGCTGATGTCATTTTTGTTGAAACTTATGTCGTATATTCAAAAAATCTTCTAGACGGATTGTTTGCTTTTGCTGCTGCCAACACTAGGCACGACGGTGGACGCATCGGAATATGCCGTATCAGGGGTGTTGGCGACCACCTTGGCTTTCAACGCAGCACGGATGTCGTCAACGCTGCGGTTCTTCCAGTCGGGGTACCCGGAGGCGCTGAGAGGGAAGAGCACAAGGTTGTCGTCACGAGCACCGAACTCGTCCATCTTGGGTGCCGGCATAGCAGAAATAATATCCAGTTCCAGGGCGATTTGTCGGCAATACGTGTCCAAAGGCAAGTCGTTAACATCGTGGCCGAAGGGGTTCTCGATCTCACTGCCAATAGTGGCAAGACCGAGGATGATATACGCGGCAACTGTGATGATGTTGGTACACCCCGGTAGGAAAGGAATAGTCAGGGTGAACTTACTGATAGATCCAGGAATGGTGACCCATTGTAGCGTGTCGTACAGCTGGAAGGGCAGAGCCAAAACATAGAGCCAAGAGATCTGGGAGATCGCAATGCTATACGCGACGGGCAGAGGGGTGTCCAAAACGCGCTCGGTGCCGGTGACGACTTCATTCAAGGTAGACAGCGCAGCGACTTGAGGATGTCAGCACAAAAAGCCCGCGACTAGCTGCTGCATATTACAGGCGGGTTGAGGATTTTCACTCACTGGCTTGACCCTGATGAAGGCTGACAGACATGGTGTCGTTCGCAATACATCTGTCGACGTATGCGGAAAGATGGTTCAGAATTTCCAAAGGCAAATGTCCCAAGGGCTTCTTGGACCGTTTGATCAATTTCCTGGGGTTAGATTCGGCGAATGAGACGCCCAAGTATTCACCGGCCGATTTCCACAGAGTCTTCTTGGGAGGCTTCAAGTGCTCGCGATCATGAGCTTCTTTGGCGAAGGTGTCGAGGTAGGCTACGAGACCCGCCAGATCTTCATAAGCCACGTCGGGCTCGAATCGGAGCTTATGCTTAAGGGAGATCGCAAAGGCCAGAATGAGGTTCATGCCCGTGCTAGACAGTGTCAGTGCGCTTCTTTAGCATCCTTTTTAGGATACGCCAAGCATACAGTTTTGCCAGCAAATCCTCCTTTCCGAGCTCTCCCTCTCGCTCTGCGGTGTTGACCCAGATTGTACGGGCGAGATTGCGGGAGGTCTGAATGAGAAGTGACCAATACTTTCGGCCGTCGGCCCATCTGCGATAGTTAGAGAGGGACGTCCGGAACCCGGTCAAAAGACGCTGGTCCTCAGCTTACCTCTCGTACGCAGTTGAACTTCTGAAAGACAGAGCCAGACCGACCACGAAACCGGTGACTGTGAGCAGAATGTTGTCGATTCCAACTAGGATGCGGTTAGATTGGAATTGGCCCTCTGAACATCGGTAGACGACTTACTATCATGGACAAACTTGGCGATACAGGTGATGACAGTCGACCAGGCGGCGACAAACGTCAGGGGAAGAATCAGCTTCGGCAAGACACTGCCATGCATTCGAAGAAAGATGGGCCATTTTGAGTGTTTGTCGAGATCGCGAGGACCGTGCTATAGAATCGAGGGCAAGTCAGCACGCGCCAGGCCCGCCAGACAAGAGTCGGCAAGCGGCATGGGGAGAAGGCGTACAAAATAACGGTCGATCTCGCTGGAATTCCGACGGTCCAGCATGAACTGGGAGTCACGAGAGTTGGCTAGGTTCTCCATGAAGGTTGGACGAGGAGTGATGTGCACACGACGAGTGGAAGAGGAGGCCGATTTATCGTCCGGGGTGGTGGTGCCCTGATCGTGATGGACGGCGTGAGAGTGCACGTTAGACTGGACGGGGGGCGCGGCGTCTCCAGTTGGACCTGCGACATCTGCAGGGGGAGCCGAGCTGCCTTCCATGGCGTGAGAGTGAGAAGGGCCGGTGAGATTGAAGAGAGGGCGTAAGCAAATGAAACAATCGAAAAGCAAAACTTTGTTCTCCCGCGGAAAAGGACAGGAGATGGACGAGTGATATTATCAGAAGAGGTCGCTAACCCAGTAGCGTGAACGAGAGAAACTAATAATATAAAGTCACAGTAGTAGGCAGGTAGGTAGGGGAAATTAAAGAGCGATCATACCCAAGCGATGGAAGAAAATGAGAAGGGAAGGGAAAGGAAGGGAAGGGAAGGGGAAGAAGGTGGACTGAGCCGTGAGACTCCAGCGTGCAAGTAGTAATAATGATCGGCTACAGGAATCTGACTCTACGGAGTAAAAAAGAAACAAAGAGGCGCCGCCTCCCGGGGCTTCGTAAATTAATTCCTTGTACAGGGTACTCGTGTACGGTACTTTCTGTACAGAGGAGCACTCTCAGCACCTGAGATAGGTACATACATACCGTGTATACTGTACCTACAGTGTACACTGAGTACACATACACCGTGTACAGTATTCCGTCCCCTCTAGGAAGGTGCAAATGTCTCGGGTCAGGGATGGATGAATCCCGCAGGCCAAAAAGAGCAATGGTTGCCTCTTTCCGCCAGCAGATGGATCGGTCTGGCCCCCTGTTTCACCGCTGCACAACGGCGTTCGACTGCGCCACGCGGGCTAAAATGTCATACGGGTCGTTCCGCTCCATCCTCTCTCCTGAAAGTGAAACAACGCCAGCGCATTCGTTCCATTCCTTTTTCTTTTTGACCGGCTGTCTACTCCGTAATCACTCTAGTGTCTGTCTTTCCATGGATCCCTTCGTGTCAAAACTGTCTTCTCCTGCAGACCATGGTTCCATGATAATTCCCCATGGGAAAACGCCTGCTAAGTCGACTAAGCATCCCCATGCACTACTAGTCGACTATGTACCAGACACACGGGCTGGTCTTCATCTTGGACTTCTTGTGCGCTGAGCGTCTGCGCCATTTCCCCCCTGCGCATGGATGACACGCAATAAAGTTCGTCCCTGATTCTGATTTGCAACTTTTAAAGTTGGCCCCACGCAGGAGAATGTCTTGGAGCGAGTCGCCGACGACTCGCAAGAAAGACAGAGTAACGCAACACTCAAGGTCGTGTTCAAGGTCTACGCCTCTCGACCAAATTATCTGACAGGCCGCAGAAGCACATGAAATAAAGCCCCTGAAGGATGTCAGAGTCGACTAGGCTTAGCAACTTAGCTCTTCGGGCGAAAACTTCTCATGGTCTTCTCATGCCGGTAATTCCGCATCAATCCAAACAAAGAGCATACGAGTCTTTGTCTACACATACCTTGTTCCATACACCGACCTCGTGTAATCTGCACAGCAAACTCAACTCTCCAGGGTAGAGTATCCAATGTATCTTCCGCCGTGGCCAAAACTGAAAACAAATTGTGGGCCAATGGAATCGCCGGTGTGCACAGCCAAAATACTGGGGCGCGCGACACGCCGCGAATGTCTTGATTGGCGACCGCTCCATCTGACAAGTCGAGATCAACATGCATGCACCGTCTCGATTTTCAAATACTCAAGTACAGCATTCTATCTTGCCAGGGGGGGCAAACAGAGCCAGGATGTGAAGATGTTCGGAGTACGCCGTAGTTCTCGAGATTTCCACTCGCAATGACCATCCGACGATAATATCGCGATTAATTCTCCGTCATCTCGATCTTCCCCCTCTAACTAGTCGAGATTTCGATTTACTATTTATAAACTATTTACGTGTCTGTATTTACCGGTGGGGTCAATTAATACCACTTAATATCGCACAACGAACGCGCGGTTTTCTGGGGTTTATTAATACATACTCCGTTCGAAGCATTTACTCCCACAATCTCTCGTTTTCCCCTGTGAACGTGATCGGCCGGCCGGATGATTGAAATTTACTGTCACTCTCAGATCTTCGATTTTCTTTCTTTGTACCCCGATCTACTAAACCAAACAATCCCACAGCTCTGCTTGGAGACTGATAGAGGAATACAATTGACACCGGAGCGTACCCCAACTCAAACACAATGCCTTGTGCATAATGCATATGCTTGCTTTTTTTTTCTCCGCTGAAATGTGAGGGGTAAATATCGTCGGATCTAATTCTTTGTCCGGAATGTAGATTGACCCGACAGTTCTCTTCGGGGTTCACAAACATCCCAAACTCAGTAGACCCTAGCCTTTAACTAGTTAGTCTAGTTAAGTTACTCAGAAGACATTATTAAACCAGCTAGAATAGAATTTAGCAATGCTCACGCTCAGAAACTACATCGAAATACTCAGCAACCAAGGAAAGGCATCACTCTCACACAACCCCAGCTGAGGTATCTTGAATCGGTCCATTATGACGCACGGAGGGTAAGGTGAACCGCCACCCAGCCTAAATAAAACCGACATGTTACATTGTTGAGCAGATTTCGGGGCAATGTTGCACGCGTTGAGGCGATATATATAAATAGTTTTCTCATTCTGACGTAACCGTCCGTGCTCTGTGCGGTCATCCAAGAAGAACTACTCTGTATGTGTAACATGTTCTAACAGAGTTCTTTACGAGTGGCAATACTTGTATACTTTAGTTGAAGAGCTATTGATGGGAAGATCATCCGCGGTAACCAACTAACATAAGTCAATTGAATGAAATGATCAAGACGGTGGTTGATGGTCAAGAAGAGGCCATCGTAAACGTTGCATACATGGGGAAGCGCTTGGCAGGTTGTAACCTCAGACATTGAAAACCTAGTTAGTCTTTAAGGGCTTTCGGAGGGCAGTCGAGCAACCCAGTTGGATAGGGTTAAGCAAAGTCCATGGCTCTTTCAAGATCATACTTTTCTTCCTTTCTATTCGCAATGAGGTATGTTGGCGGTGCGTCTGGAATTTAAGGGAATATAATTCCTATTCTCCATGAGTAAAATCGTGTGAAATATCCAAAGCCTTCCATAGGTACGTTCCTAACGACAAGATAGCTGCCAAAGCAACTGCATACGATCAAAAGTGGTATAATGGAGGTATTGTTCATTCAGTTCGATAGCCACAGTTACCCTCCTTAAGGATATCAAGGGGATTTCTTCTCTCTTCGACCTTATGTGTATCTTCTGAGACTTGCATATGTGGTCCAGCCGACTTCCATATGCTGATTATATATTGTCCAACGAGATGGAACATGACCTGACTACCGTGAATCAATGTAAAAGACCATTTAATAAATCTCCTCTTACGGAGCTTGATACTTGCTACTATCTGCTAACCGAGACATTCGAAATTACTCGGCAGTATTGAGGTGTTGGATTTACGTATAAGAAAGGAGCCTTCCGAGGTGCTGCATACATAGATAGAGAAGTAGACAAATGGTGAAATATTCGCAAGCTTGCACCACGGCACCAAGTAATAGAAGGTCAGAATTCCTTTGGGAGATTAGAACATTTGTATGCTTGCTCTACTCATATTTTGTACTCCATTAGCTTTGCTCAGGCTTTCTGCTCTTTGACCCGAGTGTGCTATTGGAAACCTGTTGATCGGATAATATAAAGTGGCGAATCTTCGTTCATATGATTGATGGTTCTAGAACCGTTAGAGCTGGTCTGAAGCTTGCGTGCCTTAATTCTTACAAATGAGTCACTGGGATTTCAAATTCATGTCTGCTGGGGCAAGTCACTCCTAACTACTAGATTATGCTAGAAGAAAATACCTCAGCTAGATACGAAGCATTGCCTCGATCTACCAACTCGGCAGTTGAGAGCATCCGTTCGTTATACTCCTGAATGGGTATTTAGTTGGATTAAATCATAAAACGGTAGGATATGGCTTTAAACTTCACTCTGAACACATCAAGTAGGACGAGGCAGTGACGATAGCTCCACATCGGTTGGAGATACCTCCAAAAGTCGGACAGTTCTTTCCCTATATAACAACGCATATAAAAATTTGTAAGCGGCATATAGTGCCGAAGATTCTTGCTCCGATTCATGGGATGTTCAAGGTAGTTGGCGTTGGTCCCTGCATACCCTCCCGGGAAATTGCCACTTGATAACCATGGTTTGGCCATCACATCTTCCGAGACTTTCGGACGAAAGAGTGTGACCCAGACCCTGACCATAGAGAAGGATAGAAGGCAATGAAGAGGAATGATCGGATCGGATTCAAGTATTGGTTCTGAGTTGACCAGGTCCTCCCCGAATTCCCGATACCAATTAACTTTAGGCTCCTTGGAGAATCTTGAGATATGTGTAATTGCCGATGAAGAAGCCGAAGTAGTGTATATGGATATAGAAACCGTAAGGTTTGATGATTTTCTAGGCCTTATAGAAGTTGAAGGTCGATCATACGAGAATGCCAGTGTGTATGACGCTGGGTCCATCCGTCAGATGGAGACCTATGGATGGCATTGATGGTGGAGATTGCGACATGCACATTAGTTGGAGGTAGGTTTGCCGTCGAAAATCAACCGATTTCAGAGGACTTGATCTATGTTCAGAGAGTAAAGCGTACTTTCCCTTGATCCGTTGCCCCTGAGATGCCTGCGATCTGCGAGAAGTTAGAGTGCACTCCGGTCAGACGGAATTCTCCCAATGTATCCCAGGAGGATGCATGTCTCCTGAGTGTCTATTGAAGCCTGAAAGTGAATAGATGCTTGATTAGAGTTGTTTTTCGCTGGGTCAGCAGGTAAAGTGGACTCTGGGGGCGACTCTTTGATGATCCTCAAGCCAAATACCCAACTATGTGCTGCTATATTTGATTTGGCATTGATTGACGCGATAATTGAGGGCATTTGTTATACGTGCGCTGTACGACAAGAGCATCGTCTGTACTCTGTCGTCAGTTGCGAAGAAAGCTCATTTTTACTATGATCCTCCAGGATGTCACCAGGAAGATCAGTGATTAGACCCGTTCCCTGGTAAGTGGGTTGATGATTTTCATCGACTATTGAGCTTGTCGGGTCCACATGCTCTGATCGCTTACTATTTGAGAATCCTTTTAGCCAATCCAGGCTTTATCTGGAACTAGCTTTGACCTGGGATTTGGCAGATTTTCGTCTTCTTAGTAGCAACTTACCAAGTCACCAATCTGGTCGGGAAACCCCCTTCACCGAGTCATTGTTATCGCGTTAGGTAATTCTGCGCATTAGTGCGTGGTCTCAAAATAGAGAAAGACATTTTGGAAGATGGCCAACTCTACTACTCAGGGTAGATCACCACACTCTCAGGATGACAGAAGAATTTCCATGCTGTTAGCATCGACCGTCATGAAGTCGACTCGGCTCAAAGGAAATGCAAAGCATAACCTCGATGGATGGAAAGTCTGTCCAGCCTCAAACCCGAGAAGTTAGAACTTGACTCGATACCCACATGCCAACGTGCGAATCCAATATAGCCTCCTTGGTGCAAAATGGGTACCTTGGTTTATATCAACGTTGGAAAACTCAAAGCCAGACAAAGACGACGGCTGTTGACGATCCACCGTCGCAAGGCGACTGGGGGGAAACCGCCGCACCTACCATTTACTCCGGTCGGATTTGCTGAAAACCAGCACATGTCAACAGTCCCATGTTTTCCTCCGGCTTGGTTCCGGCGTCCCATCGGAAATAGAACGGGCGGGCATCCTGGTGGGAGTTGGAGTTGCAACAATATCGAAGGATCCGACTAGAGAACCTTAAGCAACGTAACCTCGGGACTGAGAACGCGCAGATGGGAATTGGGCAGACTGCCTGGTACCTACTGCGCAGTCATGACAAGGACATTGATGCCACAAAAGGGGAGTCTACTCAGTAGTCAGTACACAGTACGGAGTACTCATCACTGCAATGGTGGATGGTGGGAACTAATGTCAATAAATCCAGGACCGGCGGATCGGACGGCGCAATAGCCTGGTTTTTATTCCATTGATTCTGTTGCCCCTCTTTCCCCAGGATGGTTGAAAAATTGCATGACCCCGAAACTATGAGATATTCAATATTGCTTCACCAAGTAAGGGGCGGACATGCGGGGAAGATGAAATTTTGACTGTTGAGCTCACACGTTGTCCACGACTCAATTCCCGGCATTTTGCCTCGGAAATTGACATTGCCGGCATATGACATGTTAATCTGGATTAAAAGACAATTGGGAGAAGGAGGAACCAAAGTCACCGGTGTCGATCCTTCCAGTCGGCGAGGGGAAGAGGCGAAAAAAAGAGGCAAAGACGGAGGAACTCTCAAGGGGTCACGGACCGGCTCCTTCTTCCTCCCACAATTTACTCGCTTTTGGTCCTCCACCAAATTGCTCCTACCACAGTACCATCCTTGTCTCTGTTTTGGTTCACATCCCTACTAGTCCTTCGTAGTCTCCATTGGATTTGGACTAGCACTACAGTGTCCCCGTATTGAGTACTTTCTCATCGAGATGCTAGGCAGCCGCCCTCTCAGTCTCTCTCACTGATGTCCACCCATGGCTCGTTGATACGACCCTTTTCAGGGATCGCCTGCAAATCTCGTAACCAATGCCTCGAGGCCCTCAAACACCGAGTCTCTTTAGCTTTGACTTGCCCTGGGCTGAACCAGGGCTCTAAGCATCGCTTCGGCAAGTCTGATGGGAAATCATCCAGTGACACCCGCCGAGGGCCTTGGGGACCTCAGATCGTCTGGCCGTGCCGGTGGAGTAAAACGTGAACGCTGGGTCGCTGGATCTGCCTATTGCCGTGCGTGAAACCCCGGTAGTTTTCGGATCCGCTTCTGCTTTCGCAATCGCATAGGTTGTCCCATCCGTGGTGGAGGTGGCGAACGACCATCATTGGAGGGTTTGCTCTTCCGTCTGGCTGCCTTTGGTCTCGAGTGGGTTCCTGGATCTGAAAATGTGCGCCCATGAGGGGTCTTTCACGAAAGTCAAATTAATCACAAATAATGGCACCGTGTCCCTGGTTCCAAAAAGCCCACACTGCTGGTGTTTCTCTACTGACTCGGGCCTTAAGGGAGTGGGCACGGTCGACAATGGTATATCTTCTCGCCAGATGCCCCTCGTCTAGACTCATTATCTTGTCTACGAAATTAAGCCGGCGATCTGGTGGCTTAATTGCCCCTTCCTACTTGACATCCCTCACAGCAGATCGTTAACACGGAGAATGGCCATGCGAACTATGACCACTTGACTGGGGTTGTCGGTTTCACTTGAATCATTTCGCAATTCTATTGACACCAGCGCTCCTTCTTATAACCCCCCCCTGCGGAATCTCCAATCCATATTTCTAGACCGCGTTCGAAACCATAATCTACCACCATGCGGCTTCCACCCCCCGAGGTTTTGATGTCATGGCCGACACCCAACTATACCGATCCTCCGACTCGCGGCAACTCTGCGTTCATAGTCAACGTTGTCGGTACCTCTTTGGCCTTCGTCGTAACCTGCCTTCGCCTTTATACTCGTTTACGAATCACATGCAGCCCTGGATTTGATGATATCTTGATCGTGATTGCTCTGGTATGTTGGGAGAAATCGCCGTGCGACCTGGCGTTTGCTGACCTGGTTATTAGATCTTTGCAATTGGCATGTGCGCAGTCATATCGATGGCAACCGAGCAGTGGGGATGGGATAGACACATGTGGGATGTTCCGTTGGAATGGATTCCCACGAATTCCAAACTCAACCTTTCCTTTCAGCTTCTATTTTCCTTGGCTTCATCAATCACCAAGCTCTCCGTTCTATGGTTTTGCAAACGCCTTCTTGGACGTGGTAGCAAGGGCTTGTACCGGTGGTACAACGTTGTCTTGATCGTCGCCATGGTTTTTGTTACGATCTGTTGCACTCTTTTCACTGTGCTATCCATTTTCCAATGCAAGTAAGTATTTTCCCGATGTATGACCTTGCAAGCTATACGGCTTGCTAACGAATTCACCGAATCAGGCCTATACATGCATACTGGGACTTCATGCCGAAATATCCACACCACTGTATGAACGACGGTTATATGGTGTTTTCCGCCAGCGTCGTCAACATTTTTACCGATTTCCTTGCCACGGTTCTTCCTATGCCCTTGATCTGGAACCTGAAGCTTCCCGCCCGGCAACGCATTGCAGTTATCTCGATCTTTGGATTGGGCATCGTGGTTAACGTCGCGGGTTCGATTCGGACGGTATATGTGTGGAAGAGTATGGTTGCCTCTTACGACACAACTTGGTTGGGATGGCCGGTCTTGCTGGCCGCGACCATAGAGATAAGCATTGGCTTGGTATGCTCTTTCTTTCATTCCAACCTCTTTCGCTCACGGTACTAAATATCTTCAAGATCTGTGCGTCGGCACCTGCGTTGAGGCCACTCATTGCATTCTTCCTGCCTCGCTTGCTTCAATCCAGCCGCAACTACGCATCGTACGATCAACAGAACCCCTCTCAAAAGCTGTGGGGGTCGACCGGTCCATCCAAGAATTCCAAGCATGAGTCGCGCCATTACGGCAATGCGCTGGATCGTATGGAGGTTGTGCGGACGGTTGAAATGGAGACGTGGACAGAGTCGAGGGATCCAAGCGATGCCGTGGAAAACAACGCTGGGGTCAAATCGAACCATACTCGGGTTGCAACTCCAACTCACAAGTTCGAATTGAAGGACAGCGGCACCGTGATTACTTCGCCAGGTAGCGATGGATCTACGGTCTCTCTCACGCGGGAATCACTCCCCGAGTCACCATTCGGCGACAAGAGTTATATTTGAATACTGTATTCTCTAACATGTTTCTTTACCCATTGTACATTTATGACGGTTTGGTATCTTCACGAATTTCTGGCGCTACGACGAGCATACTACCTACATTTTCACATTGCATTCTTGTATATAATTGATACACTGATCACTATACTTATCATATCATCCTGTGATTGTCCCCTAGCATCTCATATTGACTGATGGAGAACGGGGAGTGTTCGGCCCAAAGGAACGAAACATTGCCGATCTCCAGTCGACTCCACCCAGTCTCCACTGCAGGAACCAAATTCTACCGATCGGCGTCAAACCCTGCAAATATGGCATGATGCGCGCCTAGGAGCGTGAGTTGCCAAAATCCAGCCTTCGAGCGGTGCCGTTCAAGGAGGTTAAAGTGTGGACCGCGTCTAGGTGTATATCGGCGGACCTGGTTTGAGCTTGAACTCGAAGCTGACACACGTTGAGGGTACCGGTGTTAGAGCCTGGGCTGCAAAGTTTGCGCTAGACACCCATCTTTTCCCTTGATGTTGCAAAATCATGCCCCGACTGACTCGTGCTTTCGGGTTTTATAAAAGAACCAAGTGCCCCGTATCGGTGCAACAGTGGGTACATGAAGCTGCACCATCAGCTGCAACAGATCAGCTGAGCTCCGTTTCAGCTTGCCAGCTTCATGGACATGAGGATCATCGATGTAACCTGAAGCTCTAGTTTCAGCGTGGCTTCAATCATGGACGGCTTCACATCATCTCACCATCTCTCAGGGGGTTTCGAGATTTCGATTTGAAGGACTGCAGAATCCCTCCGTGCATACATAGTCCATCTAGTCATCTGCGACCAGATAGAGTTCGAATGATCGCCCAAATGCCCAGCACCAGAAACGAGCCGAGGATCATGTACGTCCACTGCAGGACAAGGATCTTCTGCTCTCGACTTTTACGAGCAGTGGCGTTGGGGTTGGGAATGGAGACTCCATCGTCATCTTCGTGCTCGTCCTCGCTCTCGTTCTCGTTCACGTAGAGAAGTGGTCGCGCTTTAGACTCTTTAGATCCGGCCAAGGGATATGGCGATCGTTGATATATTTCGGATGTCATGGCGCTTTGGGGTTCTCAGTCGTGAAGACGTAAGTTGGGGGTATGAAGCTGGCTGCTTGATGGTTAGCCTGAACAGGACGGGGCTTACATTCAAAGGTCTTTATACGGGGGCTGGAATGGCAAGATGGCGATGGCTAGGCATGCAAGGTGGTACAGGCCGTTCCTTGATCGCCCCGGGGGAAATCACCCGATCTACTGTGCAAAAGTAATTTGGAATAACGCAGCGGCTTGTCAAATAGTTGCTTGTTACTAAGACCCTACCTGATAAGAGTCCTATACTGCTTTTCCGTAGTATTTTGGTTTGTTCTGGAATATACATTAGGATTATACTGACTTGACAGCTAAACTGGTATCCTCCTAGAAAGTATCGAGAAAGTATTAAGTAGCTAATTAACTACTTATACTTGACATAGTTTTAGTCTACTCCCTTATCCGTGTGAAGACCAGTAGAATCGTGGCGTTTTCTATGTTGGTAATATCAGATTGATCTGCACATCTAGGCCATGGTTCCATATCTATACAAAGGAGCTTGAAATTCTCTAATGCTTGAGCAACAATATGATGCCGTTTCAGGCAACATCAATTGATCTATCGGGTATCGAATAGTTCCATTGTCAAGGTTTTTTGAGTTTGAAAGTTGAAATAGACAGGTAGGTAAGTAGTCAAAGGACCTGGAGAACAGGCAGCACAAACTCCACATAAATATCCCCAGTAATAGAATGCTCCCGTAGCGTAGCGCGAAATATTAACGAGAAGAAAAAAAAATATAACCAACCTCATAACTCCTATTTTATGTATTCTGCTAGACCTGAACCGGCCTGTCTGGTCTCCGATTGCCAAGTGGGTGCGAGCTCGATGTGCAGGCGGATTTCTGCCGTTGTTGAGTGGTAGGACATGTATGTAGTATCATGGGATAGTCGGAGGGACAAAAAAATTTGAAATCGACTTCGGCTTGCCGTATCGAGATATATCAAGTTCGTTTCGAATCGAATCGAATCAAGTCTCCTCCTCGCCTGTGCTTCCGTCCCGACTGCGCGACTGTTAGTAAGGCGGCTCAGACAGAGCTGATAGTGGAAAGGCAAAGGCACGTACGGAATATACTTGACACCGGAGTCTTCGAGACTGGCGATGATTTCGTCGGGGAGCTGCGCAGGGAGTTGACACACGTTAGCTTCATCTTCCTTCCACGTCGAGACCAATGAATAGGAATTGTCAAACTCACCGAACCCGTCACTTTGACCGCATACGTTCCCGGCACGTAGGCGTCCAGTCGCTGCCACCTGGCGACCCAGCTCGTGGTCGGATCACGCAGGGTGACGAGGCCCTCGAAGACCTGGGAGGTGCATTCTTGGATGGCGTCGTTGTTGCCGCGCAGGCCGAGCACGTTGTCGCAGTTAGGGCATCCTTCACGCATGAATTTCTGCGAAAACAAGAACGGATAGAGCTGGTTAGTGATGATGCAGCGGTACAAGCTTTCGTCTTTTGTGCTTGGCTGGGGGAGGGTGAGAGAAAGGGAGCGGACGTACGTTGTGAAGCTGAACGAGGGAACAAACCATGCAGGCGCGAAGAGTGCGCTGCTGGCTTGGGGCGACGTAGTAGGACATGTACAGGTTTGTTTCTCAAACGATTGGCAGCGAAGAGGCTGGATAGTCAGAATCAGAGACAAATGGGGAGGAAGAGGTAGAGGAAGAGCTTCTGTATAGCTGGAAGGAAGCGACGCTGAAAGAAAGACGCTTCTCGAACCCTTTGCGGCAACGCCAAGACCGGAGAAAAAGGGCGCTCGGGGAACAATCAATTCCTCGTTCCAAAAACGCGATAAGCCTCGCCTTTGCCCGCTCTCGCTCTCACTTCTCTCTCGTCTTCCGGATTGGACCTGCGCACATTTTCTGGCTCATTCTTGCGGTGCTTTTTGTGCCCTTGTGCCCTTGAATTCTTGTGCCCTCGTGCCGACTTTCTTTAAATTCCGCCTTTCCCCCCTCTTCCCTTCCATTCTTCCCCTCATTTATCGCTCGCCTCTTTTTCTCCGCCGATGGCTTCCTCCGATCTCGAAGCTGCCACCGCGCTGAAGGTGCAGGGAAACAAGGCCTTCGCCGAGCATGAATGGCCTACGGCAGTGGACTTCTACACCCAGGCGATCGAGAAATATGATCGCGAACCCTCGTTCTTCAGTAACCGGGCCCAGGTACGTCTTGGTGACACCCTCGGAAACTACAAATCTGCTTGGAAAGACTGTGTTGTACTGACGGCTGGGTTTCTCTAGTGCCATATCAAACTCGAGGCCTATGGCTTTGCGGTGGCGGATGCTACCAAGGCCTTAGACTTGGACCCCTCCTACACCAAGGTTAGTCGACTACCGTTCGTCTGGCTCCATTTCGGTCTGCGCAATATGACAGCATGCTCCGAAGATCCAAAAATTGCAATGATGAACAAATATATGAGTTAATCGAGGACATCCCCGGCTAACGGTCATTAGGCCTACTGGAGACGAGCCCTTGCGAACACCGCCATCCTAAATTACCGCGATGCTCTAAGAGACTTCAAGGCCGTTGTGAAGAGGGAGCCGAACAATCGCGATGCGAAGATCAAGTTGACGGATTGTGAGAAACTCGTGCGTCGGGTGCAGTTCGAGAAGGCCATTGAAGTCGGAGACCCGCCGTCGGCTTTTGAGAACCTGGATATCGAATCGATGGCGGTGGACGCCAGCTACGACGGTGTGCGATTGGAAAACGAGATGACGCAGGAATTCATCGACGACATGATTGAACGGTTCAAGAACGGCAAGAAGATCCACCGCAAGTACGCTTTCCAGATCATCAAGGCCGTCAAGGATATCGTGTACGCCGAGCCCACAATGGTCGAGGTTGGCGTGGACCAGGGCAAGCGGTTGACGGTTTGCGGTGACACCCACGGCCAGTTCTTTGACCTGCTGGAGATCTTCCGGTTGAACGGCTACCCAACCGATACCCACGCTTATCTCTTCAACGGCGACTTCGTGGATCGTGGGTCGTGGTCCACGGAGATTGCCTTGCTCCTGTACGCCTACAAGTGGCTGCGGCCCAACGGCATCTTCTTGAACCGCGGAAACCACGAGACGGACGACATGAACAAGGTCTACGGCTTCGAGGGCGAGTGCAAGGCCAAGTACAACGAGACGGTCTTCAAGGTGTTCTCCGAGTCGTTCTCCGCCCTACCGCTGGCCACCTTGATCGGCAACAAGTATTTGGTTCTGCATGGCGGTCTCTTCTCCGACGACAAGACCACCCTGGATGACATCCGGAAGTTGAACCGTCACAACCAGCGACAGCCTGGTCAGCAGGGTCTGATGATGGAGATGCTGTGGACCGACCCCCAGACGGAGCCTGGTCGCGGACCCAGCAAACGTGGTGTCGGTCTTCAGTTCGGACCCGACGTCACGAAGCGATTCTGCGAAAACAACGGGCTGGAGGCTATTATCCGTTCTCATGAGGTTCGTATGGACGGTTACGAGGTCGAGCACGATGGCCGCTGCATCACCGTGTTCTCTGCTCCCAAGTACTGTGACACCACGGAGAACAAGGGTGCCTTTATCAAGATCGGACCGGAGCTCAAGCTGGAATACCAGGTGTTTGAGGCGGTGCCTCATCCGGATATCAAGCCGATGGTAAGATTCTCTCTCTGCCCCTGTCATTTCAATACCGTGAGCACTGGCTAATTTACTTCTTTTCTCAGGCGTACGTGCAAAACTCGATCATGTCCATGATGTGAGATGAAAACCGGCTGGATTGAAAGGCGTTTACGGGAAGATTATATAGGTATAAGGGCGAATACCTCGATCGGTCATAGAGGTTGAAACGAATCACGGAGACCTGGGTGCCAGTCCCCCCGACAGAATTTCTGATATTGAAGGGACATGCATGAAATGAACTTGGATATCAACGAAGCTGTACCTTATGGAATGATGATTTGACTCTTGCATAGCGGAGACAATGGATTATTTTCTGGATGATTTCGGCTTCTTTTTTTTTTTTTTTTTTTTTCCCCCTTGGCTTTTTGATTTTTTTATTTTTCTTCTATTTTATCCTAAATTTGCACACCGATCTCTTGGCTTAACCAACAAAATAGACGAATAGAGCATGAATAGAATCTGCTGAGTCTGTTGTCATTTCCGACCGCTTCAACCCCGCGGTGCGATCTTCCCCGGGGACGTCATTCTCCATTCTCTCCCGATCTTTCTCCATCGCTTTCCTCTCCCCTCTTCAACCCTTTTTGTCTCTCGATTCATTGGCAGCGGAATAGTGAGAAAACACATTCCACCGTTCCATCATCTCAAAATGGAGTTCGACCCCAAGACCCGTGAGTTGTCGCCATTCATCCAGTGTTGAAAACCCCACCAACGCAGCTCAAACTCACCCCGCCTTTTTTTCCTCCGTCAGCGCAATATCTCACCTCCGACAAGTCGAGCTTCGCCTCGGTTTCGGCCCACGACCGTTGGCCTGTCATTGTGGTAAGTAGTATCTTTCAAAAGTCTCTGGGTCTGAGCTGATCGGGGGTTATTGGTGAATAATAGACTGGTGCCATTGATGATCTTCATCGCACCGTTGGTGATGTCACCGACGATGAGAAGCGCAAAGAAGGAAAGGCAATCATTGAGAAGTTGGCCGCCTTGAAGTATGAGATTCAGCATAACAGACAGTTGACGTGCGTTGCCCTCCCCTCGTGTACCTGGTAGACTTGGGGGAAATGGTCTTGACTTATCGTTTGTCTTTATAGCCCGCTGGTCGACGACGGCGAATCCGATATTGCCGACTACAACAAGGAGTTGGAACAGCGCGGGAACCCATCGTGGCATAATGTTCCGTGGCTGTACTCCGAATGCTACCTCTGTGCGTTTTCCCTCAACCCTCCGTCGACACATGTGAATACACCGGGATAGGGCAGTATACTGATAGGAACGAACAGACCGACGGATCAGCACCTTTTTCGCATTGTCCAAGCACTGGAAGGGCTACGATGTCTTTTCTCGCCAGAAGATGTCGACCTTCAAATCTTCGCGACCGGCGGTTCTAGAACTCGCGGCCCGGTACAAGGAGCTGGCTCTGGAGGCGGAGAAGGGCGAGGGCGTGGATGGCAAGACGCCCGAGCAGATCGAGCAAGCGGACCGGGTGCTCTTCTCGGAGATGTGCGAGATCTGCTTGTGGGGAAACGCTACGGATCTGTCGCTGTTGACCTCGCTCACCTACGAGGACATTCAGAAGCTGCAGGGTTCCCAGGCACGGAAAGCGGCCGAGAAGAATATCCTCGTCAACGACCTCAGCAAGGCCTTTGACGTGCTACACAAGGCGCGCAAGGAACGCAAGTCGGAGGAGCGTCGCGTCGACATCGTCCTCGACAACTCTGGGTTCGAGCTCTTTGTCGACCTCATCTTGGCCGGATACCTTCTCTCTGCGGGTCTGGCGAAGACGGTGGTGCTGCACCCCAAGCTGATCCCCTGGTTCGTGTCGGACGTCACGCCGCCCGACTTCATGGATCTCATCAACGCCCTCTCCGACCCGCAAGGGTTCTACACGGCCGCCGACGAGTCCGGTAAAACGTACGACCCCTTGTCCGAGAAGGAACTGTCCGAGGTGAACTTCCTCTTCGAGCAATGGAGCCAGCTTCACCAGGAGGGTAAGCTGATTATCCGCCCCCACATTTTCTGGACGACGCCAGGCGGCTACTGGCGCCTGCCTCATGTGGCTTCGGACTTGTACGAGGATCTCAAGGAGAGCGAGCTTGTCCTGTTCAAGGGCGACCTCAACTACCGCAAGTTGACCAACGATGTACGTCTTTCATCCTTTGTCCCTTTCAACTACCCTACCGGCCCTAGCCCATTACCCTTTCTCTCCCCCCCCCCCCCATCCAACACTCCACCCCATTATCTACACAAAGTTAACCTCGAGATAAACCAAAATAGGCCGCATGGGACCCCACCACTCCCTTCACGACCGCCATCGGCCCTCTAGGCCCCAAGTCGGGCGTCCGCGTCCTCGCCTTCCGTACCTGCAAAGCCGACACTGTGGTCGGTCTGCCTGAAGGAGAAGACGAACGTCTCCGTCAACTCCCCGGCGGCGGTGGCTCCGAGGCTCGGAAGTGGGCTTGGAGTGGAAAGTGGGCCGTGGTGTCGTTCAGCGATGGCAAGGCCTAGAGCATGAGCTAGTATAGGTTCTAGAATTTAGACGTGATGTTGATTGTTAGGTAACTGAGTAGAGCAAGCAAACAGAGACTTAAACAGGACGATAAACATACACTTGGATTGAAAGTTGAGTGGGTATTGATTGAATATACAGACAGATATCAATATAAGTAGACTAGGTAAGGCATGGAAATACCGAATAAATAACCCGATAACACAAATTCAAATTCAGATTGAAATCCATTTAGAACATTTGGAGACCAAGTAGATGAAAGAGAGGGGAAAAGCAAACAGACAAACAAAAGAGAATGTTTGATTCAGGGTATATGATATCCAGACATTAAGACTATGTTTATTGGCAGTAGTCGACAAAAGAAACGTCAAAAAAAAAAAGAAGAGGGAAACAAAATAGAAAAAGGTAAGTAAAGGATGTCCGCAAAGTGAACCACCAGGTAGAGAGAAGAAACAAGAAGTACTGTATCAGTCAGGAAAAAAAAAAAAAAAAAAAAAGAGCGCCTTTTCGCACTTCCGGTTCCTACGCCGTGCCAAACCCAAATACTATAGAGAGAAGAAGAACAGGGCCAAAGACAGAAAGCAATGTAAAGGAAGATGCATCGCATACCAATAACCCAGCGAATGAACGTATAGCAAAGAGCTACCAGCGACGGAAACGGAACGAAACAAGGAATTCAAGGATTGGTGCTGTAAGCCTGAATGTTCTCTTTGCCGTCATCTTTGATCTTTCGGTGTTCGTCTCGGCGTTTGAGTCGTGCCTGAGCGGCGATCAGGCGGTCCACAGGTAATGAGCCCCGCTGGAGAGCGCTAAGACTCTGTCGTTTGCGCGTTCGATCGGTGAGGTGATGGGTTTCCGGGAGGCCGGAGAGAGCGTCGAGGCTGTATTTCGTAGGGGAGCGACGGTTGCGCAGGCGCTCGGTGCGGACTTGTTGGCTTTCATCCATGCCGGCGAGGTGGTGGGCGAGAGAAGTCATGGTTGAATGGGACGGCAGGTACGAACGGTAGCTGTCCGGATTATATCTCTGTTTTGTTGTCCGTGGTCGGGTGGAAGGTTCGAGAGCTTGGGCATCGGGGAGTGATGATGGCGGAACAGGGTCCTCGCCGTCCTGAAGGTGGATTCCAGCCGTCTTGTGAGGCGAATGTCCGATTGATTCGTCATTATGGGTGTCGTCGTTTTCGTGAAGACCCAGAGCTTTGCTGGCCATTTTCACATCCAATTCACCTAGTGCCGTTCGGGGACCAAGGGAGCGTCGGTCCTTGGCTCGAGGGCTGGGGCTTGGTGGTTCATCAACGTCGGTCGTCTCGTCATTTTGGTGGTGGTTCTTCTGAGGGCTGGTATGCGCGAAATCGTACACCTGGACCCCCGGGTAGCTTTTACGAGGGCTATCTGAAGGTCGGGTCCGGGCCCGGAGTTCAGGAAGTCGCTCGAGAGTGGTGACCTTAAGATTCAGCAGGTCGATCTGCTCCTGCATTTGACGGCGCTCTTCATTGAAGGATGCCTTAAGGTCGTCCTCCAGCTCGCGGTGTTGTTGAGAGGCAGTCCGGAATCGCTCTCGATATTCTTGGATTCTGGTCTCAAGTTTAGACTCTCTTTGCTTGAGTTTGGCTTCCTTCTCCTTGCGTCGTCCCTCGTATTTGACCATCTCCTGCTTCACGCGTGCCAGGGTTTGTTTGAGTAAAACGTTTTCCTTTTCCAGCTCCGACGCCTTCTGCTCGGAGCTTTGAGCAAGGTTCTTTAGATTGCTGAATTGGGATTGCTGCTTTTTCATCTCTTCAATTCGCGCATTGGCCTGACCCAGTTCCTGCTGGGCTTTGCGAAGATCTTGCGAAGAGTTATTCGCCGGTGCGTCACTGACGTCGGGCGACCCTGGGATATCATCGCCAACCACACCATGTCGTTCGAGAAGTTTGCGCAATAAGCCGACGCGATGTTTGTATTGTAGCGCCAAGGCCGTCTGCTTGGTAAGCTCCTGCACTAATTTCTCTTTATCGGCATTAGATTTTTCAGTCACCATGGTAGAGGCAAGCTGGGTTACGTGGCGCTCCATATCCGCAACTTTGACCTCCTCCTCCTTCAGCTTTTCGGCCAGCCGCACGGCCTCCTCATCTTTCTTTCTGGCGTACGATTTCGCGGCAGAGCGATACTGGATCAACTTCCGGATTTCGCGGGTTGTTTTCGTTCTGTAGCTGTCAAATTCCGCTTTCCAATATTTGCCAGATTGTGAGCGAGGTTCATTCAGGTTGACCGTGTCGTCGTTGCCATCTTCCTCGGATGACGGCACAGCTTTCGATTCTGCAGATGGAAGATCAACCTTTTGCGAGGAATCCATTTCTGAGCCGGTAGGGGACTTTTCGCGGGAGTCCATCAAGGCCTGCGTGAGTTTACTCCGCGGTTTAGATTTATCCGACGAGCCGGACCATTGACTGGTTATGTTGCCGGACGAAATTGTTGGGGTTTTGGAAGATCTGGTGGGTGGCTCGTCTCGCTTCCGTTCGTTATCGACAACGCTCTCACCGAACGAGACGGTCTTTCGCCGGTTTGACGCCGTGCCGGGAGTGACAAGGATACTCTTCGTAGGGGAAGCCATGGCGTTCACAGCCGAATCGACATCCATCATCGTAACCTTGGGAGCATCTCTTGCGCTTCCGGTCGCAAGGGGCTTCCGCAAATCGTCGGCACCCAGACGAGGATTGGCCGACAGACTCTTCGGATTCTGTTCCCGCTGGACGTTTTCTTCGTCCTCAGCCCCCGGGGTGCCAAAGAGGGCGCTCTTGAAGGCGCGAATAGCAAAGACGGGCGCAGGAGTCTCCGGTGGCTCCGATAGCTTTGAGCCGTCTGTGGAAAACAAACACGGAAAAAACAAGTACAAGTCAGCGCGCGACGGGCGAAACCGCGTTGTCTAGGGAGCATCGCACGGCCATTATTGGGCCAGTGAGGGGAGGGAGGGGCGCGGTCAAGACATACCTGCGAACTGCTCGTTCTGCCCCTTGATCCACTCCAGCATCGCGTCTGCAGGATAAGGTGATTCAAATTACCAAACTCGACACAAGACGCATTTCACGGGGCGACCCCATTGGCGAGTGGAAGAGGCAAAGGGAAGGTAGAGATGGGGGGGAGGGGGCCAAGGACTGGGAGGAGGATTGACGTGGAACGCTATGCTTTGTTTACGCTTTCTCCAGCGACGGCGCTAAAGCGGGCAAGGCGGTCAGGTTGGGCACGTGATTTGGGCAGTTACCGCTCTTTTCTATTTCTTTTTCTTTTCTTCTGCCTTTCTGTCGGTCCCCAGAAGTTGCGCTAAATTCCTTAGTGCCATCGTGTTGGCAAGCTTGGCCCCACTCTATACTCAGTTTACTCCGCTGGGATTTTGCCCTGGCATTTTGAATCCTGAATTGTTTTTCTCAACTCAATATCAGGTGGTAAAAGCATGCTAGACCCAAAATGGCTAGTCACATCTATCTCTGATATAACGCATACTGAGTACTTCTACAGTTCTACTTCCCACCTTCCATTCTGCCTTTTTGGAGACTTGCCATGAGCGCTCAGAAATTCCTCACTGACGTCGAAAACGGTGTGGTGCCTGTCAACAGCCATAATCAACTGTTACGGATATCATGTATCTATATGAATGAGAAGCTGTGGGATGATATTGGTGTGTTTGATGTTATTGAGAAGCTGCACACGTACGGATGGTCATTCGGTGAAGGCGATTTGAGGTTCAATCGGTTAGTTAACTAGATATCATCTCATCTATCCTCACCTGAAAACTACTATACTAACCATCACAAACACAGCACTCTGAATCTATTTTACCTAGCCCAGATCGCAGCAGCCCTCTACCGCGCCATCTATAGCTCCTTCGACCAAATCGACGGCATCTTCGACTCCCCTGACAAATTCAATGCTTTTTACACTGAGCACCACGCACTCCTACACCCCTCCGCCTGGCGCGCCTATTATTCCGAGCCTTTTTTGAAACAGAAGACCACAGCCCGCTTCTACCGCCTTCCTAACCTCCAAGATCTACCAGACTCAAATAATCCGCTGGACCTACCGACTCGCGAGCGATCTCACATCGGCGGTGGTCCACATACCACAAAACTCCCCCGCTGGGCCTATAATGTCGCACGTACAAACCGCAGACAACACTTACTTCCGCTCGTGACTCTTACTAATATAGCCCTTAACACACTCGAGGCAACTATTAACCGCCTGCGCAAAACGCACCCGAGCGTGCGGCCCTATTCAGAGACGCAAGCGCGTTTCTGGCTGGAGTACATGGGCTTTGGCGCACGGACCAGATCCATGGCGCCGTCCCGGGGCGCGTGGGATGAGAACCGCTTCGGGATACTTGCGGCGCAAGGTTTATATGATATGTATGAGTGGGAAGGGAAGTACTCGGTGCAGCTGTGGGAGGCAAGCTGGGAACGGAGTGGGGTTGTTAAGCCGGATGTGGAGGATGGTATATGGAAGAGCGACGTGATGTTTTGTGGGTTGCCGGATGGCGGAGTTGGGATGTATGCGTGGTGGAGGGGATGGGAGGCGGAGCTTGGTAGTGAGGAGGAGATGGAGTTTTTGGCTGCTGTTGCAGTAAAGGAAACAGTAGGTATACAGCTAGATAAGTTAGACCTTGCAGTACGGTCACATATCTTACTTGGAGTGATGCGGGCTGCAGTTAAAACAGGGCTGGAAAGAGACGATCTTCTTCAGGAGCTGGAGACGGGGATGGTGCAGAGTGGTCGGATTAGGGAGGAAAGGGCAGGATTATGGCTCAGGGAGGCCTTGAGAGTTATGGAGCCATATGTGAGGATATGGGAGGGGGTATGGCCTGATGTAGAGGAGAGGGAAATGATGCTACAGCGGATCTTAGTAGAGAATGGGCAGCTTTTTGCAAGATGGAAGGCTTCGCCGCATTTGAAAGAATTTAGTTTTGTGCTGGGTCCGAGGGTGTAGGGGTAGTCTATTCTATCGTCAACATTGTTGGATATCGAGTTGTATACTCAAACTGGGGCCCATGGAAGGGATTATGCAGCCAACCCTTTCAGTAATTCACTATTACTAATTTGTTGTTATGTACTCCACCGTGCACGCCCTACGTGTGAACTAAGCCTATCCAGGCCAAGTGCCAGTGCCAACTGCACCCCCCCACCGCCTTTCGCTCGGGCTTCTCCAGACCTTTTCTTTTAACTAGTCAAAACTAACTCTCCCTTCCTTGATTTCCCTCTCCCAATCTCGCCCCTCTCGATTGCTACCCGATTACTCTTACGATATGTCCCTTTTGGAAATATAGAGGGCTGCAGCTTCGGCTGTATCTTTGTCACTGCTTTCTTGTGGCAAAGGATTCGTCTCGTTCTTGGGTAAACTAACTTTCCACACCGCCCAACGAACGCCCCGCGATGCCTCACAAGCAGAAGAAGAATTCCAATCATGTCCCCCCAAACGCTTCTCCCCGAGCGGAAAAGAAGCAGTTCAATCCCGAATCGCCCGTAGCGCCCCCCACAAACTACCATGAAATCCACGAGAACGAAGTCGAGGCCCTCCGCTCGATCTACGGCGATGACTTTGAAGATGGGCAACATCGGCGATCCGCGTGGGGACAAGTAAGTGCCCGAACTGAACCCGCCCGCGGACTTCATGCCGGATGGGCGATTGCTAACGAGTTGGACTTCTAGCAATCCTCCGAAGTTACTTTCAAACTCCATCTGCGGGCTTCCTCCAACCCGGACGTCCACCTCGAATTGCTCGTCGAGCTCCCCGCGACCTACCCAAAAACCTACCCGAACCTATCCTTGGAAAACATAGACGACCTGCGACAGGGGGCTCGATCGCGAATCGAAGATATTTTACGCAACAAGCCGAGGACACTCATGGGCTCGGAGATGATTTATGAGCTAGCCGTGTCGATCCAGGATGTCCTCGAGGACGTGGCGGAAGCTCGAGCTCAAGACAAGGATCTTCCTAGCCTAGAAGAGGAGCGCATGGAGCAAGAAGCTGCGGCCAACCAACGAGCGGAGCTGGAACGACAGGAAGAATTGCGGAAACAGGAGGCCGCCTCGGCAGAGGAGGAACGAGCTTTACAACAGCTCCTAGATGATAAGATCCGAGAACGGACCAAGGCACGGGACTCAAAACGGAAGAGTCGAACGCCAGGAATGGACCCGGAGAGCGGCCTCGATGCTGCGGAGAATATACCGGGTGCGATCTGCTTCGATCCCCCTCTGGTCATGACGGATACGGATGAAGGGCCTCTTGCTTTTCGCGCTGTATATGGGAAGACTATGCTACAATCCTCTCCGGGGAAAGAAACGTTTACCGTCAGGCCAGTCACTTGCGAGACTCGTCCTTGTGCTCCTCTCTTAGTCCTAAAAGAGGTGTCCCTGGATGAGAAAGGGCTAGACCCGTTGGCGTTCCGAGAGAAGATGCGTACTAGTGAGGATAAGCTGGAAAGCTTGAAAAGGCTACGGCACTCCAATCTAGTTGAGTTTGTCGGGTTTAAAATATATAGACCTTTGAATCCTCTGGATACCCGTGACCACTTCTGGAAGGTGTATCTGCTCGTCGAGCACGCAAACAAGGGCTCGCTCTCTGAATTCCTGGATATCGTCGGAACGGCTCCCGTGGAAATGGTTCGTAGCTGGACTATCCAACTTCTTGAAGCTCTGGAGTTCTATCACCGCAGCGGATTCGTCCACGGAGGTATTCACTGTGGGCGTATCATGCTGTTTAGGAACCCCACCGGTGGCACGATCGTGAAGCTACAGGCCGCCATCGAGGAAACTCTGCCGGATTCTGCAGAAAGCACGCGGTCACTAACAACCTCCAAATCACCATTTTGGCTTCCCCCGGAATTGACGCCCGACGATGCCCCGCCTACCACCAAGACGGATGTTTGGGACTTGGGTGTAGTGTTTCTTCAGATGGGGTTTGGACTGGATGTGTTGCAGCGCTATACATCGGCCAATGCGATGATGGCTACTCTCGGCCTCAGCGCTCCCCTGCAGGATTTATTGCATGAATTCTTCCGACCTGATCCCAAGAAGCGGCCAACCGCTTTCCAGCTTCAGCCATCGGAGTTTTTCCGCCTCGACACTCCCTTGGTTGCTCGTTCAAGCGCCTCAAACTCCATCTCCTTGCCGAGGCGGCCCCGTCTCGATTCCATGAATGGCATACCTGCGTTCTCGCGATACAATCAAGACTTCGATGAGGCAGGTCGTTTGGGCAAAGGAGGTTTCGGGCAGGTAGTAAAGGCGAGAAACAAGCTCGACGGTCGCTTCTATGCCGTTAAAAAGATTTCACAAAGATCTGCCGCAGCGTTGAAGGATACGCTGTCGGAGATCATGTTGCTATCCCGACTTAATCATCCGTATGTGGTGCGCTATTACACGGCGTGGCTCGAAGAGGATCATGGTCACATCGACGAAGACGCTGTATCGTCTTCAGACGGATATTTTTCTGGCAGGGACTCCAATGCATATGAATACAGCACGGGTGGACTTGATTTCATCAGCTCCAGTGGCTATCCAAAGATTGAATTTGGAGGTGACAGCGACGAAGAACGCGATGGAACCACACCCTCTCAGAACTTTAAGCGTGAGACACCGGAAACCTATGGCTCGGAAAGTGGCACAGGAGCAGATCTCAGTCGTGTGGTGTCCGGCTCGCAAGGTAGAGCAGTCTTGTCTACCCTTTACATACAGATGGAATATTGCGAGAAACACGTACGCCGTCTCCTTAAATCTCATCTATACTCGAACTGACGAATCTCCTAGACACTTCGCGATCTGATTCGAAATGGGTTGTACGACGATGTCGACAGATCATGGCGGCTGTTCCGACAGATCCTCGACGGGCTGAGCCACATCCACGGTCATGGCATCATACATCGTGACCTGAAACCCGATAACATCTTTATTGATGTAGCAAATAACCCGCGTATCGGAGATTTTGGGTTAGCCACGAGTGGGCAGTTTACGACAGCCGTACGGTCTTCAACCACCGCAGACTTCGAAGGAAACTTCACTCGCAGTCTTGGTACCACGTACTATGTTGCGCCGGAGATGAAATCAGGCTTCACGGGACACTATAACGAGAAAGTCGATGTAAGTCCAAGCTCTTTCCAAGGAGACACAGGAAAACACAGGCTGACTGATGTAGATGTATTCTCTGGGTGTAATCTTCTTCGAAATGTGCCACGCTCTGCCGACGGGTATGGAGCGAGACCAGACACTACGAGCGATCAGAGAGAAGAATCTCACGCTTCCATCAACATTCCATTACTCTGAAAAGGTCGTACAAGGCAGGATAATCGAGTCTCTTTTGAGTCACAATCCTAGCGAACGGCCCTCGGCGTCGGAGCTTCTTCACAGCGGCCAAATCCCTCTGCAGGTGGAGGAGGAAACTTTTCGACGGGCGATCATGCACCTTCTGTCGGATCCTAATTCTCCCGATTACAAAAAAATCCTATCGGCAATATTCTCCCAATCTCCCAAGAAGTTTGAAGACATTGCCTGGGATATGGATTCTCATGGGGCACCGGCTGCAAATGAGCTTCTCATCCACGGCCTGGTCAAAGAGAGACTCACGTCGATCTTCAGACGACATGGGGCCGTCGAAAACGCGAGACAGATGCTGTTCCCCAGATCACAACATTACAACAATGGTGCCGTGCGACTTCTGGATTCTACCGGTAACTTGCTTCAATTGCCGTTTGACCTGACGCTTCCCAATGCGCGTGCGATTCCTCGGCAAGATGCTTCACTTGAAAAGACGTTCGCGTTCGGTACAGTATACAGGGAGTCACCGCATGGCGGCGAACCTCGAACCCACAGAGAGGTGGACTTTGATATTGTGTCACATAATACGCTTGATCTGGCCCTGAAGGAAGCAGAGACCATCAAAGTCCTCGACGAGATCATTGACGACTTCCCGCCGCTAAGAATGGCTCCTATGTGCTTCCTGGTCAATCATTCTGATCTCCTCCAGTTGATAATGGAGTTCTGCCGCATCACGCCCTCCAAGATCCCCTTGGCGAAAGAGGTGATTAGCAAGTTAAACGTTGGAAAGTGGACGATGTCGAAGATCCGCAGTGAACTCCGATCTCCGGCCATCGGTATTGCTTCCACCTCGTTGGACGACCTGGCAAGATTCGATTTCAAAGGTCCGTTCCCCTCTGTCGAGCAGGCTGGTTTCGATACTAACATGTGACAGATTCTTCAAAGCAAACGCAAAAGCGACTGCGCGCCATCATGGAGGGTACCCCGTATGTCGAGCGGCTGGCACCCATCTTTGTCCGGCTGAACCTACTCCTGGCGTATCTTCAGGCATTTGATGTAAAACGCAAGGTTTATATCAACCCTCTCGGTAGCCTGAACGACAAATTTTTCCGAGGTAGCATTCTGTTTCAGTGTGTCTTCGACAGCAAACGCCGGGACGTCTTCGCCGCCGGCGGTCGATATGACTCGCTAGTGAAGGAATTCCGTCCCAAAGTCTTAACAAGCCGCTCGCACACACATGCCGTTGGGTTCAACCTAAGCTGGGATAAACTCAACTCAGTCATGCTGGACTATCTTCGCGGTTCCGCCAAGAGTTCTCTAAAGCAAACCGAGACTGAAATCGGGGCTTTTTGGAGAGCCAGAAGAGTGAGTAGAACGCCGCCTCTCCCTCGGCATTTACTTTCGCTAATTGAAAATAGTGCGACGTACTTGTTGCAAGCTTCGACGCGACTGTTCTGCGCACGCTTGGCGTGAAGATCGCGCAGGATCTCTGGGCGGCTGACATCAGCGCGGAAATCGCAATTGATGCTTCCTCGCTAGAAGAGCTCCTTACTCAGTACAAGGAACACAACCACAGTTGGATCGTCATTGTAAAGCAGGATAGTCAGGAGCGAGGCTTCAAAATCCGATGTCTCGAGCCCAAGGAGGAATTCGATGTGAGGGGTTCCGAACTTATTCCCTGGCTTCGCAACGAAATTCGGGCACGCAATCAGCGTGAAGGCGTCACGGACTCGTTCCGACAGTCCCGACTGCCCAGCCAACCTGATCTCAATGGGCCCAGTGAGCGAGTGAACGATGTGCGCATCTTGGTGCCGCAACATCGCAGCAAGAAGTCCAACCGAAGGAACATTGTCGAAAATGGTAAGTTCAACTCCTTTAGTAGCACACGAGTATAAGATCTTATACTGACTTCGTTCAAGCTTTGTTCCGCTCCCGAGAAGTCATCGAAGATGCCTTGAACGGACCCATCGCGGCCATCGACACCCGGGATGACCTCCTGGACGCAATCCGAGATACACGGCTATCGGACCCGGACAGCTGGCGTGCAGTCATACAGAATGCCCCGCTGACCGAACGAAAGTATCTGAGTCAGGTCCACGAACTACTCATGGATCTCGCCAATGAGAGCCGCATGGGTGACGGCGCGGACGACTTCACCAATGCGTTCATCTATAACTATCGCACGGGATCCTGTGTGTACTACGATCTGGGAACAAGAAATGAGAGATGAAGACGAAGATGAAGATGAAAACGACGAACGTGTCATGTGTCATGTCATGCATTTCCTTACTGTTATCTTCGAGTCGTTACATTTGTTTTACATTAACATAGGTGGACGTTTTATACTCTCCTCTCTGTTTTGAAGTTTTGTTCATAGCGAATTATACCCATGCTCATTCTATGCAAACCAGCAACCTGTAAGAAAAGAAACGTAGGCAAGATTCCCAAGGTATCGCTGCTATTATACATCATAAGAAGAAAAATCGCAATCCTCTACAATCACCCCCTCTAGTCGCTGTCATCATCACTACCATAGCCCACTAGAGGACCCGACGCCTGAGGAGCCGGCTTTGTCGTAACATTTCCTCCCGACAACCCCCTCAGTGCCGCCACCGTCGAGCTGGAGAAGATGCCACCACCCGTCGATTCCTGCGTCGGGAACTCCTGAGCCGGTTCAGCGGCGGCCGCCTCGATCATCAGCGACTGATCAGGGGCCTCCAACTGACCCGCCCCGGCTTTCCCCGCGTCCTCCAGCTGCTTCGTCCTCGTATACCACACCTCATCAGGAGCATCATATCCCTGCAACCCAAAGCTCCCCTCAATCTTCTTCCTCTTCCTGGCCTCCGGATCCTTCCCTTCCAACTCGGCCACAAACTCCGCCGGCAGCGCCCTCCTCACCGCCTCAGCCGCCTGCTCCTCCAGCCTCCGCGCCTCGCGTTTCTGCGCCAACGGGTTCGGATCGACCGTCGCCCAGCGCACGTTCAAGATCTCGCTATGATCCAACGACTGGTGGGCCATCGCCTCCTTGCCGAACTCGGCGTTCGCGACGTTCGAGTACGTGACGAAGGCGACGCCGCGCGAGGTCAGCACCCGGATGCGCTCGATCTGGCCCCATTCGGCGAAATGGCGAGACACGACTTCTTCGATGTCGTCGGTGACGTGGATCCGGCCGATGTAGAGCGTGCGGTTCTGGCGCATGAAGGATCCCACGCCGCCCATGTCGTCGCGGTAGTCGCTGAATTTGTCGCGGCCGAAACAGTCGACGTTCGGGTTGAAGAGGTCATGGAGGGTGGGGAGACGGTGGAGGTATTCGCATTCGTGACCTTTGTGGCTATTTTGAAATCAAAAGATTAGCTTTGTCAGGTCTATAAGATGAAGATATAGCTAGCTAGCTAGCTCCTCGACGACTCCCTCCATCCAAGATAAAAGGAGCGAGGATATAGAGATTCAAACATACCAAATACCACGCGCAAAGAACAAACAGAAATACGACCCAGGCACCTTATCCGCCCTCGTATACCCACTATCCTTCGCGACATTGCAGCGCGACGGCGCCGCATGTTTCGACAATAACGAGTCCTCGCGGTCGCCGCCAGACCACTTATTATACCAGATGTTGAACGTCGTTCCGGTCTGCGGCGGCGGCTCGGATTTGATGGTCGCCGGGTCGATCTGGGGCCGGGCGGGTCGGCGTTTTCGTCGGATGATCTTTTTGGTCTTCTTTTGGCCATCGGCGGCTTCTACGAGGGCTGTTTCGGCGTTGTCGCCGCCGGCGGCGACTGTGAGGGCGGTTTCGGTTTCGGTGTCATTGGTGGGAGGGAGAGCGGATTCTGTAGGGGGGGGAATTTGCTCCGTGGAGCTGGCGAGGTCCGTGTCGGCCATTTTGTATGTGTGTGATTGAGAGAAAGGGATAGCTTGTGGGCAAGCAAGATAAGAGGAAGAGTAGCGGAGGAGAGTGAAGAAAGCGAAAGTTGAGAAGTTCGGGCGGAGATTATGTAAGGCTTGGCATCGCGACGAATTTGATAGCAGAGGATGTTCCCCGGATTTGTTGGCGTTGCTCACCACTCGTGGACTGGCATCTTTTTGATTTCCCATAAGCAGTTTCTTTTGCTTTTTTTGCTGTTTCCTTCGATCTTTTGTTCTTGGGCCGTTTCCCTCCCCGGCGTCGCATACGTTACCAGTTTCTGTTGGAGGCAGTTGGGTCCGCGGGGCTCTTTTAACCGTCAAGATGGTGAATATCACGGAGAAGATTAAGGAGTATGTTTACGGCTCTGTGTGGATCGTGGAGACAATGGATTGGAGTTAACACTAACACCTTCGTCAGGATTGAGGATGAGATGCGCAGGACGCAGAGTAAGTCACGACCACACCGAATAACCTCCAATAATGACCCCGCAGCTAGCTAACTGATAAAACAGAGAACAAGGCCACAGGTACGGAACCAACCTCTTTCCTATGGACAACAACACAGACATCCTGACAACTCACTTTCTAGAGTACCATCTTGGTCTGTTGAAGGGGTAAGTCTACACCCTCCATCCAATCCTCAACCCCAACCCAAACATACTAACCCCACCTCTCTCTCTGTCCTCCAGAAAACTCGCCCGACTACGAGCCCAACTACTAGAGCCCACTGGCGGATCCGGGGGCGGCGGAGCAGGTTTCGACGTCAGCAAGAGCGGTGATGCGCGAGTCGCGCTGGTCGGTTTCCCATCGGTCGGTAAATCGACGTTCCTGAGCAAGATCACCAAGACGAGGAGTGAGGCCGCCGCGTACTCTTTCACCACGCTCACGGCCATCCCGGGTGTGTTGGAATATGGGGGTGCTGAGATCCAGATTCTCGATCTGCCGGGTATTATTGAGGGAGCTGCTGAGGGTAAGGGTCGAGGACGACAGGTCATTTCGGCGGCGAAGGTTTGTCTCCTCTCCGGCTTTCTCTCGAGAGAGGTTCTCAGGCAGAGGGAATTTATACGTTGACTAACTCGCTTGCATCTAGACCAGTGATTTAATTCTCATGGTCCTGGACGCTACTAAGAAGGCCGAACAACGGGCATTGCTGGAGGCGGAATTGGATGCCGTCGGAATCAGATTGAACAAGGATCCCCCGTATGTTGAAAGTGCCTCTTTCGCCCTTCAATTAATTCCCAATCCTGACCAGCGTGCAGGAACATCTACCTGAAAGCCAAAAAGGCCGGAGGAATGAAAATCACGTTCCAGACTCCACCCAAGTACCTGGACGAGAAGATGCTCTACAACGTTCTGCGTGACTATAAGATCCTGAACTGCGAGGTTCTGGTGCGAGATGAATACGGTAGGAGATCACGGCCCGACATCTTGAACACCTGAATCGAAGTACTAACCAATCCAACTAAAGCAACAATCGACGACTTCATTGACGTGATCATGAAAGACCATAGAAAGTACATTCGATGGTAAGATTGTCCTCTACACATCTATATCCTTCGACCCAGCCAAATCTAGCGCATACACTAACGCACCAAAATAAAAAGCCTCTACGTATACAACAAAATCGACAGCGTCAGTCTTGACTTCCTGGACCAATTAGCCCGCGAACCGTACACAGCTGTGATGAGTTGCGAACTGGATCTTGGCGTACAAGAGGTCGTTGATCGAGTGTGGAAGGAATTGCGGTTGGTTCGGATTTACACGAAACGGTACCTCTCCCAAGCCCCCACCTCTTGTCTTTCAAGTTTCTATTTACCCTCTGTATAAATCATGAACAAGATGCTAACACCCCCACAGAAAAGGCGAAGAGCCCGATTTCTCGGAAGCCCTGATCGTACGATACCAGTCGACGATCGAAGACGTGTGCGACCAGGTGCATCGCACGCTGAAGGAGACATTCAAGTATGCGATGGTGTGGGGAGCGAGCGCGAGACACGTTCCGCAACGAGTGGGATTGTCGCATGTTATTGCTGATGAGGATGTGGTTTCGATTGTTGCGAAATAGAGGTAAAGCCGCTCTTTAGGTGTAAAGAGATAAAGAAGTGGGCGGGCGGTCTATTATTAGACTATGGATGTTTAGTACAGCTACCTAGTCAACTTATTGAAAATAGGAATGGTATTGAGTAATGATTTGGTCTAAGGGGGACAGTCTCTACAGTGAGTCTCTTCTACAGTACCTTGAACAATGATGAAAAGGTAAAAAGAGAGTAAATACTACGCAAAAGGCTCAATATGATTGAAGAATATATTCATTCTGGACTACACCTAGTCAATTGAAATGTACGAAACCATTTTACCCAACTCGAGCAGATCCCAGCCCAAACCAAAGAAAACCCTGACGCCATGTACATAATGAATCTCCTGAAATCTTTTAAGCAGCAACGGCGGCAGCAGCAGCAGCGGTGGCGGCAACGTTCTGCATGCCAATAGTAGGCTGCACACCGACACGCTCCTTAGCCAGCAGGTCAACCAGCAGAGGGCTGGGAGTGGTCTCCCGGGTGGGGTGGAAAGCCAGCTGGCTGGTCTTGTACTTGATGACGCTGTCCAGGTAGATGTCAAAGAGGTACGAGGAGTCCAGAGGACCTCCCTTGGCCTCGGGGTGGAACTGGGTGCTGAAGATAGGGCGAGACTTGTGGATCATACCTGATTGTCATTAGCATATATGAATTCGGTTTCAGGTTCAACAAAGATTACTCACCCTCGTTACTAGAGTCGTTCAGGTTGACGAAGTAGGGTTTCCAGTCGGAGGGCAGAGTGGAAGCATCAACGGCATAACCGTGGTTCTGACTGGTGATGTGGCAACGGCCGGTGCTCAGATCCAAAGCGGGGATGTTGTGGGCACGGTTTCCGTACTTCAGCTTGATGGTACGGGCACCGGCAGCCAGAGCCAGCAGTTGGTGACCCAAGCAGATACCAAAGATGGGCACCTGGGAGGTTTCCATCAAGCGACGCAGGTGGTAGGTGGTCGCCTGGCAGTGAGTGGGGTCACCAGGGCCGTTGGAGATGAAGACACCGTCGAAATGGTGAGCGACCTTGTGGATAGGGTAGTCAAAGGGGAAGACGGTAACGCTGGCGCCACGGCTGACCAAGCTCCGCAGGATGTTCTCCTTGACACCGCAGTCCAGAACGGCAACGTGGCACTGAGGGTCGGCGGCAGGTACGTGGAAAGGGGACTTAGTGCTAACCTGGCGGACCAGATGGATCTGCTCCGGGTCGACATAAGCCTCGTCTTGGTCGGCATCGTACTCCTCACCCACGGTGATACGGGCCAGGGAAGAACCCTGCTCACGGAGGTAGGTGACGATGGCACGAGTGTCGACACCCGAGATAGCAGGCACACCCTCCCGAGTACACCACTCGCCCAGACTCTGGACGGCCGTCCAGTGGCTGTACTGCTCGGCAACATCGGCCACAACAACACCAGCGGCCTGGAGGTTAGGAGACTCGAAGTACTTGAGCAGACCGTTCGAGTCCTTCTCCGCCGAGGGGACACCGTAGTTTCCAATCAAGGGCTGGGTGAAGACCAGGATCTGGCCACGGTAGGACGGGTCGGTCAAAGACTCGGGGTAACCGACCAGAGAGGTGGTGAACACGGCCTCTCCGGAGATGTTGGAGCGAGCACCGAAGGACTTGCCGTGGAAAATAGGACCATCTCGGATCGTAAAAGTTGCGCGTTCAGGGACGGCACGCTGTTGACGCACCGTCGCCATAAACCGAGACTGGATAGAGGCATTCACGGAAGGGAAGGCAGAGGCCCGGGCGGGCATGGCCTTGAAGAGTCGAGCGAACATAGTAATATAAATTTAGAGCGATGAGAAAGAAGCGGTAGTGGGTGTTGAGTTCAGTAGTTTCCGGAAGCCTTCCAGATTTGATCCGAGATGTAGTCCTGCACGAGACAAAGTTAGTCATGATGATACAAAGGTTGACTCGACTTGAGCTTTCGTCCAGTATGGGAACGGTATGACATCGGTGGTGGCATGGGCAACTTTACCTGAGAAGTGAAGATGGAATGCAAACGCATAAGCGCGACTGTGGGAGTGCCAGTCACTGAAATAAATAAAGGAGAAAGTAAGTGATTTAAATTGGCATGAAGACGAGTCGATGCAAGTCTGGGGTCAAGGAAGTGTGAGTTGAGGTGAGTCAAGAACGGACGGGGGAAGGAAGAAGGAGAAAGAAGAGCGAGCGAGTCGAGGCGGTCGGGAGATTTAATTAAAATTTACTGCAGGAAAAGGGAAAAGTGCGACTTTCGGCCCGATTGTCGGTCACGTGACCGGGTTCACCGACTTCTTTGGGAGGGAGCCAATCAGGTGACTGTAAGGCACTGCGGGATCGGCGGGAGTCACGGGGCGGTGTTTGTCTGCTTTGTCTGGATTGTCCTATCAGGGCTGAATTAATTCCCATTTGCCATTATTATTCACTAATTGCTTCTATCGGAACGCTATCGATGACTCCTATCAACTGCCTATTCTGTCGAGGAGTACGGAGCACTGTAGAGCGAAGCGAACCTCTGTCTGTTCTTTCCCTATCTTCTTTTCCCTTTCTACCCTTCTCTTCCCACCCAACCCATCGCACTCATTCTTCTCTACTGTCGGTCGGAATGATTGCGAGTCCTGTCCGTCTCCATTGCAGCATGTCGACGCTGCAAGGAGCCTGGCCGATCCCTCGTCCTGCTGATCTCATCTCGCTTGTTCGATGATGCTCGCTCTCAATATGAATATGTGTTTGTCACAGAAACCCATACCCACCGCCACTTTCCCTGTAGCGTCGACGGGGGCCCCGTCCGACCCAAACTTTGGGCCCTGGGTAACTCAAGGAGGCGCTTATTTTTATTTCCATGCGGGCAGTTCTTGCCTTGCTTGAGCCTTGTCCTCTCGGAATCATGTACGCTACTTATAATTTGATGCCGTCCGCATGCAGTGTCTGGTACAGCTCTAGACCCGCATTTTACCAACTCAACTGCATTTCCGAACGGCATGGATCTCATATAAGGTCTTTCCGGTCTGGACGGAATTTCGCGAGGACAAGTTGGGGGCTGGGACCGGGGATGCACACAGGTGCGCGGGTGTCTTAGGTACCTGCTCCACAGTGACTTCACGGTGGTGGATGCAGGTGGATGATCCAGCTTGCCATCAGGCTTCACCACGAACCGAACCCCAGCCGATGATAACTCTCCTTTGCCGGGATCAATTGACTTCGTTACATTGAGAGCTTGGCCGCATGAAAGGATTTCCTCCGACATCCAGGAACAACTGGCACATTCCTATTATGCAAAGTCCTGCAAAGTGCTGTCGCATGCAATGGACGCAGTAGCGGCAGTACTGGCTCAACAACATGCATTGTGGTCCAGCAGGTGACCGGTTTGCCTCGCTGATTTGATGATCTACAGGGCAAGCATGAGTTCATTTCTGGTGAGGATATTATGACATAGCTGGAATGTGGACTGTGTATGACGCGTAACTTATGGGTTGTCCGTCCCTTGCAGGTCATGCGTAGGTAGATATTGTCGAGACAGCTCTATCATATATCATCATTGTGTCCGCTGTCTGCCAGAAGGAAATTGATTTCCATCTGGTACTCCGTAGATACTAGGGCGTAGAGATAAGAAGACAACCAAGTAGTTAATTGAATGTGAGTCCGTAAGAATAACGAAGGGAGCTAATGCGCTTAGCCCGATCGGGCATGGGACCCCGTGCCTGGACTGACTACTCCGTCCTACTCTGAATCTCGGAGTCTCTGACAGACTGACTACTCTGTACTCCTCCCGAGTCTGAATGGCTTCACATCTGATAAGACCCGCCCCTCCCAGCCAAAACCCGAGATGCTCTAGACCATGACCGATCATCAGGAGCCCGCTCGGAAGCGCTCCCGAGTCGCCTGCGTGTCATGTCAATCGCGCAAACGTAAATGCTCCGGCGACCAGCCATGTACCACCTGCTGTCAATTCGGCGTCGACTGCCATTATGATTTGCTGTCGCGCAAGAAGAAAGACGTCAGATCTTTCCGACCACCCTCAGGCTCCGGTAGCATTCTGGATGAACCGATTGCCTCCAAGCCTCAGGACCAGGCCCAGCCCCCAGCGGTCCCTGGGGTTGATCTCAGCTCGCTGGAAGCCAATTCCGGCGCGGCCTTCGTGCGGAGATTAGGACTAAAGATCGACCCGGCCAATGCGCCCCGACTTCATATGTTTGCCTGGAACGTCGGGGCGCGCCATGCGCCGCCGCCGTCAATGCCTCCCTCGTCATCGCCCGTGGCGGTCCCCGTGACGGAGACGCTATCCCAAGATGAGATGCGAGCCCTAGTGGCCATTTTTTTCGAGAAGGTCGATCCGTGCTACGGGTTTCTCGATCGCGACAGCATCCTCCGGCAAGTGAGTCGCCGATGGCTACCTGCCTCCCACGAGTCCGCCCTGCCCTATGGACCGTACGATGCGGTGCTCTGCGGCGTCGCAGCGTTCGGCTACCTCTTCTCCCGCCGCCAGGCCATTCCCACGGAGCTACAGCTGGTGGACACCGCGCGGCTCATCCTCGAGCATCATCTTCCCTCTGAAACCTCGTCCGTCGACATCGTCACCGGCATGGTCCTCCGCGTCGGCTACCTGCGCATGACCGCCACGCCGCACGCCGCCTGGATGGCCAGCTGCTTTCTCATGCACCTCGTCGAGGCCAGCGGCCTGCATCTTGAGCAACTCCCAGACACCACGACCACCGTCCTGGGATTCTCGCCGGAACGCTGCGACCCGGAAACCCGCCGCCGACTCTACGGCATGGCACGACATCTCAACGTCTGGGTCTCTTTCGAGCTCGGACGCACGCGAGTCGTTCTCCACGGGGCTACCTCCCTCTCACCCACCCCACGACCAACCGACTACACGACAGAGATCTTCAACCTGCTCCCCCTCTCAGAGAGCCTCGACCCCAACAAATCCCCCGACACATCGGAGCTCGAAACCGCGCTCGCCAACGTCCTCGACGACATCCACCTCCAACCCCCTTTGATCCTCGCCCAATGCAACCTAATGCTGTGCATCTACCGCCGCCTACGAGCCCTCAACTCCATCATCTCGGGGAAACTACTCGACCGGGTACTCAGTCTCGCGGGGAAAGGCCTCCGCGCCACACGCGACATGGTCGCAGCAATCAGTCCCTGGCATCAGGTCGCTAACGTGCCGTTCCAAATCGTCTGCACGCTCCTGGCGATCGATAATCGGGCTTCGTTGGCGCTGCTGAACGAGGCTATGCGCACGCTTCGGGAGGTCGCCACGGCGTATGATACGGCTGTTATGCGAGAGGCCCATAGTACGGCGTATTTGCTTGTTCTGTTGCATCAGCAGCGGAAAGAGGAAGATACTAGAGCGTTGCGCGATGTTTTAAATACGAATTCTTCTTCCGCTGCCGCGGCGGCGGCGGCTGCGCTTCCGCAGTTTGCCTCTCAGGCTGCGGAGAATCAGCAGCACCAACATCAACAACACCAGCAACAGCCACTTGCGACGGGGACAACGACAGCAACAGCAGCAGGGACAGGAACTGGGACCGAGACAGGAACAACCGAATCCACACATTCCCTAGCCGACTATCCCGGGTTCTCATGGCTTAGCGACATCCTAATCGACATCCCTGGTCTTCAGCAAGTCGATTTGGATAATTTTCTATCGACGGATCTACCGGGTCAGGGCCAGGGACAGGAACAGGGACAGACGCAGCAAGACCTGGTATGATCTTGGTCTTGGTCTTCTACTTCCCCTTCTGCTTTCACTTCCCCTCTAAATTTTTGAGTTCATTTAAAGTGAACCGACTCCACTGAACTACGCCATGTCATGTCACATCGTGCCATGCTTGTCTGATCTATGATATATATGATTTATGTAATGTCTTACGGGTGATATGACTGATGTGCAATGTCTAATTTTAATGCCAACTGATAAATAAGGTCGATCATATATATGTATAAATGCACTGTTAAATATCCATGTAATTTAACTCATGCATTTGATGAATAACAAAAGACAAAGAAATCTTGCCGTAAATAGATTGAACGCTAATCACACACTCTCTTTGCTGTCTCACACAAAAAAACACAATGAAGAAGGCAAATCACTGCGCCTTCTTCCGCTGATCAGCCCTAGCAGTTCCCCTCTGTCCAGTCGAAGAACGAACAACCAACCCCAACCTCCAAAGCACCCACAGCAAACCCAACGTGACGACAACAACAGTGCCCAATTCAATAGTCCTACCCTGGAAGAACCCGTCCTCATTCAATTGCAGAACCGGGACATCCAGATCCTCGACGAGTCGGTGTCTATGATTCTCCTGATCACCGCCCTTGGGATGAGGAGTGAGCTGATAGAACATCGTCCTTGGACCGAACAAGCCCTCCCAGCCTAGATTCACGCGATCGAATGGGTTCGTCCCCATCTTGGTGCCTTCTTCCGTGGTGCAGGCCCAGAAGACGACGGGCCAGGGCACCGAGGCCGTTCGGTATCCGGTTTCCGAGGGGCGCAGATATCGCAGATGGAGCGGGATGGTCACGTTCCAGTCCCCCTGTTGGTCTTGGATTTGGTCTGCTTGGTCTGGGGTGGCGAGTTCGAGTAACCAGTTCGAGCCCCAGGGCGGGACGAACCAGTCTGGGGCTTCGAGGTCTGTTTCGCCCGCCACGGCGCGGAGGGCTTTGAGGTGATGGGAGTTCAGGAAGAGCGGGTCTGTGGTGGCGAGCTGGTACTTGTCGCCGAAGATCGTTGACGGGAGCGTCAGGTATGTGTGGAGCGCGCAGGTTGCGTCTGCCGGGGCCGGCGGGGGTTCTAGCCCCGAGCGAGGAATGGAGATGGTCATTGTAGGATGCAAGCCTGTAGGAGCGGGAAACGAGACAGAGTATGTCGCCTCGTTAGGGAGCGAATGATGGCGAGAAGGGAACGAGAACAGGGTAGGTTCTGGATAGACAGTCAGCTTAACGAAACGCCTTTTCTCCTGCATGCATCAATACAGCCGGAAAAAAGTAGCAGTATAAACATACTCAATTTATCATCCGACCCAACAACTCCCAATAATCCACCCATCTTAATCTCCTCCGGCTCGACGGCCTTATCGGTGCTCAGAAGCCCAACTTCGACCTGACCGGCCCCGGCAACTGGTTTCCGGATTTGTTCCGTCCATCCCCCGTCCGGAGAGCGAGACCAGTACCCCGTTAACGTCAGTGCATGGGAGATACTATCGTAGTTGATATCGAGTGAGTCCGCGGAGGCCAACGACGCCGCCTGACGGAGACATTCGTCGGAGCCTGACCCGACACAGAGGTTCTTCTGAATATAAGAGATGAGATTATCGAGCGAGGGAAGCAATGCGTGGTATTGATATGCGGCGGTGGCTGCGAACCGCGTCGAGAGGACGGGGGGTGTGACAAATGAAGTCTGTATACCAAGACAGGGTCATTAGTTTGTGTGCCTCCATAACCCACAGCAGTCTCGGGAAGAAAACCAACCTCGGGACTCGAGCACTTCAATCCATCATCAAACACCTCTTTTAACAATGCACATAGCGAGTGTCTATCGGGACTACTCAATCGGTTAGCCATCAAACCAAGTCCAGGAAACGAACATGAATAACCCCCAACGCCAACCCCACCGCCAAAGAAAAATCAAAGAGAAAGAAAAACTCACGTCTCCCCGCCTCCCTCCCTCGGCGTCCACAGCACATGCAATCCGGGCGCCACACGACTCGAGAACGGCGTCACAGCATCAAAGACCTCCTCGCTAGCCCACCGAACATGTAACTGGTGCGATTGTTCCAATGCATTCCGAATCTAGAATCTCATAGTCACAGATTAGCATCCCCCAAGCAATCAATCAATCAATCACATCCCACAGGGAACCAGAAACAATACCTTCTCCTCCCCAACTTCCTCAATACCCAAAGTGACCCTCTCCTCACGAGCAGCGAGCACCTGGTGCACGGAAAGCGCGTCTTTAGATAACTGGGCCTGGTTGAGGTCAAAGGGTGAGTCGGGACGTTGAACGAAGGTGATTCTGCGGCGCATTTTCCTTGAATCGTTCGCTGGCTCTTGCGGTGAGGGGGTTTCAATTAATAGAGGTTGAATCGGTAGATAATGAATATCGGAGGGATTGGTTAGGATGTGGAAGGGCAGGGGGGTGGCCTTATTAAGTAGCCACTTTCTCTGTGCTTCGTAGATTAGCAGAGCTGGCTGGTTGGATTGTTGCGGAGAAGAGAGCTGCGACGTGCGGAGCGGAGGTCATTTGTACATGCGACAGTATTGTTGTTGTCACGAGGAGCGATAAGATAAGTCAGATGCTCGGGCTAGTCTGGTTTGGGTTTAGCTTGGGGTTGCGGAGGTCTGTGCTTAACTACCCGTTTTACTCAGTTGTTCAGTTGTTCAGTATTCGAGGAATTGAAACTTTTACTGCCAAGCTCTACAAAATAGAGTATCAATCTCAACACCACAATCATCATCATCAGTGATCATTAAAAACGCCATATAAAAAGAGCAAAGCAAAGGCAAAACCCGCCAACCGCTCCCTGAAAAGAAAAACGCCATCAATGCTAAGAGGTATAATCCACGAAATTCAGAAATCAATTCGGAAGCACATCCTTCAGCACATCCTTCTGTTCGCTAGTCAAGCTCGTCGGGAACTTGACATTAACCCGAACGATCAGGTCGCCTCGCTCGTTGGGTTTCTTCGATATCGTCATGCCCCAGCCTGGATACCGCTCTTCGTGGCCGGGCTGCGTCGGTCCTGGCTTGGCGACTCTGATCGATTTGCCGTCGATGGTGCGGACGATCCGCTCCCAGCCCGTGAGAGCTTCCTTGAGGGTGAGGTCGACGGTGGTGATGAGGTTGTCGCCGTGTCGTTTGAAGTTGGGGTTTGATTTCTGTATAGATCGTTAGTATTTATCCTCCATAAGACTGGCTGGATTGGATTGAGAGATAACCTACCTCTGTAACGATAAGATGCACGTCCTGGCGACCACCTTCTTCTTGGTCGCCCACGCCGCGGTACTTGATCTTCGAACCCGTCCGCAGACCAGGCTTGATGTTAGCCTCCAGGGTCACGTCCTGAACGGTCCGCTTGCCACTAGCATCGAAAGCCTTGCTCTTAACCGTGACCTTCTTGGTAGTGCCGCGCATCAGCTCCTCCAAGGTCAGCGGCAGCTCCTTCTCCATCACAGTAGGCTCAGGCGGCGGGGCGCGCCGAGAGGACTGCCCGAAGCCGCTAGGACCACGACTCGACCGGAAACTCCGACCACCACCACCACCTCCTAGCCCGCCGCCGAGCATCGAAAAGATATCGTCGTCGTCCATGCCACCCATTCCACCGCCGCCGGCCTTGGCGAAGTTTTTGAAAATATCGTCGGCGGAGCTGAAGCTGAAGCCGGATCGGCCGCCGCCCCCGGGACCCGTGGAGAAGTGGAAGGTGCGGGCTCCGCCGCCACCGCCGCCGCCAGGCATGCCTCCGAACGAGAATCCTCCGGGCATGCCACCGTCGAACGGACTACCTCCTGCGCCGCCGGCGCCACCACCGGGCGACGGGGGAGGACCACCGCGCAGGAGATACTCGAGGCCGAATTGATCATAGACCTTGCGCTTTTCGGGGTCGGAAAGAACTTCATAAGCTTGAGAGACCTCTATTCATAGCAAACACGTTAGCCATCAATGCCATTAATAGTCAAAAACCAACACGGGGATAGGACAACATACCCTTGAACTTCTCCGACGCAGAGGGGTTATCTTTGTTCTTATCCGGATGGTACTTCAACGCGGCCTTCCGGTAAGCTTTCTTAATTTCATCCTGAGACGCCTCAGGTTTGATGCTCAAGGAATCGTAGAGTTTTGTTTCGGCGACCATTGTGTATTATTGTGCGAATGATCGTTTGCGTGCGGGGTGCAGGGTCGATTAAAGATGTCGGGTAGGTACTTTAGGTGGCAGAAAAGCAAGATCAACGAAAACGCTAATTGGAGGAACCCAATGGGTATGAACGCTGGATCCGCAAGTAAATAAATATGACAGGTAAAAGGTGCAGGTCCAAAAGTCACCCGGGGTAGCGAAGACGAGGGGGGGGGAGGAATTCCAGTTATGATCCGGGTTGTGCAAACAGGGAGTAAGCTGGTTGGAACTCGAATGACGTAGAAGGTTCGCGGGGTTAAAAGGGACCTTGTCAAGATCCAGGTGTCGTGGTATACTGATCGGGGATATATAGTAGGATATGGCGTGACAGGAGAGGATCGAGATTGATCGAGAGGGAGAGAGAGAATGCAGGAGAGATGAGAAACGAATCAGCGAAGGACGAGAAGAAGACGAGAGGGGCGATGGAAGTATGAAAGGGCGGCTTTTTCAGGTGACGCCAGCCAGTCCGGATGGAGCCTGGGAGCCTGGGGAGCCTTGGAAATGTGACGTGTGACGTCGCTTGACCGCCGGCCCAGAGAAGGTTCGAGAAGCTTCGATTCGCTGCATCAGGAGATGCATCGGTCATTCCTGAGGGATTCAATTCTTACTCTATGCAGGAGTCCTCCGGCCTCTATTCATCATGATGACCCTACGTAATATCGAAAATCCAGAAAAGGAGCAATTCATCGTTTAGCCTCAAAACAAGGCTCATTTAGTCGCTAATAGAGGGCATTAAAAAAATCGGGAAACACAAATCTTCCTTTCTAGTCAACCGGCAAAGATCTTTAGCTTCTGATCCCAGCCGCCCGTTGCGATGACACAGCGCATATCGACATGACCCTCCTCGCCGCCCTCCGCACCGCCACCGTCAGTGCCCTGGACGATCTTCGCGACGCCCGGCGCCCATTTCAGACAGGTGACAAAGCGGTCGTGGGCCTCGATCTTCTTGACGCATTTCCCTTGCTGGCTCAAGTCCCAGCATCGCAACGTCTTGTCGTCCGCCACCGACAGCAGATACTTCCCCCCGGGGTGGAACACCAGCGCCTGCACCCAGCCGTCATGACCGCTTAACGTCAGGAAGCAGGTCCCGCGAGCATCCCACAGTTTAATCGTTTTGTCACGCGATCCAGTCGCCATGAAGTCCCCGCTTGTTGACGGGCGCTTGCCGAGCCCCGCCAACGGGGCCAGGAACGGGAATGCCGTGGCCGGGGCAAACGCACAGCATTCGTTGAAGTTCTCATGGCCGAGCAACGTCTGCTTGAGTTCCGGATTGGAGAGGCTCGAAATGTCCCACAGGCGGGCCGTCATGTCGTGCGTCGACAGCAGAAACTTCCCGTCATACGACAGACTGATATCCCGCACCCAGCCGGCATGGCCGTTTATCGTCCGCACGCAGAACCCAGTCGTCACGTCCCAGACTCGTATGTCTTCGTCTCGACTAGCACTCAGCAGCAGGTCGCCGGAGGGCATAAACCGCACCGCGCTCACGATATGGTCGTGGCCTTGTAACGTCCGAATATTCTTATAGTCGTCTGTCGGCTTCCACAGCTTGATCGAGAGATCGGAACTGCAGGACGCGAGAAGGACGTTATCCCGCCGACCGCCGTAGTCAATATCCCGCACGGCTCGCGTATGACCCTTCAGCGTGCGCTCCAGCTCGCCGAGCTCCCAGTCCCATATCTTGATTGTACAATCGTCCGAACCGGAGGCAATCGAGGTGAAGGAGGGGTGGAAAGCAACGCAATTTATGTTCTCGCGGTGCGACTCTAGCGAATAGCGGGCGGTGCTGGGCAGCCACGACGACGGGTCTTGCTTGCGGCGTAAACGGGAGGCGGGCGTTGTGTTTTCTAACTCGGTTCGTAGTTCTCCGTTTATCGACTCCAGCTCCATGATCTGTTCCGAAAGTCGCGATTAGAGGTTATGCGGGGGTTTGCCATGCGGGAGGTAGAGCTGGGGTAGGACTGGACATGTGGGATCTGAAAAGGGCAGATATAGATAGATCGTATAAGATATACCTTTTTTTGTAACCGTGCAATGCTCGTCCATTTTCTCTCTAACATCCCCTCGTACTTCTTCGCGGTAGTCGTACTAAACACATCTTCCCCGAAGTTCACCTCTTTTCGCAGAGCCGCGGTGGTATCCGGTAGGTCATTTGCGATTAAGTACGCTATCATAGCCTTATGACTAGCCCGAAACAACATTAGCCTGGCCCAAGAAGCCCCGAGACAATATGGAATGCCACTCACAGTTCATCGGCTTGTCGGTCGGTCAATGAACGAGCCATGGGAATGTAGGGTAGGTAGGTGGGGGGGAGGTCGGAATGCCTAGTAGGGGATGATGGACGGACTGCCCATAAAAACTCAGGGAATGCGGCGAGGTGGAAGGAGGAAGGATGGCAGGCAGGAAGGACTAGGAAGGAAAGGCGACACTTCGAAAATAGTTATCTTCGGCTGGCAATGATCGTTGAAGCATCATCTCTTCAGGACAACCAGCAGTTGGGTCAAAACAAACAGCGCGATCAAGGTTATGCCGCCCGCCGCCAGCTGTGGTCGTAGCCATTCCTCTTGCGCCCCTGATTGGCTGCGTCGGCTTTATCCTATTCCGTCCGCCGACCCGTCTGGGAGCCTGAGGCAGCAATGAGCCCTACTTTCACTACCGTAAGTGTTGGGGAGGATCTGCCGAGGTATTTCCATCTGGTGAATGAATATGCATCAATGCTCTGTATTTACTCTATCTTGGCTATTGACTGATCAATACTCCACATGCAACCGCTTCGCCCCCCTCTTCTCAACCCACTACGATATAATCCTCAATCACCGCCGTTCCATTCCTCACCCGCTCAACCTGCTCGTCGGTGCACGTGCTCAGCGACAAGATGTAGCAAGTCGGCGCCGGGTTAGCAGGCACCTCGTTGGTAATATTCCATGTCGACGAGGGCCCCTCACTAGAATACTCGTGGTTCGCCGCCGTTGAGACCTTGCCGGTCGCGATGTCCCGGTTGAACAAGGCCCGGTGGAAGATTTCGTACGCCGTCTGCGGTTGATACGCGGGCACCTCGTGGCCGGCCTGGAAGACGCGGGTGAACGAGAAGTTTCCGTGCTGGCGCACGCGACCGCCAACGTACGTCGCGTTGGTCTGGAGCGGCGCGTAGCCGGCCGACCGGAACAGATCGGCCTCGGTATAGTTCACCTGCAGACTGACCTCCTCGCCCCCGTTCCACGGGCACGCGTAATCGCGATCCCCATATACCAAAGCGACCTTGATGCCGGACTCCAGGACGTAGGCGATGTCCTCCAGATACCCGCGCACGTCAGACCTTGGGTAATCACCGGTGGCATCAAACCCGTTATAGACACTATCGATGGATTCGGTGAAGTTGACGGGGACGCCGAGTGCCCCTTGCACCCAGTGTTGGCTCAGATATCCTAAAAAGGACGAGGGTGGGAACGGATCCGGGTTCAGGTGTGCGATGTCATAATAACCCCGTCCGGAGAACAGCTGATACGGTCCTTCCACTTGATTGGAACAGTAATCGTTGGCGTCCTTGCAGGCGGCATTGACCGTTTTGTTGTTCCCGTACATCTTCGGGTCGCCTTCGGCCGCAAGGGAACGACATTTGGTGATCAGGTCCTTGCAGCCGCCGGGCTTACTCCAGGCGTCCATCGCTCTGTCGAAAATGGTCTGGTTGATGGCCTCAATGCCGTAAGTATTGTTAAACGCCATCTCGGGGTACCCGGGCGCCTGGACTAGCAGGTCGATGCAGCCGTTGATGATTCCCAGCGTGTCCAGGTGAATGTAGTGGGCATCGAAATCGGTAGATATGGATCCGTCGGCAATCTTCTGGTTCTGTTCCTGGAAGAAGGACGTGAACGACGGACCATACCGACCGCCGTACGACTCGGTCCAAATACTCACCCGGTCGTCATGGGGCTTGTAGTGAGGGAACTCGGAGAACCAGGTCTGCGCAAAGTGCCACAGCGCTCGGGCAGCATTCTGCGTGGTGTTGGCGCTGGCAGACTGGTTCAGACTGGGGAACGTGCCCACGTAGAAGGTGTTGTTCTGCTCAGGAACCTCGCCGTCCGGGAACGGGGACACGTCCATCTTGCCTGTCAGCCGATCGAGCGTGCCATTGGTGGCCGTGTCGTAACTGAAGCCGACCTGGTTCGGCTGGTCGATGTACAGCATGTTCACGTAGTTGTTCCAGGACCAGGGGTTCAGCTCGGTGGAGTTCGAATCGGCGTTGACAATACAGGGGCCGTTCTCCTGCATCAAGCCGATCATTGATGAACTTCCAGGGCCTCCGTTCATCCAGATGGACAAGGGCGCGTTGATGGGATCATTTCGCGATTCGAAGAACCAGAAAAAGGTGTTGATGGGGTAATCCTGATCCAGCGATAGATCCTCTAACGTGCCGGGAGGCAGATGAACGTAACCAGAGTAGGACTTGACACCGGGGGTCGTCTCACAGATACCAGGCTACAGATTCATTAACGGTCAATCAATATCAATTCCAACAACACGAGCCGATCATCCGAAAATAGATCAAAATACGTACCTCTTTGTACGAGATCTTCACCCCCTCCTGATGCTTTGACTCGACAACCTTCACGCCCTCGGGGGTCGGCGGGAAATATTGACCCGCAACGACAGCCGCCAGGCCGAGAATGAAAGCAAGCGAAGCAGACGACATTGAGATGGCTGAGCCTAGAGACGCAATTGTCTAGGTCAGGAAGTCGGGAGGAGCGGGGGGAGTGAACAGAAGAGGGGAAAGGAATGCGGCGCCTTTTTAAAGCAAGTCGGGAATTAGGGCCACCGCAATCAGCGTAGGATTAACTCGGTACTCCGTGGGTGATAAGCACTGAAGGCCGGAGGTTAATCCTTGCTCCTTGCGTGAGGGGAGAGTCGATTGGCGGGGAGACCGTCGATCGTTACATCGGGCGGGGATCCACTCCAGTTGGTGTAGTGCATAGAAATAAGAGCATGAGAGTGGGTTGGAGGAGAAGAGAAGTAGAGTTGGTCTGTGATGAATTATGGACATAGAATACGGGGTAGAAGGAATTGAGGTATTCAATTTACACAATTCCGGCTAACTCGGAGTTCCTTTTGCCAAGACACCTTAGGTATACTATATATCCTGCGGCAAAGTAAGTACGTACGCTGTGCTTGTAGCTCAATAAGATTATATTGAAAATGGCACCAAGAAAAAAAAATACACCGTCCTACGACCCAATTCCATGGACACCTCCTTCCTAGCATTCTATTGACTTGCTTCGCCGGCTCACTTGATATAGGACAATCAGGCAAGACCAAACAGAGCAATCTTCCACATCTATAGCAACAGCACGTAGTGAAAGGCAAGAGCAATGGCCAGGGAAATTACAACCCAATTGTATCCTCCTATAGACCACCAACGATACATCCATCTGTATCCAATCTCAACTCATTCCATATCAACTACCTTATTCATACATCAACTATCAAACGGCAGAAGCCACCCAGCCAAAGAAAGTCCATCTCCAGACAGACCCATCCTCATCCCAACAAACAAAATGGACCCCGAAAGAGCCCGCAATCTCCTGCACGAGATTAACAATCTGCTGGCCATCCAGATCCCCTTGCAAGATCGCATACAAGCCCAACAACAACAAATCCAGGTGCTCCAGGCGAACTTCCACGCCCGAGAGTACCGCGCACATAGAAACAACCAGCCCGGGCCAACGCATGACGAAAGATTCCGGTTTGACGTGAACACGCATACGCTGATAACCTCGAATCAGAGAAAACTTCAGCGGTCGCACAATATCAGTCAACGAAGGGCGCAACTTCGAAACCAGATGCAAACGGCAGGAGCACCGGAGCTAGATGACGAGACGGCGTGGTTTTGGTTCTGCCTGACGGTGTGGTCTTGGTTCTGCCTGACGGTGAGAATTCGGTCGTTCTGGGTGACTGACCTGATCGTGAGGTTCTGGTTTCGGTTTTGGGGTGATCACGGGCTGTTCGGCCATTGGATTGTGCTTTATCTTTGCGGTCTCTTTCGGAGGTTTTGGGATGAATTGCTTCATTACATTGAGCTTATTTGGCAGCTTGGTGCTGTTTTCTAGAGAGGATGGAGCTGGTAGAAGGTAACAAACATACTCCTATTGTGTTTTGTCTTTGCTCAACCTGGCTGATTCCTGAAGGCCAGGAACTATTAACGCCACTCGATTGGATCTGCATGCATCTGCTGTCCTCATTAATATAGGACCTCGATGTCCAGAGCCTCCGAAGTAATACTATGTGGTTGGACTGTTGGATATTTTCTTTGATCAAGTCAGAAAGACGTTCTTTTTTCTTATGCATCAACGTTCGCAGTGAATATCAATTGCCCTTCCGAATTTAACGCAATGGGATATGATTATTTTCAAAACAGAGCCTGGCGCCTTGCCCGGTCGTATTTAACGGTAGTATAGTGTAATATGGTATATTCTTCATCATCATCCCGCCCAGCAAAATAACGAAAGATCCAGGCGCCAAGGTATTCCATGCCAAAGAGAAATCCCAATCCAATCCCACAACACGCGCCGATACGCTAACAAAAGAAGAGAAGAGAACAAAGATAGATACAACACAGCACAACACAACACAACACAAATTATAACAGGGAAACGACCAGATCAGATGATATAGCCATCTTATATAACCAAAGCATGTCCAAGAGATAGCGCCGAGATCAAGACCGAAACGATGACAGGTAGTAAGACAAGACAATAGTGGATATGGATAGAATGATAAGTGACGAAGTTGACAATGGTACATGCATGTGGTCAGAATATCAGGTCGTCGTCCTATGGACAGAGAAAAGGTGAGTCTCGAGGACGGGCGGGACTATTTGCGAGGGTATAGAAGAATGCAATATATACAGAAAGAAGGCGGAGAAAAGCAGGAAGGTGCGAGACTGGAATCAAAGGTCTATACAGCTTGAGGATGATGGACGGAGGTGGTAGCGGCGGGAGTAGTGATGGTCTCAGAATCGTTCTCCGTGATGGTCTTGGTGGATTCCAGGGGTGCGTCATCGGTGGAAGGGGCCTCGATGGGATGATCGGTTTTCGACGAAGCGATGTCAGAGATTGAGGCGTCCTTGTTGGTGCTGATCTCGGTGTCGGAGGCACGGTCGGATGAAGGGGCACTGGATACGGAATGGAAGTCGTCTCGTTCGGGGGAAGTGCGACGGAACCGTCCCGAAGTGTCGGATCGCTTGGACGAGAGGCTGGAGGTATCGTTGTTGGGATGCAGAGGGAGTTCGGTGAGCTCGTCGACCGATGCTAGTCCGGAGGTGGATGCCACGGAGCGTCTGCCATCGGGAGACGAAGGGACGGAGGTGGGTGAGTTTGGCGTTGAAAGGGAGACGGGAGCTCGTTGAGGGTTTCGCGGGGGAAGAGCGGGAGGAGCGCGCTTGGGAATCGTCACGAGTCGGGCGCGGGTGAAGGTGGGAGACTGGCCTCGAAGTTCGGCGGGAACCGTGGGATCTTCCATGGACGCCGGGGAAGAGGCGGCGCTGTCACGCTTGGTGATGGTGGCACTGCTGACCTCATGGACCTCAAAATCGTCGTCGTCCAGGAGATCCTTGTCGTCGTCCTCGTGGTTGTCCCGGTCATGCTCAAGATGATGGACATCTTGTTCTTTCCGCTGCTCGGGGATGATCGTGTCCCAGCGGTTCTCCTCGGTCTCCCACGGGGTGGACCGGAAACGATCTGAAAAATCGCGGTTACTTCGGGACGATGCACGACTGACGGAGGTAGGCGCGGTGGGTGGAGCGACGTCGGTCTGGGTGCCACGATCCATGCTGGCATAGCTCTGCACGCTGGCTCGCCAGCTATTGCGAGGCGAGCTGTCGACACTGCGTCGGAAGGTGGCAAAGACGGGACTGCTGGGACTGGGCTTGAAGTCAAAAGCTTCGACACTGGGCCGCGTCCTCGTGCCGGCTTCACGGATGAAGAGTCCCTCCGCTTCTAGGGCTTTGACGCCGAACGGATCGGGGTCGTCTGCAGCTGGGATGCCGAAGGTGTGTTCCGCCGGTGTGAAGTCTGCGTCACCAGGCGTTTCTCCCGGAGGAGGGACCAGGCTTTCGTCTACATCGGAATCACCTTGCGCAGCCTTGATCGTCTGGATAAGGGTCTTGATGGAGGCAGGCGGGGATTTCGCCTTGCCTGCGAGGATGTCCGTTACTGATATTCGCTCGCCGAAGAATCTCTCGTTCTCATCGGTTCGCTCGATGATGATGGTTCCGTCCACTTGCACACCCGCATAGAGTCCGCGGCTCTTCATATAGGTCCAGATGGGAGCCTGGCGTTTATGAACCTCCGACTCGAGGACGCCGCCCATGCCCACCGGACCGGCCGATGCGCTCACTTCTCCTCCCAGTGTGCAGCGCACCTTCTTGAAGGCCTCCAACGCTTCGTATGTATTGATTACGACCACGCAGTCGTAGATGTCAACCCCAGCCAGGAAGCCGACACCCGCCGTATGCAACATGATACCGGAGGGCGGACTCCATTCGCCCGTTTCGGGGATTCGAGCCAGAAGCACACCACTGCCGCCAGAGCCACTAAGCCATAAGCCAGTGCGCATGGTCGTGAAGATCGCGAGACCTTTTGCTTGCTGAATGACCTGCGTAGGAATCTTTTTGATCACGCGCTGTTTGCCTTTTGGTCGATCGAGTTTGCTGGACCTTTTGCTTGTGGCGCTTTCCGTGCTCTGGCGTCTGGTATCCTCCTCGGCATAGAAGCCATCCTTGCAGAAGCTGCGCAGAATGCGGGCAGCTTTGTCGCTTTCTTTGTCGAGAGTCATGGGCCAGAAGGCCTCGGCTCCCACCCGATAGGACAACCGGTTTACCGGATCACCGAGCTTATCGAGCTGGTGCCATGCCTTGTCGAATCCCTTCTTGGAGGTGCCTTTCGTCTTTTCCCATATGGAAGGCATTGCGACAAACTCAAAAATCCGTCGTCTTGCTCGAGGATCGACGAAGGTGAAACGAAGCAGACAAAAGAGTTCTATAGGACCCAAAGGCCCCTCTCAGGCACGGTGAAGGGGCAAACCAGCAGACCTATAACCGGCAGAGTGAAATCGCAGGACGAAGGAAAAGCGACGGAAACAGTAAACATGCGACGGACGGATCTGCACTCAATTTCTTAATGCGAACGTGAGAATGCTGGAGGTGAGACAGAAAACGGTTGCTGACACAGCCGAGGAATGCGCCCCCAAAACACCGTAGGAATGCTCGGGAGAAAGAAGTAGAAGGAAGTAAAAACGGGGAGCTGCAGGGGTAAAAACCGTTAGATTGGATCAGGGGAATTTTCTTTTTTTTAAGAGAGGAGAAAAAAAAAATATTGAGGCTACATCGTTGGGCAGAGAGATTATAAGCAGAGGATCATCGATCTCTCGCACACCCTCCGTCCGATCCGTGTTCCAGACCCTCCGGGGAATGGGTGGCAATTAAATGAGACCCGAGGGAAATACGCAACGAGACGGAGCCCAACCGTGGGTCAACGGTCGAACCAAGGAAAAAAAGAGAAGAAAAGAAAACCAGCTTACCTTGCAGCGGGTTAGTTTGACGACATCAGAGTTTGAACCCTCCCGATCCGATGGGGATAGCAAGGCAACAGGGTTTGAGTAAGGCGCGGCCTGTAGAGAAGCGGGGATAGGGTCAAGGGGAGAGAGAGAAAGCGATGGTTTGGGATGGTTTACAAGATGCGAGCGAGGGATTCGGAGTCTATGTACGCAGTCGAGAAGGGGGAGAGAGCACGAGATATAGAAACGAGGCCGGTTACAGAAGCAGAGAGAAAGGAGAAAAGAAAAGAAAAAGAAAAAAACAACACCAAGGGAGAACGACGGAGCGATGGATGCAGGATAAGGATATAAGATTTTGGATTTGGAGGGGGAATTAATTAAGCAGATGCATGGCATGCAGGCCGTCAGCTAAAATCCATCCTAGTGGAGAGCTGAAGGGAATCCGCCACGGCTGGCTCGGATGGGCATTGCTGGGGAAGGAAATTACTAGTACGGAAGAGGAGGAGTAGTATGTAAAGGGTGGAGGTTGAAGAGAGGAAAATGAAAAGAAAAGGAAAGGAAAGATCAGGACGAGAAGAGGGAAAAAAGAAAAGAAGAAGCCGCCAAGCAGGTGACGAGTAGAGATGGCATCATCGTCGCTGCAGGATTCGGCCTGCCATCGTTGACTTACATCTGCCTACATCCGCATGACAAGTCGGTCTAAAAATCTTGGTGACCTGATGGAGTATCTACTCCCTATCCAGGATGTCTATACTCTATAGATTACTCTGTAAAACTGTTCCAGGGAAGCAAGAAAGGCCATTGTTGCGATCAATGGAACCACATACTTCGTAGTCATTGATTAGTCTCATTGCCGACGAGTCGATGACGTCGGTGCCCGACAAACCATTCATGATTAAATTAATTAATTAATTAGTAATGGAAGAGCGATGAAAAATGAAAAAATAAAGAAAAGAAATAAGAAAAAAATAAAATACAATCCATCTCAACCGGACTTCTCGCCCTTTCTCCCCCTTCCTCTGCCTCTCTCCACTTGCCCTGCTTTTCCTTCATCCCATCCGGCAAGATCCATCGGATGCATAATAGATGAAAATCCCCATCTGACACCTCCGATTCTCTCGCGCCCTTTCAGCCCTGGACCCGGTCGGGATTGTCGCCCGTCCTTCCTCTTCCATCCCTTCGTCCTTGACAGGTCACTTTGGAGGTTCTACTTCGCCTTCGCAGGGATGAACTGGAGCGTCGCTCCCCTTCCGATCGGGGGTTGTTGAGGGAACTGCCGGCCGAGATGGAATTAAATTAACCTTTCTTCCTTCTTCGCACGAACGCGTCCGATTGGGAGGGTTCCTGGCATCTATCGAACAGTCTCACTCTTGGGACCTCTTCTAACTTCGATACCTCTTTCTTCTGTGCAACCCTCGGATTTCACATACTGCAGTTAATGGCACGAGGTCTGTAGGATCTCGCTTACTGTTGTCCCCAGTAACTGCTCAATACTCTGGAACTACTCCGTAGAGAAGTGTTCACTTCGGGATAGCTGATGTCATTCCCTCCTGGGAAATTTCGTCGACTCGGACTAGAAAAGTCTAGGCGGAAATCTCTCTCCACAGTCGATCCGGTCATTTTTAGCAACGACTAACAGACTCACTAACGACCTAATTTCTTAACTGCCGTGCCCTAATCTTTTTTTCCTTTTTCAGGCACCGTCATTCATCAATCATCATCCTTTGCTCCCGGTCTTTTTTATTATTATGTAATTCTCTTTTTAAATGCGTTCTTTTAGCTCTCTTTGGCCATCCATCAGACACTAAACCCCGACAAGCAACTAGTCTAGCAGATCACTTACCATAATATATTGTCCTGCATCGCAATCCTTCACGATCCCTGTCCAAACAATATATTATCAGGATCGGATACATCGTCCTGCATGCGTTCCTCGTCCATGGCACGAACTAATCCTTGCCCGTCCTGTCGATTCGTCGCAGCTAACGCCATTTGAAACCAAGCCCCTGTTCAACTAGGCTCGACCAGACTAGCTCGTCGCCATTTTTTTTCTGGTTTGGTTAATTAATCTAAATTGTCTGGACACCTAACTACACGTACTCACTTTCTGTACTTCGTAGTTGATCCTTTTCCTTTTTTATTTTTCCTTCTCTCTCTCTTACAGTCGACGTCTCACATTTCAATAGCCGATCATGACAGTTGGGATTGCCGAGGGTCGGAATAGTTCGATCGATCGAATTTTCACGACCAGGTTCGGCACCGCCCTAGGGTCAGGGGCAGCTTAGTACGGAGTAGTTGAGTCGAAACCATCTAGAAACAACTGTCGTGAACCCCAAAACACCGAAAGGAAAGAGACGGTGAGCATTTACTCCGTACATACCTACCCAACATAGCACCGCCACTATATCTATCGAAGCTCCGGCTTCATTCAGGTCGCCACCAGTGGCTGTGGTCATCTATCTACTCCATAGAGATCACCCAGACGGACCGATGATAAGGTTTGAATCTTCTGTGCAAACACTGGCACGAGAATCTGCTACCAACGCCACCATGCTTTGCTATCTCGCTATGGATACTCATGTACGGATCCAGATGTGTGAAGGATATGATGTATCCGTTCTGAACTTATACTAGTTTGCTAACTAGTTGATCACTTGACTAGTTATAGGACACGATTTCCGAATCCCTACTCCGTATCTCGCCCGCGATCTTTTCTCGGAGCCGGCCCGGACTATGCACGACTCGGCCAGACGCAGATAGGCACAGCCTCACGGGGTTGGGCTAGTTGCATACACACCGTGGCCTAGCGGCTAGTCCTCCGTATCCACTGGAGAAGCAAAGTTGTATGAGGATGAACGGGGTGCATATCGTAGCGTGGCGACTAGAACTTGTCTCGAATATTCGGCTCTTAGCACCTGACTAGCTCGTATACCTGTGTGCAGACGTCTTCCCCGGTCCATTATTGGACTAGAGTATACACTCTACGGTGGCTAGTTTGACGCCGACCCCGCGGATGGCGGACATCTATTGTTTGGATGTCAAGGAGATTGGTTGGCCGGGGTTTGCGGAAGCATCTTGGGGTTTGAGGCTGAAATTTCAAAGGAGGGGCATAGTACCTACTTATCGAGTCATGCTATTCGATCTGACTGGTGTCTGAAGGTATGATAGTCTTGGTTCGTAGAGAATGGAAGAATGGAAAGTAGCCAAGGCCTATTTCGGTCTAGACCATATATATATATCTATCTAGATCAGCTGCTACCGGGAAAATAACAACCAAAATCACCAGGAAGGAGGTATCCAATAATCTCTTCCATTATTCTCCAGTATCAGGGTCCTCGAACTTGTCCGGACCCCCAAGTATCCCATCATCTCCCACACCCCAATTCCCATCCTCGACCCTTTGCGCCTAGTTTTCCAGCACTTTGTATATCGGCACATCATGACCACGATTAAACCCAATTCCCTGCCCCTGATAACGATCCGCCTGATCACAGGAGCGATCAATCCCGTCTCGTGCTATGGGCTCGCCTTCACTCAAACCCGCCCATCCATTTCCCCCCCAACCTTAAACGGAAGAATGAGAATACACCCATCCGCGAAGGGCGACCAGCTCAAAGCACAGGTTGTGTACAGTCCTATGCGCACGATGCTTCTGAAGTGCGGCGGCCATCGTACCAAGTCTACTCCATCTATAGGGAATATCAACACAGGCTGTGAGCTTTCTAAATCCTTTTTGGTGGTGCCTTGGCTGTACCATGGTTCTGTCTCTATGTCTTCGGCGACAGAAAGGCGACGAGACTCGTCGTCATCGTCGTCATCGTCGTCCTCGCCTTCGTCTTCCTCACCATAGACGGACAGTGCGATATGTGTCGGTGCCACAGTGCTAATCTTTCCATCGTCAATGGCCTGGATATAGGCGTCAAGGATAACCTCTAACGATTTCCCGCTGTCTTCACTCTCAAGAGCTCGTTTCGCAGGAATTTCACTAGGTATGGATCAAGATTCTTTTCGAGTTCCTCTGATGGTTGGTGCACTTCCTACCATTTTCGGAATTCCTTGGGTGGCTTTCCACTTGCAATCCATCCTCGGTGGCTGATTACGTTGTGTAATGAGGCATAGCATTCGTTGTCGAGATGGTCTAGGTGTCGGAGTGGGGTTTCGGGGGTGATTCTATGTTGCGAAGCCATTTAGGTTCGGCAGAGAGATCCTTTTGGGACATTGAAAAAGAACTGGATAGACTATGCAAAAAGGTTAAATAACCTCAAAGCTAACCACTCTTGGATCCCAAACAGTATCATGTCGGTGGAATGTGCCGAGGTCTAGAAGATTTAATGTTCAAGTAACCAGCCTAACATGTCTGGATGAAGAGCTAATCACCTGCTATGAGCTTGTTAAGCCAGACTACCCTTGTATTGTTATATGCATTAAGTATTTGCGGCGCTTTTCTTTCAGATACGAGTATGTTGTATTTCGGAGATCTTTAGTTGGGAATCATATGTGCCTATGCATGTAAAACCCACCATGGATGTTTTGTCGAACGGATGTGTAGAGGTAGAGATGGTCCGGAGCAAGCAAAGAGGGAGAGAAGAGTCTCTACTATGAGTTCTGCTGTTGGAAACCGGTAACACTGGACTATTCTAGCGAATCCTGCTGCTAATTTTCACTAAACGGAGTGAATGACATAGTAGATCGGATATATTAAAGTCTATAGCTAACCTATCCTTTAACCGAATAATATAGTAACAGGCCGGGCACCAGCCGGAGTACGTAGAAATACGGTCATGAGTTTGCTACCTCTATAAGATAAAGTCTGATACATAGCATGCAATGGGAGTATAGGGGACGCACATTGCAGCAATCCATGGGCAACCTTTCTACCTGCAAGATCTCCCGGGAACTATATATTTCATCAACGTTCACACATTTCGTCCTCTGGCACGTCTCTATACCGATACATTTCTTTCATGGCTCTAGAAAAGTTTACAGCAAGACCGAGTGTTTCCCATGCGGCACCTCGCATTGACATAAAAACAATTCCAGCATAAGCTCTCTCTATCTATATGGTATGTTATACACAGTGATAGCAGGGACAGAATCCAGGGCAACAAAAACAAAAAGCAAAAAGTATTGACCGACGCAGGGGTCGAACCTGCAATCTCTTGATTCGTAGTCAAGCGCCTTGCCATTGGGCCAGCCGGCCTTGGTTGAAATTTCGGCTCAGAATTTGCCATCATGAACCTATTGCGAAGGAAAACTGAGGGTGTGTGGATGCCGGATGGGGATGGCAGAAAAACGGACGGCGCCAAGTGGGTCGGCCCGCTAATGCATGACATCATGCAATTTCAAGCGACCGCAAACGGCACGTGACCAGAGGGCAGTCAACCAGTTTGGAAAGGCGCGACCCTCGGTGTGGTAGGGCTTTGGCGGGTTGACTTTTGGGGCATTTGTGCTGTTGAGAGCGATTCGAATGGATTGAAAAAATTATGGTCTAGTCTACTGGAGGCTGCGATTACAGGTGTTTTGTTTTGAATGGAAAGCAGGTGTTATGAAGTTGTAGGATTTGATGTAAAAATCGTCGATTAACCGATCTAATCGACTGATGAACTCGATTTGTCTGTTTGCGGATTTGCGGATTTGCGGTTATCCTAGCGTTGTCGGTTGGTCGGCTCGCGGTAGTTTGGATTTTTGCGCTATCCTTGCTCGTACCGCCTGATTCTGCCGGAACGTCGACAACATCTACGGAGTATGTACAGACCCATCAAGTTCTCGATAAGCCATGGATGGTGGATGGGAAATCTAAATTCCAGCGCAAATCCAACATGTTATATTTACGCCTCTATCAAACATTTCCAATTATTGTCGCCTGCCAACGCCGTTTAACCAAAACAATCCAAGCCCAAAACCAAAAACATGGAAAGCGGTCCCCAAGGCGGTCAGGTTGATCCAACGAACAGCGGGTCCCCAAAATTCTTTCCACCCCACCCGCTCAACATTGGAACCGCACCACTTTTCATCTGATGTCTCCCCAATGAAGCGCCAAAACGAACAGCTCGAATCACAAACACAAAAATCAAAAAGTACTGACCGACGCAGGGGTCGAACCTGCAATCTCTTGATTCGTAGTCAAGCGCCTTGCCATTGGGCCAGCCGGCCTTGGATGAGTTTTGGGCAGATTGTTTGGTTATATGACGGAAGGGACAATGTGGAGTGGTGTTGTGTGCAGGGTTAGGGTGAGGAGATGGGGACTGAATGCCATGTGAGGGAGGTTGTAGTGTAAAAAGAGGGAAAGGGGGCTGTTGTATGTGCATTCAACTGAGTATATCTATATGCAATGCAGGACCGGCTTGGAAATGAGGGGGAGTATTAACCGGCGCGTATAGGTACACTCAGGGTATAGATCGTGGCATAGTTGTGCGGAATATCATGTTTGTATTCATTGTGTATGTGCTGGAGTATGGTACCCTGGATGATTGAAATGATTAGGTCTAACAAAATGGGAAGGCTCATATAGATAATAGTAATTTGAGGTGGAGGTATCCTTCTACAGGAGGTTGCATATATGAAATGGCCATAGAGGGGTAACTATGCAAAAGGTAACTTGATTGGCAGATTGCAGCATCGGGCATTGCAGGCTTTTATACTTGATGTAAATGAGATAGCATCTTGGCTATATGTTGAGCAACTCGACCAATGCATATTGCTCACTACCTAGCGCATAAGCAAACATGATAGCAGCATGTACCAGAGGAATTACAGAGCGTGCCCTAACCATGAGGCTATCTATCATAGGTCAATCCATTCTGGGCTTAAACAAAAAATTTCGTCGGCTCGATTTTCGAGTGATTTATTTGAAATGATGCAAATGACTTGCACTCCGGATCTACGTACAGTGAGCAAAAAGAAAAAGCAAAAAGATTGACCGACGCAGGGGTCGAACCTGCAATCTCTTGATTCGTAGTCAAGCGCCTTGCCATTGGGCCAGCCGGCCTTGGTTGAATTTCGGACGCAAATTATGCATATATAATCCAACCCCCACCCTGGGGAACCAACTTGTGAATCAATGTTTGCCCCATAACTAATGAAGAAAGTAAGCTGTATTTGCACCATGTTGGTAAACATTAGGGTGAATATATTAATGAAAGGGGATTCACGCTGTGTATCCCCCACTATCTAGAGTTTCACGTACAAAATCATACCTATAATTAAGAGAAAATAAAGGAAGATCTAAGTTTGCTATAAATCTTGCTTATTGGTCATAAACATACAAAAGTCTACTACAGTATATATCAATCGGTCCATTTCTCCCTCCCTCACAGAGCTCCCAGCTCCTTCAGCTTCGAGACCAGTCCATTCACATCCTCGACCTTTCCGCCACCCTGGCGGGCGGGAGGTTCTAGACCGAGTCAGCCACCAGGATCTATTGAATTTTGGGAGATTAGTGAGTACATACCAATCACCTTCAACGTCTTCAACCGTCTCTTATCCTCAACACCCAAATCGGCCAGAGTCTTCTTCTCCAACGGCTTCTTCTTGGCCTTCATGATGTTGGGCAGACTGGCATACCGAGGCTCATTCAACCGCAAGTCCGTGGTAATCACCATAGGCAACTGAGCCCGCAGTGTCTCAACACCGCCGTCCACCTCGTGAGTCACCTCAACGGTGCCCTTGTCATCCTTGACGTCGACCTTGCTAGCCTGCGTGGCCTGAGGCCACCCCAGCAGACCCGCCAGCATCTGACCCGTCTGGCCCTGGTCGCCATCAATGGCCTGCTTCCCGAGCAGCACCAGGTTGATGTTCTCCTTGTTGACGACCTCCTTCAGCATCTTGGCCACGGTCAGGGGCTCCAGGCCTCCGTCGTTGCTGTCGGCCACGTCGATGTGGAACGCGCGGTCCGCGCCCATGGCCATGGCCGTGCGGAGGGTGTCGGCGCATTTGGCTCCGCCTGCGGAGAGCGCGAGGATGTTGTCGACCTTCAGGGGGCCCTTGCGTTCGCGCAGACGGACGGCCTCTTCGATGGAGAGCTCATCGAAGGGGTTCAGCGAGTGCTTGACACCGGCGGTTTCGACTCCGGTTTGGGCCTTGTTGATCCGGGGTTTGATCTAGTGGGTTTGGATTAGTGATGGATATCTTCAAACAATTGATTGATGCGGGCTTGTGGGCTTGTGGGCTTGTGCTGGAAAAATAGATCCCTTCACACGAGGTCGGCGTTGGTGGTTATGTGGTTGTCGGCGTCATGGTTCAGATCCGCGGAGGTACAGTGACTCTTTCACCGAGAACGGAGCAACGAGAATTGATCAGAAACTCACCGCATAGTCGATGACCCGCTTGACGGGTACTAGAATCCGTAGACCACTGGCCATTATGAAGGTATTATGAAGAGATTGACGGCTCAGGGGAGAGAAGTCAATGGGAAGGTCTTGAAATGGAGAGGGCCAGCAGAGGGGGGACAGTGAGGAGAGGGTGGAAGAGAAGAGGCCGATTCGACGGTTCCGCGGCAGAAAGCAGGTGACCGGGCGGAGAGGGAGCGCCGACGCGGCCCGACGAGATCCCCTCCGCTTCCAACCGAGGTTACCGCCAAGTAGGCTATGAGTGAATTCACATAGATATGGACTGGATTGCATCAGAATCTATGGAATATTTACATGTCTATTCATGAGGTCTTGTATATGGTTAGATCTCTACGGGCCCGGATCGATCACCACGTTTCTTGCTTGTACCGCCCTATCTTCTCCATACCAATCAAATACTCTTCTGCTTCCTCTCGACTGGAAACCTCTCCATCTGGCTCTCCTCCGCGTTGGAAGGCCTCAGTTAGAGACTCTCGGACGGCTTGTGGCATCCGTCCTGACGAACCGCAGACGTACACGGTGCCTGATAGCTCATGCAGGAATTGGTAGAACAAGCCGAGGTTCTGGCGGATAACATCTTGCACATAGATCTTTTGGCCCTGGTCGCGCGAGAACGCCGTAAATACTTGCAATTTGATCAAGTCGCGCAGCTGTTCCCACTCGTCCTCGAAGAAGTAATCCGAGGCCCGATTGCGGCCGCCGTAGAGGAGGATGGTCGGTCCGATGGGCGGCTCAGCGCCCTGATTCTGAAGTTTGTACTCCTTGACGAGAGCCGCCTTCTCCCAAAGCATGGATCGTAAGGGCGCGACTCCAGTGCCGGGGCCTATCAGCACAGTTGTGCCGGTGAGCTGGCTTACGGATGAATTCAACCCTCCTCGCTGAAGCTGAACTCTCAAGGTACTCCCGGGGCGGAGCACGGAAAGATATCTGGTGCACACGCCCTCCCGGATTCTTTTAATAATGGTCCTGTACTTCACCGTGGCAATCAGTAGCTCGAACTTCGTCCCTCCTTCCGGGGTTCGCTTCAGCTCTCCGCCGCTCGCAATGCTGAACTGCCTCGCCCGAAGAACGGGAAGGACTGAAACGGCATGCTGCCACGGAATCTTGACCGAGTCGAATTCATACAGCACCTCGATGATGCTACGCCTTGGTCGAGTAGTGTAATCCCAGAATTCATCCAAGAATTCGGGATTCGTAAATTCCAGAAGTCGTTCTTTGTGCATTTCATCCTTGGTGTAATGGGCTATCGTCGAGAAAAACGCGCGACGAGGAATGGCTCGGAGATCCAAGTAGTCCATCAGAAGCGCTCGCAACGTCAGTTTCGGGTATTTTTCAAGACCGAGAATCGGAGGAAGATGCTCCTCGTCTACTATCTGCTGGCTATCCCTAGGGACTAGGGAGACGGGCAGGTCGACCTGTTCCTCCCAGCCCATCATCTTGATCATTGCCTCTACATCGTCGGCGAAGTTTTTCGGCGTAATGGCGAGCATGTCTCCTGGGTTGTAGGAGACGAAGTCAGGAACGGTCAGCGAGACATGTCGCACGTCTTGCCAGTGTTTCGGCGGTGTCACGCGCTTGTTACCCGTGAGGGTGGCCGCCAAGGTATCTGGGATGGGTCTCAGGTCATGATCTAATCGAGTGAGACCCGGGAACGCATCTGATTCCGCGTGAGCCTCCTGGGTCCCGGGTACAGAGGCATCCGTCTGATCTGACGTGTCCTGGGCCTGTGGTTGCAGAACCCATTTAGGGGGCAGCTGGGCATCGTCCGGTATCGGATCCAGTCCTGACGGTAGTGGATATGTCTCTAGCAAGTGCTTGCGGAGATCTGTCATCCACGGAAGAAAGGTCCCTTCGAGGCTGAGATATTATTAGGGCATGGTATGAGACACCGCGAGTGAGATGGGAGACATACCCTTCCGGATGTTGCTGATCGGCTTCCCCGCAAGGATATACCTCGTTTGCTCCCAGCTGCTGCAACCTTTTGTTCAGTTTGCGCGCAGCCCAGTTAAACCTTGAGCAATTCTTTAGCGATTGAACCATATTGCGCAAAAAGAATAAGTGGACATACTTTGGATACGAGCTGTCGCCCAGACCAAACGAGACGAAATTAACCCCGCTTAAGAATGTGGGCGGGAGTTTCTTCAGCAGCAACGACCGCCAGAACGATCGAGCATTGGCGGGCAGGTCCCCCTGGCCTGTCGTAGAGAGGGCAAAGATGGTCACATTATAGGAACGTAGATTTTCCTGAATAAATCTCTAGTTAGTGTGGCTGCTGCATATCCCAGATCTTACGAAAAACCGACCGGCTTGACGTGATTCAACTCGGAGACCTGAGTCACGAAATGCAGGCGTTCAGCCAACACTCCCAGCTCCTCTGCCACCTCATGAGCATTTCCAGTTTCGGAGCCATACAAAACCAGAGCAGACCGCTTCTGCAATGCCGGTGGCGGACTCTCTGCCATTCTGCGTATCCTGAGGTTGGTTCGGGGGAACTGGAGATTGTTTGTCGCACTGGCGAAGAACGTTTTCGCCGGGGATCGGGATGATGTCATCCGCGCCTGAGGCTTCTATTTTCTAAGTCTCTCTCTTTCTTCCCCTCTCTCTTACTTTTCTTCATCCATTGTCAACCCATCATCCGATCGACCCATCATCCACACGAGTGACCGTGGAGGAAGACAGTTCATATTCCATGATGAATATCACCAAACAAACCAACAATGGCTAATGAGTGCCTTGTTGCTCGGACCGTGTTGCCGGCGCTGACTGGTGATACACCTTGTACTACGAACACAAGCCTCTTTCTGCAAGGTTCGCCAAATGCGACTCGATGATTGATGCATCTTATACGCCACGTAGTCAATGCAAACCATGATTGCTCTCTCGGATCATATCATTCCCGAGGTTCAAGTCCGGGACGAAATTCAACAAACATATATCTAAGAACTGACGAACTATTCATTGGTCATGATCCACCTGCCAGCCTGGATACGACCTATAAATATAAGATAGCTCGCTGGCCGAGACAACCCACTCAAACCTTGCATCTATTAGTACCTTCACTCTGGAACGAGATGTACGCTCACGGGCCTGTGACAAGGGTGTTTGGTGCACTTTTCGGCTATGGATATACTTTGCAGCCAAAAGAAATATGCCGGTAGTCATGTCTTGAATTCGATTCTATTCTCGATGCGAGACGTGCTCATGCGACACTCCCCAGTAGCGGAGTCCATGCGGTATAAAAGCCCCCCTACTCCCGGAAAAGGGCACCCACGCGGTATAGAAATTATCATTATCCTCCAAAATGAACATACTATGTATGTACAGAGCTCTTGCCTTCGTCGTGACGGCATTGCTTGCTGGTACGTCTGCCACCGTTACCCCTGATGTGCACGCTTGTCGTTGTCGATTCTCAACGAACCCTGCTGGCCGTCTAGCGAGTCCTGGAATCGTCTCAATACTTCCATAAATGGCAACTTAGTTGCCGTGCGGCCGGTGGGCTATGTATGCCACGGTGACTCATTCGACCAGGCCGGCTGTGATCAGGTAAAGGGGCTGTCAAATAATAGTATATGGAGAGCTAGTCAGCCAGGTACTCCCTCCCCTTAACAACGTTGAACCAACACGCATCAAGTCCTGACAAGCAGTAAATAGGTGCCCTCCAATGGACTAATTGGGAGACTTATGCACCGAAGAATGAGACTTGCTATGTCGATTCCCAAAAAGATGCAGTGTGCGGACAGGGGCGAATTGCTCGCTATGCTGCGGAAGTCGAGACCCCGGAAGATGCGCAAGCCACCATCAAGTTTGCGAGGAAGCATAATATCCGCCTCGTTATCAAAAACACCGGCCATGACGTGACTGGCAAATCAAGCGCTCCTGATTCTCTGCAGATTGCTACTCATCGGCTCAAGGACATCCAGTACTTGTCTGACTTTGTCCCGCGCGGCGCAAAGGTCCATCATTCCCGTGGACCTGCAGTCACCATGGGTGCAGGAGTATTGGGGTTAGAGCTGAACTCCGCAGGGGCAGCTGGCAGATATCTGGCTGTCACAGGTATCTGTGGCACAGTTGGCACCGCAGGGGGATATATCCAAGGTGGTGGCGCGTCGGCGCTGAACCGGCTTTTTGGATTGGCTTCAGACAACGCTCTCCAGTTCACTGTAGTTACGGCAGAGGTAAGTGAACAGAGTATGCACCAGCATGCACGATACTGTATTCTAACTCAGCGAGCAGGGAAAACTAGTCGTGGCCAATGAATTCCAGAACAAAGATCTGTTCTGGGCCCTCAGAGGCGGCGGAGGCGGCACCTTCGGGGTAGTCATGAACGTCACGGTCCGTGTCTATTCAGATGTTTCGGCTGTCCATGCTCTCTTGACCATTACTCAACCCTCCGGTGGCGCGAGGTTCTGGGAAGCCGCGCGCGAGCTCTTGGCTGCGCAGCCTACCCTAGTCGCAGGACTCAGCCACGTCCGAATCACCGGGTTCCCAATCAACGCTAATGACCCGTCCACGGGGACTCTTGTACTGGAAGCAACCCTGTACAACACCACTGTGACCGCAACAGACGAGAGTTTCGCACCGCTGCGTGAAGCCCTTATTAATGCTGGTATACCCCATGAATACCAGTCCGACCACCTCCCCAGTGTCAGTGCATACCTGAAGAACCCGCAATACATCGACACAGGCGGCGTAGGCACTCTCCACGGCTCGGTCCTGGTATCAGAAAACTTCTACCACGCAGCTGACGCACCATAAAAGTTAGCCGACACCCTCTCCAAGCTACGAGCAGCACCAGGCAGCGTGATTGAAGTCACCACGTTCGGCGGCGGACAGGTCAAAGCAAACAAGCACATCGTCGATAGTGCCGTGCACTCAGCATGGAGGGAGGCACTAACAGTGATCGACCTATTCGTTAACCTGCCGTCCAATTCCAGTTTCGAGATGCAGAGGACGGCTCAGGGTTTCTTGACGGGCGTTCAGATGCCGCTTCTGCTTTCTCTGGAGCCTCAGATGGCGTCGTATGTCAATGGCGCGGATTCTCAGCAGAAGGACTTCCAGTGGCGGTTCTGGGGGGACAATTATAATCGGCTGTACGGGATTAAGCAGGCCTGGGATAAAGATGGGCTCTTTATCTGCACCATGGGAGTTGGGAGTGAAGATTGGGACGAAGAGGGGATATGTAGGAAGAAGTCCCCGTAATTGAATAGTCACGCTAGATCAGTGCAAGCAGTAGACAGAGCATCATCACACTGCCATTTTGGATATCTAGACACAACTGCCGGAGGGCGAATAGCTTCCCAACCACAGTAAAACAGAGACATAGATGGAGAAAACAAAAAAGGGTATCAAAACCAGAACCATCAATCCACAAAACCGTCAACAAACTTATGTCCCCCAAAACAAAGTCTAATACGTATCTTCCTCTCCACCACCACCGCCATCCCCGAACCCATCGTCCCCAAACTCATCATCTCCGCCATCGAAGTACTGCTCAGCATTATAGTCACCTCCCATCTCATCCTCATCATCCTCGAAATCATCATCAATGATCTCCTCTTCCTCCTGCCCCTCCTCATCTTCCAGGAGGTCTTCATTCTCGGCGCCTTCGCCGTCCTCGCCGCCTTCGCCCTTCTGCCTCTTCTTTGCGTCGTCGTCGTCCTCTTCCTCGTCGTCGTCTTCGAATCCGCGCTTGATCCCGGATCGCGCTGTTTGGGGGGTATATCCGTCGACAACGACATTGCCTTTGAAGTTTGGTTGGATGGTGGGCCAGAGTTCGCGAGGGAAGAATTTCAAGACTAGATACCACCATTAAGTTAGCCCTACCAGTTCATTTCAAATCATTTCACTCCAGTTCTACCCCGCCCCCTCCCTCCCAAAAACAACCAAGTAAATAGTAGGAGAGGAGAGAAGAGGGGGAAAAAAAAGAAGACATACCATAAGCCCTCCCCTTCATCAACGGCAACGCCCTCTTCTTCTTCTGATACCTTCCCGAATACGACGGCATGCCATGGAACGGATCAAACGATGCGCGCGCCGCACTGCCCTTCTTCGCGGCCGACGACGCGGCGTCCAGAACGGAGTAGTAGGGACCGTCGTGGAACCTGTCGCGTAGGTCCCGGTAGAGGTTGACTTGGAGGAGTTCTCGTTCGGAGAGAGGGCGGGCGCGAGGGACGGTGTATTTCTGCATTTTGGATTTGGGGTTAGATTTGTTATTGTTGTTGTTGTTGGTTTACTTGGGGGTTGGGCAAGGGTTGGATGGGTTTTGGATTGATGTTGAGCTGGGTTGGATGGTGAGGGGGAGGGAGGGGTTGGAGATAAGTGCGATTGGGAGATGGGTGATGTCAATTGCATGGTGAAGTGAATTGAAGACCTGACTGGACTACACTAGACCAAAAGCAAAGCACCCCAGCAAGAAGTTACGCAAAGAAAGAAACGTACAGGGTAGAGAGGGGTCGGCGCGCCATCAGGCTCCCCATTTGGATCGGCATCCCAGGTGAATTCGGCGCCGGGGAGCTTCCTGCCGCCTTTCTTGGCTCCAAAGCGGGACATGATTGAGGATAATTAGGAATAGGTAAGCGATGAAGAAGGCCCGAGAATAAATCTATCCAAAATGGAGGGAAAGTTGGGGATTGAGACCAAGCTGAAGGAGAATGTAGAGGATGACAGTCGCGCGAGAAAAAAATGTCCGGCGGAGATGATTCTCACCGCCTTGGGTGAGTGGGGGTGCAGAATCCAAATGTGAAGTATAAAAAGGTCCATAGTTTAACGTCACGCCATAATATTTGATTGAATAGAAAAGGTATCCGAGTAATAAAAAAACAAAGAATCATTGTTGGAGTCACAAATGTCCCACAGTATCTAACATCCACCTCACAAGTTAACAGTCTCCACCCGACTTCCATTTTGTGTGACAGGTCCCCACGGCCCTTCGTTAACTCGCTGCTTGAGTGTTCGCACGATATCCTCAAACCCTGGCACCTCTCCGTTCATATCATTGAGTCCTTCATATAGGGCCACTAGAACCTCATATTTTGCGGTAGCAACCTTCCACACGACATTCTGCGGATCTGCAGCTCCGCCGCCAACAAACTCGGCATACGAGCGGGGTGGTTTGAACAGGTACGGCAGCAGCGTGGTCAGTGCCGGCGGTGTCAGTGCCGCCCATACACCTGTCGCAGGCAGAGCTCCTTGCGTAGCGGGCGAGAGATTGCCTAGGCCTTGCTCCGATGGGAGTTGATACCGGGTAGTTCCAGGGACGGACGAGATCACGTCGCCCGACAATTCCTGCCAGTTGGCGGTGATGATGCTCTTCATGAACGAGATCGCCGCGAGGGAAACGTCTTTCATGGCCAACAGATCTGCCGCGGCTACGATGTCCGTCCAGAAATTAGCGCGATGGTTCAAGTACATAAAGTACAGGGCCCGCGCTGCGGCGGCTTCTTTGTGCCAGTCCGTGGCGGTTTGGCCGGACGTGTTGAGCTCCATGGAATCGGCTAGGTCCAGTTTCGGGGGGCCATGGAGAATTTTGCTCAATGCATCTAATGCCTCCTTGTTGGCCGGGCTGGAGGGTAGCGCAAGCACGGGATTCAGGCCTTGCCTGCTGGCCTCCACTAGCATCACGCGAGGAAGACAAGACAGCACATTCAACTGTCCACTCGGTACGGGCCCATGCGCCCACTGCGCCGACGAGATCGCCACTGACGCTGAAATCCGAGACAGGATTTGGCTCAACAAGCTTTGAGGGTTCTGTAAGAAATGGTTAGGGTACAGTTCGGCATACTGCGCCACGTAAGCCATGATCGGCCCGCACAGGTAATTCAGATCCACAGGGTCGAGTTTCGATTCATCCAGATAGTAGCCTAGGAGTGTAGAATGCAGGTTATGAGTGATGAGGAAGTCGAGAGCGGGAGAGGAAAAGGTGGATGCCGACTGGACAAACGTGCGCGCCGTCAAACCGGGGGCATCGATCTCTAGGAGCTCATAGAAGAAATTCAGTAACGTCATGTGCATCAGCACATCATTCTGTTCGACCATCTGACAGGCCGCAAAATGTAAGAGACTTTGACTGTCGTACTTGGCCTCGACTTCCGGCACCTGAGAGCTGGAGATGATGTCCCATCGCAGCCGACCCGCTTTGACCAGGAAGCCCATCAGCCGGCCCTGGGCCAATGTCTTCTCGCGTTTCGGCAGACTGCCGGGACCGTTGTCGCTCAAGCAGCAGAACGAGAACAGACGACCGTATACTTCTTTATCGGTGAACAGTCTCCGCCACATGAGGCCCTGTCCTCCTCCGGCCTCGTCACCTTCATGAGTGATACCATTCTCCAATGGACTGGCTAAATCGATCTCCAAAAGAGCCCATATCGCATCCAGGGCAGCTTGCGCGACAGCCGTGGACGAGGTCGACAGCCAGAGGTCCACGAGGGAAGCAACCAACTCGGAATCACCGGCAACAATTGCGGCGTCGCTGGGGACCTTGCCCGCTTTGCTCAGCAATGAAAGGGCCAGTAAGTTGATAGGCGGCGACGGGGCTTTGAATCCCGCGATGAAGTCAATAGGAGGGTCAACGGAACGGAGCTCGGTGAAGTTAAAGTAAGCCGTAGCCTTGATTCCCAGGGTGGTGATGGGAGTCGGATCCTCCTGGAGGACTGGCAACAGCTGCGATATCTGAGTGAGAAGGGTGGCGGGGACTTTGCGGTCCGTAGTCTCTGTCAGCTCCAACTTTAGCTTGTCAAGAAGGGTGTGGTCCAGAGGAGTGGTCGGATCATTCTGGATCTGTTGGAGATGAAGCTTCACCTCGTCGTACGAAGAAGGTACCGCCATGTTGCCCGACGTCTACAGGAATTGACGAGGAGAGAAGTCCAGGAAGTTGAAGCGCGCCTTCGACGGCGGGGAAGCCGAGGGGGAATGCAAACTAGACAAACCAAACAACGGCCGCTTCTCCGCTCCGCCTTGGAGGCATCTGCAGCTCACTTCACTGCTGCTTCTAACCCGTCAGATCTTCTTTCCTTTATTTTTCTTTTCTTCTTGATCAGCATCTCTTTCTGCTGGATCATCATGGAGGAGCAGCGCAGTTCTCTTCTTTCCCAAAAAACCTCGGACTCGGGACTCCACATCCAGCTCCATCCGCTGATACTCCTCACTATCTCCGACCACATCACTCGTCATGCGGCACGAGGCCAACAAGGTCCGATTATAGGGGCCCTATTAGGACAGCAGAATGGCCGTCAGATAACTCTGGAGCATGCGTTTGAATGTATCGTGGTGGAGGGCCCGAACGGCGAAGCACAGCTATCACAGGAATGGTTCATCGAGCGAGTGAAGCAGCGTGCGGAACCCCCATGACTGACCAGCCTATATACCGATCACTCTCGCTAACAATGTGTTACAAACAGTCAAGGATGTCCACAAAGTCCCCGCCCTCGACCTCGTCGGCTGGTGGTCAACAGCCCCTCCATCTGGCCCCGACGAGTCCCATCTCCCCATCCATCGGCAGATCCTCCAAGAACACAATGAATCCGCCGTGTTCCTCGCCTTCCATCCGTCCCAGGTGCAGGGGGCATCATCGAGCGGTGGGAAGCTTCCGCTGACAATCTACGAGAGCGTGTACGAGGGAGAGAACGCCGCGGAAGGCGGCAAGGCTATGCAAGTGGATGGCGAAGAACAGTCGCTGAACATTCGATTCCGGGAATTACCATACTTTGTCGAAACCGGAGAGGCCGAGATGATCGGGATTGACACCGTTGCCCGAAGCGCGACGAATGCTGCTCCGATTGAGTCGAGCACCGGCACCGGCGAGTCGCAGAAGAAGCAGTCTCGCAGCAAAGAGCAGACGGACATCCACGTGCTTTCACAGGAGGATGAAGAGCGTAAGTGAACCCTCCCTCTCTATATCTCCTACACAATTATACCCGCTATATACTAACACACCCCATACAGTCATCGCCAACCTAAACACCCGTATCAACGCCATCCGGGCCCTCGAGTCCCGAATCTCTCTCATCAAATCCTACCTCTCCAGCATATCCACCCAAGAACCAAGCTCCGACAACCCGGCCTCATCCACCCCCAAACCCGCCGCAGTCCTCTCGCACCCCATCCTCCGCAACATCAACTCCCTCCTCTCGCACCTCTCGCTCCTCAGCCCGCAAGAACAAAGCGCCTTCTCCGCCGAAGTCCTCGCCCAGAGCAACGACGTCCACCTCGTCGCTCTCCTGGGCCAACTGAGCCAGAGCATCAGCGACATGCGCGAACTCGGCAGAAAAGCCGCCATCATGAACAATGTGCGCCGAAATATGCTCTCGCGGAAGACGCAACTCGCCGTCCAGAATCGGTTCGATGATGACTATTTTGCTTCTCGGGATGGCATTGCGCATGGGTAGGCTAGGTACGGTTGTTAGGGCGGAATAATCGTAGTTATAGTTCTCATCTTGCTTCTGCAGATGTGGCTATCTATCTTATGTCCTGAGCTGTGTTAGTCTGGCGGGCAAGATTATGCTAGAGCGAGTAGTCTAGATGAGCTTCGAAAATGACTGGCGTTGGGTGTCCCTAGAGCAGGTATTTGATTTTTGATTATGATGAGAAATGAAAGATCCAATAATATATCAAATGCTGGCTTGAAGATCGTTCATTTCGTACCGATGCTCTGTCTGTCTCATCGAACAATACAACAGTGAGAAATCCTGACGAAATTTTAATAAAAGGCTCCGCAATCAGAGAGAAAGAAGAAAGGAAAAGAAAAGTGTAAGAGGCAATCCACCCATGATATCATTGAAGTATATACAAGAAGCAAAGGAAAAGAAAAGGGGAATCCCAAGACATAGATAAAACAGGGTATAGACAACCAAAATAACCAGCAAGCAATACATAAAACGAAGAATCTAATGGTAAGTTCGTCTCGACCATAAGAGGGATCTCATCCCATCCATTCCCGTATAATCCATCAATCAATGAACCAATTAGCCAAGAGTATAAGATCTAGGCTAACTAGACTCGGAAAAGGCTGAGCCTAGCCAGTACTATGAGTGAGGATACCTTTGAATGTAAGGATCACTATCGTGATGTTGTGGAGGCGGGCGATATGAGTCTGGGAGAGGAATGGGAGCTTGTTCTTGTAGTTCATCGGAGGGGTATGGAGTGGTATTGGTGTTGATGGTGATAGCAGGGGGATGGTTATGAGATGTGAGATTCTGGCTGGGTAGTTGACTGTTCGGGTGCTGATCAATGGGGGAATGATCGAGTGCCGATTCCTCCGGCATCATGTTCATGTAAGGGTTGTGGAATCTGTCTTCGTAGGGCGAGTACGGCTGCGGAGAGTGCATGCCCGGTTCAAGCAGAGAGATAGCGCTAAGCCGGTTATGGTTGTAAAAGCGGCTATCGGTTTCCTCGTAGCCCGGCGGCATCATGGTGTCCGTCGGAGAGTGAGAGGCAGGATTGGGCTGCGCGTGGAACAGGAGCCCGTCGTCTTCATCATCGGGCGAGGTGCCATATCGACCGGTAGTGGTCGTGCGACGGCCACCAGCGATCGAGGCCCCGGCCCCGGCTGTCGTGATGGGGGCGCCGCCGTTGGAACTGAGACCGATTCCTTCGGTGGATGTCTGGTAGCTGGGGTCCATGGTGCGTCTCTTGCGACCCACGAAGAGCCATCGGAGACTCCGGGCGACGGACCGAACAAGATCCATCGGGTTGAAGGTGTCACCGAGAGCGCGCAATCCAAACCGGCCGCCTTGATACGTCGCCTTGCCATTTCCATAAAAGTCGGTGACCTCGGCTGGGTGAGGATTTTTGAGCGAATACGGCTGCCATGCGAAGGACCACAGGTGCAGAACCGCGAAGATGGCCATTTCCATGGAGACCAAGAAATTGGGCAGTCCCACTTTCAGGTCACTGGCGTGAAGCTTCTTGGTCGCTTTGATGGCGCCGGCGGAGAAGAGAAAGGATATCATAATCTGCACGATAAAATGAGCCGAGAGTCCGTAAGCCGATGATATGAATGGAGGCCGTATCTCTGACTTACCCCTTGCCAGAAGGAAAGGAAAATCACCAGCTTGATGGAGAGAATCTTCAAAAATGGCCGGTGTTGACTGATATCGTCCTTGACCTGGATATAGAACTGGATCAGACAGTACATAGCGATACTGACGGCGATACACTCGACAGCCATCACCTGTCAAAACAAAGTCCAGTTAACAGGGTTCCATTGGGAAGGCAAAGTCACAGAGAAAGACATACCCAGATATGCGCGAACTTCGGATTCAGCGTTTCCTCACAATAGACATTGCCCTTTTGCGAAAGCACCGCGGCGATAGTCATGAGCACGCGCAAAAGACAATACTGGAAGACACCAACCCAGACAACCTGTTCAACAATTTCTGATTAGCCTCCCGTCGACAAGCCGCCATACACAAGCGACCGCAAGGCTAGGCAACCGGGTTGTCTTACGTTAAACCAGGTCAGCCCGCTCCGCGGCGTGCGCCAGATTCCATGCTCCCCGCCCCAGACTTTTTGTAGCCAGTTCATCGGCCAGACCCATGGCTTGGGCTCGATTCCGCGAAAATAATCCTTTTGACTATGGAGGTCCGGCGCGATGTAGTGGCAGAGAAGGGCGAAGAAGGCGGCGATTGTGAAAGCTTCGTAGCAGTCGCCGAGCACGCTGAAATAGACGCTTTTCTTGTAGTAATAGGTTCCAAGCCATGAGACGAGGGAGTAGACGGGAATCATGAGAAGAATGCGGATAACACTGGTATCGCCAGAGAATTGTTAGTCCAGCGCGACAATGGCCACAGGAAAGTAGTCGGCGATCGGATAACTGAAAAAAAGGGAAGGGAAAGACAGCGAAAAGGAGAACTCACTGGCGTTGTTCTGTGGGTTTGCTATAGTGAGTGGCATGGCACATAATCAAAAAGAACGAAATGCAGGCCCCGGTGAGAGCGAAAGCTCCTCCAGCAATCAAGCAGAGAGTGTGAAAAGTGAGGCCGCCATCCCACAATTCTACCTCGTGAACTGCTCACAACGGAAGGCCGGTCAGTCAGTCAAATTTATCCCGCGGGGAACGGACTTCGGAAGGAGCGGCGTACTGGTCTCATTTTCTACCGTCGAATTACACTGTGGCCAGCCCATTCTAGCGGCAAAGAGGGAGGCCGAAGATGGTGGTGACAGGCCTCAAGGAGAGTGGTGTTTGAGAGTTTTGGGGGGGGGGGAAGGGAAAGATCGTCGGGACACAGAATTGATGATTCTGATGGATGAAAGGCAGCATATAACAAGAATAAAGGAATTAGATTCAATGGCGTTGGGGCGATCGCTATCTTATCCACTAGTCGAGTCTTGTCCCGGAGCGGATCAGCCCCTGGATCCAACGTTGCCTTTTCCTGGGTTCTTTGGTTCCTGGGACCTGGGTTCTTGAGTTCTTTAGGGAAATGGTGCTTTTTAGTTTCCCCCTGAAGATTTGCGCTATTCTATTTTCCCACTGGCGTAAGACTGGCGTAAGCACTGGGCCGTCCTCAGGTTTAGGGTAGTTGCGTCAACCACCGGCTTGGCGACAAAGCAGAGGACATGGATGGATGAAAGACATACTTGAGACAGTTAAGGCAGGGCTGTGTTTGGAACTTTGGATCGGGTGAGACAAGCATTGATGGCTGAAATTAGAAACAAACGAAATTCAAAACGTGGCGGTGTTGATTGAAGAGGAGAAAAAAGCACCCGGAGGCGTTTGACGGGTGGACGGAAGCTGCTGCGCCTCAGGAACCACCTTTCAGCCCTAACAGAGGGACAGAAGGACGTTTATTCGACGACTCTCCATGCCACAGACAAGGCAAGAGAAAAGCCAAGCTTTGGACAAGACTTGACAAGCATTCTGCAGGAACTAACCAGGGTGTCAATCCTGTCTATCTTTTCTACCTTCAACAGAACGTTCCCATTGCACGTAACTTCAGGTCATATAAGTATAAGTACATCCATCCATCCCTTGTATCTTACTTACAGTTGCCTCGACATAAATCCGGTTGTTGCTTTTTTAGTCTCTGAATAAATTCCGTTTAAATCCCCAAGACACACCCGATCCGCCCTCATAGATCAAAGTAACCATGCCCGAACTGCAATTCCCCAAGACTCTAAGTGTCGAGTTGGAGGGAAAGAATGGAGAAAGAAAGGAAAAGAAAGAAAGAAAAAACCAGAAAAGAAAGGTAAGAATACATGATAAAGGTACATCCCCATAGAGATCAATGATATCGGCCGCGTCGATCATCTCTCCATGAATCCCCAAATCCACGACCTCGTCCCCGTCCGCGACCGCCTCGACCGCGGCCACCTCGAGGGTTGAAGTCTGGACCGTGATCAACGAACAAATCTCCATCCTCGAAGGTGATGCGTCGAGGTTCATCTCCTCCGCGACGCGGAAATGAGCCCTTTCGGAGAAGATCGTCGAATCGGTCTAAACGGCGGTCGGCTACCGATCGCGGAACGGGGAGATAGTAGAGCTTAGGCTTGGTAGTTGTGGACATGAAAAGATCATCAAGCGGTTTGAAGCCCTGCCCAGGCCGAGGCCTGCTGTCGGCTTCGCTGTGACCGCTCGGACGTCGGCTGGGATCGCCCATCTCCGCTCGAGGTCCTGTAGGTGGAGGGCGAGAGAATTCGGCCGGCTCGCGACCGCGTGGGGCTTGGGGTGCAGCGCTTCGAGGATCGATCTCCTCCAAGACTGCCTCGACACCGTCATCCGTTCGGTCATACTTCACTTCCCACCGGGGTGGAGGGCCGCCGCGTCGTCGGGATCCTTCCTCAAGGTCGACCCATTCCTGCAGCTTGTTCTCCGGGATGAAATCGACAAAGAGGGTTTTGCGATTGCGTTCATTGGGCCAAACGGTGTTGTGAAGTGCGGCGCGAACTCGAGAAGCCGCAGAGACACTGACAAAGCTTACAAAGCAGTGCGTTTTGATGGAGTCGAGATAGAAATCCGTGATCATGTCGGGATCCTGGGAACCCCCGGGAGGGGAGGCCAGGGTGAGTAGGTGACTTTTAAGCGCGTTCGGCTGGAGCGGGCGCATGAGACCATCCACATAAAGTGCTGAGGTGGCCGCATGTTTCGCCGGTTCAACCGTGTCGTCGTCCATTGCATCCTCCGGGGGAGGTGATGCCGCGCGAGGTTCGGGCTCCGGTGCGGCGAAAAGGCCTTTGAAGCGAACATCTTGTTTTGCCGGGGCATCTTTTTTCGTAGTATCTGCGGGAACAGGTTCGTTGGGCTTTTCGTCTTGGCCTTCGTTTTGGGCTGGGGAGGGTTTGTGCTCAGACTCTGCGTCACCACTTTTCTCGGCAGCCTCTTGCGATTCAGGAACGTCTCCGGCCGGCTGGGCGCCCTCGTCGACATCCATCGCGTCCTTGTCTTCTGGTAGGGTAACCTTAGGTTCTTCATTTTCCGCCTTTGCCTTTTTGTGAGCCAGCGCTTCGGGGGTAGGGATGGGACTCTGGCTGCGGCGTTTGCGCTTGCGACGATCCTCTAGGACTTCCTCGGGAGCTAGAGGTGTAGACAAACCCGTGTTCGCCTCCGAGATCTGGGGGACGGCCGACGCGACAGCTTCGGTAGCCTTGGGCTGTTGCGTTTCTTCCTCTGCAGCTGGCTGCTGGGCATCGGTGCTCCCGGGAGCCTGCTCAACCGGGTGCGCCGAAGCTTCACGTTCATCTTCTTGAGGAGCTTGAGCTTCAGGAGCTTCAGGAGCTCGAGGCGGCTGCTCCGCGGTTTGATCGGCAACTGGTAGCTCTTCGGGTGCTTTGTCCTCAGCTGGTGGCTCACCAGTCTGTTGCTGTACCTCCTCTGGTTGTACCTGTTCTTGCGGAGGTTCTTCAGGTTTGGGATCGTGGGACTCGGTCATATCGTTTGCTGTCGGCTCCGGTGCTTCTTGCTGTGGTTCGACCGGTTGCGCGTCCTCCTGAGGCATATCATGCGCGTCGACAGGCGCCTCGCTCACGGGCTCACTCTCACCTTTCGCATCCTCCTCCAGCAGCCTGTCAATGAAGTTCTGTTTGACTCTGAGGCCGGTCTGCGGAATGCCGCGCCGCTTCAGCTCGGCCTTCAAATCGGTCACCTTCCATTTCGAGTAGTCGGCCATTGTGAAGGTTAATGCGCGCGATTGGGACGTGGGACCATGTAGGAAGAAAGGGGTGTTGTATGGGGGTTTAAGCGGGGATCGAGACGGTCATTGTTCGCGATGCGATGCCCCTGCGGTCGGACGAGCCCAAGTCTTCCCTCGACGGAAATGATGTAGTGCGCTAGACCGTCAGGGGTTAGCGTGCTTATCGATGTGGCCTGTTCAGGTTTAGTGTCTCATGGGAGGAACTGGTGTTAATAATCAGTCTGCATGCGGTTAACAGACCGGCCAAATCTGGTTAGGCTTCCACGTGCTGTTGTTCCCTTTGTCTGGAGGGCCTTGTCTCTTTCTTCGACGTTACGCTGTCTATGACCCAAACATCTATCTCTTGTGTCTGGGGGTTTGACAATGCGTGCCTGAAAAATTTATCCAGAACACAGCAAGTGGTGACTGCAGAGAGTTAAGCAAATCTCGCTCTAGGGGGAGCAGAACTTTGTATGATCTCCATAGTAGACTCTCCAGTCTTGGTTACTGAAGTTTTGAGGATCCTTCGGTTCGAGGCATCTTGTTGGTCGTGTTCATCTTTCTGGATGTTTGAATTTTTAGGATGACCATCGTGTAATGGAGAACTTGGTGAATCTGACGAAAATTGATATTATAGTATCTCAGCTTGTCCATAGACATCAGGCGTACGTCATTAGTCTTCTAAAACCAAGGCTCAACGAAACACTTTATCGACAGAAATGTCTCGAGACATTTTAATGCCTGCCGATTTGGACCAACATACAGTTCATACATACACTCTATGTCGCAGAAATTATTTGCGCCGCCAACTCCGGCAACGAGTCCGCCGTAACATCCATTTCGCCAAAGATCTCCGAGCACGACTCCTTCTCCCAAGCCGTGCAATACGCACCTCGGAAACTGCCAGAAGGTTAGCCTTAGTATATCACAACCAAGCATGACAAGACAAAAACAAAAGAACTCACCCCGCAGTCTTCGCCGCCGAAACATCCCACATGTGCGCCGCCGCGAACCACAACACCTCAAACTGATCAAATCTCCTCATCACCTCCTGATACGCCTCCAACGCCGGCTTCGCCAACTGGCATTTATCACACGACACGAAATTCTCCACGGGCATATCAATCCCACTACTTAGAAAATACCCTCTCACGCGATTCACATCCCCCGTCGTGAAGCACCAAACGGTGAACCCCGCGTCCCGCAAGCTCTGGATTGCGCGATCCACGCCCTCACGCGGCTGTAACTGGTGATAGCTCCCGATCAGAAATTCTTTATCATCATCCGACGCGAAAGACCGCGGATCGGGAATCCCGGCGAACCCGAGCGTGCGGTAGAAGATGGCACCAAAGATGGTGAGGAAGGGTTGATAGCGATGTGACATGGATAGGTAGGCGTATTCGCGCTCTGCGGCCTCCATCCAGGCGTAGCCGAAGAGCTTGGGCTGGATGCAGTGCGCGCGGAGTCGCGATCCGATGCGGGATTCGATGGCGGAGAAGAAGGCGTCGAATGTGAAGCAGGTTCCTACGACGTCGAAAACGACGTGTTTGGTGGGAGGCATTTTGCAGGAGTGTTGAATGGTACTGTTTATAGGGTGTAGATGCTGGGTAGTAGGTTGAGGTTGTGTTGGGTGAAGCCCCCGCTATTTATCAGTAGTCGAACTAAACCCCGCATTCGAAGAGATGGCGATCTACTTAGGACAGTGTAAGAGACAACTAAAGCCATTTTTTAGGACGAGGAACGTACCAACCTACTATACAGCCTATATACAGCCTCTCAGATCGGCTTCACATACCATCAATTGCCATCATCCCGTCAAGACTGCCATCCATGGTCAGATAGTCAGATAAAGCCATAGCATGACCATTTTCACCATCACAACCAATTTTCTCCCTGTATACCTCGCAACAGCAAACACTATCATTGTGACGAAGGGGAAGGACGAAGCTTTCTAGCTCAAGTTCGTGACTCGTCCTGCTCAAAATTTCAAGTGTTATGTAGGTTAGATCCTTCGAGAATACGCTCATCATTGCAATGTGCTCAAAGCCAATATTTCATCATGCCCTCATCTGGTTTGGAACTATTGTTGGGATGGCTCTTGGATGATCCTTCAATAGCTTTTTGATCGATGATGATGATGATGATGACGATGATGATGATAGCAGAAATTCCCGCTGACTGAATGTTGTCCGGTCTATTGGGCACTGCGATACATCGGTATGAGGAGAAAAAGAAACATGTACTCTGTCTGAGATCAAGAGAAAAGCATGGAGAAGACATATTAGGGCTTGCTCAGATATGCAGCCTACATATTGTATTCTAGCCCTGGATCACTACACTTATATAGATTGAGGAGATAAAACCACCCTTAAAGATTCTATTATTTCACAGCTATGAGTAACAAGCATCGGTAGGGAATCTCTTAATATATTCCCTTTGAAACCAGCAGGGAGTCAACAACAAACATAGGAAGCAGTTAGCAATCCATGGAACATGATACATTCAACGTGTATGCGAAGAGTGGACTTACGGAGATGAAGTAACTAACACATGATTTACCATTATCCTATCGAGTTTCAATATATGCTTTATAATCTCCAGACTATTGGTTTGCCGTAGCTATTCCAGGTTGGATGTACTTGCCAAACCGACTGTCGCTTCAACGCCCTACCTTCCATCTCCAAAGCTTGCTGCGTATGCTGGTCTTATTGATTCCCTCCTTCCTTGATGTTATTGCTGTGATAGTCCCTTCATTGAAGACCGTAGACTGGTGCCTTCCTCAGTAGCCCAAGCAAGCATACATGCACTTGAAAAGCCCTTCTTTTCCCTAAATCATACAACCATTTCTTCTCTCTTCCATTATGACGCATTGTTACCGTCCGAACCAAGATCTTAACTACATGATTTGCTAGAAGTGGGCCACCGATACCTGAGAAATATGTTTACCATTGCAATATGTTTAGAAGTGACATTCTTTTAGTGGGATGGTCTTCGACGGCTTTTAGATCAATGATGATTATAGGCGAGGCCTCTCCGCTAACCGAATGGTGTCTCGTCCACTGTAATGCATCAATGTGGGGGAAATAGACCAATGTCATTTTTGCATGGAAATTGTTCAGCTGGAATTCAAGGATAATTTTTGGCAAGTCCCGTAGGCGCGTATCTAGGGGAGTAGGCGCAGCTGACGAGGCTGAACCCCAGCCCCGCGTCCCTTGTCGTGTTCTTCCATCAACCAGATCACCGCTCTTTGCGAGCGGCGAAAGTAACCCCCCCCCGCGCCCTTGTCGTGGAAGCGGATGCCGTCCAAGAGCTTTTCGATGAAGCCTACGATCGATTCGGGAGTTTCTACGGGAAGCAGAAGGACGACGCGAATTCGTACGCAACGGGAGAAAATTGGCCGACATGATGTTGTGCTGTCCTACATGCCAGGGATGGGTAAAGGTGCCGCCGCCAGTGTGGCCTGGGGCCTCCGAATAAACTACCCAGGAGTGCAGCTTGCACTGGTTGTGGGAGTCTGTGGAGGGGCACCGGTTCTACCGGATAATCGGCAAATATATCTCGGCGACGTGATTACCAGTGATTCGGTGATTGAATATGATTTCGGCAGACAGTACCCAGGCGGCTTCGAGCGAAAGACTGACTCGAGGAGCACGCTAGGTCGCCCGAATCGGGAGATTCGATCTTTAATCACAGGTCTAAGGACTAGCCGGGCTCGCTCAGAGTTTCAGCACGAGATCTTGCAGCATCTTCGAGCGATACAGGATTCAGGGCCGGAGTGGTGCCGTCCGATCTCGGTTGATGATATCCTATTTCATTCTTCATTCGCGCATAAGCATCGCTTTCAGAGCTCCTTGGTCCAGTGCATTTGCTTCGACAAAGACCGACCGGATGCCATGCGTGACGAGACTCTGAGTGTCGGTATTATTTCATAGATTCGTTAGCAGAGGCGTTAGATTGGGGTTCCGTTATTGTTCAAAGAAACAGAGGCAGCGAATTAGCGAGAAATCAATCTGTAGCCTTGTCTGCCTCAGGCTGTCAGGCATCCGGGACATATCGCAGCCCTCTACAGGTATCCTTCTTTTTATCTTCCAGTCGGCCCAACAGTCCCATAGAGACTTGATGGTCATTATTCTTTTGCTCGAGAGAGAAGCTTGATATTATTCTCAGAACTATTTCTCTACGTGATTGAAAGTGGGTCCTCTTGTCATATTTATGTAGGTAGGTATACAACGAGCGTGCAATGTGATGGAGTACTGAGATTAGTATGTAGAATTGCGCTAATTAAGTGGGTAAAGACTGATATAAATCCCTTGAGCTCATTTTAGTGCCAGAAAGGTCAATCCGCCTTGACCAATATTGATTAGTCGCGAGACGAATGCCGCCTTGCGAGTGGTCAATTTGAGAGCAATGTTTCTCGTATAGGTACTCCGCATAAACAATGACTCAACGCTTCGCTATAGAGCCATTGTGATTTCATTTCTTCCCTATTTAATTATATCTTGCCTATCTAATTATACAGTCTTCTTCGTTACTCTGTTGCGTACCCTTCCTGTCGAATCAATTTCTAGTTACTGAAGTCATCATGTCCGTTCAAAACGACCGCGCCATCTACTTCCGCAGCCTGCACGCCCCAGGCAACCCGATCGTGCTCAGCAACGTCTACGACGGCGCCACAGCCTCGTACATCGCCTCGCACACATCCACAAAAGCCGTCGCGACGGCCAGCTTCGCCGTGGCCGCCTCGCACGGCGTCGCGGACCAGTCCCTCACGCTCTCGCAGAACCTGGCCTCCGCGCGCATCATCGCCGCCGTCGTGGCCGCTACATCCCCGCACCTGCCCCTGACTGTCGACGCGCAGGACGGCTACGACGACGTCGCGCATACAATCCGGGAACTGATCGCGCTGGGCGCGGTGGGCTGCAACATCGAAGATGTCGACAACGCGACGGGCGCGCTGCGCTCGCTGCCCGACGCCATGAGTCGCATCCGCGCGGCGGTCCAGGCCGCCAGCAACGCTGGGGTGCCTGATTTCGTGATTAATGCGCGGACGGACGTGCTGGGGCCCGCGGGGACGGGGAAGATCGAGGATGCGATCGAGCGGGGCCGGGCGTTCCTGGAGGCGGGCGCGTGTACGGTATTTGTGTGGGGAGGACCCGGGGGACGGGGGGTGTCGGGCGCCGAGGTTGGCGCGTTGGTGGCGGCGTTGGGGGGCCGGGTTAACGTGAAGCTGGGCCTTGGGGAGGGCTACTTGACGGTGCCGGAGTTGAAACGCATTGGCGTGGCGAGGATCAGTCTGGGGCCGGAGTTGTGGCGGGCAGCGATGGGGGCGTTTCGGGAGACGGCGGATCGGTTGTTGGCCGGGGTTGAGTATGATTGATTTGATTTATGGTGTGCATGTTTACTCCGTAATATGACGGAGTACTTTGGCAATTATTTAGATATGAATCAGCAGTTAACAAATGGTGTGATCCACGCGGGGAAGGATTCTAGTCTCAGCCAAGATCACCACGTCATGCTTGTTTACACGTCTATCCCCATCTTCTAAGACACAAGAGACCTCAAGACACGACCAGCATGAAAGGAATCGCCGAATCCACCTTCCAAACCATTTCCCCATCCGAGATGGACTCCCAGCCTCGCCCGCTGCTGCCTGTCGAGAAACCCACTCGGCCTTTCTGGCGCACCGAGCTGCACGAACTGGACGAGCTGCGAACAACGCCGGATCTGCCTGAACAGAGCAAGATCGTGATTGTCGGGGCCGGTTACGCGGGCGTGACCCTGGCGTACTACCTCTCCAAGCTGCTAGGCGAGTACAACCAGCCGTATCCGGCCGTCACCATCCTCGAGGCTCGGCAGATATGCGCCGGCGCAACAGGCCGTAATGGTAAGTGCACGTGCAATCGGTGCATAGTTCGACCTTCCTAACGATGAATATCTAGGTGGTCATCTACGACCGGACCTGTACGGACACATCCCGACGCATCTGGAGCGACACGGTGCGGACGCTGCGGCCGAGGTTGCCAACTTCGAACTCGACCACATCAAAGCGCTGAAGGATCTTTTGGTCGAAGAGAACATCGATTGCGACTTGAACATCACTCGGAATATGAACGTCTATTCGACCGAGGCTGCGGGGAAGAAGGCGAAAAGTACAGTTGACCTTCTCGCGTCCCACGGGCTGAAGTTTGTCGATGATATCCATTACACGTCGGAGAAGAACGCCGAAGGGGTAAGTAAATGCCCATGAGTTTAATTGGACAGTAACCTGACCGGACCAAGGTATCTGGTGTCAAAGGAGCTAAGGCCTGTCTTTCCTACACGGCGGGCACGCTGTGGCCGTACAAATTCATATTGGGATTGCTGTCCAAGATCGCCGATTCCCCGGCTGTCAACGTGCAAGCACACACGCCCGTGACCTCTGTCGAATCAGACGTTTCCGGATACGTTGTGCGCACCCCGCGAGGATCGATTCGCGCTAGCAAAGTGGTCTACACTTCCAACGCGTACACTGCCGGCCTACTGCCTGAATACTCGGCTAGCATCATCCCGTGCCGCGGGATCTGCTGCCATATCGCGCTCCCCGAGGGCAAGGAGGCACCGTTCCTCCCTTACTCATATGTTCTCAACACCGCCGACGGGGCGTTCGACAGCTACCTTACCACTCGACCCGACGGAAGCATCGTCGTCGGAGGTGCAGGACATACCTTCCAGCGCGACAAACGAGAATGGTACAATATGATCGATGACAGCACGCTCATCGAGCCGACCAAGTACTATTACGATGATTACATGCAGCGGACCTTTAGAGGATGGCAGGACAGCGGGGCCTACGTGAAGGAGATTTGGACGGGGAGTAAGTCGAGACCGAGAAAACCATGGGAGTCGAGCTAATGGAAAATAGTTATGGGATATTCCACCGACAGCTGCCCTCATGTTGGCGAAGTCCCCGGCCGACAGGGACAGTATATCTGCGCCGGGTTCAACGGACATGGCATGCCGGTGGTTCTGCTGTCGGCCAAGCGACTGGCCGAGATCATTCAGACAGGGAAGAGCTACGAGGAGGTCCGACTCCCTCGGCTGTTCAAGACGACCGCAGAGAGGTTGCAGAAGGCACGAGAGGGGCCGGAGGGAGGGGATATCCTGCATCCTCGGAATTGAGGTCATTGTACCTACAGGAGGACGGAGTAGTTACGGAGTCAATAGACAGAATGCCGATGAGGATGACTGTTTCGGAATAAAAGTAGTCAAACCAAGCAAATCAAGCAAACCAAGCAAACGCCAGCCTGCAGAATCAAGGCACGCCGACGTCGGCCTGGAAGAGGATCGGCGGCTTCTGATTGGTGCGTCATGACGAATTCGCAAGGGTGGGTCACCGCTTTCGCCTTTTGGACTTCTGCCAAAGCTGCACAGTCATCAGCCTCCACTGTTTCTTGTTTCTTCCTTCTTTCTTCTCCTCTCAGTCTCTGAGTCATGGCATTTCATTAAATTCATCCCTTTTCCTCCTTTTCTCTTCTCTTCTTCGCTTGTGTGTTGCATCTATCATAATCATTGATTCAACCCTCCATCTCAATCTCGAATGGCTTCTCAATCCAACGGCGCTGCGGCGCAACTCCGTCAGTATCCCCCCTTCTTGCCCCATGCCCCGTCCCCCCGTGCCCCGCATGCTCGGTGAACGGCTACTAAATCCCGTAGAGAGAGTCGAATCGCAACCTGAAAACCCTTACTCAGCTCTCATCACCGACCAGAGCTATGTCGTCGTCCCTTCCTTCACCCTGGAATCCGGCGTGACTCTTCACAATGTCCCCGTGGCGTACACGACGCGCGGCCAATTGTCCCCCGAGGCCGACAACGCCTTGGTCATTTGTCATGCCTTGAGTGGCAGCGCGGATGTGGCGGACTGGTGGGGCCCCCTGCTGGGAGGTCCCGGACAGGCCTTCGATACTTCTCGCTTCTTCGTGATCTGTTTGAACAGCCTGGGCAGTCCGTACGGAAGTGCGAGTGCCGTGACTTACAAGGATGGCAAGCCCGAAAATGGACTCTATGGGCCGGAGTTCCCTCTCACGACTGTCCGGGACGATGTGAAGTATGTTTTTTCATTGTCAATTCCAGTCGCGTTGCAGAGCTAACCTGAATAGGATTCACAAAATTGTCCTGGATTACTTGGGTATCCGCCAGATCGCTGCCGTGGTCGGTGGCTCCATGGGTGGCATGCTTACTCTGGAGTATGCGTTCTTTGGCAAAGACTACGTGCGGGCGATTGTGCCCATCGCGACGTCGCCGCGCCATTCGGCTTGGTGCATTAGCTGGGGCGAGGCTCAGCGACAGAGCATCTACAGCGACCCGAAGTACGAGGATGGCTACTATTCGCTCGAGGATCCTCCGATCACCGGCCTGGGTGCCGCCCGGATGTCGGCCCTTCTCACCTACCGCAGTCGGAATTCGTTCGAGTCCCGGTTCGGCCGAAATGTGCCGGATCCTTCTAAGCGGCAGAACATCAACGGCACCGTGAGACAGCCCAGCCCGCCCAACGAGCACTGGGCCATCCATAACGATGGACACAAGAGCGGTCGGACCACCCCGAGCGAACCCAACACGCCGGCGACCGCGGCGCAACCCACCGAGATCGAATTCATGGACCCGCAGTTCTCGGGCACTAAGACTTTCAGCAAATCCCTGGACACCAACACCGACGCTAAGCGCCAGAGACGGCCGCCGACCTACTTCTCGGCCCAGTCGTACCTTCGGTACCAGGGTGAGAAGTTCGTCAAGCGATTTGATGCGAACTGCTACATTGCGGTGACCCGCAAACTCGACACGCATGACGTGTCTCGACACCGGGCCAGTCCTACATCGGCGGACCCGGTGAAGGAGGCGCTGTCGCAGATTCAACAGCCAGTCTTGGTCTTGGGAATTGAAAGTGACGGACTCTTCACCTTTGAGGAACAGCAGCAGATTGCCGCGGGCATTCCCGATTCGCGCCTCAAGCGAATTGAGAGTCCCGAAGGTCACGACGCATTCCTTCTCCAGTTCGAGCAGGTCAACCATTACATTCTGGAATTCTTCCGGGAGGTTCTGCCTGACATCATGGCCAAGGCTCCGGCCGACGGGGTGCAAGCGGCGGACGGAGTGAACACGCTAACAAAGAGCAGCACATTCGGCGAGGCAGAGGTGGAAGACATCACCGCCTGGTAAACCCGATCGAGCATTCTCGACCAACGCTTGGCGCATTCGTTGCAGCCTTGATTCTACAATCTGATGCTCTGCGGAGTACACGCAGCGGCTCGTCGGGCCGTCACCCCCCGCGTCGCGCCGCGAGCATCAGTAAAACCTTTGGGGAAGTAGCGGTGCAGAACCTTTGTGATTTTACTATTCTAAGCCAGTCCAGAGAGAAGAGCATCCAACTGCCTCTCTCGTCACCTCATTCAACCGGTAAGGCTGTAAAAGAAGCATCCAACTGCTCTCCATCAGATAAGCCCTCCACTGCAGCGCTCTTCTATCAACCAGAAGTCCTCAGAGGGGGTGGTGGGCAACCATTTCTTATGAACAGAAATGATCTTTTCCTCTTCAACAGTATAGATAGATATTAGCGATAGTCTTAAAAACATACGATATTGGAATATTGTTGTGTAGATGTATTGTACTGGAGTGCGCCTGGCCAGCATTCTTTCCAGTCCATAGTCTCTCGCCAATTACCGAGCGATTCAACGGTCCAACCGTTTGATTGGTCCAGTACTAGACCTTGCCTCATCAAAAGGACCGGTCATTCCTATGGATATAAAGTACCACCGCGACCGCCAATGTCGAAATCCTGGTGGAAGAAAGAGCGGCGAAGCCATGGTCACCCAGACCCTTACGGCCAAACTTTGCGAGATGCATGAACTAACGTAGCTTGGTAGGGCCGTCCTTGTCTCCGAACGCACAAAAGTGTATCAATTGACCCAATCCTGCAGTGTAGGCGCATAGACACGGCGAGAAGGCGAGCAGGATTTACTCGGAATAAAGGAAGGACCAGAAAAGGGGGCAGTTATTAAATCACCCTGCAGGAATCGGCCTCGAAGGTGAGGGGATAGGGATGCAGGAAAGCGACAATCCCTGAGAGGTCAGATTGAGATACTATGCAGCGTGGCCGCATAACTGTGTCGTGTGATGTGGATGCCCTCGCCAACTCCCTGACTGGCCGTCGGGATGCCGCTATGTAACACGGGAGGAGAATAAATCCTTGGATTTTGCAACGCTTCTGCTGCGTACCTGGTCTGGTCGAGGTGATATCACGCGCTTTTTGCATTGCTCTTTTCCCCCGTCAATTATATAGGAGTTGCGAAGCGTCCATGACGTCGAAGGCGCCCTTACTGGCGAGTAAGACGAGTGGATCTTTTTATCCCCCGCATGGCCAGCCCTAATCGAACTACCCCGGAAAGCAGGGAGTCAACCGGTCGTCTTCTCGTATGCGGGCGGGTGATCGGTGGTCTGATCTATCACGTCGGGCATCACTCTGCCAACCGCTTTCCATCCCTTGATTCATCCCTGTCCCCTCTGGTTGTCTCTGTTTGTCCCCTTGCGAACAAGTCAGACATTTTGAAACTTAGAGCCAGAATCCAGGGTGGGAGGAGGCTGTAACAGCCGCGAGGGTTTTAAAATCTGGCAGCGTGGGCAGGGTGTGTACATATGGAGAATTGGAGTCTTGACTGATCTCCGGGTGGGACAGCAAGCAAGAATTTGACCCTGGCTGGGAATGACCAGACTGACCGTTGATCCACGATCATCGTTGCCATGAACGGCGATCCCACCGGCTGGAAACGGTAATCCGATCCTCATCCGTCGTTGTTATCTCTTGTTGGTCTTGTCCAGCGCGGACCAGTGCAGGGAAAGCGAAAAGTCCGGTGCCTGGAAGTTCTGGCCGTCAATAACCTGCAGTATCCCGTGACGCTGTGTGACTTTTTCTCTGTCTCTTCTGTTTTCCTTTTCGTTTCTTTCCTTTTTTTTTTTTCCCCTCTTCCCTGCTGGTCTGCCATTCGCGCCCCTATTCACACTTCTCCATCATCGTCGCTCGTTTGGCTCCACCCTCCACCCTCCACCCATCCATGCACTGACTGTGATTCACTCTCTCCACTGGGCCGCCACAGCTGCATCTCATCGTCTCTTTTCCTTTGTGTCTCTCCTTACGATACGAGCCGGATTCTCGTCCGCCCCTGGGAGATGGACCTGTCGCATTCGATTGCCCATTGATGACGGTCCTGCTGCCTCTTCTTGAATGCCTCTTTTCGTCACTGACCAAGTCGGGCCATATTTCTCTAGTGACATTCCTTGTTTTGGCCTTGATCATTCCATCGTCATTCTCGATTAAAGCCTTCCCCACATTCCAGGCCATTGCTCCGGTCACCCCAAGCTGTGACAGTCAAAACGACCTACATTCTGTCGGCCCTTCTTTCGGCTTTCCTCCTGCCTCTCAATGTATTTTGCCTGTTGGAACTGGCTTCCTGACAGCTATAGATTCTAAATTGCGTTGCATTGTTTGTCTGAAACAACATATGCCAGAAGCATACCTGAAGTTGGCCAGTGGACAAAGATCGAGTGTGACCCGCTCATTATTTGGATCCCGATCCCATTGATCGCCGCAGCGATTGGGAGGCCCTTCTTTCTCTCTTTCACACCCTCACTTCAATCTCCCAAGTGTCTCTGTCAGACGTCATGGAGCTGCTTCTTCCCAAGAAAACCTCGACTTTGAGGAAGCGGGCATCCCTGTCGTTTTTATTCCATTCACAGGTGAGAAAGATTCGCGAAGCCAGTGTGTGGGCCTCAAGGATTAACCAGTGTAGAAACCCACTTTCGCGATCCTGCAAGAAGGACCGCCTCGCTACTATGACTTTGTTGATACGCCCGTTCTCTTCCGTCCGTCTTCCCAATTCATTGATCGTCCAAAGATCTCTCGTGAGCTGGAGGCAGATATTCGATCTGCCTGCTCACTGCTTGTGTATCGCGTTGAGCGAGGTGTGCCCTCGCGGGCCACCAAGTATATGAGTTCGCTCCCAGAGAAGAGCACAGTCACGTCGGCCGATAAATCGTCTGCGACCAAGCCGCAGATTGAATGCAAATACTCGGGCCCCAATGTCGGTCCCGAGGCAGCGGCTCTCGCCGGGATCCATGATTCAGGCGTCGGGTTGACGCAGCAGCCTAGTCGACAGACGATGCGGGTGCTGAAGTCCTCGCAGTCTGACAAACCATCAGGCTTAGGGACGGGATTGAACCCGCCTGCTGGGCAGGAACGATGCACTTCGTCGTGTTCCGCGCCTCCCGATCCGATATCCACGGAGAGAAGGAGCAGCCACCCGTCCGTCAGCAGTCCCAAGCAACCAGAGATGCAATCCATGGCCGGGGTCGCGGCCGTCGGTCACCCCCAGGTACCACCAAACCAGGATACGAGGAACTTTCTCGCCGACGACAGCAAATCGCCCTGCCTCGACACCGTCGAAGATGGCGCCGATGACGTCGAAGTGTTTCTCAATCCGGACGCCACGCTCATGGCCACCGGCGTGGCTAGCTTTTCGTCCCCCGAGACCTTGCTGAATCTCTCCTCGCCTGATGCGCGGGCATCAGACAACCAACCCAGCCGCTGGTCTCACTCCGCCGGTTCGCGCACCACGCAAACAGATCCAAGGCAAATGGTCGGTCTCGGCACAACCGCGGTCCCAGACCCCGAACAGCAGGCCGGCGTCATCATCGACAGCAACGGATACATGCACGTGATGAGTGCCGAGGAGGAATCCCAGCGTAACATGCACCTGCAGCAAGCGGTCATGGCGAAGATGCAGTCAGGCACAGGGCTCGACCAGACCCGAAGCACTGAGCTCGAGTCCGCAGCCAAACGACCCAACACTTCGACTCAACGGCCACAGTCTCGATTGCATTCGGCGTGGTCTGCCAAAACCAGGAGCACCGTATCCAAATGGCGAAGCCGATTCGACGAGCCCCAATCCGAGAAACCCGCGGGAACGGGCTTCTTCCAGAAAATTGCAACTTTCTTTGGGAAGCGGCGCGCTCAAGCTGTTTAGTCTGTTTGAATCAACCGCACCTCTTATTCCATTCCCATGACTTGTACAATTGAACCTAACCCACAACATCTCACCTCTGCAAAATTGACCGACCAGTGGACCAGACGTATCTGGTCCATCCATGTCACTCTGAACCTCACAGCATCCACCATGTAGACGGGAATACTATCTCCTACCGGCCAGTAGGAATCTACCAGCCCACGGGTATTACCCGACATCGAAGTGACGAGATATTCATATTGATGACCTTTTGTTCTTCTTGATATTTATACCTTACTTTCTCCACCCATTCTATGAGTCCCATGTTTCTTGTATTAGACTTCGGTGTTAGGTAGCGTTAGCTGTGCTAATATGATCTTTTCTTTTTAACATTTACATCTGTTTCCTCAAATCCATCACATCTCTATGCGGCTACTTTTGCGAGCACTGGCAGACCCCATCTCCGCATCCATTCCGACCCAAGCACTTCCATTGCCGTGAGTCTTTCATCCGGCCTAAAAGCCAGCATCCCCTTTACCATAGCAAGCAAGGCACTTTTTTCAGCTTCCCCCACGCCATCCGTAGCGCTTCCCTGCCGCGGGTCCTGTATAGAATCCACGAAGCGAGTACCCAACGGTCTGCCTGCTCCTGCAGCCTTTCTCTTCGCCTCCGTAAACCATCTTTCTCGCGCATCCCATGCCTGCCACCAGTCGGACGGCAACTTCCCCAGCGCATCCACGTGCTCTTTTATCATCCAGTCATCGGACGGATTGAACCCCTCAAACAATGGCCTTTGTCCCAGGATTTCCCAAATCGTACACGTAAGGGTCCATATATCAGAGGGAAAGGACAATGGTTCATGAAAGTAGGCCTCTGGAGGGCTTAGAACAGCTGGTGTGTGGGAATAGAGACGCTGATTAGCAGTAGTAGTAGTATTAGACGGCCGAAACGATTCTCCAAAATCCGTGACGAAAACCAGAGCTTCGGAGAGGACTACCCGCTCGCTTTCTTTCCCCAGCCAAATGGGCACCACGCCGTGAGAGGGAACACCATCGGGGAGCGGCTTGTCGTCCAGGCGGACAAATGGCTCGATATTAGGCGGGCCGTACCTTTGGTATAGATCTGCTGGTGAAAGCTCGTTGATGCTTTTTGGCATGCGGAACATGATGCTTCCCGCGTGGAGGTCTATGGATCTTAACCGTTAATAGGGGGGCACGCCTCTGAAGCCTGTGAAATGAAGATCCCCATGATGGGTATACATACCAGCGTGAACTACCCCTTGACTATGTAGAAAAGCGACCGCTTGTATGACTTAGGCCGTAATAGCCCGGGCCACAGGCAACGTGAAAAGCCTGGTATACGAAGCATCTTTCGCCTCTGCCAGAGACATCATGCCCGGCTCGGTAACTAGACATGTGTGTCTTCCATTCGGTCCTTGGAGGGAGAAGGTATCCAACACACGAGGAATCAAAGCTTCTGCTCCAGGCTGTCCCTCGGAGATAAGCGACGAGGGTGCTGGTGCTAGGGTATCGAGAATGTGACTCTCCGGCGAATCTGCCTCGGCAATAGCAATCTTGACGGCGACGTACTTCTTCAGATTAGCGTCTCTTGCCAACCATATCGTCGAGTACGTGCCAAAGCCAAGTTTATGAACCACGTTATAACGGCCGTTCAGACAATCTCCAATAGATAAGGGGTGATATCCTCCCGGGCGATAACGTTCGGGCTTTTCAATGTCCTCGAGAGGCATGTATTCCACAATCGGAGGACTTGTCTTGGGGGATGCGTAGGAAGCGATAGAGAATTTACGATGATGAATAGTGACAATATTCCTTCCATGCGCTGGTGACATTAGGCGTAGGTGTGAAAACCTGATAAGATGCGGCGCAGTGACAAATGGAGGCCATGAATTATATGAGATTGCCTGCTTTCGAAGAGTGAAGAAAAGCATGACCATGACAAACCACCGATGATATAACTACCAAGGAGGCAGGCAGAGAGGTGTGGGAGATCTTCACAAGGAGGTAGGGATCTGGGGTAGGCAAGGAATGGAAGACCCCACTTGTTCTTGGTTTACTGGAACTACGCACACTTCTCTCATACAAGCAGCAACACTCGAGTCCGCAATACAGGCCATCGAGTGAATGGCTATGGATAAGGCTAAGTATTTAGGAGTACGGACCGTCTAGGACCACCAACTTGAACCTGCGTTAGAAGCTCATGCTGAGAAAACAATCAATTTTGGGAATAGGGTTACCAATGCGTCAATCTTCCGGTGACTTCTAGTTACAGGTATACTCCCCTACTTTGCTTCAGTTAACGTCTCCTCATTTTCTCGTGTCCTCTGCTTGCATAATTCATATGCCACTGTATAGCTTTGATCGGTGTTTACTCCGCCTATGCCCTTGTGTCGAAGGGTAGCCCTCAGCGTGAAACGCAGTCGAAACGGGTAATCCGAGACGGACGGCGTGTCTGGACGCAGCAGACGACAACTATCACACCAGTCAAACGGCAAGAAACTGGGTTTCAGTGTGTCTGGGTTCGGGAGATTCAGATACAGATCCTCGACAAGCTGAATCTGAAGGTCATATGCACTTGACGTGTCTCTCTCCGTATCGGCCGCCTGCCTCACACACCCTTGAATGAGATCTGTGTATTTTTTGAATGTTCCCGATTCGGTCTTACAGCTCACTGATCGCAAGAGCCTGGCGTTTTCCGCTCCAATCCCGACCAGGAAAACGGGGAGGTTTTCGAACCGTTCGAATGAGAACCTATTCTCTGTGTAGAATGTCCGTCGGGCTTCATGGTAGATTTGCCGGTTTACGGACATGATGGCCAGGAGATTGTTGTTGGGATTATGCTGCCACCAGAGCCCATCTCGACGACGTTCGATATCTGAATGCTGCAGATATTTCCCTGAAAAATGTACTTCATCGAAACAGAGAAGATATCTGTAAACCATGACTCGCAACTCTGGGTTCAAACAATATGTTCAGGTTAGTCAGACGCTCCCAATCCCCACATAATGGCAGCGGGACAGACAGAAAAACAAGACACAACATACCAGATGGGAGATCAAGAAACGGAAACGGATCATCGGAAAGAAGAACCTTGTCCTCGTCGAAAGGAAGGACCCATCGGCGACCACTCTTACTGCCTTTGCCTCTTACCGTCAATGAAGATTCGAGATCCGGGCCAAATCCGCAATGTTCCCGATACCAAACATGCTCTGTAAACCGCCGACGCGAAGTGATGATCACGCAACATGTCCAGCATCTATATCGGCGGTCTTGATCCGGCTGGTATTTCTCACCATAAAGACGGCGAATTGCCTGTTTGATCTTGAAGACCTCGTGATATCCATCGGCCGGAAGCCGCAAGTTGCCAGTGTACTCTAAGAGGTGATTTTCGAGTCCGGTTTTGTTGGCGTATTTCTTCGGACAGAACGGACATTTCTGTGCAGACCAGGGCATCTTGTTCTAGGCTTGACTAGATGATAGTAGGGTAGATCGTTGTAAGGGGGTAGGCAACTGAAATGACTAAACTGGCTAGCTTAATTGACTTGATCATGATTAAACGGCGTGAAGAAGGCTATAGTTATGCTGACCGAAGTGGTCCATTCCACGGAGTATTCCGCTCGATTCATGGATTATTCCTCTTCAAATACCTAGAAATCTCAGCTATACCGATTTCCGACAGCTGAGCCCGGAATGAACAATTGGCGTGCGAGACGTGACGGATGCTCTGCGCGGGTTTGTACACAAGATGCAACCAGCTGTCAGGCTGCACTGCCTGGTGCCTTCGACCCGATACCACGTGACAGTATGCGGTCTAGGCTGCCGAGTCAACCCACCCTCCTGGCGTGAATGTAGCCTAGTCTATGAGTCTCGAGAATGAGATAATGCGGAGCCTGGCTACCTGCTGCTACTTACAGTACCTGAAGCTGGTCTCATAAAAGACGCGAACCAAATATCTTCCTTGTATCCAACAAGATGCCCAGAAATATTGCTTCTTCATCTCCCGAGCTCGAATTCAAATCATTTCGAGATTGTAACGGTGACCATCCCTCACAGACCCTGATCTTCCACAACGGTCCCTTTTCATGGTGGATCAAAGTTAAGGTGGCTTGGTCTCTACCGGAGTCCATCCGGAATTTGGGCTATCTCAAACGTCGGTCCATGATTCGGGAGTTTATCAAGGCCATTGACTTTGCTGAATTAGCTCTGCTGAACGATACTGTGACACTAACCAGTCTTATCTTAGCTGAATAAAGCAACAAGCCGATCCCAATTGGGAATGTTCCGAGTAACGATCAGATGAAGGCATACCATTATATATCAATTGCCCATCAAGTGTTCTTCCAAACTGAAGAAGATCCAAGGAGAACCATATACTCGATTCTAGACCAAGTTCAAGATCTACTTACCTTCGAGGCTAGCCATCTACAAGACGAGGAGGATACCGCCGCAACTATCTCAACTGCCTACTTCACGCAGAAGCAGCTCGCGTACAAGAAAGTCGACCGCCCTATCTATGAACCAGGAGACACGGAACACATCTTGAACGAGATCGCACAACTCATCGGGCTGGTTAAATCGGATAATCCGTACAAAACCCGTCCAGCAACAATCTCATCGCCAGTCATCATAGGATTTCTCCTTAAGTACTATCCCGGAGGGTCTCTTGAGCAAGTCCTTGCCGAGAACAAGGCCCGAGATGATTCGTTGCTGAGACGATGGGCACTACAGATTGGGAGAGCATTGGAGACATTGCACATACAGCGACGGACCCATCTTGACATTAAACCCTCGAATATCGTGTTCGACGCCAACTAGAATGCGATTCTGATCGATATCAGTGGAACTGGTGGGTATGGATGGGAACGGCTCGCGCCAGAGATGCAACAGACCATTGAGCGGGACGCTGAAACGGCTCCAGCTAGCACGGCATTTGACAAACGCGTCGCTACGGACTGCTGGGCTTACGGAAACATACTTTCGACTATGGCCACGAGACTCGGCACCAGTGGTTTAGGTAAAAGGATAAAGTCTATCAGCGATGCCCTGACAAAGACGGATCCAAAAGCTCGCGTTTCATCAAGCCACGCTCTCGAAATGCTAGAGGTACTAAAGTAAGAGTGCTAGTTATTTATTCTCACGATAGAGCCTGGAGAATATGCCTTGGTTTGCTAACTGACCAGCTGGATTGGATCGACCGATGCGAAGCTTTGAAATCAATATTGCCGGGTCCTCCTGGATATATGCTTTCGGCTATATGCGAACCATCAAATGTGGATCCTGCATCGCCTCTCGATTACTGCGTCATAGAGGGCAGAACAGCTTTTAAAAACCTCTCAATGAACAGAATGATTCAATTTTCAGGAAATAATTCCAAGTCTCTCTCTACCTCCACTTTTCTTTTTCCAGTGCACTTGCCAACGACCATAAACCATGACAATCAAAGTATTCCTCACCGGCGCAACCGGCTACATCGGTGGCGATGCCTTGTACCAAATCCATCAGCGATATCCGGATTTCGAGTACGCACTTCTTGTCCGCTCAGGAGGCAAGGCGAAGGAAGTCCTATTAGCGTATCCAAAAGCTAGAATTGTCCTCGGCGGTAATGACGATTCTGAGCTACTAGAACGTGAAGCTGCCTGGGCTGATATTGTCATTCGTGCGTAACCCGCATCCGCTTCTCTACTTTTCATCCATACGTTTTGAACTTGAAACTTCAATGAATGCTAATCTACTTCAGATACTGCCGACTCATCAGACCACGCCGGTGCGGCGACGGCGATAGCCAAAGGTCTCGTGCAGGGTCATTCTGCCTCGCGACCTGGTTTCTGGTTGCACACCGGTGGCGCGGGGATCCTGACGTACTTTGACTCGGAAGTCAAGAAGACGTTCGGAGAGAAGGACGACAAGGTTTTCAATGACCTGGAAGGAATCGACGAGCTGGTTAACCTGCCCGCCGCGGCTTTCCACCGCAACGTGGACGAAATTGTCCTTAACACGGGCATCAAACATGCGGATTCAGTCAAGACGGCTGTAATCTGTCCCCCTACAATCTACGGCAAGGGCCGCGGTCCGAGCTCCGGCCGTGGACGACAGGTCTACGAACTTGCTTCGTTTGTTCTAAAAGAGCAGTATTGTCCTCGGATCGGGAAGGGGCTTTCGCGGTGGAACAATGTGCATGTGCGTGATTTGAGTAGGGTGTTTGAACTCCTGGTACAAGCTGCGCTGGATCCGTCCTCGAAGGATGATCCTGAGATCTGGGGCACGCATGGTTACTATTTCACGGAGAACGGCGAGCACGTCTGGGGTGATCTGTCCGTTGCTGTTGGCGAGGAAGCCTTCAGGCAGGGGTATATCAAGGGTGGAGCACCCGAGACTCGAGACTGGTCGATTGATGATGCTGTCAACTCGTCGGCTGGATTTGAGGCGGCGAGTTGGGGTATGAACTCGCGGGGTGTGGCGGCGCGAGCGAAGAAGGTCCTTGGCTGGAGGCCGCAGGAGTTGGGTTTGATCGATGAGTTGCCGGATATTGTTCGATCTGAGGCAGTTAGGTTGGGGCTTTAATTTCGAGGAGTATAGACGGACCGTATAAGTAGTGACTGTTCGGATCTTCATAAAATATACAAGCTTTGCCCTCCAGAAAGGTAGCAACATTGGACAAGATGACTAGACGCTGGCTCCGACAGTAGACTTGATTCGCTCATTTCGTTCCCCCTGACCGTGGGAATTAATAAATTTACATCGATTTGATAGTGTAAATGCTTGAGCATTTCAATTCGTGAGTATTGCACGCGTCAATCAAATTACTTACCTAGTGTACCCAGCTTCCTGTTATACTGATAGCACGCTATATTTAGAGACCACAGCCTATTCAGGCAAAAACAGCTCCGGCGGTAAATCGAACAGACTCTCCAGCATAGGATTCCCCTGCCACCGATCATCTCCCAGCAAAGCATTGAAAACGCCCGCGTCATTTACAGAGTGAATAGCGCCGCCTACACCCGAAGCCTCAGTAGCCCCCACGGCACGGCGATCCTGCCCACTCTCAGCGGTCCACGACTGCTGTTCCAAACAGCGACTCGACAGATTCTCAAAGAGCTGCAAGATAAACGTCCCACAGTCCCAAAATTCACCAATATTTTGCAGAACCATCTGGCAGGAGTTCAGCGCCGACCGGCCAAGGCGGGCGACCAGTTTATCTGGGCTCCTCATCCGCTCGTAGAATGCCGCCTGCGCGAGGAAGATACCGTGGTATAGCTCGTGGGGGACAGTCAACTGAGCCGACCTCGTAACAAGCATGCTCATGACCGTGGGAATATGATGCGCAGCAGAGTCGACGATCTCATCGACCTCGCGCTCGTCGCGGTGACGTGAATCTTCGCCGCGCATGTGGCCGAGATAAATCAAGATAAGGTGGTTGTTGTATTGAACAGACAGGGACATGGAAAACGGGTTCGAGGGATCCGGTACGTCGGAGTTCCAGGTCAATGTAGAAACCAAGTCTGCTTTCCACCGGGTCAGTTTTGCGTGGAGGTCTTCTGACATTACTGGCTGTCTTCCAGGATAGAACCTGCTCATGATAATCTCGCGCATGATCTGCGAAAGCTTCACGGTCTCGATCTGATACTGTGCATATCTTTGAGCAGAGGGGTTCTCCAGGAAGTCTGGAGCCATGGTATCGTGCGCGAAATCCTCGATCGTCAACATGTCTGCATCGGCTTGGTCCAGGTCAATGCGGAACGGACGCCCAACCAAGGTGCCACATATGCTGTCTCTAACGACCAGAGCCCACCATAGTCTTCGCATCAAACTTTTGTCTCGTGGTTGCATGTTGGGTATTGAAATGGTCGAGCGGTGAATTCCCATGGCCTCGGCAATTGTCACGGCTGTGCTAACCCACGAGTAAAAGTTCCAGTAGGTATTTGGGCCGCCGCCATAGAATGATAGAAAAAAGGTGCTCTGAAGAATAGTGATTTTATTTGTTTCATATCCCATATCAAAGAGCGCCTTGGCCTTCGTATAGAACAACGAACGGGCCTCTTGGCGAGAATGAAAGCCTAAAAGGCGCAGGACGGACTGGGAGGCGAATGTCAATGCAATGAAGGCAACGGCATAGATGAGGATCAACGACAAATGGTCATTTTTGTATTGGTGTATGAATTCTTGACGATTGACAATTGGGTAGAGCGGGTAGACGTGGTCCAAGAAGACCGCCATGAGGGCATCTAAATGTGCCTTTTCCGGCAGACTGAACACACCCTTGGCTCGTAGATATTCGAGATCCTCGGGCAACATATGTGCGGGCTGTGACTGAAAAGGAGCACTCCCTTGGGACCCCGGGAAAGGGGGGCCTAGGTGGTGTAGTTGTGGACGGCTACCGTCCTTCTTGAGACCACCCAGGACGATTGCCAGGGGAAAGGACTCTCCGAGGTATGTGATGGAACACTTGTCAATCCAGTCTCTTGCATTTTCGCGGTTGTTCAGGAAATGGTCAAACATCGCGGACCACGAGATATCTTGGTAGGAGGAGCCGTCGCCTGGAGTCCCAGAGGATGCCTGAGTATGAGGAGACTCGCTCGTAGGGAGCACTTCCTGAGCCTGTAAGCTGGGGGGCTCAAAGCCGGTCTGGGGATGGACATGGCCTATGCCTATTGAACCCCACGCGGTATTGTCCGGAATAGATGAACCCGTAGGAAGGGCTGCAGCAACATCAGATCCAGCCGTAGGAAGCGCCCCGGAATCTTCAGCCCGAGACAAATCTCCGGGGACACCAGTCGAGACCCTTGCTCGTGGATGACGCCGGCTTATTTTCTGACCCAGGACGCTCCGGGCATAGGTCCCCCGTTTCGTCTCACGGAGCACACAGTCCGTGTGGCGATCTCGCACGCAGTGAGTGCATGGCATGTGTTGCATGGCGTCACATTTGACCCGTTTCTCATGGCAGCGCGTACATGCTTTTCCCGCTCGCACGCGCGATCTGGTCGGCTGTCTGTCGGAACCCCTTGCGTCTGCCATTGCACGATCATGTCGGCAACATCAAAACTCCATCGGCCGATATACCACCTGGGTCGTGTTGATGTCATGATGATAAATGAAGAGAAGAGAGAGAAAAAAAGGAGGGCATTAGTCATCCATATAGCCGGTGGCCAGCATATATCCGGGTTATATTCGGCCCCACCCTCTCTATACTTCACGAATTCTCCGTGCTATGTCTTTGGCCAGTGGACAATTGCACCAAAGGACAATCTGCAGGAGCGCATGGGACGATTTGGCCGAGATGAGGGAGAATTTGATGGGGAGCATCTTGGTTCCCACACCATTTAGCCTGTTTGTCTACTACTCCACCAGTGGATATGTTAGTAGTTTATAAGGAACAGGCCCTGTGGGTGGGTTGATAAGCTCTTAACAGCTATAAGTACTGACAGGATAAACCATGCTATTTCTCCAAGCGTCTTCCTGGAATGTTGAATTCCATTCTTGACGACGACCAAGCATGCTTCCTCCGACAGAGGCTCCACCAACAGACACGACCGGTGCATCACAGGAGCGCAACCACGGCCACTCGCTGAACATCCAGAATCCAGAAGCACTGCAACTCCAAGACGCTCCCGTGGCCAATGGAGAAGACACTGAAGCACAGTGTCGTCGCCCACAGGGTGTCCCCTCCGAGTTCTCCGGGCTCCCGGGCGAGTTCGTGTTCATACTCCTCTGCTCGATGGGCTTGTTCCTATTCGGCCTCTTCCTCGGGAATGTCGTGATCAACCAAGCCATATTCCCTCACGAACTCGGAGTCAGCGAAAGCAATACCCCATGGTTGATTGGGTCCTTCCTGTTGGCGAACGGGATCGCCGTCATAGTCTCCGGGTCGCTGGCCGACCTGTCGAACCCGAGGATTCTAATGATCCTGGGCTTCGTTTGGCTCGTCATCTGGGATATCGTGGGGGTTTTTAGTATCAGCCCGTCGCTGTCGGTGCTATTTTTCGTGGTCAGGGCCATGCAGGGGCTAGCTATTGGTGTTCTGCAGTCAACGTCGATGAGTCTACTCGGGCGGGTGTACTCGCCTGGGATTCGGAAGACAAGGGTTTTCTCGGTCATGTCTGCAATGACGCCCGTTGGATTTCTGATCGGGTGTCTCCAAGGAGGCGCTCTCACTGCACACCTGCCGTGGATCTTCGGGAGCAATGCTATTGTGTGCTTCATCTGTGCAGTGGCATCGTTCTTTGGTATCCCCTCGTTTACCCCGAAGTCCGGTGCCTCCGGTACTCAGCTATCGCTCAAGGACTTCGATGCACTCGGCGCTCTCCTGGCTGCAATTGGCTGTGGCCTGATTATCCTGGGTCTCACGCAAGGCGTCCCCAGCGGCTGGAACCCATACACATACTCCCTGATCATCGTCGGAGCGCTCTTTCTCTTCCTGTTCTACTTGGCCGAACGAAGAGCGTCTCGACCATTGATCGATAACCGGCTCTGGACCACCCCCGGGTTTCTCCCACTGGCGATTTCCTATTTCCTCGGTTACGGAGCATACGTCGGCGGATGGATGTTCTTCGCCGTGCGTTTCCTCCTCACAATCCAGGGCCACGCCCCTATCACCGTTGCTCTATACTTCATCCCCAACATGATCTGTGGCGTCCTAGCCACGTACATCGTATCGAAAACCTTGCATCTCTTCCCCGGACACTGGATCCTCATCATCGGAATGGTCGCCAATACAATGGGCCCTGTATTCTTCCTCCCCCAGACGCCAAATACAACATACTGGGCTCTGTCGATGCCGGGCATCGCCCTCGTCACCTTCGGACCGGATCTAACATTCGCAGCCGCGTCGATCTTCATCACATCCAATGTACCCCGTTCCTTCCAGGGCTCGGCGGGGAGTCTCCTCGTGACGATTCAGAATCTGTCCGCGGCCATCGTGACGGCCATCGGAGATACGATCGGGAAGGAAGTTACGCAAGCGGGCGGCGACGGGTATAATCTGGACTTGGGGGCTTTGCGGGCGATCTGGTGGTTTAGTTTGGCGATTTCGCTCGCGGCGGCGGCGGTTTGCGCTGGATTTGTTCGCATTCCGAGGAGCGAGGAGAAGGACCATGTGGAGTGAATTCATGATAGTTGGAGAAAACGCGTGTACTAAATTGGATAGAATTTGCGTCAGTAAACCGATAGCCTGCTTTTAGTGTGACTGCTAGCAGGTACAGTCTATAGGCGATGGCCTAAAAAGGTTTCAGGACATCAAGACCCCCAATAGTCGCTAAAAAACAGCCGGTCTATTCTTTCACTTTCACCCAGGGTTAGCCGAGATTACTCGGTGTTCGTATCCACAATGCAAACCAGCCTTTCTTTATAGAACAAAGCAAAACGCCAACCACACGCATGACCCAATGAGAAAACGCCATTTGCCGCCCGGCTCAAGACTAGCAGATGCATGCCAGCTGTTCGCCAGGGATGCGTAGAGCCTCACGTTGGTGGGGTTGACTGCCAGCCTCGTTTTTTCTTTTCTGAATTTCCCACAACTCTGCAAGTGGAAACAACAGCTCAAAGGGCATCTCAGAATGCTTTCGAGGTTGCGTGCTAAGATCAAATTCAAAAAGGGAGATCGACATGGCCGTGAGAGGCGTGACGAACAGTCTCCACCTGTGAGCATCAAAGACCAATCTTGCAACGAAACCAACACCGATGTTGAAGTGTCCTCCACGCGAGATGCAAAAGATGATGGACGCTCGAGAGAAAACCTGTGGGAAGTCGCCGGAGAAAGACTGGACGAGAAGGACCGAAAGGCTTTGGGACTGGAGAGCTCTCTCCCTACCACAGATGCCATTCAAGATGTGATCGAGACAACTGAAAAGAAATACCGTGAGTATAAGGAAGGTGGGCTGAAGATTCGCAAGCGCAATGGGGGACATATCAATATTCGTGATTCCGCCAAAAACATCATTCTCCATGCATTGGAGGCGCAGGACCTTGTCAAAGCATTGGTGTCTTTTGATCCGACTGGCCATGGTGAGTATCTGATTGACCTTCTAAGGTTCCAACTTGGATATCTGCTAAAGCCATGCTCAGCATCAAGTGCATGGTCAATTGTTTCAATCGGTCTGACGCTGATAAAAAATGATATTGAACGTCGGGACGATATTTTCCAGGCAGCCGAATATCTCGCAGGCATTCTTTCCTACTATGCGATTGTCGACAGTCATTATCGAGACAGAAAAGTAGAAAGCGACCGAGGGTTGGAAGACGCACTGGTTGACGTCTATACGGCAGTTCTACAATACGCGGCAGTGGTGAAAAAGGCAGAGCAAGAAAGCGGAGCTGGTATGCCATTCAAACCTTGGAGGTCATGGTGATAGAGACTGATGCCCTGAAAGCCCGCGTGGGAAAGAGCATCACGGCCCTTGTTCAACAGCCGCTCAAGGACCTCAAGGAAACTGTCGAAAAGCAAGGGCAGGCTGTTCAAAAGTGGGCAACTCTGACTGCAGATCTAGGTAGTACCACCTTCCGTTTATCAGGATCAACACAAAAGAGGCCTTGCTTATTGTTACAGACCACAGGAAACAAGCCGAAAGCATGCTGGACGGAATTGACGAGGCGGTCGAAAGGCTGAAGATGATCCAATCGCACAACAGAAGTAAAAGAGATCTGCTACGTATTAGTCTTTCAAGAAGGGCATACACTGATTTCAGCAGGCTTGCAAGACCGAGAGATTCTCGACTGGCTGTCCACGGCATCATATTCCTCTCCCCAGAACAACGCTCAAGACCGCCGGCAATTAGAAACGGGGAATTGGTTTCTTAACTTACCCGAGTATAAAGAGTGGAAGGCCACGCCCGGAAAGATCTGTTGGCTTCATGGAGCAGGTGCGTTCTTTCACTCTTCACCAAATCACAACTAATCCATTCCAAAAGTCGGATGCGGAAAGTCGGTTCTCTGTTCTACAGTCATCCAAGACATCGAGGAATTCTGCAGGCCTGATTTATCAAGAAACTTCGCCTACTGGTACTTCCAATTCAGCAATGACGAAACACAGAAGGTGTACAACATGATCAGGTCCATATTGCGACAATTCATGCCACGAACACTTCCTGCATCTATGCTCAAACTCTGGGAGGAGCATCGCCATCGAGGCAGTGAGCCACAACAACAAAAGTTTGCAGATATCCTCGACGTTGTGTTGGATACTTCTCAGCGCGAGTTTTTCCTCATCCTCGATGCTCTGGACGAGTGCCCCACGGCACAAGATGAACGGAGCTCGCTCTTGCAATTTCTCGAAGAACTGTTGGTAAAGCATCCAGGCAAAATGCACATTCTGGCCACGAGTCGACCGGAGCCTGATATACGCTCAAGGCTGGAACAATACCAAAGCGTGAATCTGGAAAACGGATTGGCGGAAGATGTGGAAACTTTTGTCCATGCTCAAGTTGCCCGTGGCAGGTTGTCTAACTGGGACGAGTCGGTTAAAAAGTGCACCCTGGAAAGATTACTTGATATTCCTGAACGGTATGTTGCATTGACCAACAAATAAGTACAGCAAGATTGACACCTGTGATTGAGCAGGCGCTTTCGCTGGGCTGATTTGCAGATAAAACGGCTCGAGACGTCCAAGAACGAGGCTGCGTTCTATAAAGCTCTTGATTCCATCCCAGCCACACTCGAGGATACCTATAGAGATATCCTGGGAAGGCTATCACCAGATGATCGAGAAGCAGCTCGAACAATATTGATCTGGCTTAGTTTCTCTGCCGAGCCGCTGGATCTGAAGACTGTCGCGGCTGTTGTGTCTTTCCGTTTTCCGGAAGACGTAGTGACAACCTGCACTACTTTCCTAGTCACTGTGAGCATCTCCGATGATACTGTGAGACTGGATCATTTCTCCGTGAAAGAGTTTCTAGTTCGCAACGAAACCGAGGGTCTATGGTATCGGTTCTCAGCCACATCTGGTCATGCTGCCATAGCAAATAAAGCGATCGACTGTCTGCTTGGAACTACCGAGATCCTAACAAAGACCACCGTTTTGCAAAAGCCATTACTGATATACGCCGCAAAATGTTGGGACCATCATCTAGCAGAACTGGGAGATCTACACGCCGATTGTACCGGTCTCCGGGAGAAGGTTGACCTCCTGTTCACCGAGCGCGATATTTATTTCAACTGGGTGCGCTTGAATGATTTTCATTGGGATCTCAACTGGTATCTATCATTCGAGGAGCTGGATCCGCCTCTGTGTTTAGCATCACGAAAAGGATTGAAATCAACAGTCGAAACGTTGCTGGCAAAAGGCGCCAATCCTATGGAGTCAAGTCTCAATGGAAACGGCAATGCGTTAACTGCAGCAGCGGGAGGAGGCTCCCTAAAGGTTCTAGAGTTGTTGCTGAATAAAGTGGATGAGATACCTCGGGGAGTGACTGAACACATGTTAATCAACATCAGGATCGCCGAGGCCGACAAAGAGAGGTTGGCGGCAATTTTGGACATGCTTTGGGACAAGGGTGCTTTGCATGATCAATCAAGAGCATCCAAGAGGATCATTGATGAGAGACTAGTTGAAAGCGCAGCTGGGAATTGGCAGTCGGGCCAGATACTAATGGACCAGCTCCTGGAACGCAAAGAAACGATGGGCATCAAGATAACTGCGGAGTTGTTGAGAGCTGTGATGATGAATGCTGGATGCGGCCAAGACATCATGCACTTGCTTTTAAATAAGTGCGACGCGGATATAAAGCTTACCCCATCGTTGATGCAGGAGTTAACGTCCGCACTTGATGATGGTGGCGCAATTGTGATTCTAAAAAGGCGGGTGAAAGAAATCGTGGTGGATGAAGAAAGTGTTGGAGCTTTTGCAAGGGGAAAGAAAGAAGCGATGGAGCTGCTTCTGCAGGAGCGTGGCGAGGAAGTCCAAGTCACCCAGAATGTCCTGATCACAGCCGCCAGCTCTGCATGCGATCCACAGACAGTGAGGTTACTTCTAAACAGGCGAGAGCCTGGAACAGCTATCGATAAAGAGGTCCTCTTATCTGCTGCGGGAAACAGGTCAAAGGGTAGTGAAATCATGGAGATGTTGCTTGATGAGTGTGGGAAGGACACCGTTATCGATGAGAAGATCATTCAGGAAATTGCACGAAACTCATACGAAGGCCTGGACATGATGAAGACGCTCCTCCGCAGACAGCAAGCGGGCTTCGTGGTCACCGAGCAGATATTATGTGATGCTGCTGAAAATCACGATCGGGAAATGCTGGAGCTCCTGGTGAATAATGCCGATGGCTCTGATCTTCCCATTACAGGGCAGATTTTCCTCTCAGCAGCTAAGAATTTTTATCATGCAGTAGCCGTGGTGGAGTATCTATTTGATCTTCGAGGTCACAGTCTTCCCGTCTCAGAGGATATTTTGGTTTCAGTGGCAGATGAAACTGCCATGGCGGACGCTGTGCTCACATTCCTCTTGGAGAGATGGCCAGAGATCCCGGTCACTGATCGACTGTTGGAAGCGGCATGTCCCTTCCCTAATGCCATGGGTCTGCTGCTGGATCGACGGCGTGACTGTCTTCCAATCCAAAGAATGATCCCCAGAATAGCAACTAACTACCGGCACGAAGGAAGGGCGCTGGAGATGCTTCTCGATCGGCAGCTTGTGGAAGTCGACGAGTGGCTGATGGAAACAGTCGCTAATAACCTCTTTATTCTGGAGGTCATTTACAGCAGGAATCCGGATTTTCCCGTGACACCAAAGATGATCGTCAACACTGCAAGAAACCACACTTCAATGCGCATCCTGCTCGACAGACAGAAGGACCAAGTCTTGATTACAGAAGAAGTGATCAAAGCTGCCTTGCTGGATTATCATTCAGAACAAGTCATACGCTTACTTCTGACTCGCCTGGGACCAGAGGCGGTGCCGATTACAGAGGATATCTTGATTCATGCTATTCGGAATATCAGATATGGGAACACCAAGCCTTTAGAGTTGTTACTGAAACAACGCCATGACCACAATCTGAATGCAGTCTGGGAAGCAGTATGGCCGGATCCTGAAACCAACCCCTTTTGTCTGGCTCAGGCAGCAGAGGCTCTTTTTCATTATGCCAGTTTCGATGTCTCCAATCAAATGCTGGAGAGGTTCCCATCAGAGTTCCGGCATGAAAAGGGATATCTCTTTGGTTACCCTTTTGACGACTTTATCCGCTCGTGCATGCAGCACCGGATACCGTTTCCCACCACAGAGGCAGCAGTCGAGTTGATCGTGGGAAGATCCAGTTTGAATACAATCGATATTTTCTTGGAGGGTCATCCTGACATCCCTATCACTGAGAAACACATTGAAGCTGCCGAGGGGAACCCAAGAAAAGACATGGACATGGATGCTCTGGTGTCGCTTCTATGTGCCAGGCTGAGTGAAACTTGAAGAATAGGGGCTTGTCAGTATTCAGGCTTTTTGTTTTGAATAGAATCATTCAATTTCCTGTTGGTTCCACCTGACTAGACACCATATCACCCCTCCTCTCCTCTTGGATTTTATCCGCTCTGTTTGCCTGATGGTTTCAACCTACAAATCCATACAAAGAATTCCCGTGGATCGTGCCAAAGTTCGTCTCGCAAATCCTTTATGTTTAAATCTAATCTAGTAGCTAATGTGTTAAGACTGGGTGACACACGTCAGTCTAACCTCGACTAAGCAAGCTTCTGGGCGACTTGATTAGAGCAGGAGTATCCCGAAGAGAACGGCTACGGTCGTACTAGAAAGAATGCCATAGGTGCGTCTACAATGTCATCTACAGTGTAGAGGCGTAAATGGCATGGCAAGAGATAAGGCATGTACTTATTAAGAACCAAAAAGCAGAACATTCGTTGTAGAAAACATAAGATTCATCACTTGGTCATTCTCATTCTAAAGCATCAAGCACAAAAGCCTCTTCAATTCATAAAGAAAGTAGAAGGATTACAATCCCAACCAGTACCTAGTCTTCTCGACATCGAAAGAAGACTTGAGCACGCCCTCTCCCGTACCAGTGACCTGCACCTCATACGTGCCCTTCTCGGAAGCCCACTTCTCGCGCTGCTCGTCCCACCAGCTAGTGGCCAGTTTCTTCTCAACCACGATCTCCACCGTCTTCTTCTCGCCGGGCTGCAGCTCCACCTTGGTGAAGCCCTTCAGTTCACGGACCGGGCGGTTGACGCCCGTCGGGGGCGGCGCGACCCACAGCTGCACGATCTCGGCGCCAGCGACATTACCCGTGTTCGTGACGGTCACGGTGGCCGTGATGGGCTCGCCGCTGTTCGCGAGTTGGGCTTGCTCGGGGCTGGTCTTCAGGCTGAGGTCGGAGCGAGTGAAGCTGGTGTAGGAGAGACCGTGGCCGAAGGGGAAGAGCGGCGGGAGGTTGACCTTCTCGTAGTAGCGGTATCCGACGTAGACGTCTTCGCCGTAGAGGACGCGGCCGCGCTCCGAGCGGAAGTTGAGGTAGCTGGGGTTGTCTTGCAGGCGGACGGGGAAGCTGAGCGGCAACTTGGCGGACGGGTTCACGTCGCCGTACAGCACGTCGGCAAGACCGTTGCCGCCTTCGTTGCCGCCGAACCAGGCTTGCAGGAGCGCCTTGGTCTGCTTGGCCCAGGGCATGGTGACCGGCGTACCGCTCTGAATGACGATCACCGAGTTCTGGTTCGCTTCGAGCACCCGCGAGATCAACTCGTCGCTGCCAGGGGGCAGGTCCATGTGGTCGCGGTCGTAACCTTCCGTCTCCCATTCGCTGGTCAGACCGGCGAACACGACCACCTGGTCCGCCTTGGAGGCGAGAGCGACGGCCTTGGAGATCAGTTCGTCCTGGCCGACTTGGCGGCTGGCGCCGAAGCGGAATCCGCCGGGGCCGAACGCCACGACGCCGCGGGTGTCGAGATCGGAGGTGGGCGCGCTGCCGAACTGGAGCAGGATTTTGTACGTCTGACCGGCCTTGAGTTCCTTGCTGCCGATCTTCTCCTCGGTGGCGTTGCCGAAGAACGCGGAGCCCTGGCGCTGGTTCTTGGTGTTGTCGACGACCACTTCGCCGTCAATCAGAAGCTTTCCGGTACCCACAACAGTCACGCCGAAGTCATAGACTCCGCTCTCCTCGGGAGTGAAGAGACCCTCCATGTCGACGTAGAAAGTCAAAGATTTGATCTTCGGGTTGATGTAATCCATGAGGAAACCGCTGGACGACACGAGGTGCAGCTCATCGACCAGCTCTCGCTTGGCCTCGGAGGCGGGCTCGTTGAACACACGGAATACAAATCCGGTCTTGCCATCAGCCGTCTTCATGAGGGGGCCGAGCTCGGGAAGTTCCTTGTGCGAGTACACGCCCTGAGAGTATTGCACCTCGCCCTTGCTCTTGGCCGTAACGCCTTCAAACGGGGTCACGGTGTAGTAAGCATCCAGAGAGGCAGAACCACCGCCACAGTACGCGGCGCGCTTGGCGTTAGGTCCGATGACCAGAATCGATTTCTCCTTGTTGAGGGGCAGGATGTTGTCATCATTCTTCATCAGGACGACTGATTCGGCCGCGGCGCGTCGCAGAAGCGCCTGGTCTTGGGGTCGGTTGAGAGCCTTCTCCGGTGCGTTCTCGGGGATGCCTAGGGGCTCGACGAAGTTAATCAAGTTCAATACGTTCCGAACTCGCTCATCCATGACGAATTCGAAGGCCTTGTTGGATGATACAGCATGAGCCAGGGCGGTTCCACGCCAGCGTGTCTTTCCAGGCATCTCCAGATCCAAACCGGCATTGATGGCGTCAGAGGTACTGTAAGTTCCGAACCTGCACGTACTCTGTTAGTATCCATCTAGTCATTCAGGATATCCAACGAACTCAACTTACCAGTCACTCATGACGAGACCATCCCAGCCCCACTCCTTGCGAAGAATGTCGGTGATAATCTGCTTGTTCTCGCTCACATGCGTGCCGTTGACCTTGTTGTACGCTGTCATGACACAGGCACTCTGACAAATCCTCAGAGCCAGCTGGAAAGGCAGAAGATAGATCTCGCGCATCGCCCGCTGCGTGACGATGCTGTCAACAGCCAGACGCTCATGTTCCTGGTCATTGCAAACGAAGTGTTTCAGGGTAGCCGCGACGCCCTTCTCCTGCATACCCTTGCAGTAGTAACCGGCCAGAATGCCGGAGAGCACACCGTCCTCAGCAAAGGACTCGAAGCCACGGCCTCCAAGCGGCGATCGCTGGGTGTTGATGGTGGGGCCGAGAACAATGTGGGATCCTTTGGCAATAGACTCCTCGCCCATCAATCGCCCCACTTCATGTAGCAATTCGATATCCCAGGTGGCGCCCAGCGCTGTGGAACAAGGGAAACAAGCCGCCGGGACGCCGTTGAAGAATCGTGTGCCGCGTACTCCATTGGGGCCATCGGACATGCGCAGACTGGGGATGTTGAGTCGAGGGACGGCCGCCGTATGCCAGAAATCGACTCCTGCCAGCGGAAAGAAAATATGCCGTTAGAGATACGGAAACTATTTACAATTTTTGAGTTCAGGGGTAAAGCTTTCTAGCATACTCACCAGCAACTAGAGCTACCTTCTCCCCCAGGGTAAGCTCCTCAATTGTCTTTTCCACATCTATCCGGGCCATTGTGAACACTGAACAACAAAAGGACTCAGCTTCTCCGCTCAACAGACGAAGCGAACAATTTCAGAGATAAGGGAGTTGATAAGACGATGAGAGGGGGAAGGACGACACGAAAAAAACAGAACACCAAAAATGGAGGGGTCGAGGGACAACGTGGGATGAATTTCACGTGTTGTGGAGAGGGAATGGGAACAGAAAAGGCCAATGTGGAGGGGGGACATGCAACGTAGATATACCTCGAAGGAAGATGCACAATAAGGAAGGTCATTCAATCAATAGTTCGACCTATTGGGGAAACATCGTCAACCTGATTGCGAATTTCCAATAAGGCCAACTGTACATCAGCGTTCTTCCCGGACTCCCCGCTCCGTCGCACAAAGGAACATCAGGTTGGATCCATGATCAATGGCAGGTGGATCGGAAGATGGATCGTCGGTCTAAACGTCCCGAAATTCTGCCAGGGGTGGAGAAACAGAAAAGGACATCTGGTGATCTGACGGGTGGAAAGGTGAAACTCGAAGGCGTGAGAGACATCGCCTGTCGTCGAGGCTGTGAGTCCGTTCAAGCCAAAGGATCTGGATCTAGATCCGAAACGCAGCAACTTAGCAAAGACGGACTGGAAGACGGGAGATAAATCCCCAGCACTAGTGTAGGCGGTTGGACTAAGCCTGAGGGGAATCAGCCAGGCCGGGTAACGGCGCGATCAAAGCGACACGGAGGAAAGTCCGAGGATTAACCGACAGCTTGGCGATGCGGACAGTGGGGGAACATGCGGAGTATCGGACCGGTGTGCCTTGAATTTCTATTTCTCGATGAATGCCGGATGGGTCTAATGCAGCCGGACCCATTGTTGAACGGCGAACCCTGAACGATGATTGAAAGAAGGAGGAAAAGTGGACGACGGTCGAGTCAGTCGAAGGCCGCAGGTCACATGGCAGACCTCGTGTTGATATGGATTATGAACGGTGTGCTCTACTACTTTCTACTCAACTGAATCCCTACTTGTATGAGAACTCCAACAGGTCACTATTAACCATTACTATGCATCGACAAGTTCTACAGCTTCATCTCAAGTACATCCTGGGCTCTCAACCGATGCTCCTGTCCCTCCCAAGAATAAGTGAAGAAACAAAAAAGAAGATACAGATGGACTCCGCCAGAAGAGAAACGAGTCTAGAAAGGTATTGTGGATGGGAAAAAAATGCAAGAACACCGTCCAATAGATGCATAATGTAGGAAGAGATCAAGAAAACACAAGGAAAAAAGGGCTGAGTCAAGTAGAGAGAACGACACAAGAACAACATAACTCATGATACAAGCACAAGCTTCAAGAGAGGAAACAAATGGAGTATAGAAAAAAGAAGAAAAAGAAGAAGAGAAAAATCAGGCACCACGGCGAGGTCGTTTGTTTTCACCTCCTGTTCGCATGCCTCCCCGACCACCTCCATCGCCGTGATTGCCTTCGTCGCCGCCAGGCCGTCCACGCTTGCGATGAGGTCCTCCTCCTCCACCTCCTCCGCTACCACCCTCGCGATGATAGTCACGGTCTCGCGGACGATCACGGCTGGTTCGCTCTCGTCCGCCCCAGCGGCGGTCTTCCTCTGTATTTCCGCCAGAGGCCGGGGCGGCTTGCCCGCCAAACGATGGAGGCCGAAGACGTCCTTCATGTTCCTGGCTGCCCTGGGCAGAGTCAGCGGCTCCATCATCCCGGTCTCGTCGACGACGATTGTCCTCGCGCGAGCCAGCACCTCGTCGTGCAACCTCTCGTGATTCATATCGTTCTTCGCGAGAACCAGCCGCTCCGGTGGCGTCACTTCGGCGACTGCGTTCACGCTCGTAGTCTCGATTTCGGTCCCTGTATTCTTCCCGGCGGCTACTGCTACGGGTTCCCTCCTCGTCACCTCCCCGGCGATCCCTTTCTCTTTCGCGGTCTCCTCTGTCGTGGGAATGACCGCCGCTACCTCCAGTAGAATAGCGTGCAGACCGCCGAGATTCCGACCCTTCTTCGGCAGGCTCACCCCGTCGGCTGCGATGAGAGCTGTCGTCGTCGGCATGCGTGGTAGAGGGTCGATTAGCTAAAAGGTCAGGCTTGTTTTGGAACGAGCTAGGCCGTCCGCCATCGTCGGTTGCACCCACGGGAGTAAGTTGTCGGCTGGTCTGAGGAGATGCATTTGCTTGTCGATTGGCGCCTCGGCCACGGATCGGGGGACCGGAGCCTCCACGGTCCGGTGGGCCGCCAGACTGTTGCAGCATATTGTTGATGCCGGCAAATCGTTTGTCGCCTCTTCCTCGCTCTCCCCCAAATCCTGCACCGGGGGCCGGGCCGCGGGGAAGGGATGACGGCCCAGAGGGTGGTCCAAGTGCGCTACGAGGACCAGATGGAGGGGCAACCGGCGTTTGAGATTGTGGGGGGCGCGGAGCCCCGCTGTAAGCACCACCCCCGCTGCCATCCTGCTGTTGGAAAGCCTTGAGTCGATCCGGGTGCATTCCGGTAGCCTCGAGCTTTTCAGCAGCAGCCGATGGCCCTCCCGTAGAGGGGGTCTGATCGGGGGCACCACGCATCCCTTGTCGACCGGGGCCGGTGGGCGGTTGCCGTTCGGCTGCGGGACCACTCGAAGGAGGAGCATGGGACATATTTGGCGCGTTTCGTCCACCACGGCCGGACGTATTCCTTCCCCGAGGTCCTAAGGGAATGTCTGCAGGCGCATCGGGTTGGCGTAGTCGTCCATGGTTGAGGTCAGGGCCGACCCCGGGGTCTCGTGAATCGGTGCCGTCCAAAGGAGCCCGTCCATGTCGGTCACTGCGCGGTCCGGTAGGCAGCTCCTCGAGTCGTGACTGAGGCGGAGGGTAGTTGAGTGATCGACGGTCATCGGTAGGGAAACGCTCGGGGCGGTTGGGAAGTTCGACCCGTTGAGGCGATGTTCTGGCCGGTGGCAATGGTCGTCGATCATCTCTCTCCGGCCGTGGCGGATCCCCGCGTCGATAGCCCGGTTCACCATGCTCGTGTATCATATCAACACGATCAGGATGCGTAGGGGGGCCAGATCGTGCGTCGGAGGTACGTAGGCGCCCGGAACGATCATGCCATTCCCCATCGAGGGGAGGACGGCCTTCTCGGTAGGGATGCGCACGGAACGGCTCCTCCATAGGCCCCCGAGGATACTCCCGCTCCAGACGACCATAGTTCCTGCCGTCGCCCACAGTCTGATCAAAGGAACGATTGTAGTCATGGTCACTACCAAACCTACCACCGCGGAAGTCCGCATTTCTATCGCGTCGGTCATCCAAGAGATCGGGCCGCGGCGGCAATCTGGTCTCCTCTCGGTAGGGGCGAGACTGCGTATGTGTTTGTGAACGCACGGTCTGGTTGGTGGAGGATATACGATCCACATCAGGACGTTTGGGGATGCTCGCGGGTCTATTGTGATCAAGGCTTCTAGGCGTTCCCCGAGAATCTGCCGACGGCGCACGCGGACGTGACGCAGATCCTGTGTCGCTGCGATTCTCCGTTGTCAAACTCGAGGCAGCAGGTTTCTCTGCGGTAGCAGCACCTTCCTGGCTGGCTGACGCTTGTCCTTCACCATTCGGCGAAGCTGCTGCAGCGGGGTCGCCCTGACCTGGGGTAGTACCGGCCTGTTCCGTCTGTTTCTGCGTCGAGTCATCTGCCTTCTGAGTGTCCTTCGACGCTGCAGCATCGGTCATCTTCGCATCCTCAATCTCGCCATCTTCTACTTCAGCAGCGGTTGGTGCTTCGGTTTGGGACCTATAAATGGAAAAACGCAATCAGATACTGAGTTTGGCGAGACCAGGTGAGTTGTTGGGCTATGCGCTGGTGTGACTTACTCGTTGGTGGTCGGGGGTTTGAATTCGGCCGCCGAAGCATTCAATGTAGGGGTCGTGGACTGTGGGCGTAACGTTCCGGATTTGCCGTCAATTTTTGGCACATTGCCCTTTGCCTGCGGTGCCGATGACATGTGGAAGGCTTGCGGAAGCATCCACTTTTTCTCGCGACGGTTGAGATCACCGATCAAGGAAGCGGCCGGAATCTTCACGTCGTCTCGCTCATCGTTCTGACTCAGGTGCGTCACGATGTTCAACATGTCACGACCAATCCAATTCACGGCTGGGAAGTGTTGCACAATCGCCTTGAGCACACTGATACCATTGCGAATGTGCATATACTCGCCGCCATTGAAACAAGCCTTGAAGGTCATGGCCAGGTAGCGGTGCCACTTGTACATAAGTCGACGGAAATCTTCATAATCCAAGAAGTCGGTGATTGTACCCTCGGAATTAACTTGCTTGGCGAATCCGGGAAGGTCCTTCTTGGTTCCAAAGGCCTCCTTCTCGTACACAGATCGGTCAGCATGCCATCGGCTTAGATCACGGAGGACTTCATTGAGGAAACGGCCAAGGTTGTCGGCTTCCCTTGAAGTACACAAGAAAATCAGAGTATTCAACCTCGGTTCACTGAAAAGTTGGTCCAAGATACCCATTGTGCGAAAGTTTGGAGTCCCAGAAGAATGAAGGAACTTCAACACCTTAAAGCTGTAGAATGCATCGAGCGGGGAGATAAGCATGCGCGGCAAGAAGCACTGCTCGAGTAGTGACACGTGCAGGGCGTTGTATGCCTCCTTCGCCCCCATCTGCTGGATCAACTTTTTCAGGTGCGCAAACCAAAGATCTTTCTCCTTCTGCAATTTTGCCCTTGTCCGGCCGTATGACTTGAGGTGGGCCTTGTTCTCCTCCAGTATCTGCTCTTGGAGTTGGGTACATGATTTCTTGAAGGCCTCCTTCTTTAGAGTGCCGCTGACGCTAATGTCTGTGCGGTCGCTGGTGATCAAGAAAGCTTTCTTTTTCTGTCGTTCGATCTCGTCCTCGTATGCTTTCTGCGGAATGTGCACGTCGTACAGAGACAGTTGCCAGAACGTCGTGTAGAAGCCAAGGCCAACGGTTTCCCAGGCCTCAGCAGGCAAAGCCGATTTGACTTGATCCTGAAGGTCCTGCATGACGGGGTTCAGTGGGGGAGGTTCAGCGACCACCGGGGCCTGTTCAACCGGAACGACCGTGTCGTCATCGTCCGTTTTTTCCACCTCTTCCTTATCAACTTCCATTGAATTCTCGCCGGATTGTGTGGGCTCCGCCGCCTCCGCTTCTCCTTCATCAGCAGTGTCCATCTTATCGGTCTCGCCCTTGACAGGAGACTTCTCTTGACTGCTCTCCTTGGATGTGTCCATGTCATCTTCCTGCGTAAGCTTCTCGGTGTCCGCGATCTTGCGAGCGATGCTTTGTCGGCGAATCCAGAAGGCGATTTCGGGCTGCACGCCGTAGTCACTAATGAGAGAGGCGAGGTTGGGTACGAAGGTATCAAACTCCTCGACCGTCAAGTTGCTTCGAAGCAGGTCCAGATATTGAGTCAAAACGCGATGGATTTCATCGAAAATGTTCCCCAACAACTTCAGTTCCGAGTCGCCTTCGGACTCCCGGAAGACGCACGTCCAGCGCTCCTGCGCGATGGCGATAAGCAACTGGCCGGCAAGTCTGGATACGGTGAGAGATTTAATCAGACGCTTTGCCGTATTAGCGGAATCGTGGCGCGTGTCCAACAACACCTGAATGGTCAGGCTCTGAAGGACTTCACCGCCGGCCATGGCTTGAATCTGTCCATCGTTAAAGTTGGTGTCCGAAACGATGCCTGCCATAGAGACGATCAATTGCTCCAACACAATCAAGTCGGTGGAGTTGTTGTGCCGAAGCTGCTCCACAACGTACTGTAACAAAGGGGTGGGATCCATCATGGAATATCGTCTGAATATTTTCCCGGCAAAGTTGGCCAAAGCATTGAGCCATTTGCTTGTTAACAATCCACTCTCTTGCATGCGACTCCGTCCTTTGGAGCCAAGAGAGCTGATTAGAGCCCAGGACAAGACATCATATCCGAGATTGGTAAAATAACGCGCGCACTCGACGACGACGACGATCAGGTTCTCATAAGATTCGATCTGGCTAATAGCAGTGTGGATGACTATTGCAGGGTTGGCACATGCGATCTTGGCCAGGGCACGAGCCATAGACCGAATATTCGTCTTGCTAAGTCTCTTCAAGACATCTTTAGTTTCTGCTTTAGCCTGATCAACGGCTGCCTTGATGTCCGGCAGCCGAGATGTTTGGCCAGAATACCATTCCGCGTACATATTGTACCGCGCATCCCTAGGGAAGAAACTGACAAGATCGAAGACCTCGTTGACCACGCCCGGGTTGGCCTTGGTCAAGCTGATCGCGGGAAGCAAGAGGCGCTTGCACAAATCTCGCCAGCGAGAGGCGTTTTCTGCCGAATCGTCCTGGGTCATGCTGAATTTACCAATCCGGGCCAGCTTCGTCAGTAAGGTCGGGTCATGTCCAATCTTGTGCCCGGACAGGTTGAGGAAGGATGAGCATAGCGCAAAGACGTCGTCGACCGAGTGGCAGATAGGGATGTTATCGGCCCAATCATCCCAATAAAATCGATAGTCCGTTCCGTCATTCGTATCTTCTTTATCCAGCTGGGCCCATCGCAGAACCCGTCTCGGAGGGGCCTGGATCAATCGAATGTGGCCCTTCGCGCCTCCGCCTTGATCTTGACCTGGGATTTGCTTTGGTTCCCGGGTCTCATCTGGGAGCGGCGACGGGCACGAAGCGGTGTAGACCTTGCTCAAACATTGGTGAAGGATTCGATGGATATATTCGGGTAGTTCGGGGTAAACATCCATAAGCCAGGGAAATTTGCTGAGAATGAAAAGGGACTCAGGCAGCGCTCCAATGGTGAGTAGGCTCTTCAGAAGCAGTACCTTCTGATCGGAAGGCTCTGGGAGATCGTTCTCTTCTCCTTTGGCAGCGGATTTGTCGGCATCTTGGTCCTTGCCGGGGGTTCCAGCTGGTGTCTCAGATTCCCGCAGACGCGGAGTCGGTAGCGTGTCGTCTGAAAGCGCACCGGCCATCATCAGAGCATTAACACCGCCGCCTGGTCTTGCTGCTCTTTCTCGCTCCGCCTTTTCTTTTAGTTTTTCTTCTTTCAGGACATCCATAGAATCATCGGGTCTCCAAAGGTGGGGGTACAAGTCGCGCAGCGAGATGAAGCCAACCTTGATCAACAATGCTGCCAGATAAATGAGATTGTCGGGAAGTACGTCCACCTTGGAGCGCGCCCTGGACGAGTAAAAGCGGAGTTTGAATCCGAGCAGCTGGGCCGCGACCCGGCTTCCTTGAGGCGGCGATGTTCCCGTCGCCTCGATCCATTTGCGCGTATCGATTTCCTCCTCTGAAAGACTGTTGGACTCTGGAAGTATTTGTCGAAGCTCCTCTTCGGAGACTGGTCGGCGGCCGATTTCAAAGAAAGCGCGAATTCCAATCTCTCTCGCTCTCGCCCAGAACGCCTGGTCGCGCTGTTCATTGAGCTGAACTGCCTCTGCGCGTTCCTCCTCCGTGGTTGCCCATCCTGAGGAGCCAGGTAAAGCCCAGTTCGGGAGCCCCGAGTCGCGGTTGGCTTCACTGGTACCGAAGGCATTCTCCTTGGGCCACCAAGAACTGGCCCGGAGCAGCTTCACAAAAAAGCGATACTGCTTCACAAGTACAGCCGCAAATACATCCAGAGTTACATCAAGGACACGCCCCACATCCATGTCGAACGCGCCGATCATAGCCTTAACTCTCTCAAAGGTATCCTCCACCACCTCGCTAGATGGAGGCTCATTATTGCTGGTTGTAAAAAGTTCTGTAAGGAGTTTCGAATACCCCTCCGATTCTTCGCGCAAGAGATTGTAATTGGACTGTCGGTAGAGAAGATTGGTTTGTTTACGGATACCCATGCGGGTAAACGTTTCGCGCACGAGACCGAGAGTCTGTAGAAGGGGGGTGTCGAGCTGCTGGCGCATAAGAGCGGCGCTAATACCGGTAGAGAAGGCCAATGGCTTCAGAGAAGGGTTCGATGTGTCGGAGTCGGTCATGATGGATAGGGTGTCCAAAAAGAGAGAACGAGGATCGAAATCCGCCTCTATTTGATCATCCCCCTCCATGTCGACCTCTTCACCAGCAGCAGCATCTTTTTCGACAATATCCCTGACAGCTGCACCGGACTCTGCTGGTGTCATGCGTCCGTAGAAAGCACTTCGAATAAGCTCCTGGTAGATCAAAGCCAGCTTCGGGATATCCTGCTCTTTCCTCGCTTGTACTCCATCGTCCACAAACTTTCGCTCGCCAGTCGAAACCCAATGCTCGATGTTGGAGTCGGTGACGTATTCAAAGACGTACGGCTGCGGTGGCGGCGTGGGAGGGTGGTGGATAGGGGTGATGGGGGACACGAGAGATTGCGAGGGGGCCGGCGTTGGCATCTGAGAACGAGGTTGGGACGGATTGGGCGCAGGGGACGGGGGCTGCGTTGATTGATTGACCGCCGGCGACACACCGTTGGTCTGGGTTTGTTCCGCGGCATTGCTCGCCGGGGTAATAGTAGTGGTGGGAGGGGACATGGCGGCGTCCCTGCGACCGCCAACGGGGTTCTGGTTATCGCTGCTGTGTCTGCGACCGGGATTATTCCTGCCTCCTCGGCCGGATTGCCTTCGCCCCCTTCCGCGGGTATCTGAATGATCGCGAGACTGCTGGTGTTGCGAGCCGTGATTATGTTGCGCCATGGTTAGGTTTCCTGGACGATGAGGAGAAGGTCGTTGGCTATCGTTGGACGAGTCGCCAGACCACGATCTATCACCTCTTTTCCTCTTTCCACTGACACCCGGAGCCATTACAATATTGACTACAGCTTCGAGGCTCAAGCAGGACAGGGGAAGGTATCCGACAGAATGCGATTCATGAGGTGGGCCTGAAGTTTTGGCGAGTCAACGTTAGCCTGTCCTCCGAGTTTATTTAATGCGCAATGTGCCAATCGGAGGGGGAGAGCCGGATGATCAACAGGGGAGAAAATGGATATACCAACCTTCTGTAGAAACTTCATGCAGTTTTGGGCGGATAAAGAAAGAAACTGCACGTGGAGTTGCAGGTTGACTGGTTGAACAAAGGATAAAGCCGATGATGATATTGAAGACTCCGGGCGCGTGTCGCGCTTATTTCGCCTGTCAATTCCGTACCTAAATGGCGCTAACTGTTTTGGGGTCCGCTTCATGCCTTCCTATTTAGGAATCAACAACTGTCCATGTCTGCCCCTCCATTCAAGAAGTCACTTTCATCATTTGTATTCACCTTCCAAGGCAACTGGGAAGGAAGATTTTAGTTGAGATAATACAGTATACTCGTGTATACGAGAAATCTATTGTTGTTTAGGCCGACCCCGGCCATCAAAATATATAACTGATCCGTCAATCTCCAAATGCTTTTATTTAATTGTGTTGCTCATATTAAAACCGCTGAATAAGAAGAAAACCCATTGTTTCGAGGCATAAATAGGCCATTGTATCAGCAACGCTTCACTTAAAAGTACTTCTACCAAAGCTGCTAGGTGGCCTCAGTCCTCAATGCAAGACAATTATGAGACCCCTGTCGTTTCCAGCCCCTCTTCTAGTTTGACAACTCACTCCTACTAACATTCCACTATATGTTGACTTCATTACGTACGTAATCGATTTAACCCCACTGTGCTCACCTACGAGCAAACTTTATCGTCGGTGTTGGTGTGTTCTTGTATAGTCTTCGCAATTTACTGGTAGAGTGACCAAGTTCTATTGTCATTGAATTAAGTGTGATTTCAATTGATCGCATTTTGATTACAAAAATTTTCATAGAATTTCATTAATTACAACAAAGAAACCCGGCTCACTCAAAGACCCAAGTCCTTCGCCTCGATATCCACAATCTCCGGGATCAATTCCTTCAAGCTGGGCCTGCTCGGGGACCAGCCCAGCAGCTTGCGCGCACGAAGAGAGTGACCTCTCGAGCTACTTCCCCAAGCGTACAGACCGAACTGGTTCAGCGCGGTGACCTCAGAGTCCGGAAGAGGCTCGACCTCGGGGGAGTCGATCAGCTTCTTCTCGTACGCCACGCGCGCCACCTCGCGCTGGATGTCACCCCAGACGAACGGGCCGTTCTCCGCCAGGTAGTATCCCTTGTCGTTCCAGGTGGCCTTGCCACCGCCGGCGGCGGCCGCGTCTCCGAGAAGCCGATACACATCGCTGAGATCCTGCACGTGGACTTGGTGCCAAATGTTCTCGCCCTTGCCGACGAGGAGACCCTTCTTGCGCTTCAGCACGGCGGCGGTCAGCCAGTAAGCCTGGACACTCTTCTGGTTGCCGGGACCGCGGCCGGGGCCGTAGATGGTGGGAGGGCAGACGATGGCAATCTTGACGCTGTCGGGGTTTTTCTTGCCGGCATCGATGATAATCTTGTCAACGTTGCGGTGGAGCGAGTCGTCGGGGAGGCCGTTAATCAGCTCGTCGACACCGTCCCAGTCGTCGTGCTCCTTGGTGCGGTACAGGCCCCAGGTGTTGGTGCGGAAGTCCTCAACCGTTAGGATACCGGTGCCCGAGGTGTGGATGAGCCACAGGGGGCGCTCGGGGGTGTGTTGGGCGGCACCCTTGGCGATAGCTTCGGCCGAGGCGACGTGATCACAGTCGGCGCAGTCTGTAGGAAGGCGTTTAGCTTGTGTGTATGCGTAGAGTGAGGGTAGTTATGAGGAGAAACGTACTGAGAACGATGTCAGCGTTCTTGGTTTCCTCGGCGATGATATCGGACGAGTCGAGGTCGCCAATGACGATGCGAGCGTTAGGGTATTTGCTGGACACCTGGGCACCCTTCTCCTTGCTCCGAGTGAGGACGGCGTATTGCCAGTCGGGGTGCGCTTGGCTGACGTTGAAGAAAACATCACCACCGATGTAGCCAGTAGCTCCGGTGCTTTTGAGAAAATTTTGTTAGCATCAAATTGGAGCACAAAGTAGATGTCTTGGCGTAGGGACTTACACGAAGACCTTGAGGGGAGCCATTTTCGTGGTATGAGAGAGAGAAGAGTGGGAAATAATTCGAGGGGAGCTCAGATAACCACGCCTGGTCAAAGATGTGGGAATACAAAGAACAAAAGACCTGTTAGGCGGGGAATAGCATAGAATATATAGCCATAATTATATCACCAGCACGACCACCACCATTGCAAGCAAGCAACAGCTTTGAAATCAAAAGTGGCCGAGAATGGGTCCCTTACGAGCAAAAGTGGGGGTGGGGTGGGCTGGTCAATGGTGGACTTGGATGCTGGTGATGCACAGCTGGCACCATTCACGGTCTGCATGAGGAGCTTTCGGAACTCTATCGCGCGGGGAATTTCTGCTTTGCATCTTGCAATCAGGCACTACCTTGGAGGAGACGAGGAGGAATTGACTTGACCTGACTTGCTGCAAAGAGAAGCATCGGAGAGTTGTCCCTCCGAATGACGTCATTGTATACTATGCATTGTTTTTGTTTGTCATCCATCAGAACATGCAATTACCATTGAATCTAGCAATTGATACAACTATAGACATTCTCTCCGCCACCCTCATACATACCCATCCCTAATCAACAAGGCCCTCCTTCCTCGCCTCCTCCAGCGCTGCCTCTCTCTTCTTCACAACCTCCTGGTCAACCTCTTCCGAGAAAGGTCCTACCCAGGTATACTCCCCATCAGCATCCTTCCCCTTCTCCTCATCCACCCACTCGTCAAACCCCATATTCGCGAGATCCAGATTCGTAAACATACCCCAAGACTCGACCCACGGCAACCTCGCCATCAAGAACGGCGACCGATCCCTCTCCTCATCTGCATCCTCCTCTTCATCCTCCTCTTCGTCTAAATAGTTAAGCGAACACACCAAACACGTCTCCGTCCGGAATCCCCGCTCATCGATGATCAACCAATTGCCGGTTGTGAGGTCATTATCAGACAGCTTTTCTTCGTTCGCCTGGATGAAAGCATAGATCTCGGCAGGGGTCTTCCCCGCGAAAGCATTGTTGCTGACGTTGAGGGTTTCGGCGCCGTCGAGGTCTAGTGGGGGGATGCTGTGCTCTGTGAGGTCGTGGGCGTCATCCTCGTCGAGATGAGACGGGCTGTGGAAGAGGGTCCAGGAGTGGTCGCAGCCGTACTCGTAGTCTTCGAGGGAGAGGAGGGCCTTGTGGATTTGCTGGAGGTGCGGATGTTAGAGCATTTGTATTATGCGATTGAGTATGTAGATGGGACTTTTGGTACATACCCTGACTGATACGGCGGGGGCGGTGATGAATGTTGTCCAGGTCATTGTGGCAATTGATTGTGTTTAGGGATTATTGCTGAGTGTCTGGGCACTGACTTTAAAGTTCGAAGAATATATTCAGAAAGACTGCTAGGAACCGGCCATGAATTTATAGTTCAATCTTCGGCCAAACCAAACAGTTCGGTGGGTCAGGCTGCCCGGCATCCCAAGATGATCTACAATGGGAGCCTTGCAGCCTTGTGCTGCTCGGTGGCTGAACATCGAGATAACACACTAAACATATAGTCGATGGAGCTCTCCTTCGTGAATAAGCTCAATTATTCATGATTTACTATAATGACAGCTAATCAAAAACCCCTCTTGACAAAACAAGTGCCCTTGAATCTCGCCTGCACGTTAGGTACCTGGTATGTTTAACACTTTTATAGTCGTAGTGCTTGTACTTGAAAGGCTAGACCAACCAACCCTGCCACATAGCTTCCCATAGATCCCTGTAAAATGTGTGAAAATTTTAGGTGCCAAATGGTAGAGATTGCGGCAATCAAAGATACAAGGGTTTTATGAGCTTCGAACTCGGAATGGACGTTGTTGATTCACACTTCTAGGAAGAAAGAAACATTCATAGAATGTCATATAACGCTTCAATCTACATACGTAAAATTTAGAACCCGGAGCTATGCATTCTAACGCAGTACATACCATAGTCCTCCAAACTTCCGGCGCCAAAGACCCAAAACTGGAGGCGATGAGACCATCCCCCTCCCCGATTGTCTGCTCAGCGGGGCAAAGCAGATCATTCCACTAAACCATACTATAAATATGGCCAAGTGCTGAAGTATACATGCTTATTGCACTTAACCCATCTGCTCCCACCGAGCTAAACATGTCCACCTCACCACCGCCGAAACAACAACCAACCCTTACCGGCTCCTGCGCCTGCACTCACATCCAATACACCTCCTCCACGCCCCCAAACATCCTAAACAACTGCCACTGCACGACCTGCCGCAAACAATCCGGCGCGGCGTACCAAACCTGGGCAATCTTCCCCTCCACGAGCATCGTCTTCACGCACGGCGAACCAGACCTCCTGTCCCGCCGATCCAGCACATTCGCGACAAGAAGCGTGTGTCCGCGCTGCGGCGCGACGGTGTCCATGCGGTATGATTTCAGCCCGGAGATGGTGGGGATTGCAGCGGGGACGATTGATCAGGCTTCCGAGTCTGGGATTGTGCCGAGACCCGCGCGGCATATTTATTTGAGGGAGAAGGCGGGGTGGTTTGAGGTGCCGGATGACGGGGCGGAGAGGTGGGAGGGGCATTTTGATGGCGTGAGGGAGATCATTGAGGGGATTATTGGGGAGAAAGATGGTTCTGGTTCTACCGAGGTCTGAGTGATGTGTCCGTATAGTTAATGGTTGAGGTTGCATTTAGATAGACGGAGGATGGGATTTGGCGCGAGAGTAAGAAGTAGATTTGGACAATAATACAATCAATCGGATACTAGTTCACTCACAGCTAAAACTAGCAGGAAAAAAGGTCACGTCGAAAATAAGAAAACAGCTTGGTCAATGGCAAAAAGAAGAAATCCACTACCCTTGCAACTTATTCTCGCTGGAAAGGAAAACGGATAAGAAAAATCAGTCGTAGGGGAATCACAGAATCATGTATGCCCATAATTTACAGGATCACGCTCAAAAGGTACTGGTCGCTAGTCGACTTGCTGCATTGCGCGCGTCAAGCCGGTCGTCGTCGTCTTCCTCGACGATAGAGCTGACGCCACTGGCAGAGCGTAGTCTGCCTTTACCCTGGCCATTGACCTCTTCGTCGTCATCAGGGGTAGGCGAGATCATGCTGCCGCTCATGCTCCGTCCGAGACTGTCGTTGCGACGAGGAATTCCACTCCACGCGTCGCCCTTGGGGCCCTGGCTCGAGCCCAGGTTCGGTCGTCGCTGGGCGGGATGAGCCTCGCGGCCCAGACGGCTCAGTCCGCCGGATGAGTCGATGGCCCGGATATCCGGTCGAACGCTCTCCATGGTCGCAAGGGTTCTGCGCTCGGCCTCGATCTGGCGCAGCGTGTATTCCCGCAAGCTGGTCAACAGGTCTCCGGAGGTGCGCTCAAACCAGCGGCGCTTCTCCGCCAGCAGGTTGGCCGTCACGCGCTGCGTTTTCTTAGTCAGGTAGTTCTCGTTGTTCTCGGCCTCCTCCAGTGCGTTGATCGCCTCGTCCACCTTGTCCGGTCGAACGGAGGAGCTGACTTTCAGTCGGTCGGCGGCCGCACGCTTGCTGCGCGTAGCCTGCTGGGCCTGAAGCAGATCGCGAAGGAGAATATGGCGGTTGGTGAGGGTTTCTTTCACGATGAAGGCGTCGGTTGAATGGTAGCCCAGGGGTTCCCCGAGCGTGGTCGCCTCAGCAGTGGCTTGGACTGCGTGGTAGTCGCCGACCGTCTGGATGACCTTGCCCAGCTTGCGGTAAGCATTGGCGAGACCCGGGTGTGTTTCTTGCACGTGCATCTGTCCCAGCTTGACGCCAAAGTCCGATTCCGCAAGACCAAGTCCTAGTTGATTATCAGCACCTTCGCTATGAGAATTAGCAGGATTCGTCGGACAAACCTCGTCGGCCCTTAACAACCCGGTCCACCTTGTGGCTTGCATCCATACTGCCCAGATAGAAAAGCTTCACCGTCGGTCGGGCATTCTGCAGCTCGGGCGTGTCGTCGGGCGGCGGAGCGAACTGCTTCAGGACCTTTCTCCGCATTCCCGTCGCCGGCTGCTTCATCCGCACAACGGGGCTGTATCCGAAGTCGCTCTCCACAAACAGAATCACTTCGTCATCGTGAATGAGGACATCATTACCCATGACAACGTTCAGCCATCGCTGCATCGAAGATTTCACACGAATCTCATCCTCTTCGGTCCCGGCACCGGCGGGGGTCAATGGAGGTGGAACGGCAGGGACAAAGGTTTCGGGATTCGCCGACATCAAATGCTCCGCAAGCTTGATGAATTCGTTATGGGTGCGGCGGACATCGCGGTATTGTGTAGTTCGGAATTTGGGAACATTGGTCTAAAGGCCGGTTACCGGTTAGATGTGCGACTTTCCACTGCGAACTGCGAAAAACTTACGTGGACATCAAATCGAAGAATAGGATCCTTTTTTCCGATTCTCTCCAGCGCGGTAATCTTAGCTTGAATTCTGTACACAGGAGCGGGCGGTTGTTGGTGCTGTTGCTGTTGTTGCCAGGCGTGCTGCCTAGCCCCCGTCTGATAGCGAGCGGGCAACTGAGATGGATGTTGGCCGTACTGCTGTCCCGATTGAGAGGTCGCGTTGGCCGGGTCGTTTAGCTGAGTGTTTTGTAGTCGCCCCGATAGATCCGGAGAGTCGGTTTCACCCTCAGCTGTAGGTTGGTCGGTCCGAGAGCCATCGCCGGGCTGCGTATCCCTATCCGCGTCGTATGCGGATTGGTGTGGGGGCAAGGGGGACGGAGGGATGTCGCTCGTCGAGGAGGCGGGATAGGCGGACTCGTTCGTGCGAGGGGAGGCCCAAGGAGAAGTGCCCGTTGCCGGGTCTTGCGATATGGAGGAGTAGTCCATGGTCTGTCAGGGTGTCTTCGGGTGTGGGGGAGAGGGAGAGAGATTAATCGGCTCCGCTGGAGAGAGCCGTCAGCATTGCTTGAGTAGAAGAATTATTGTCGGTAGAGAAAAACGTACTTGTGATCCCTTCAGATAGAGATTGGAACCAGCGGGGATGGCAAAAACAGCAGGCAGACACAGAGACGGACAGACAGACAGAGAGAGAACGAGAGATTAAGAGAGAGACAGAGAGAGAGTTGTGTTCGGAGAAGGTTACGTCGTTGGTGCCTGCAGCGCCTGATTGGTCAGGCACACCTCCGCATTGGCATTGGCAGCTCCGACTTTCCATCTTGTCTTCTCTTTGTCTTTTGACTCCCATGCCCACATCGCTCTGTTCGGAGCTCCCTTGTCGCATTGCATCTCAAAAAAGACATGCACTAATCAGTATTATTCTTTATAATTCCTACTCCGACGGGCAATTGCTGTCATGGTCGCAGCGCTATTCTTGCGCGCCTCCCACCCGGTGCGGCCAATAGGCCGACCTGTTAGTCGCCTGGGATACAATGCATCCCTGATTCAGAGTCCATCGCGACTCCATATTCCTAGATTCAATGGCTTTTCGACATCCCTGGCCAAGGGTAATGTGGATTCGCTCGACCGCACCAGGAATATTGGCATCATCGCCCATATCGATGCGGGCAAGACCACCACCACGGAGCGCATGCTGTATTACAGTGGATTCACGAGACGGCTAGGAGACGTAGATGAGGGGTCGACGGTGACGGACTTTTTACCTGCTGAGCGAGCGCGAGGCATTACTATCCAGTCGGCAGCCATCACGTTCCACTGGCCGCCGCAAGCTGCCGGAGGGGAGAATGCAGCTGCGCAACCAGCGCCAGGGACTCCTCGGTCTGCGTACCCGCATACGGTCAATCTGATCGATACTCCTGGCCATGCAGACTTTACATTTGAGGTGATGAGATCCCTACGCATTCTCGACGGCGCTGTGTGTATTCTGGACGGCGTGGCGGGCGTGGAGGCCCAAACGGAGAAAGTGTGGCACCAAGCCAGCTCCTATCGCATCCCGAGAGTGGTGTATGTTAACAAGCTGGACCGGGACGGCGCCGCATTTGGGCGAACGGTCCGTGAGGTTGCTTCGCGACTGGAGGGCTGGCCCGCTGTCTGTCAGATCCCGTGGTTCGAAGGCGGACAAGGCCGCTTTATTGGCGTGGCAGATGCCATCAACCTGCAGGGGCTGCGATGGGATGACGGTGACGGCAAGTCGGTCAAAATGTACAGCTTGGAGCAATTAGATGGAGAGGAGAGGCAACTAGCACAGGAGTTACGACGTGCTAGAACGGCCCTAGTCGAGCTGTTGAGTGAACATGACGAGATCATGGTCGAAAAGTTTTTCGAATGCGAGGACCATCTGGCCGTGCCGGCCCACGATATCTTGGAGAGCCTGCGCCGGTGTCTTCTGCGGGAAGAAGGACGGAAGATCATCCCCGTCTTCGCTGGCGCCAGTTTCCGTAATATCGGAGTCCAGCCGCTGCTCGACGTCGTGACGAACCTCCTCCCCAGTCCTCTGGAAACCCCAGATCCAGAAGTCAGCATTGGCGGCGTCAAAGGCGGTCTTCGTAGTCTGCTTTCGGGTGATCTACTCGCAGAACAGAGCCAAAAGACCGCCCCCAAAGGTAAATCCAAGAAGAAGTCCGCCGTGCAGGCAGATTCCCGCACTGCTATCGAAAGCCTGCAGAGCTGCGCGCTGGCATTCAAGGTGGTCAACGATCCCAAGCGAGGAGTGTTGGTGTATGTGCGCGTCTACTCGGGGTCGCTAGACAGGAATAGCACTCTATTTAACACCAACCTCGGCGTCTCCGAACGAGCGCCCCGTCTGCTCAAAATGTACGCCAACGATGCCGTGGAGGTTGACTCGATCCCCGAAGGCCACATCGGAGTCGTCGTCGGTCTCAAACACACCCGAACCGGAGATACGCTTGTCACATATGGCGGCGGCAAAGCGCAGCCGCCCGAGCCTCTCGGAACGCTCCAACTCCGTCCGATCAACGTGCCGCCGCCGGTCTTCTTTGCCAGCGTCGAACCCCACAGTTTGGGCGAGGAAAAACGTATGCAGGAATCGCTAGCTATGCTCCTCCGAGAAGACCCCAGTCTACACGTCACCACGGACGAGGACTCTGGCCAAACCCTCCTCAGCGGCATGGGCGAGCTTCATCTGGAGATCGCCCGCGATCGCCTTCTCAACGACCTCAAGGCCAAGGCATCTATGGGCCGCATCGAGATCGGATACCGCGAGTGCCCTCTGAACCACGCCGGACCCGTCACGCAGATTTTCGACCGCGAGATTGCTGGCCGTAAAGGCAAGGCCGGATGCACAGCATCCATCGAACCCTTCGACGACCCCGAACCCGCGTCCCCACCAGACGACGACGCCCTTGCCGTCCTCACCACCGAGGGCAACCAAATAATCATTCTCGCTCCAGACCTGCAGGTGGAGGTCAACAAGCGCGGCGTCCAAGAAAGCCCCCTCCTCCCACCGGGTCTCGACGTGGCCACATTCCAAAAAGCCCTGACGAACGGCTGTCTAGCGGCTCTCGCCCGCGGACCCCAATTCACTTTCCCCATGCACAGCACGCGTGTCACCCTCACTATCGACCCGGTCTCGCATCTCTTCGGCAGCGACACTACGCCAGCCGCTATATCCGCCGCCGCGCGCCTCGCCACAGCCTCCGCCCTCCGAACCCTCTCCTCCGGCACGACAGGCGGCACCGCAATGATGGAGCCCCTTATGAACGTCATCATCAGCATCGACGAAGCCAGCCTCGGTGCCGTGGTCCACGACATCTCGTCCTCGCGCGGCGGTCACATTATCTCGCTGGACGAAGAAATTCCCCTCCCGGCCACCGACATCTCCCCGTCCCCGCAAGGAGCTGAGGATCTCGACCTCCCACCCATCGACCCTAACAGAGTCTACGCGCCTCCCGACCCATTCGAGACGTCGTCCGTGGGTGCGAAAATCCCTGCATCTGGGACTGCGGTCCGCCCGCGCACCATTACCGCCAAGGTGCCGTTGAAGGAAATGGTTGGGTATTTGAAGCATCTGAGAAGCTTGAGTGCCGGACGAGGAACGTTCGTGATGAGCGTCGATCGGTTCGAGAAGATGAGTCCGCCGAGGCAGAAGGCAGTGCTTTCAGAGTTGAGGGGAGAGATGATTTAGCATTTTCGGCTTAGCATACATGAATATTATATGTCCAGGACTAACTGAAGTCAATTGTGGAATGGGATGTTGATGTATCAGTAGACATGTACCTATAGTCTATACAAACCAGAATCTAGAATAATTGGATTTCCTGTTCTCGGCGTGCCGCTTGGATAACCGGGCAGGCGTCTGTGTCCAAAAAGCAGACTCTTCTCTAATGTAGTCAGCGTTTTTCTCCTTAGTCAAAGACTGTTGATTATAAATTTAGGCCGAAAAATGTCGGCCGAACATGACAAACTGTCGGCCTTAGTAAACAAGCCTGTTGGGCTCGTTTGATATTCAGCTATTCCATCAGGTTACTACAGGCTACCGGCTACTAGCTATGAAGAAGATATTATGGATTGCAAATGGCCTTACAAATCGAATACGTGCTTGGACGCTACCTCTGGGAATACCGTTGGTATGTTTACCATTAAGAACATTCTTCTTTCTCGGAATTGGGGTAGTAACTACCACGGCGGCAGATACACTTGTCTAGAATTGCTTTCCAGTGCTCTATTCTCTTTCTCTCCTCTTGCCTCCCTTCTTCTCCCTCTCCGGGAGTCACTTGAACTCGGATAGATCATACCGTCGCTGCTATGATGATGTTCGACGGCAACCACGCGTTGGCTGGGAGCCACTTGGAAGACAAAAGGTTCAACGAGTCTGGGTCGACTAGTCGTGCAGGAGGCTCCTACGATGACTATAAACAGCAAGCCTCAGCAATCGATTCTCTCACCGAGCCGGAGACCCCCCCCGCGAGACATCAATGGTTGGAAGTGGTACTCGACCCTGGCGTCCATCCTGGCATCAACCTTCCTATATGCGCTGGATGCAACGGTGGTGGCCGACCTCCAGCCGATTATCGTTCAGGATCTCGGCGGTATCACGAAGCTTTCATGGCTCAGCGTTGCGTTCCTGTTGAGCGCGACGGCCACCAACTTGGCTTGGGGCCGTATATACGGTAACTTCAATGCCAAATGGTGCTATATATTCCATGTGACCCTCTTTGAGATCGGCTCTGCTATTTGTGGAGCGGCTCCGTCCATGAATGTCATGATCTTGGGTCGCGCCATTGCCGGAGTGGGTGGATCAGGTCTTTACGTCGGGTGTATGACGCTCATTGCTATGACCACAACGATCTCCGAGCGCCCAGTCTATGTCTCATGCACTGGCTTCTCTTGGGGTCTAGGGATTGTCTTGGGCCCTGTAATTGGCGGCGCATTTAGCGAGTCTTCGGTGGGATGGCGATGGGCCTTCTATATCAACCTTTTTATCGGGGCCGTCTGTGCCCCTTTCTACATTTTCCTGATCCCCAACAAGGACCCTCGCCCTGGTGCCTCCATCCGGGAACGTTCCTCTGAGCTTGATTGCCCAGGCATCGTGCTTCAGTCCGGAGTCCTGACTGCATTGATCTTGGCCATCAATCTGGGCGGCGTCACCTACCCGTGGAGCTCTGGACGCATCATCGCGATGTTCGTCGTGTCAGGAGTCTTGCTTATTGCTCTGAGCATCCAACAGGTTTGGACTATCGGTGTGTCTTTGTCACGCCGTATCATTCCGGTGCAGTTCTTCCGATCACGAACCGTTCTCATCCTCTTCGCGGCTACTGCAGCTGGAGGCGCCTGTGCCTTTATCCCAATTTATATGGTGCCTCTGTTCTTCCAATTCACGCGCGACGACGGACCCCTGGATGCCGGTGTGCGGCTACTCCCGTTTGTGGTAGTCATGGTGGTCTTTGTCTTCGCCAACGGCAACCTGATGGCACGACTGGGTTACTACATGCCTTGGTTCTTGGTGGGCGGGCTGCTGATTGTAGCCGGGTCAGCTTTTATGTACACGATTGATCAGAGCACCTCCCAGAGTCGAGTTTACGGTTACAGTGTGCTTCTAGGTGTCGGAGTTGGCATGTTCCTCCAAGCTCCGATTTCCGTCGTCCAGGCTGTTGTTTCGCCCGAAAATATCGCCCCAGCCATCTCTTTCATCACCCTGGCCCAGTTCATCGGCATCACCACCGCTCTCGCTATCGGCAATGCCGTCCTCTTGAACAACAGCCTCGACAAGATTGAGCACATCCTGCCAGACGTACCTTCGGCCGATATTCAAGCTGCCATTCTAGGTGCCCAATCAGGCCTCGTTCAAAACCTATCCCCAGCTCTCAAAGCTCGCGTTCTTGACGCCATCGTCAGTGCTATTGATGATACATACATCTTGACTATCGCCGGTGGTAGTCTCGTGGCCGTCTTGAGCTTGGGAATGCGCTGTGAAAAGTTATTTGGCGTACCAAGTGGCGTTGCTGCTGCGTAAGAGCTATGGCTATTGTTTTGTTTGTTTTTGCCTATGCCGCTGGGATCAGGCGAGACAGGCAACATCCTGATGGGAGGTATGTGAATACATACAGTATGAACAACTGCCCCAAGTAGAAGGGCCACATGGTTCGAGTGACAACGAGAGATAAAATCGTGTGAAAGAGCTTTATCATGATTTGTAAGAGTGTCAAAGTAAGAAATCATACAGTTCAGTTCAGTTTAACGACTAGGAGCCAAATGGAACACCTCTATCTCATACTCATGTCAACATTCATATCGAATACTCCCTGCTGGTATCGAGGCTTTCATCGCCTCTTCCACTCCCTGTGCGCTTGCGGGCTATTTATTTGTCCAGATTATGAACCAAACTTGCCAAAGTTTGCGCTCCCACGTCCGCCATGTTGCTGACTTCCGCAAGCATCTGTAGACGACTGAGTGCATTACGAATTGCTTGGATGCACTCCTCTCGTCTGAGATTTGTCATGCCGGCTCGTAGAGGATCGATCCTGGTAGTAGGAATCATAGTTGTAGGACGATGGTCTTCGACCTCGACATTCTCCATGCTTTTCTCCCCAATTGAAAGATCAAGGAAACTTGAATCGACACACAGTGATACCAGAAGCACTGCAGCTTCCAAAGTCGGCTGAATTATTCCCGTATACCGCGTTTGAGCGCCCCCGAGCAGAGCATGCAGTCTTTCGACCCCCTGTAGAACAAAAAGTGCCGCAACCGCCAACGACTTTCGTTCGGACTGTACTAAGACTTGCTTGTACCGGGGAAGATCCTGAACCTGGAAGTTCTCCAAGAACAGCACCGGCCGAAAATTGTAGCACAGAGACTCGAAGATAGAGATAAACAATATCTCCCTTTGTTGAGGGAGTATGGGAAACTGCTTGTCCCACTGCTTATCTGGTTGTAGTGCAAAAGCAGATGGCAGCGTGGACAGCAACTCGCTGCAGAACCTTTCGTATCTCTCTTCAGCTGCAAGGATATCATACCTGGACCCTAGATTTGGCCCCGTGGCCTTCCAGAAGTTAGCCAGGCGAGCCTGCAGAATACGCTCTGTGAATTCTTCGAGACCATGGGCGTCCCCATCTATATCGGGACCAAGGCGCATGCGCGGCATATTCTCCGGCCCTAACCCACCAGGGAGAATGGAAATGCGGTCTAATTGTCGTGATAAATGGCTGTACAATTAGTTGGCATAAATGGTTGATTTCACAGGGATACGACGGGTAGGGGAACAACATCGTATTCTTGCAGTACTCACCTGTCCCATGTAAACAGGTTGCAGAATACCCTGCGGCGCGTTTCTTTCTCTAACTCGTCAAGATCTCGAGAGGCGTCTTTATCGGCTCCAATCTGTTGAGCCACTTGTATTGAAGACCTCAGCGTCTGTCGGAAGTCATTCATCCGTCCCTCGCACCTGGCCTTTAATCCAGCAAAAGCCAGATGTTGGACGCGCAGAAGACCACCTTGCGGACCGAAGCGAATGCATAGTGTCAAAAAGCTGTCAGCAGCTTCGTCGCAAGAGTGGCGAATATCCGCCAAAGATATGCCCCGGATCCTGTCAATGGTATAGGACGGAGAAGGGAGAAAATCGGACGAGTAGGAGCATATCCTCAGGATGAGAACCGTGAACACGATCTCAAAGGCAGACGACGGCGCTTTGACGGTCCGCCAAAGTTGATACTGATTTAGGAGCCAACGGAGGTGAACAAGCTGGTCCATCCTAGATATCTCGAACCGGGCCGGTTAGATGCTGTAGGTACCTCAATATTGGGATTGGCAGACAGTATCTGCGGCACTTACCAGTTCACTTCGCGCACAAAGTACTCGATCAGAAAGTCCAAGATCGGGCCCTCAGGGGCATTATCTAGGCACTCCTGAATTTTTGAATCAAGTTCAGACAGCGAACTTCGACGACTGCGATTTTGCTCGTCTTTATGGCGTTGCTCCACCTGTTCATATGTCACTGTTGAAACAATGCTCCAACAAGATTTATTCCGGAATGAAGACATGATTTAACATACTCTCCGCACAAGGGCTATCGTGTTGCTTTGGCTGTCTTCGGAATATCCAAAGACATCTGATAGAGACGAAAATGCGTTTCTTGTTGAACGATTGATTGTTGCTAACTCAGAAATCATGTCGAAACCGCCAGTCCCGACACTAGTACTTCGCTCATCTGTTTGGATCTGTGTCGGCAGTAGGGAATCATCAGTAGATTCGATATCTCCCGATGGATAATAGACACAATCTTCCGGCCGGCGACGGCGAGTACAGTGATCACAGGGGCGTTGACGATTACACTGTAGTAAATGTTAGAGCAGGGTGCTAATCCTTAGGGAAATGAATTGATTCCCTGTCAGAACAACAGCTCGTTCTCTGATCATGACATGTGTCTGTCATTATACAATACCTTTTGCTTTTTAGTATAGCAAGGAATGCAAGATGACACCTTGCGTCTTCGCGAGGGCTGCATCGTCGATCAAGAGCCCGGACAGTTCAAGCGACCCAGACAGCTCGAATTACGGCATATACTGATGTATCAGTGTCCCTGAATCTGCTGATATGGCTGACGTTAATACGTGAAACTTATAAGCCTAAGTTACCCGCCCCGGGTCGGACATTAATCACTAACATAATGCAGCTAACTAGTTAGCGAAGTACTAGTGCTGACAAGTCAACCCTTTCTTTGTACTGTATGCACATGCCCTTGGCGCATCAAAGCTTTAGACCAGCATTCCACTCAATCATCAAAGCAGCTCCTCCAAACAGCCTAATAGGACTCTGGCCCTCTTGGGAGCTTGACGGTTGGCATCGCGGATTAAGTCTAGCCGAATCAACAAGCTCACGCATTTTGAAGAGAAGTGTTACGATTCATAGCACTTACATCTTAGCCTCATTAAGCATTCAAATTGGAATGCGGGTGTCAATTATAATGGGCCCTGTTAATTGTGCTGTTACGACTATGGACAGTCGGTAGGGTTGGTTACCAAAACCGCAATTGTGTCTGGATAAAGGAAACTAGAATGTCCTAGAACAGGGCCGTAAGGATTTGTGGGCACGAAAGGAAAAAACAGTTTAAAACAACTCGCTAGCATTGAGCATTCAATATTCCTCCATATGGCAACTAAGATAGTATTTTCATTGCCCATCTCATCATCATGATGCTCAGCATGGTCCACATCACGATCGTTATAACCACCACTGTAACCATCATTAGCGCCAGTAACACCACTACCATCATGGTCATTATTGTAATCATGAACATGTATACCTCCCCAGTCATCCTAGTCATATGATTAGGATTCTGTTTATCAGCCACATCTTCATCCTTTTTATCGTCCTTTCTTTCATCATCAGCGACATTGTCACGATCTATTTCAACCCTATTTTCAGGAAGAAGAGAAGGCCTCTCTGATATGGAACCCATCTCACTCGAACAAATTGCGTCCTTCGACTCCATGCCGGTACTTTCGCTCCTGTCACGACGGCGGTGCCACCTTCGCGAACCCACGGAGCTGCTCCACCGACGCCTGTATGTATTCCACCGATGCCTGTTTGATACAACATCACTTGCACTAGCTGAGCTCCTTGTGACATCAGAGGGCTCTTCTCCATCACTGAAATCCGTTGCTCCACGTCTAATGAGCAGGCTCCTCAAATGAGCTTCAGACCGCGGTAAGAACTCGAGGGGTGTATCCCCGTTGTTGGCCTTTGCATTGACGTTGGCTCCCTTGTCGAGCAAGAACACGATCGTTTCACTGCTCTCTGAACGAACTGCGAGATGCAGTGGTGTCATGCCCGAGTAATTCTGTAGATTTGGTGGTGCACCTTGCTCCATGAGGAGATAAACCACTTTACTATGGCCATTTGAGGCCGCATAATGCAACGCTGACTGGCCACTGTTGTCCACTGCAAGCATGTTGGCCCCGGATTTCAAAAGGAGACGAGCTACATCATCATGGCCAGACTCTGCGGCAAAGTGGAGTGCTGTTCGTCTGTCATGAGCGCGATGATGGATATCGCTCCCTTTGTCGATGAGAAAGCGCACTGTTGGGCATTGTCCATTTGAGGCGGCGATAAACAAAGCAGTCTGCCCGTTGTCATCTAATCGCTCCACAATGTTCCTCTCAGCCATCAGGTGTTCAATGATACCAATATGCCCGTATCGTGATGCCGAATGGAGCAGCTGCTGTTCCTGGGCCACAGATCTGGTACTAGGTTCCGTCGTCAAGGTCAGAAGGCAAGCGAATAACTCTCGATGGCCCATTGATGCCGCGAGAAGCACGGGACTGCGGCCTTCACGGTCGATAGCTTCAATATCGGCCCCCTTGGCCAGTAAAAGAGTCACTACCACGCTGTGCCCGTAGTACGCGGCCCGGTGGAGGGGCGTTTGTCCGAACCAGTCGATGTCGTTGATGTCTGCACCAGCCTCTATCAACATGGCCACAATCTTGACATTTCCCGTCACTGCAGCTGCTTGAAGTGCGGTGCCATAAAAGCCACTTTGCATCCGTATCGGGTGTGTTTCGGCAACCTGGTTGAACTTCTTGGTGAGTTTCTTCCACCACTGCAGATCCTCTCTTGAGCAATACTTCTGCCAATCCTGCTGTATCTCTCGAGACCCCAATATGCCTGGTAGCCCACCTTGGCAGTGCAGGTTTGCTCCGGCACAAATGAGATGTTGTACAATGCTCTCGTGCCCACCTGCTGCTGCCGCCTGCACTGCCGTGCCGTAGAAGCCACCGACAGCATTTACATCGGCACCACTGTCCAGCAGGTCGATAAGTATGTCTTCCGCGCCAGTATATGCGGCCCTCTGGAGAACTGTGCCGTAATAATAGTCACTCATGTCAACACCTGCTTTATTATCCAGCATGGCCCGCACAGTGTCTCTCTGCCCATCACTCACTGCCGCACTCAATGTAACCCCGTTAAAATCGAGCTTGGCATAGCAGGATTGTTTGAAGGAGTCAGACTCCAGGGTAGGATCCGCACCACATTCAAGCAACTGGTTGACAATCTCCAGACTCTCACAATATACTGCATTGTGTAGAGCTTCGGCCAGATCGCCTGAAACCAGTTTCTTGCTCTTCACAACCCGCGGCAAGAGTAGCTCCACAAGCTCGAGCTTTCCGTTCCTGGCCGCCTTTGATAGGGCATACAGGTTTTTGTAGTGGTTATTCTGCTCTGGCGTATGTTTCTCTGCTAGTTCTAGCAAGGAAATTACCACGCTAGGTTTCGCCATTCCACATGCATACTCAATAGTTTCAAGATCAATGGGAAGAGCATGGTGCAGCAGTAGGCTGACTATTTCATCTTGGTTTGTCTCTAATGCCAACAGCAGTGCATCATACAGGCTGCGTTGGACAGGGGAACAGGCCAAGTACATATCGTGAAAGTCAGAACTGAGTTCATCATTGAAGTTGTCGCGATCATCGCTTCTCATAGAGGCGTCGGGGGGTTGCGCATCCAGTAATAGCGTGACAATCTGGATGTAACCTCCCGCCACCGCGATTACCATGGGAAATGGAGAAGACCCTTGGGTACAAATTGGCAGGTTGACGCCGAATTGCTGGAGTCCCTTTTCGTCAATCACACAGGCCTTTTCCCAAGGGTCTGCGCCCTGTTTGAGGCATAGGCCAACGAGCTCCGCATCCCCAGACAGTGCTGCAAGTTGGAGACTTGTGCCCCAAGAGGAGCCGATAGCTTTGGCCCCCTTTTCAAGTAGCCACCGCGCGAGGGAAGCGTGGCGTCCTACCAGTGCCGCTTGTAGCGGGCTCTTGAAGGCACGGCTAGAGTGATTCAGATCTGATCCATAGGCCAGTAGAAGCTCAGCAACTCCTTGGTGGCCACCCAGACAGGCAAGCTCCAGACCATCGTCCACATCTGCGTCGGCCTTCAACAACATCTCCACCACCCGCTTATAGCCACCCACAGCGGCAGCCTGCAGAGCACTCCCAAAAGATCCGCCCTTGACATTGACATCAGCACCGTGCTGAAGTAAAAGCTGCACTAACTTTTCATATCCATCTCGAGCTGCTGCTTGTAAAGCGGTGCAATATTCCCCCCCGGTCAATTTGACATCGGCTCCTGAATTCAACAACCGCTGTACCAAGAGATGATTACCACTGCGGCACGCTGCATGAAGGGCGGTGCCATACACGCCAGCCTGGACGTTTACTGAAGCGCCCGATGTCAGCAGAAGCTCCACAACTCCAAGGCTAGCCTGGCGGCAAGCTGCGATCAGCGCCGTACCGTACTTCCCAGCTTGCATGTCGGGGTAAGCTTTAGCATTGAGGAGCTGTTCAACAATGCTCGTGCGGCCAGATAAGGCGGCAGCTTGCAGCGCAGATCCATATTCGCCGCCTATGCTGTTCGGTGATATTCCAGGGTAGTTTAGCAGTACTTTGACTACCGCTTCATGGCCCGCTCGAGCCGCAGTATGCAATGGTAAACCAAACCCTTCTGGTAAGATGTTCAAATCCACGTCTTGATCTAGCAGTAACTGAAAGGTCACCTCTCTCTCTCGCGGCTTAGATGGATAACCGCGAGTCCCGAATACACTTGCTCGTTCCTGTTCCAGTACGTCCTTAACGACACTGAGGATGCTGGCGGCCGTTGTACACCCACCTTTAGACTCCTCGAGTGTCTCACTTTTAATTACGGTTCGATCTGGCACTTCTGCCTCTGCTCCGGCGTCCAGAAGTCGTTTGACTACCCTCACGTGGCCGCGAAGACAGGCGGCGTGTAGGGCCGTTCCAAACTGGCCACCAGTAGCCTTGATATCAGCGCCATGATCAAGAAGAATTCTGACCACACCCACATGACCATGAAGGGCAGCGCCATGTAGCGCTGTACCATACCATCGGCCTTGTGTTCGAATGCTGGCGCCTGCCTTTAGCAACATCAAGACCAGCGCCTCGTAACCCCCCGCAGCTGCCCGAATCAGTGGGGTCTCGCCGTCATTATCGATGGGATCCACTTCAGCTCCTGCTCTGCAGAGCGCCTCAGCAATCTCCAGGTGACCATATCCAGCGGCAAGGTGGAGGCCCGTGGCGCCCAAGTCATTCCTCTTGTCTAGTAAATCCTTTTTCAATTGTACAAGGTAGTGAACGACATTGTTGAACCCAAACGCACAGGCAGTGAAAAATGAGGTAGCCGGTGAGCTAATAGCCTGGATTATTTTGTCTTTATGGGGATCATTCCACTCAAGAACAAGCGAAGAAGCGGGCTGGATCTGGGGAAGCCAGGATTTGAACCACGGCAGCTCCTGGCACAGGTCATTCAATGCGTCGTTTATGGCGTCAATGCCATGCTCTTGGCCTGCCTGCGCTACATGCAACGCCCAATAAACCACTACGTAGTAGTAGAATATGTCACGAGTTAGGGAGGATATAGCCATTGGTTCGAACGCAAACCTTTGCACAGTGGCTAAACAGAGATCAGCCACAGCTGCATGCTGTGCCTGCGGCCGCAACTCATCTTTCTGTTCAAGAAAGTCACGTACAGCCGTGTGGACGAAACGGAATTCGTTGCTATCTTTGTCAACCACGATCAGATCTTGACAACACTCAAGCACCATGGGTACGGAAAGATCTGTGGCTTCTGCATCGCAGCCAATGCTGTCTCCCGCCATATACACATCGAGAGCCCGAACGAGGTCCTCTACTGGGACAGGCGCCTGTGCACATAATAACCACCGGAATATAATGAGTGCTGTTTGGTAGGCTTTTGATTCTTGTGGGTCTTTGTTGATACTCATGTAGATATCTTCAAAAAGATCCACCAAAGCTTTGGGTAGATCTTTAAATGGCTGGAACATTTCCCCCTTGAAGATGGAACGGCCAGATCGGCGAAGCAACACCGAGGCCCGCAGCTTGACCCAAAGAAACCTGTCTTCGTTAGTCTGGCAAGCCTGCTTAGCACACAATTTGAAAACTGTGAACTCACATGCCTTGGGCGCCATTGACTAGATGTCTAGTTAGTTCATCCTCGGTTTGCTGAATGTCAGCAGGACTCCCCATCTTTTCCACGCATTTTGCGGCTCTTTCCCGAGCATATTCCTCAAGATCTGTGCTATTATGGCCCACTTCAACGGAGAGAAGTGGCCCAGAGGAAAGCCGACCGGCAACGTTCAGCGATGGACGACTGGAGATGAGTACTTTGACTTGCCCTCCATCAGTCCTAGTCAGTAGGCGATAAATCACTTCCATGAAGTCGTCCAGGAGGTCTTCATCGCACTCGTCAATTGCATCAATACAGATAGTTGTGGTTCCCTCGTCTATAAGATCAAAGAGAAGCTGAATTGCATCTTTCCATAGAGGACGTGCTCCATGTGTTACTGCATTGTCGCCCTCTTCCTTTACCATTTTCTCGTAAGCGCGAATAACATCTCCCCTCATTGGGACCGATGGTCCTGGGCGAGCGAGTTGGGCCACCAAGCAGCACAGGAGGATTCCGGGGTCTTTCCAGCGTGGATCGGGCCTGTTGCGCGAGAAAAAAGCGTAGGCAAGACGGCCAGTTGGGGCATGCACGTACGTGGCCTGCAGGCTATCAATGATTGTGGACCTGGAATACAATCAACCTTGGCTTCATATTGTCACGATCTGAATTCAAACAGAAGCCAAACATACACCAGAGTACTCTTGCCCGTTCCCGCTAAAGACCGAGTTATTACTCTATTCTTGATTGCGGGTGATACGACAAATGTAGATCTTACGGAGACCATGGAGCCATAAGGCAGACGACTTGCTGGAGACACGCCATTGTATGTAGCTTTCTTCCTCGAAAATCCAGCGACCAGAATTTGGCACTAGTCGTTCCCTGTGAAGCTTGACTAAGGGCAAGGGAGCCAGCCAAGACAGGATCCGGCCCTCTTGCTCGTCTCTTTCACGCTCTATATGTTGATATCAGTTGGTGAGCTTGTTTTCATAAGACCAATCGCTATTGGGCTTACTTTTCCAGCTATTTGCCAGATCTGACACATCATCGCGAATAGATTGTATGGGCTGGTGGAAATACTGCAAGCCTTCCATCAAAGCATCTTGCTCACTCCTCATCAAGTCCAGTTTGTTGTCCGCCTGTCTGCTAACTGAATCGGAATCATAGTCAGCTATAGTTGGACTGTGCCGGCCCGAGAGAGATTCTTACCCTGGACATCGATCAACCGTGCCAACTCGTCTGCGATCCGCTGTTGTTCTCTGATCTCATCCATCCATCCGTCAAATTCACTATAGGCAAGGACAAGACCCTTGGCAATTCTCTCTGTTTGGTTTCCGGGTAGTTCAGTTTTCATGGTTGGCCAGAATAGGTAGGCATTATCAAGAAGGGAGGGTGCATACTGATGGTTCTCGTGGCACAATATTCTTCCGCCCTGAGAAGATATTGCAACACCATGGCATACAGCTTCACCAATGCACTTTTCAAATCATCTTGAAGGGGGAAGATTGCGCGCAAGTACAAATTCTCAAACAACGCGTATCGCGGGACTAAGCTAGAGAAAGCCTCGATTCCTTCAAACACAGTCTGATAACTTTCAATATCGCTTACTGCAATCTAGCATATGAGAGTAGGTTAGCCTTCTCTACAGCAAGAAGAACAAAAGGGACAGAAGAAGAGCAAAATGAAGAAAAGATTCTGGCTGCACACAGACCTGAAGAACCAAGCTAATTGCTGCCCAGGGAACTGCCAGATGAGCTGAGTCGATCGCAGCCACAGAATCACCAATGGCCTTGAACTTTACCAGGCGCTGCACCACCCGGCCAAAGACCTGGCGCAATTCCACCTCAGTTCCATCTCGCTTCCTGTATTTCAATTGCTTGTCCTTGCACTCTTTCTGCTTCTTCTGAGCGCCTAAAAGTACGCTTTCGAGGCTCACCAGTTGTCGCTCACCAGGTCTAATCTTTTGTTGGTCTTTTTTGTCAAGCTGCTGAATCGCTTTTTCCCAAAGCTCTGTGATAAGCAGCAATTAGCCAATACATCCAGCAGGAAGAAATCTCTCCCCCCATGTAACGCTAGAGACGCTCTGTTCCTACCGTGGTTGACCATCTCGCGTGTGTATCATGAAGGTATGTACGATCGCTTTCTCCTCAAGTTCATCATGTATGACAACTATTCCACTGCACTGGAAAGGACCAATCCTTTCAAGTGAAGGGGTTTTGAATGCATGCATGCAGTGGGTGACTTGCGGCGACGGACTAGTATAGGTTACTCACGTGATGACGCATTGATGCCTGAGCTGTTCATTAAATTAGGAGTTGGGATTACTGACATGTGGACAAGAAATCCAACGTGAGTGAACCATCCTGTACCCCACCCAGCAAGAACCAACGCGTCAGAAGATGATGGGGAGTGGCTTCGAGTCATGACTCGTCTGGGAGATGAGAACCGAGAGCCATACCGCAGTACTTATGGGACACTTTTTCATCGGTGCAAACACAAACTTGCTAGACCATATCGAACCATAGACCAAGCATAAGCATAAGCATGTATGTAAACATAAACATCTCATGAATCTGAATCTGAATCTGACCAATGAACCAAGACAACAAAAGGAACACTCCATTTCACTCCCACAGTCCAGTCCAGTCCCTATGCCTGTCTCAGTTAGAGAAACTGCAAACCAGGAAGACAGACAATCAACCACAACGAGCTAGCTAAATACAAATCTAATGCCAATCAATGCCAATGTCAAGATCAATGTCAATGCAATCACCAATTCTCATCCCACCCTTCATCCTGACTCTTTCGGCCCGCCGGAGCAGTTGTCGTGCTACTGCCACCAGCACCAGCACCAGCGGTAGTAGTAGCACTCGTCGTCGCGCCAGCCGGGCTAGACGTCGTAGACGGCTTCATAGCGGATGTTCCGATAGCGCTAGACCGGGAGGCCGTGCGACGATGATTCTCCTCGTTTCCGAGGGACGAGAAATCATCCCAGAAGTCCTTGCGCTCGGGATCTTCCCGTCCGCGACGACGCGACTCTTCAGGCCCTTCCACGAAGCGGTTGAAGTGGTCTGCGGCGCCGCGCGCGCCGGTCTGGAGGTTCTGGCCGAAGGTGGAGGCGTGGACGCGCGCTTGGGCGGCGAAGTCGGATTCAGCGAGCTGGATTACATTGAGTTAGCAATGCCATATCTAGGTGTGTCTCGTATAGGACGAGAATAAGCGGCAATAAGAGCAGGGGGAGGGAACATACACTCTTCGCCGTAGGCTGGATATACGAATCATTCATCGTCTTCGCGCCCTTCCCCACCGCCGTCGTGAACCACCCAAACCCCTTCGTCAACGCCGCCATAGGATCCTTCTGAAAGTCATCGAACCCGGGAACGCCTCGCCCTGCGCCGCCCCTCGCACCAACCGCACCACCACGCGAGGGTGAATCCTCGACCGGCAAACCCCCGCCAAAGCCCGTAAACTTGCCTCCCTGCGAGGGCGGCAACGTCGACGAGCGCGTCGCATTCTCCGAACCCAGTTTCGCAAAATACGCCTCATTGCGCTCCTTCTTCGTGCTTGCCGTCCGTCCAAGCCGTTCCCCGTCAGCCGGCGACCCTCGTCCCGTACTCCCGCCCGCTAACGGCGTGCTCGACCTCGACGACGGCTGCTGCTCCGCTTTCTTATTCTTGATGTTATTCCTCTGCACCAGCGCAGGATCATATTCGCGACCCTCGACCTTCGCCGCCAACCGTTCCTTATACTCCTCTCCGACCTCGCCCTCATACCGTTCCTTGATGGTGGAGTCCTCGAAGGTGCGCCCCTCGGACTGCGTAACGGGATGATCATCGAAGAAAGTCTTCCAGGTGTCGTTGCCGCCGTGTTCCATGCGCTGGGTCTCGGAGTTCTTGAAGGCGTCCATGGTGATGGAGCGCACGAAGGAGATGTGCACGCCTAGTCCGCGGTGCGTGCCGGCGCAGTTTAGGCAGATGAAGGTGCCGAATTTAGGGGATGCCTGTTCGATAAAAGACCGATGTCCATTTGGTGTTAATAAGTATATCCGCAGCGAGAAAAGCGTGTTTATCATGGGCGTGCGTAAGAGGTCCGCATGGGTCAAGTCAAGGTCAGGGGAAGACGAACCCATTGGGGAGAGGGGGCGCCGCAGTCGCAACAACGGTCATTGCCGTTGGATTTGGAGTATAGAAGGAGCTAGATAGTCATCCAGAAAGTCAGTCGGGTCGAATCTTGAGGGTCGTGGGATGCGTCGGGCATGACATACCTTGGCCTTCGTCTCCGGGTCGACTTCCCACATTTTCGACATGATGTCAGGGGTAAGGAGCCTAGTCGTCAGAGACTAAGCGAAAGGAGCGAATGAAAGAAAAGGCAACCAGAGCAGGAAGAAGACTCAAAGAACAGCAAGCAAACCAAAAGAAATGAATGGCAGAGACGAGACGATGAATCCGGGAAGTTGGTTGCGCAGGCAGAAAGGGGAGTTTGGAGAAGTTCGGAGGCGCCGCCCCTCTCGCCGTCTTGCCACCCGCGCGGATCGGCCTGGCTATCAGATCTGAGATGTCAGGTACATTTCTAGTCAGTCTTCTGGGCATGACTCTCATTGTAGAGATCCACGGAACTGTCTACGGAAACGGATTGAACCAGGAAACCAAACACACACTACAAGGCCAGCCTTGCGGCTAATCATAAGCTAAATGATTGCTAAGATACAGTATAGCAGAAGAACAAGATTCGTTAGCAAGTCTCCGTCAAAACAACACATTACGGCATTTTTCCTTCTCTCCACGTCCATCGATGGAGATCCAGAAGTTGAGATATAACCTCCTCCATTCCCCGTCCTCCTCTCCGTTTTCCTGTCTTCTCTCCCCCAAGTAGACCCCATATATGGGACTGGAACAATATCCACAGCTTTTCTTGTGCTTGCTTGGCCTCGCTTTTGTGTTTCAAGAAAATCAAAACCGCAATCCGGACGATGTTTCACCATGAAGATTCGATCCCGTCCATAAAACGACGGTCACTTCCCAACATCCACCTCAATGATAACTGATCCCTACGAACTTAATCGGGGGATTTCAGAACTTCGCTCAGGGTAGAACGAAACTTGTCAACTTAATTTAAGCAGTGGCAGTAGCGGCCGCGGCGGCGGGAGCCGGAGCGGCGTTCTCCTGCGCGGGAGCAGCGGGAGCAGCAGTCTCGGTCGCGGGAGCGGCGGCGGTCTCCTCGGGCTTGTCACCGGCGATGGCGTCGTCCTCCTTGCCGGGGCTGTCGATGGCGACCTTGACGGCGATCTCACGTCCCTCAATCTCCTTGCCGTTCATTTCCTTGACGGCCTTGTCCTGGAGCTCTTCGGAGCCAAGGGTGACGAAACCGAAACCACGGCCCTTGCGGCGCTCGTTGCGGGCCTGGAGCTTCTTGATCATGAAGCGAGGAATGGGGCGCAGAGCGATCTTGGCGGAAACGGGCGAGTAGCTGGCGAAGATCTCCTTGAGCTGGAGGGGTGTTAGCACATTGTATTAATACCTGAGATATCTTGATACATACCTTGTCCTCGGTCAGGTCATAAGGAAGGTTGGCAACCATGACCTTGGTCTTGGAGGGAATACCATCCTCGGGAGGTCCACGCTGCTTCTGGGGGCGAGGAGCGCGAGGCTTACCGGCCTGCTTGCCAGCCTCGGTGGTGGCAGCAGCGTCGTTCTGGTTGGTGACCTCGGTCAGAGGAGCGACCTGGCCGGGAACGTTGACGGGCTCGGCAGTCTGTTCGGTCTGAGACTGCGATTGTGTTAGTTGAATACTGGAGTGGATGTCTTGTCAGGCAAGTGGAAACTTACAGCACGGCCTCCACGTCCGACGCGACCGCCACGAGCGCGACCGCGGCCACGACCACGGGTACGGCCGCCGGCTCTCTTGCGGCCCTCGTTGCCGCTGGCACCCTCACCGCCACTGGCAGCACCGTCGGCCTTGGCCTCGGCAGGCTCGGGCTTGCGAGCCAGCTGGACGGAGACCTTGCGGGCGAGGATCTCCTTTCCGGACAGCTCCTCGATGGCAGCGGAAGCCTCGTGCGCGGTAGCAAGGTCCACGAAGGCGTAACCAACGGGGCGGTTGGTGCGAGGGTTCACGGGGATGGAGACGCTCTCACTGTTTGAGACGATCGATTAGCTTGGAAAACGACGTGAAGGCAAGATCGCGGTTAAGAAAACAACAAACTCCAGCGACAAGGAGGGAAAACGCTTCTTCTCATGATATCGTCATCCACCCTTGATCAACGTCACGGTGATAACGAGTTCGGAAGTATTGCAAGATCGGTTGGTTGAGTCAACAAGCCGAAGCTTCCAGAAACCTTGTCACTAGCAAGGGCGAAAACCTCCCTCCCGCAAGGCGATCACAATAAACACCGGTCGAACGGGGGAAAATCACAACACTTACATCTTGTAGCTCTTGAAGAACTCCTTAAGCTCTCCCTCAGTGGTCGCATACGCGAGGTTTCCGATGTACAACCGACGTCCTTCATCAGCACTGGCGGCGGCCGCGTCGGTGGACTGAGCGGGAGCGGCAGCAGGAGCAGTACCGTTGGTGGTGGCCTCCGGGGCGGTGGTCGCGGGGGCAGGAGCGGTGGCCTGGTTCTCGGCGGCGTTGTCGACGGCAGTAGACATGTTGATGGCTGAGGACACAAAGGGTCGATTTGAGATTCAAAGTTGATTGATGTGAGTTTGAAGCAGGTTGGACAATCGCAAGTAGCAGGGAACTTGGACCGAATGTGTGTCAAGGGACTCAGGAGAGCTGAAAGGCTGCCTTGAAAGTTTCCTTGGTGAATGAAGTAGGAAGGAAAAACTTGATGAGGAGAGCGAGGAGAGGAAAAGGGTAGCTTCGTGCCCTAGATACAGGAAGGTTGACTTGGGGGGAAATCTAGTGTTTGATAGATGGAGATTTGCCTTGAGAGGAAGGATGAGGTCGACGGGGGCAGAAAGGAGAAGGAGAGAAAAAGGGCAGGCAGCGAGGGCGGTGGCGCTAGTCCCGGCCGGGCAGTCTGGCAGCCTGAAGATGCCTGGATTGGCGGCAGTCACGACGTGTACTTTCGGGCGGTCTGGCCAGAGGGTCAGGCACTGACATCATGCCTTAGCTGGAAGGCACCCGGCTGTGTCCTGCTGTGCACTTACACCTCCCTCTGTCGACATCCTCTCTCCATTCTCATCCCCTCACTGTTCCCTCTGTCAGTCTGCCCCCATTGTTCCCCCATCCTGACCTTACTTACCTACTAGGTAGGCTACTACTGAATAACAATAAACACGACGCAATCCGATTCTCCCTCAGATCGAACCGTCCAGTAGCGCCCGCTCCACTTGCCAACATCTTTCTGGTCAGGCCCGTCATAATCGTCTCCACGCCTGACTCCCATCGCCGACACTGAGTGGATAGTGATCCTTTGTCCGGCTCCATTGTTCCGGTGGACCGCACAAGAATCCTGAATTTGTGTGGACTGTCCCTTTGTTTTCCCTTTTTCTGCAAACCTTTGGTCTTTACTCCTTCGGGTCTGGGCTCACTGCTGCTTCCCTTGTCTTCGGTGTGCTTCGCTGTCGCAGGAGTTGGCTCTTTCTTATCCACCGCCATGAGTCATCGCGTGGAATCGCAGAGAAAATGGTCGGAACTTCAGCCGACTTTCTATCGTAATGAAGGTAAAATTTTGCGAACGCATTCGGTCGCAAGCAGACAGGTAAATAATCATACTCTGTAGTGTCTGGCCTTCAGCCTCCCCCATAACGTCACATCATATGTACTGCAGATCCAAAGATGCAGGGCCAGACTAATTGGGAGACGCTATACCAATCCAGACTTCGGTATTGGCCGTGTCCACCGGCGCCAGTTAGAGGGCCAGGCAGACACCCACCCCTCCCACTACGGATTCCACTTGCGATAGCATATATCCATAATCCATAGATCGTATATTAATGACGTTATTCATCCAATTCAATGTTGTACACATCCCAAGAGTTGCACGGAAAAAGCATGGTAGAGGTAACACAAGTCAAACAATATATGTTGCTGACGGAAGCATGTTGAAGACGTAACCAAATTAGGTATAAGTAAACAGACAAATGGAACCAAAAACAAGAATCTAGCTGCAAACAAATTTATAATACATTTCACTCATCCAAGCAAAAGGGTGGTATCAGAGAATAGAAAGTTCGTGTTCGGTCGTAAAGATGGAATTATAAGGCGAGATGACGAGAAGCGCTCAAGTGCCTTCGTACGCTTGAGGACGTGCCGATGCAGTGGACACTCGCGGCGGGTCTTCACCAGTTTCCTCGGCAATCCGTTGCTCGGCCTTCCTTTTCTTCTTGTTGATTTTCTTCATCGCTTCGCTGGTCAGTTTCTCCCGAAACAGGCGTTCAACGACGTCTCTCTTCCGCGTTCTGCGATCCCCAATCATGATGAAGATACCGCCACTAATGTTACAGGTAATGGAGCAACAGAGGATGACGGTGGTTAGGGCGAAGGGCCGGACATGGTAATCGATACCCCACGTGCAGGCGCCAAGGGCAATCTGGAGCAACGAATGGCAGTCCAGCAAGACAACGACGGTAATCAGGATGCGAAGAGGGAAGGCATGATGGGTCAGCGTCTCGTGCGGTTTGTAGAACGTATGCGATCGGGACAGTTTGTTCTGGTGGTGTATAAGTTTCTGCTGCTGGAGACGGTTTAAAACGGAGAACTCGTGCTCTTCGTCTTTAGGGGTGTCGCCAAACTCAACGTCGACATCCATCTCACGTCGCGCTGGAAGGTCGTTCTTGTCCTTGAGATCGGGGAGGCGGCGCTTTCGGCGAATTTTCCACGTCAAAAACGTGTAGTGCGCGATAAAGATCATGTGATACGTATCAATGGCCCGGAACGGAGCCAATCCATCACCCATGATTGCGAACAAAGCGACCAGGACGTTGTCGATGACATTAATGATGTAGAGCTGTCGTCCCCCAACATTGATCCAGCCTGCATCGATTAGAACCGAAGGATGAACGAAGGAAGACTGGGTGACTTACCAATAAGGAAGAGAACCCAAGCAAGTCCAAAAAGCGTAATTAAAGTCGCATAAAGAGTGATGAGAAACCCAAGTGCTGTCCGCCAAAAGATTAGCAAAACCTCTCGTACGGCATTGTGAGAACCCACGCTTGGACACGTATTTTCCGAATCCCTTCATCGAACGCTTGAACTTGGACCGCCGAGAATGCAGCATATGCCGTACGTGATCATTCAACTCCTCTATATCCCGTTCGGTCCATCCTTCAAGATTGCTGCCTTCGGGAAGCACTGCAAATCGAGTGTCTTGTTTCTCGAGCACGGCGGAGAGACTGGTGAGCGGACGATGGAGCCGCGGACGTTCCGGGTGATCCTTCTCATCGGTCGCTTCTTCGCCTTCATCGGTGGTAGTGGTTTCCTCCTCTTCCGACGATTCTCTTGGAGGCGACAGAGTATAGGTTTGGTTGCGGTTCAGCAAAGGACCCAGGTTGGGCACGAAGAGCGAGTTCTGAACATTTGTAAGGGTTGACAGAGCGGATACTTGAGGATCTGATGGAAGAAGCCCCATTCATTAGAATCACTTGCCATATGATATTGGATTGTTAAGTGCTTACCAATAACGTCCAACACATCAACAATGTGAGGGTGGTACTCCGATTCATCCTCCTGGGTGTCCGGGTGGGTTCCATCCTCATTTACCCGATTTCTAGAAAAGCGATTGAGAGCCGCTTCACTTGTCCATCGCAAAAGGTTCCGGCTTCCCCGCCTTTGAATCGGAGCATCAGGAATCGCGCGGGGATCCTCCGGCGCCAGTGGCGGGTTCGAGACGGTGGCACCGATGGGAGATTGATTCGATTCCTCTACTCGGGAAAGCACCTGGCTATTTGGCGTGAATCTCGGAAGCGCATTAGGATTGGGTGCAGTTGACCATCGCCCCCGATGGGGCTCGGAACTGCTGCGGCGGCGATTTGCCTGCCATGTGTCGTCGGCGGCCTGGGAAGGGGTGGGCGACACGAGATTCGAGCTGGAGGCATTCACATTCGCAGGTCGATTATCATTCGTTCCCGTAGTATCGGGCCCTCTCTGAGGTTGCGTGGAAACCTGGTCCAAGGTGTACGACGGTAGGCGCGAGAGGCGGATAGTCGGGCGGCGGGTACGGGACGATAACGCGCGCGGCCGAGTCGGCTGTGATGACGTTTGCCCGGACGGCGACGATAGATCGGACGAGGATGGTTCCTGGCCTTGAGGATCCTGAGAACCCTCCACCGGCTCTATACGATCCATTGGGAATCGCCGAAGGAGAGACAAAAGCCCACTTCAGCCGGGGAAGGAATCCAGGGAAGCCAAGGCAGGGAGACAAACAGGGCCAGATAGGTGGGGAAAGGGCAGGAAAGAAGAGGAGGAGGAGGAGGATAGAAGAAACAAAAAAAAAAAAAAGAAAAAGAAAAAGAAAAAGAAAAGACGGACCGGAGCGAAGAAAGCAGGAATGAAAAGGCGAGGAAAAGACGCCATCGCATCTGGACTTTGGGACTGATTGACTAAGCCGGGGATGCCGCCAACCTTGTTTTGCGGGCCAAAAAACCGTCTGGATTTGCGTTGACGGAGGCCAAGAATTGATAAGCACCGCTTAGCGTGCGGAGCCTTCGTGTCGTCCCTCCATCGATCTGGATGCAGGGTAGTCGGTAGGGGGTGATGGTGTTTGCTCACGGACTGTGTACTCTGTATGCTGTTGCCTATTATCATCTATCATGATTTCAGTTCTTCCTGCGGTCAATCTGGACGGTGGCGACCAGAAAAGCGCGGCATTTGGGGTGCCTGAGGTGGCCAGGCACGACCTTCAGGCCGAACTACTGCTTCGGGTATCGCTCAGGAGGGCCGATGGGGCCCCAGTGTGGAGTTCAGACAAGGGTATTGATCATTCAGATCAATGTTGAACAATAGATCGTCCTCTTCATCCTGTTTTGAAGGATGATCGGACTATCCGACATCTGAGCCCTGCAGCTAGATATCCCTACTTTCATAGTACGGAATAGTAGAAGTACTTGTCGTATGTAAAAGCCAACGACCTTGTGCTCGACCCTATGCTCGAGGGAAAAACAGAATATGGAGAAGACATCTTTTTATTATTATACTTAACAAGAACTCTAGAGCATCCGGGTGAATTGTCGTATTGTTGGTATTAAAAAAAAACTGGACAAATCTGTGTTCAACTTGGGGTTCAAGGGTAGAACAACCCTAATTACTGTTGAGTACATACGTCTATTCTCTCTCCTTTGGTCTTGATTGCCCAGTATTCTTTTTTAAAAGACTTCTTAATGCATTCTTATCAGATAAATAATTGCCAAGTTCTCCCCTCTGCGTCCCTGCATGCATATCAGCGAGGAGCAATCAGCATTCCAAGCGATCTACTTTCAGTTACACCTTCACCCAAATAGGCTGGTCCTGACCTGCGACGTACAATAATTTTAGCTTCATCGTCCTCTTTATGCTCCCTGGGAAAACGGAACAACTATGCCCTTCCATGGCATCCAACCAAATCATACAGTATCTCATGCGCGGACGTTTGAATGCCTCATGTGACCCTCCGCGAGGTATCTCGCGTTTGCTTCCCCTCCGTGGCCATTCCATGTATGCAATCCTGGGAGAGACACTTCGTATCAACACTACCTATCTTTATCATCTGTTTATTCAAGTCGAATTCATTCATTCCGTCATTATCATCTACAATCTTCCGCGTATTCAATACGCCCACACATTGTATCATTCTTCTATGGGTTATTGGATCAAGGAATAACCAACATGTTGTGCGGTCTTTTATTCTGTCGTCCCAAGCGTCAGGCCAGACAGGCCAAGCGCACCCAAAAGCCCAAGACTGCGGCGCCCACAATGTCTCGCGCGACCCCTAACCGCTCCGTCAGAAATGCTGCCCCGGCGAGACAAGTGCAACGCTCAGCTACGCAGGCCAATTCGTCACACACCACTCGCAACCCTCGATCGTCCAGCAGAAACTCCTCCGGTCGTGTTCAAGTTGCCCAAGAGCAAATTGTTGAGACGTCTTTCTTTGCGAGAAGACCTGTCCCAAGAACCATGCCACATCGAGAAATACGACATCAGTCAGGACGGATAGTGCTGGGTTAAGTGAGAAGACTGAGGAGAAATATGTCATTTCCGCTGCTCCTCCAGGCCTGTCAGACGTGAATCGCCCACCAAAGTTGAAAACTTGGTTTCAAGATTGGCCTGGTGCCTATAGCATTCCGTTCGAGCTCTTTGCGCAGCTTCGTCGCAGCAATCACAGAGAGTGACAGCAATATGTCATCGTCTTCTGCTGCCTTGTCAAAGTCACCGGTCTACCTAGAAGGTTTCGATTGTTTTAGCTTGCGTGTACAGTCTCTTTTGTTCAGAGCCAGTTAGCTCACTCGATCTCTCAAATTCATCGGGTGCCTGTGCTACTTTGAATCCGTTTAGCTTTCCCTGCTTGCATCCAATGTACCGAAGCAACAAACCCCATTGTTTCTTATTTTCCACATATTTGGTACTCAAGTGTTGGTGTTCAAAGACGGGTTTTGGTTCATGATATTGATGACGATAGAGAGTATAAAAAGACTGAAGAGTGTGAGCAAGCTACTTCTCCATTGTGACAGTAATCCTGAGAAGACCTCTTTGTAGGTCGGGCATGACGACAGCCAAGTATGGACCCTTCCTCTTAATTACATGTTGGCAGATGGCCTGTTGCGATTTCCAACATTAAAATTTCATCAATTGAGCATGATTCACTGGTAGGATCAGCTCATTGCTGCACAATCCTTGGCTCCCCCTTGACGATGCGTTGCCGACAAACCGTGATAGGTGGAAAAAGCAGGGCTTGCAGCAACTAGAGTCCCTTAGCTGCATCTACACCTCATTCTCAGTCGTCTGTTAATCAGTATTAATTTCTCACGATCGCATTTAGCCGTGCGGCCATCCTTCCGCCAAATACCCGGTGGGTTTAGGCTCGATCGCACGCATTGCAACAGTTAATATATACCCACGGAGCGTCTCATTAGTTCCGGGCAGGTTGCTCTAGCTTCATCTAGCACTGACGATGGCTCCATTCCTCAACCTCATAGTCCATTCACCGCTATGCCCGCTTTTCAATTTATCTATTTGGCCCGGGTTCATTTCCGAAGTTATTCCACGATCATGTAAACCCGGCCTTGGCTGAGCTGTTTGTGCAGTCTTGCTGGAGACAAATTTCGGAGATCATGCTTTTGTTTCGTCCTCAAGTGACCCTAACCATGTGCCTAGGGAAATTGTCTTGTTCTGCGCGATTTAGGAATAAAACCGGCGGGCATTCCGCTGCTTCTCCTCTCATTTTTTCTTTCTCTCTTTTCCTTTTTTTTTTTTCTTGCTCTTCATGGCTAGCTAGCTAGACATCCGACTGTCGTTGCTTGACTGAATTGAAAGAACGATCCTTTTAATCGTACATTGACAATATGGTCGCCGGTCTCTTTTCGAAGGGATTGTTGCTCCTAGGTCTCTGCGCGGGCCTGGGAGCTACCAAGGATGATTCCAAACCACTGTACAAGAATCCCAATGCTGCGGTGGACGATCGGGTGGACGATCTATTGAGTCGGATGACCATTGAGGACAAGAAGGCCCAGTTGATTCAGGGTACGATCTATCTCGATCATCCCTTGTTTAGTTTACTGACTACTTACAATACTCACAGGCGACATCACCAATTGGATGGACGACACGACCGGTGACTTCAACTACACCGGCCTGGTGGAGAACATGAAATGGAAAGCCGGAATGTTCTACGGTATGAGATTCTGGTGCCTGTACAAAGGATTTGAGTTGATATTGACCGCATGCAGTCGGGTATCCTGTTCCTTGGGACTGGATCGCGACCAATGTCAAGAGGGCTCAGGATTACCTTGTCAAGAACACAACCCTTGGTATTCCGGCACTGGTTCAGACGGAAGGTGCGTATATCGTTATTTCCATCTATAATTTGGATATATACTGACTTTTTCTGTTGAATAGCTATCCACGGTTTCTTGATTGGCAATGCGACGATCTACAACTCGCCTATTGGATACGGGTGCTCCTTCAATAGAGATGTATGCGAGAGATCCTTGAGTTGTGGCGAAGAGCTAACCCTTGCTGCAGTTGATCTACAAGATGGGCAAACTTATCAGTCAAGAGGCTCTTGCACTTGGCGCCAACCAGCTCATGGCGCCGGTGGTTGATCTTGCGCGGGAGCTGCGCTTTGGACGAGTAAGCAACCGAACCTCTTCGTGTCGAATCACGCTAACAAAGGAATGATGTAGGTCGAAGAGACTTTCTCGGAAGACCCATTCCTTGCGGGAGAAATTGGCTACTCCTACGTGAAGGGAATCCAGAGCCTAAATGTCTCCGCCATGGTCAAGCACTATGCGGGATTCAGTCAGCCAGAGCAGGGACTCAACACTGCGCCAGTGCACGGCGGCGAGAGATACCTGCGCACTACGTATGCTACAAACATCTGTCTCGAGATTGTAGAGAGAAATGCTGACATTGACCAGCTGGCTGCCGCCATTCAAGAGAGCCATCATTGATGCCGGTGCTTGGAGTATCATGAGCGCATATCACTCGTAAGCCACTTTCGCAGGTCAATTGACAGTTTAATAACATCTGTGTCTCCAGATACGACGGCATCCCCGCAATCTCGGACTACCACACCCTGACTGAGATCCTGCGTGAGGAATGGGGCTACGAGTACTTCGTCATCAGCGATGCAGGCGCCACTGACCGACTCTGCAACGCTTTCCACCTCTGCGAGAGCGACCCCATCGACATGAACGCCGTCACCCTTCAGGCCCTCCCTGCCGGTAATGACGTCGAAATGGGCGGAGGTTCCTTGTATGCACACCCTACCCTCGTACCCAATTCCTCATAAACTTCCATACTAACCCATGACCCGATCAGCAACTTCCAAAAGATCCCCGACCTCGTTGAATCCGGCAAACTCGACATCGAGACCGTCGACACGGCAGTGAAGCGCGTGCTCAAGACGAAGTTCGAGATGGGTCTCTTCGAGAACCCCTACCGCGCCGCTCCCAAGTCCCAATGGAAGAAGCTCATCCACAGCAAGGAGGCGGTGGATCTGGCGCGCGAGATTGACCGGGAGTCGATTGTTCTGCTTGAGAACCACGATGATATCCTGCCGTTGAAGAAGGACGGCAATATTGCGGTCATTGGACCTATGGCTCATGGATTTATGAACGTATGTCTCCCCTCTCTCTCGTTCGCTTCTCCGTTCTCTCTCCATTTCTGTACAGGCCTCCAACGCATACACTGTGCACTATAACTGATAAAAATCTAGTACGGAGACTACGTCGTCTACGAGAGCCAATACCGCGGCGTCACGCCCCTCGACGGCATTAAGAAAGCCGTCGGCAAGAAAGCCAACGTGCACTACGCACAGGGCTGCGAGCGATGGAGCAACGACGAGTCCGGGTTCGAGGAAGCCGTGGCCGCGGCGAAGAAATCCGACGTGGCTGTCGTCGTGGTGGGAACGTGGTCTCGCGATCAGAAAGAGCTTTGGGCTGGTTTGAACGCTACGTATGTCCCTTTTTTTATTTTTTTTTTTTCCCTCTATCTACAACTACTACCAGCACCATCTCTTCTTGAACCCTCTCTCTCCTCCTTCCCATACTGACAAGGAAACAAAACAGAACCGGCGAACACGTCGACGTCAACTCCCTCGACCTCGTCGGCGCCCAAAGCTCCCTCATCAAAGCCATCACCGCCACGGGCGTCCCCACAATCGTGGTCCTCTCGACCGGCAAACCCATCACCGAAACCTGGCTCTCAACCAACACCTCCGCCCTAATCCAACAATTCTACCCCTCTGAAGAAGGCGGCAACGCGCTTGCCGACATCCTCTTCGGCGACTACAACCCCTCCGGCAAGCTCTCGGTCAGCTTCCCCCGCTACGTCGGCGACCTACCGATCTACTACGACTACCTAAACTCCGCGCGCTCGATCGGCGACTCGGGGGTCGAATACGACAATGGAACCCTCGTATTCGGCCACCAGTATGTCCTGGGCTCCCCGGAACCGTGGTACGAGTTCGGATACGGGAAGAGCTATTCGACATTCGAGTATAAGAACGTGCGCGTGGATAAGACCAATGTGACGGATGCCGATACCATCACTGTATCTGTGGACGTGAAGAACACGTCGAAGAGGAAGGGCGCCGAGGTCGTGCAGGTGTATATCCAGGACGTGTTTGCGAGTGTGGTGGTGCCGAATCGCGAGCTGAAGGGGTTCGAGAAGGTGGTGATTGGGGCGGGGAAGACACGGACGGTGAAGATTCCCATTAAGGTGGGGGATTTGGGGGTGTGGAATGTTAAGATGAAGTATGTTGTTGAGCCGGGAAAATTCGTGGCGTTGGTGGGGAGTAGCTCGAAGGATGTTAGGGGGAATGCAACGTTTTGGGTACGTTGATTCAGGTACCTGGGCTTGGGAGGTGAGATGTTTGTTATGTGGGTGGGGAGGCAACTAAGTATATAAGACAGTTGATATGTTAGAGGTATCAAGTCAGTTTTATTCAAGTGATTCTGTGTACTATCGAAGGGTTTTGAGTCGAAGACAGTGTCTTAGGTATGTGTCGACATCTGGTATGGATGCTATGTTATGTAGTTCTTTCCAGTCTGTTCGCGATTCGTATTTCACAATGAGAACGACTTCGGCTTGAGCATAGACAGAAGTAGCAAAGCGAAAAAGAAAAGAGAGGATCAGAAGTATTTATCCTGACCCAACCATCAAAAAGAAAGTCCACGCTGTAGCAATAACCAAACTCCTGCTTTTAACTTAGACGACCACCATAGATACAGTCGACCTGCTCACTGTAGCTCACGTATCAGACACGTCCGTTTTACCATCAGAAGAATCCTTATTTACATTCCCATTTTCATTCTCACTCTCAGGTCTTGAACCGTGCCCCGACGGAATAGGCGAGTCCATTGCCTTTACGGCTGCAGGACCGGCCATGGCCGGATTGTCCGCACTGGCTTTACTCCTCGCCTGTCTGGTCTTCGCGCCCTCTTTCAATTTCTCCCAGCGATCTTGATACCGACCGACCGCGTTGCGCAGTTTCTCGTTCTCGCGGCCGGCCCTTTCTAGATCCATCTCGCCGCGACGAATTATGTCCTCGAGTTCTTTGATGCGCTGGTCGTGATCGGTCATGGACGGTTGGGTCGAGAGAGGCGCAGGGGGCGACGTGATTGCAGAAGAAGCCTGATGCTCGGGAGACGGGATGTTCTGATGATGCATAGCTTTCAGGGACTGCTGCAAGGCGATGGAGGAAGACTGCGCGTTGACTTCCCACATGTGCAGCCGGTTGGACAGTGTATCCGACAGGTGTCGCAGAGCTTGGTTTTCCATCTGCAGTTCCTCCATGGTCTTTGGGTTCTGCAGGTTGGTGGTGAGTCTGTCGTTGACTCGGCCGTTTTTGCCCTTGCCGCCGGTGAAGCTGTGACGCAGCTCGGGGGACGCCGGGGTCTCGCGAGCATCTACAAAGTCGTCATCTCCTTCTTCAACGCTGTTTCTTCGAGCTTCCCTCTCTGCTCGGCCAAGGATCCCGGCGTAGGAGACTGTGCCGCCTGTCGTGGGGACAACGTAGAACGACTCCGCAGGACCGCCGGCTGGGCCGCCGGCCCCGCTTCCCCCGCCGGGAGAGTCTCGTATCGCCCGGAGTGCTGCCCGCGAGAAGATCCGACTGATGTCGGGCTCCGCGGATTGAGTCGAGCGACTGGAAGTTGCCTGGTGACGGTCTAGCTTTGTATCTGCGTAGGATTTAGGGCTGGACTCTGCCTGTGGTGATGCATCCGACCCTAAAGGGAGGCCGGCAAATGCCAACGGAGCCGATAGTTTTGAAATGAGACCCCCGAAGGTCGAGTAGAACCTCTGAAAAGGCTCCTCCGTATCCGGCTGTCTGCTCCCGCGGCGGGGCTCAACGGCATCACTTGGCACATATTGCTGCGACGTAACATCGGTAGGGCTGCCCACCGCGGGAGACCACGAGTGCTTCGATGTAGAAGAGGTACGATACAGGCGATCTCTGGGTGCATGGGCTTGCGTTCCACGCAAGCGGGATTCGCCCGTTCTGATCTTGGCCGGTCCGTCGGTCATTCTGGCGCCGGCTTGCTGGGACGAAAGAGTCGGTGACGCGGGAGTCGCGCGGCGTGGCTGCGACGGAATTCCCCGAGCGGAGGCCAAATTACTGGCGATTGATGAAGTTTCTCTTTTCGGCAATCGAGCGTTCCCGGACAGTTTTGGTGGCTGCTGCTGGGCATCTTGTATGGACGGTGAAGCCTTTGGCGAACCTGGTTCCGCCGAGAGAGGGGCATCCGCTCCGGCCGAAGGAGGATTTTCATGCTGAAATCTAAGGATTTGAGCCAGTCTTTTGTGATGTTGTTCCAGCAGATGTAATGTTCGTAATGCCTACAGCATTCAATCCGTGCAACATGTCAGTTCGAGCTTATCGGTCAGACGGAATGAACCGATCGAGGGAGCTGGAGAGCGGCGTACCTGAGGGTCGGAACTGTTCTGGGCCGCCGTTGCGAACTCCCCAGCAGCTAGGTCATGCTCCTCACTGGCAGCGACAGGATTCGACTTCCGAGTCTCGAGCACTGCATTCCGAGCATGGGTATGAGCCTTGTCGGAGGAAGGGATGTCAGGCTATGTTTAGACTGGGAGATAAGCACGTTCCACGTACCAAGGTAAGCGGAGCCGCTTCCATGACCACGAGCTGGGGCGTCCTAGGGCCCTTTCTTGGAGTATCAGCTGTACATCAACCCGAGTCAGAGGGCGGGGAAAAGATGAATGGAATGTGAAAAGAGAGAAGGAGAAGTGTGAAAGTGGGAGTGACGCCATTCGCCGCATCGGGAAAATCACGGGCCTGGCGATGTGACGGTAACATTACGCGCATCCGGGGTATCGTAATCTGATACTCAGTACCAAGTTCATACATATACCAAGTTGTAGTTATATTCGAGACTGTTCAAGAGAAGCTGTCGAGTCTCTACCATTCGAAAAAAAAAGTTTGATTGAAGATGGTTGGAATGACAAATTCATCGTTCTAGCTCGTTAACACCGGCATGATTGACTCTGGTCCGAGCGTGCTAGCTCCGCCTGAAACATGGGTTTGCAACGAAAGAACGAAGTTGCAGTCATTCAGGAGACTAGACTACGGTGTATGGAGACTATGGAGCCGGCGTATTCGTTTAGGTACTCCGTAGAAATAAGACCATTTCAATCTGCGAGCCTAGACTCTGTACTCTATACCTACTCCGTACTCTCCCTCGGTTATATATACAATGCACTGAGAGGACAATATCATTCCGACTCGGGCATTATGCCAGTCAATTGATTTACAATTATGTCCGGCATCCTTCATTGAGATCTGTCAAACGTTCATCTCATGTCTCATATATTTCCAAACCAATGCTTTTAATAGCACGGCCTGATGGATCCCCTCTGCCGCCCCAGCTATTAATAGGCAGTTCTTGGCATCCTCGCTGAGGTCTGGACCATTCGAAGTCCAAAGGACCAAAAACTTTCCAGAGGGAATTCAGGAGCCGGTGGACTCGATTGTAGAGATACCTATGTCTTGTAGTCTTTAGTCTTGGACGGAGACAGCCTCCCTACCCAGGGATTAAGGCAGAGACACCTGAGGAACCAGGCACCATGATCCACGGATCGGCACATGACACGCGGTGCTGAGTCAGCTACCCCTGGAAGCGGTAAGGCTGGACATCCCGATCAGGAAAGGTGCATACAGCCCGTACGTCGTCCGTACGCGACGACGGTAATAATACGACTTTCCTTGGGTTGCGGAGAAGCAAAGCGGCTTCTCAGCTTCAATCCTCATCCTTCCCCCTCCTCCCCCTATTCTTTTCCTCCCTCATCTCCTCGTCAGTTCTTCGCTTGCGTCAAGGAGGACGAAAGTAACGGCTCTCTCTTGTTGCCTCGAGAACCCTTTATCACCGTTTAATCCTTTCTCGTACCAGCTGCAGTGCTTGCTTGCTAGCGACTCTAGTATAGCTGTGAACTACTAACTGTACGCGGAGACGGAACTGACGATATTATACCATGCCCTCTGCTATGCTCGTCGAGTCCCATTAATCACCCTTGACCTTGACACATCTCGCTCGTGCGACTCTGAATCCTCCGTTATCTCATCCGAACATAATTCCTATCCTGCCTCCTATGGACCACTCAGAAATACCCGAACCCCCGCCGGTCCCCTCCCCCGAGCCAAGGGCTCCCAACAAAATCGGCCGGTCCAAGACAAGTCCTATCGACTCGGAAACGATGGATAGCTCCGGTCGCAGCAATGGACGCTCGTCGATCGACTCGACCTCCGATAGACCCAAGTCGCAAGCTGGCGAATCGGATTCCGCAAAGGCAGGTCCCAGCGGATTTTCCAAGCTGCTGGCGTCGCGACGAAAGAACAAGAAGAAGAAGGAAAGCCAGAGTAAGGTGGATGAGCTGCCGACACAATTCGAAATCGAGAAGGACGGCGACGCCCAGGAGGCTCGCTCCAACGAATCTCGGGACGGAGGGTCGTCTGTTCACGAAACTCCAGGCGCCCCGGAGCCGGAGGCCATGAATTTGTTGACGGACGACTCTGAACCTGACCGGTAAGCCGTGAATCGCTTCAAGTTTGTCAAGATATGTCAATCCCAAATGGTACCTAATGGCCTCGTTTTTCTTTCTAGGACCCCGCCCCTCACGAGTCACAATTCGCATAGCGGCTTCTATACGAGCTCCTCCCCTCTCATCAACACGACTTCGGTAGACGTGTCCAACGATACGGATGGCGTCCAGGCCGATGTCGAGTCCGCGATTAGTGGACCAAGCGCCGCCCTTTCTCATTCGGAGTCCAACCCAGACACGGAACTTTCCAGGCCCACTTCTCAGCCTACAGCAGGATCATTAAATGTCCCGGGCGACCAAAGTAGTAAAAAGCGCGGCGTTTCCCCTGGCAGGCGATTCAGGAATGCCTTTAGTTCCAATCCCGATAAAAAGAAGGACACCAACCGGGAACGAGCCTCTTCGACGGCGTCGGGCGAGAGCAAGAAAAGTAACGGTCCGTTTGGGAATCGCGGCAGAAAGGCCAGCGTATCCTCCAACAAGAAAGCGCCGTCCATTATTACCGAACCCGTGCCACCTCTGCCCCCTACAATCCGTACTGACCTGATAGACGACAAACCCTCGGAGTCTTCAGACGGCCCTGGTGGTCCGCGAACGCCCCCTCACACAGCTCTCCCAGCTCCGCAGACCACCGTCACACCTCCCACCCCCCAGATCGAGCACCGTGACTTGTTTTCGTCCCCAGACTCGTTCCAGTCGAAAGATTCGCAGCAGTCGGAGATTGTCGTTAGTCCCTCGGGAAACATGATCTCTCATCGACGAGTTCGGTCCGCCTCCTCTGCCAGCCACAAACCCAGTAAACTATCGAACTCTATATCGGCTATGGGCCCGACTATTGAAGAAAACAAGGCCGCTACGCGAACCCCCTCCGCTACTCAGCAGAGCGGTTTCTTTTCTTCGGTCTTCTCCGCGGCGCAAAACGCTGCGACGAGTTTTAGCAACAGCCTCAACGCCCAGTCCAAAGCGCGCGGCCTGACCCCGGCAGAAATGGCGGAAGCCGACCCTTCGTTGCTCCGGCAGGGCGATGAGGATACCTCGATCGACGCCAATAAGACCGAAGATAGCAAACCCTCGGCCATTGACACGTTGGGGTCGGGAAACTTGGATTTCAGCCATCTGGATATCGCTATACCCCCTGGTGGATCCGTTTCGACCCCTGACGGTGTAGTCATTACCAAACCAGACTTGCCTTTAGAGAAACGCAAGAACACCACGGTCCATGAACGGGACGAACAAGCTGCGAAAATCGAGCACCGACGTGCGCAGCGCGCGGTCACTATGGCCTACGAAAAACCTTCCGAGGTGTCAATTGTGCCGCCGTCGGACGACAGCCTCGAGCTACGATCTAGCGTGTCACTCCCGCGAGACCCCGTTGTCGGCGACCAAACTCCCCCTCCTGGTAGTGTACTTGATGGAGAGGGTGGTGGTACTCGGCCACACCGAAGTGGGAGCGTTCGAAGCCGCTTAGCTCGGCGCCGTCACCGAGGCTCTTCCGGAGCCACTACCTCGACGATCGGCGCCATTGGAGCTAGTGCTATCGCGCTTGGGGTACCGGGGGCCAACACTAGTATGCCGCGACTGACGGGGTTTGCCGTTGCCAGCAAAAAGCGGAACCGAGACTTTCATTCACTGTTCCGCAGTGTGCCCGAGGACGATTACTTGATCGAGGATTACAGCTGCGCGCTGCAGCGTGAAATCATCCTCGCGGGTCGAATCTACATCTCGGAAGGCCATATATGTTTCTCTAGTAACATTCTGGGCTGGGTCACAACTCTGGTCATCAGCTTCGACGAGATTGTTGCGATCGAAAAGGAGTCCACCGCCATGGTGTTTCCGAATGCGATTGCCATCCAGACATTGCATGCCCGCCATACCTTCCGAAGTCTGCTTAGTCGCGAGTCCACCTATGACCTCATGGTAAACATCTGGAAAATTAACCACCCAACTCTCAAGAGCTCTGTCAATGGTACCAGGGTCACCGAGGGCACTGGCGACAAGACCGAGAAGGCTGGAGAGAGCGACGCGGAAAGCGAGGACGAGGACGAGGTCTATGACGAGGATGAGGAGGGAGATAATGCCGAGAGCTTCTTTGAGCCAGATGGCAGCGTGGACGGTAGTGAAAGATCCGTACCGGTGAAGGGCCCCAGTCGACAGGCTTCGGGTCTCCTCAATGGTAACGGCGCGACATCAACAGCAGCGGCTGGCTCTGGCGGTGACGCGAAGGGCAAGTCGAGCGATGGAGACGGCGATACCGACTTCCCGGGTCCTGCCACTCATGCTCCAACTGAATATACAGATCCCTCGGGTCAGTACGACAAGGTCATCAAAGATGAAATAATCCCGGCGCCCCTTGGAAAGGTTTACTCCTACATCTTTGGACCGGCGTCAACCACTTTCATGCCGAAGTTTCTTGTGGACAACCAGAAGTCTGGCGAGCTCCAATTCGAGAGCGAAAAGGGCGGTCTTTCCAACGACAAGAAAACCAGGAACTACTCTTACATCAAGCCTCTCAACGGGTCCATCGGGCCTAAGCAAACCAAGTGTATCAGTACCGAGACCCTGGATTTCTTTGATTTAGAGAAGGCAGTTCTGGTGACCCTGAGCACGCAGACTCCCGATGTGCCCAGTGGAAACGTCTTCTCTACCATGACGAAATACCTCTTCACCTGGGCCCCAAACAATCAGACCCGATTTCTCATGACTTGCACTATCGAGTGGACAGGCAAGAGCTGGTTGAAAAGTAAGTTTCTTGGCATCAAGCTGGATGCAAGTAGTCATAATGCTAATTAAACATTAGCTCCCATTGAGAAAGGTGCCATCGATGGTCAAGGCAGTTTCGGAACTGAACTAATCAGCTCTCTTAAGGCTGCGGTTGCTCCTCGTCGTGCCGCCGCTAAACCTAATGGCAAGGGCAAGGGACGCCGTAAGAAGACCGACCTAGCCGCAGAAGAAGCCGCAGCGGCGGCCGTAAAGGCAGCTAGCGAGGCCAACGCGCGAGAAGCCGAGTCATGGGGATTCCTCGAACCCTTGCATCAACTGCTGGGTCCGGTGTCCGACATTGTGAAGCCCCTCTTGAGTGGCAACATCCCTCTCATGGTCATTGGAGTTTTGCTCCTCGTGATCTTCTTCCGAGGCTCGTCGCGATCCAGCTCGGTGGTATCGCATGACATTGGCTGTCCCGGCTACTCATTGCCCCAGCGCCTGGCAGCCTACGAGGAGATGTGGCGAAGAGAAGAGAGCGAACTGTGGAGCTGGCTGGAAGATCGGGTTGGCATGGATGGTATGGCCTTCCCGACGGTCAATCGACCGGTTGAGTCACAGACCCGGCAACGATCTCGCAAGGTCCCGGGTGACCGTCAGGTTATCGACATGCTCGGCGAAGAGAAAATGTCGGATCGAGAAATGGACCATGCCATCCGCACGACGCGCGAGCGGCTCGATAGCCTGGAGAAGATCCTGAACCAACGCAAGCTGCAATCTGCCACTGAGCAGGGTGCAGAACATACCGAACTTTAGGTTGATGTGATCAACCTACCCCATGAACTCAACTACTGGGTTCATATGACACTCTTTAACCATACGTACCCACCCTTTCCTTTACTTTTTCTACTAAAATCGGTGTTGAGAGTTGCGTCTATCCGGATTTTACCTACATCTCCTATCCCTCGTTTAACCCTTCCAGTCAATCAGCGATTGACTTGATCACTGCTGAGCGGTACTCCATCTCTAGTTTTCTTATTTCTTGTCGATTTCTTCACCGTTGATAAATTCTTTTCACCTTGCCTATGATATCTGTATCTGCAATCAGCACCTACCATTTGCTTGCAAGCGAGTGTTTGTTCGTCAGAATCGTCAGATCATATCGTGTACATGAGCGCCAACTACATGTCTATATCAACTCACTAACTAACCTATCCTATCTTTTACTCTACTTGTTTCTCATCTTGTTTTATAAGCCTAGAATTGTCTTGTCTTTTTCTCTTTTCGCATTAGTTACCTAGTTAGTTAGCCAGATAGGTATCAGCTACCGTTATCGGCAATGAAACTGATGTGGACTAATAAGTAACTACTTTATGCATTTTAAGCTACCTACGTATCTCGATATGTCAAGAATCCGCGCCCCGCCGAAGACTTCGTCTTTACAACTGTCTTCATCATCATCCCGACGAGTAAATACGTTCAATTCCCAAGATAGCCATCCCTGCACTTTTACGCTAACAGAATCCCTAGGTTTGTATACATCATCTTTTCTCTTCGCTTCATAGATGCACATAAATCTGACCTGGAGACCGTACCCCCTCTACACATAATTGATGAACAGCGGACTCGTAACAACCTTTGCACCACTCCACTTCCTGCCAACGGAATAGACCGAACGAGCTTTCCCCGGTTCAGCAGGAAGCGAGAATGTTCCTTTCACCCGTCGAGGCAGCTCAATGTCCGGTACAGCTTCAACGCGAACAAATAGCCCGCCGCCGCCGCGAATCTCGATAGATTTGCCATCCGACGCAGCCAATTCCTCCCACGTTGCCTTGAATTCGAAATTTGGCTGAGGATTGTGCGGGTTTCCAGCCAGCGCGTCTCCTACTTTGACATATCCGCCGAGCGAGCCGCGAATCGAGACTATCGAGGGAGTTTTGTCGCTCTAGAGGTAAACGTTCACGCCGTCGATATCACCGCTAGTCTTGCTCGTGAACTCGACAGTCTGGGGTCCAGTGACTCGGACAACGTCTTCTGGTTTATCTTCTAATCCTCCGAAAGGCTGGATTCGTTCCACGACAGCGTCTTCTGGTTGCCGGTAGGAGACCCTCATCGCCGTTCTGTGTCTACAACAGCTGAAATGTGCAGGAATAACAATCGGAATCCTCCCTGTTCCTCAAAGTCTTGCCTACGCCAAAAGTGGCTAACATCCCTGCCCGTTACGGCCTTCTCTCCAGCTGGCTGCCAACCCTAATCTACGCCATCATGGGTCTGCTCACGGGGAAGTTCGTCACGGATCTCGTCAAGGAAGACTACGCAGCCGAATCAATCGCCACGGCGGCTGCATCTCTGGGTCGGCATCTACTCGTTTGTCCTAGGGCTCTTTCGACTCGGCTTTCTCCTCGAGTTCATCCCGTTGCCTGTCCTGTCGGGATACGTGTCCGGCGCTGCCATTACCATCATTTTGCAGCAGCTGAAGGGCCTCTTCGGCGAGGGCAAACCTGCCAGTGACACCGCCGGCGTGATCCGGGTGTTCTTCCAATGCCTCCCATATACTAACTGGCGGGCGTTCCTGATGGGGTTCTCCAGCATCGTTCTGCTGGTGCTTCTGCAATCCGTCGGCCGCAAATGGGGCAAGAAGTTTCGCAGTCTATGGTATCTTTCGATTGCGCGCAACGCTCTCGCCCTCATCTTCTTTACAGCCATCAGCTGGGGAGTGAACAAGTCGCGCGAAAACGATCCCCTATTCGGCATCTCCCAAGTCACCGGTACAGGTATCATCCCGCCATCTGTGCCAAACTCCCCACTCCTCGTCAAGACCGCCGGCCGCAGCATCGCCGTCTTCCTAGCCGCGGCACTCGAACACCTCGCCATTGGCAAAGCCTTCGGCCGTCGCCACGGCTACATTATCGAACAGGACCAAGAACTCAGCTACATCGGCGTCGCCAACCTCGTCGGCAGCTTCTTCGCCAGCATGCCCGTCACTGGGGGATTCTCGCGCACGGCCGTGAACTCAGAATCCGGCGTCAAAATCCCCCTAAGCGGGCTCGCCATGACGGCCTGCGTGCTCGTCAGCATCTACAAGCTCACCGATGCATTCTACTGGATCCCCTCGGCGACGCTGGCAGCTATCATCATCGTCGCCGTGTGGCAGATCGTCCTCCCTGTCCGGGTCTTCTGGCGTTACTGAAAGACCTTGTTTGCGGATTTCGTTGGCAGCATGGCCGCTTTCTTGGTGACGCTTTTCGTGGACGTGGAGATCGGCATCGCTGCCGCTGTCGGGTATAGTATTGTCTACGTGTTGTTGCAGTTGGCGTTTGCGCCGGTCGATAGGGTGACGAGTGAGAATTATCATCAACTGTACCCGGAGTCGGTGGCTAGCTCTACTGCCCACGGTCTACCACGGTGTCTGCCGGACGATACGATGGCCTTTGTTCTCCGTGACTCGGTACTCTATATGAATGCGGCGCGCATTGCCCGTCAGATCACGGAGCATATTTATACGTATAGCTCTGGGATTCACGAGAGACCATCATCTACCACCATCACCACCACCACTACTTCTATATCAGACCATCACCAGCCCACCAGCTCACCAGCCCACCAACACACCCAAACCCAACCCTAACCCCTCAAAAAGACTCTGGAACGACACCCAAACCCGCCATATCGCCCAACTCCGCAAAGCAGCCGGCACCTCAACCTCCCATCCCTCCCCTGGATCCATGGGATCTGGAAATCAAGAAGCCTGCCTCCCGCCCCTCCGCACCGTCATCCTCGACATGACACGCGTCACGCACATCGACACAAGCGGCATGCAAGCGCTCGCAGATACCCGCGCCAAGGTGAAAGCATGGGCAGGGGAAAACACGGAGCTGGTCTTCGTAGGGTTGAATGGTCGAGTGAGGGAGCGGTTTGATAGGACAGAGAAATGCTTTGTCAGGGAGAGGAGTGAGGGTGAGGATGGGGTACGGGATCAGGGGTATATAGTGTTTGATGTTTTGCAGACGGCGTTGTTTAGTACCACTACCACTTCATCTTCTCTTGCTACTCCTAAGAATCATGATGATATCGAGCTGAGGAGCGAGGAGAGGGAGGGATATAGAGGGGAGTCGGGGGTTGTTAGATAGCTATCTAGCCCTACAGGCAATGAAGAACTATACATGCACATACACAGCTCAAATACATGAAGTACTTACTCTTTCCTTTCCAAATAGTGTTCACTCACTCCTTGCCACTTCCCACTCACTGAATACCTACTCCATACACGACCTAAGCCCACCACGAAGCACAGTACTTACATACAGCAGAATACCTAGTCGCTACTCCCTCGGCCTTCAAGGCAAAGCTAAATAATTATACAATCCCAACCCAAAAGACACCACCGCCCCTCCACCCAGCAAGGTAAGTGGTTCCGCCGAAAGCTCCCCATTCCTATAACAGACCAAGTTCGTGATCACCTCTGCTGCATCCATCGCTAGACCTGCTAGTAAGGCGCGTTTGAGTTCGCGAGAACTACGGACCTTGTTCTGGGCCTGGTTTTAGGGGTTTAGGTTAGCGAGTTCATAGCGTAGCAAGTAGTATAGGATAGCATAGCAAGAACAGCGAACGACTTGACATGCCGATGGACATACCTTATCTTTGCCTTCGCTTTTTTCTTCATCTTTCTCCAGGTCCCGATGAGCAGTATACAGCAAACCCCCAATTATCAGATCTCTCGCTCCGACCAAATGCATCAAAACACTCGACGAAGGACCGTAGGGAAGCGAGAAATTCGCAGCGGCGATCTTAGGAGCCAACAGGAATAAAACCCCGCCTGCCATTCGGCTCGTGGAGAGGAGGGTGAGGGTTATTGGCATTTTTTGCGGTTCTGTAACGGTATGGAAAAAATTGGTTGGTTTGATGGGTGTTGATTGTAAGGGGGTTATGGGGAGAGGATGGAATAGGGAAGTGGGAAAGGGGTGATGGGGGAATAGTTAAAAGGACCGGGGGGAGGTGTAGGGTAGGGTAAGCGTAGGGATTCTATTTCGAAGGATTGTTCACATCATACCATTTGGTCATCTTTCTCATCCATCCTTGTCGTCACAAAACACAGACTGACTACTGGAAGGAGCGTGGTGTGTCTTATCCAGGATGCGCAGGTGAACCCTGTCAACCCCTACCTCGGTTTCAACGACTATTCGATATACAGTCTTGGTCAAGGTCAACTCAGTGGGGTCTTCGGAGGCACCGTGGCTCTCTGATAGGGCCTATATGCACCTCCATGGCACATGGAGTAAGCAGGAGGGAGCATTGTACACTAACGTTGGCGGGAAGATCCTCCCGGCCCGAGCCCCGAAGTGACGCCGGGTCTGCATCTTCCGGTCCTGTATTAATGTGTACGTGAAGACCCGGGTGGCTGGCAAGCTATTACTTTTTTTTTTTTTTGGAGGGGTCCCTCAAATAGGAACTCTACGCTGTTATAGAAAAACAAGTACATACATACCTTTGGAGCTCGAGAGTGGATTCCATCACATTGATGAACGCAAGAAAGCACTGTACATATAAGATGATTGAGTGAGTTGACTTAGTTTCTAAGATGAAGTGTATACCTACTGTGTTAGTGAACAGGCTACAGTATAATTCACCGTTCAGGGTTGCATGTCATGTATACAGCTAGTAGGGGTGGTTCTTGTGGGTATACCGACATACATATAGCTACATGCCTATGATAACGAAGGACGATTGGGAACAGACAAGTCAAGTCTGGAAGAAAGGTAAGTGACAATTATAACCACATTGACACTAGCGTACAATGATGAAAAATTATTTGACAGGAGAAGAAAGGGTGATGGCCGGCTGAACAATATGCAGATTGATTACAACGATAGGTATAAGTATGTAGAGAATAAATAAATGAATCAACGAATGATAGTATATACCGATGAAAGCAAAGAAACTGCCCGGAGTGAGCCAGTCACCTTCTTGGAAGTGCAATGGTGTACTCGAGAAGAAGAACTAAAGTAAGGTGCCCGAGAATCGGACATACTGGACATGAAGTAAAGGAAACCTTTTCGCTGAATATCCTAGGCAATCGACCTGTATTTCCTATACACGGTCTGACGGGTCTGTGTGTTGTTGATTGTGCTGTTGGTTTGGTGTTTGTGCTTGTTCGCCGTTAGACGACTGTTCATGGGCATGCGCTCCTTGTCCCTGCCCTTGAGACTGGCTGTCTGGCTGAGGGTTCCCATCATGTCTGCGAAGCGTGTTGCCAAGCCAGGACAGGCCTCCGCTCCACGAGTCACTCAGGCTCCGCAGTCTCGAGACCGAGGCAGCCTCGTCGCCCTGGGACGGGTGACGGATCTCGCCGCCATCAATCCCAGGAGTCACAGGGGCGGTGGCCAGGTCACCGGTGGAGTGAAGACGAGCCGTAGCCAGCGCAAATCGAGGATCGAAAGCACCGTCCGCCGTGCTGGGCTGATTACTGGCTTCAGCATCGACAGGAGCCGGAGGGTCCGAATCGCGGTTGCGGAGGTATCCGTCTAACACCGTTGTGCTGAGATGCTTCCCTCGTTCTCTGCGTCGATACTTCCGTTCCTTCACAGGACTGGTCTCGCCGCGACGAAGTGATTCGGCAACCACGGCGCTGAAGCCGGCCGAGATGGTGGGGAGAAGAGGACCCGGGGAGAAGCGAGATGAGATGGAGTTGCGCAGGCGGCGTGCGGGTGGGGTTTGAGGGACGAGGGTGTTCTGCGATTTGGGCTGTTCAGGCTCCGCAGGAGTGGCTGTCTTGGGAGGATCCTGTTCTTCGGCACCAGGGGCCGGAGGGAAGCGGAGAAGTACCGTTGAATCCGATTGATCCTGTTCCGGAGTGGAGGGACGAGGGATCTGCGGCTCAGACTTGTGTGTATGGATTCCTGGTCTTTGAACATCGGCCCACGGGTTTGTTAGGAGAGACTCGGAATGGAACGGCGAGGGCGCGGGAGATGCTTGTGGTGACTCGGCTGTTAGCGATCCAACTGACTGGCCTTCGTCGAGGTCTTCGATTCCACGACTGATGAGCGATCCGGCCGGAGATCGCAGTTCGTCATGTTCTTCGGGAACTCTTTGGCCGGCCTCGTGTACTCTGGTATGACGTGCAGGAGGCGACAAGTCGACATGGTCCCGGTACCGCTCTCCCTCGAACAGACCGATCGCTTCTTCCTCATCTTCCGCGGAATAAGACGACTCGTCGTCAGAGTTGACCCGGCCACTTGTGATGAAGTATACACCGAGGAAAGTTAAGAGACAGCCACCCACGAATTTTGCAGCTCGCGCGACGGTGTATGATTCGAAATCCCGGTAAAGAACGGCACTACCAATGATAACCGAGAGCGTGAACAGAACGAACTGCGTGGGGATGACCTGAGTGGAGTCAAATCGTTGCAGGGCTCGATTGATGTACCGGATTTGCATGAGAGCGCTGAAAACGAGCACCAGGACCAGCAGATAGGTGATCGGGAAGGTAATCACATGCCACAGAGTAAAGGATAAGAGCGAGGATACACCTTTGGTTGATAGAGCCGTATATCCGCCTACAAACGTCAGTACTTGCTGAAACAAAGTGGAGGAAGATGCATACCAAATAGAGCCACCAGCCCGACATCGATCAGGATGTTTCGTGACCCGTACTTGCCGCTCGCCCACATGAGGCCGACAATCAATCCTGCAGTAAGACCCAAGTACAGCTCAAACTCCCACCGCGTAATCATCACCCAGATATCGTGAGGGCCGATTTTCTCCTCGGACGATTTCGCGCTGAGGACGACCACCACAGCGCCAGCGATCGAAACCAGGACGCCCCAGTAATCCCGCGTTCGGAATTTCTCCTTCAGCATGAATGGAGCAATGACGCAGTTCGAGATCAAGGCGACCACGCCGAGGGGAGACACAATCGATGCTGGAGCAAATCCGTAGGCCATGAAGTTTCCCACCTCGCCCAGGCACATCAGCACGATGCCAACCCACCAGTACGGCGAACGCAGGTAGGATTTACGACGCAGATCTTTCTCTCCCGGCCGTACCGTCCTATCCGACGAAAAGGATTCCCGCATCTGATCGTGGGTGTCTGAAGCGTCGTCCGCCATCTCGTCGTCCGGTCCGACGTCGATGTGAGGCTGGTCATGGTACGGAGCATCCGGCGATTCGTCCCGATATCGACCAAATCGCTTGGACTGGTCCCGTCCTCGTTGACCATTCAACCGATCATGATCCGAAACCGCGCCGTAGGATCCCGAGTTCGCTCGACTGGGGTTTGCGCGTTTCCAATCCAGTTCCTGTTGTTGTTTGTCATGTTCCAATTCCCTCGCTATCCTGATATGTGCGTATCGTTGAATATTCAGAGCCAAGGAGATTAACACATTCCCGGCCAGCGCGGTTATGATACCGATCAGCGACGACCACTCATGTAGACCCCCTCCGCCGCCATCGCCCTTTCCAGGGTCGGAGGTAGAAGAAGGATTCGGCGCTGATGAAACGGACGTAGCGAAAGGCGAGGCGGTCGGCGTAGACGCAACGGAGGACACGAGCGCAGTGAGCAGGCCGGCTGCTAGAGGCTCCTCCCGGAAATAGTCCATGCGGAAGGACGTGACACGCGTGGGAGAGTAAGGGAGTTAGGAGGCGGGGGTGGAAAGGGGTTCGATCCGATAATTCCGCGGCCCCGAATGTGAACAATGGCGGTTTGTGTCACCTTATCCGGGCAGGATTATACAATTAGATGGCCTTCTTTATCGATGACCGTAGACGGTTGTGTCGATGATGTTCGCAACGTCGATCCGGAACAATTGTTCATGCTGTTGCCAACCCTGAGTCGGTGTGATTTCGACGATAGAAAGTTGGCGATCTCCAACCGATAGCGTATCACTGAAAACCCCTAATCTAACATGAACGAGATTGAACCGTGTAATTCGGACTTCGCGTGAATCTCGGGCTTTGATAAAAGGAAGCCCGGAGGTCACCGGTGATGGAGTCCGGGCGCAGAGGGAAGGTAGTAGGGAAAGTCAAAAACAAGGAGCAGCGCAACAGGCTAAAACACAAAAGGTTGCACGTGCAGGGAAGATGGAGAGAAAGAGTCCAAGCGCAACATGATGGATGGGGGGGGAGGAGACCAGGAAGAACCGGAGGAAGATCCAAGTCGGAGGAGAAGCGATGGAGAAGAACGAGCAGCGAAGAAGGAGCCTCATTGGCCTTCGGGGCGCCCTAAACCCACGCCTGTTGATCGGCTCCACCCCGCCTGCCCAACGTCATCGAGCATTGGAAGGATGAGGAGTTCATGGCGAGTTTATAGAGGAACTAATCTACCTGCTGACTGCATTTGCCGTCGGTTAGGAGCCTCGTAGCGGCCGCAGGACACGTGTCGTGAGGATCTACTGCCAATACACCCTCCATATATACACTAGAGAATATTTCTAAGGATCAAAAAAGATTCATTCCATGATACATGATGTTTATTCCAGACTACCGTCTCGTTCTCTTCTTCGGCTCCTCCTCGTCGTCGCTGAGTTCCCGATAGATCGTCTTGGGCTGTGTCTCCTTCCACGCCTTGGTAAAAACAGGGTCCTTCTCGGCCTTGTCTGCATATTTCAACAGAGCTTCTCGCGGATCTTCGTCACGCATGGAACTCAGTGGAATATTCTCCCTGATATGTCTCTCATCTGGCTGCGACTTGGCAAATGGCGTTTGGGCCGGCAGATGAGGTCGTCGAGGATCCTTGGGCCGGCCAGAGTGCGTCATGCCAACGTTCGGGTGTCGCGAGGCCCGAGTAGACGAGCTATAATGGGGTATGCCATTCGATCCGGTGACGATGGAATCTCCCGACAACCCTTGGGTGAGATCCATGGTGAGGTTCGGGTCGTCGTCGATATGACGGCGCTTGGGTGCCTTGGACATGACCATGGCAGCACCCTTGGTGGAGGTATTGGGGTTGTAGAGTACATGGGTTTCCGCGTTGGCAGAGCCGGTCATGATCTGGTTGAGCTTCTCATGCCACTGAACGGTGATCAGAGGTGATCCAGGGGTGACCGGTGTGACCAGCTCCGGTTTCAACGTAGCCGGGTTCAAGATATGCAGGTGGCCGGTCTCCGACCCTGTGAGCACGTTCGCAGATGTAGGCGAGAATACGATATTAGATGTGGGGTATCGGAACGAGCTTGAAGGATGCGCGACAGTCGTGATGGGCTGCTTGAACTTCCTTGTATCCCAGAGTTTGATGGTGTCGTCGCCGCCCTTGGTGATCACAAGCCGCCCGTCGGCGCTGATGTCGATGCCACTCGTCCACGTATCCCGAGTATGCGCATCCCTAATCTCACCGCTAGGCCGCGTAAACGGTCCATCTCCACCCCACATCACCAAGCTACCATCCAGGGCAGCGGCAACGAGCACGTTAGGACCTCCTTGCTTCGGCGAGCCCCATGCGACGGCGGTCATCTTGCTCCGACCAGCGGACCCGGCGACCCTCGATTTATGAACGATGACCTCCTTCTGAGACCGACCGACATTGGCATCCCATATGCGGACCGTGCTGTCCGATCCCGCGGTGACGCACAGGTTTTCGTCCGTAGGCGACCACGCTCCGCTGGACACCTCCGAAACATGACCCTTGGTATGATGCAAATCTCTCAGATACATATCTCCCTTGACGAACTCGGTAACCGTTTCTCCATCGCGACTCAAGATCCGAGGCTGCGGCGTAGCGGTAACGACCAGAACGTAGCTCGGCGACAAAGGATTGAAGGCGGCATAATGCACGGCGTGCGCTTCCTGGGCGGCGGAGTTTTTCTTCTCGGACGGATCGACAGATTTGAAGGCGCGCACCGTCGACGGCGTCATGGACGCAAAGTCATGGAGTTTCACCGAGCAGTCAGTCGACCCTGTTATCAGTCGCGACCCGGACGGATCGGCCGTCAACGTTGTCACTGCTCGGTCATGGGTTTTAAGAAGCAGCTCGTGGGAGACGGGGAACTCGTCCTCGTCATCGGAATCGTCGTCGGAGTCATCTGAATCATCATCGTCGCTATCATCGTTGTCAATGTCTTTGTTCGGTTCTGCGTCAGATTTGGTGTCAGTCTCAGCGTCTCCAACTAGACCTGGTTTCTCATCTTCAACCGGCTTGACGGAGACGTTCGTCCGCTTCGAGATATCTATCTGAGCGTTAACGTTGGTGGTTTTTTCTTGCTTCCCGAAGCTTGTTGGGAAGAATTTCTTGAACGCTTCTTCGTCGAACCCGTCCATCGTGCTCTCTGTGTTAGTTGTAGAAAGTAGATTATTCTGGACCTCGACTTGCGCGGTAGTAAAGATGTTTGCACGGTTGGGGCTGTTTGCACTGTTTGTTCTACGGACCACCGTCATGCCAAGACATCAATAACTACGGACGGATATGAGAATAAAGAGCTCCAAGGCAGCTTATGGTCCATCTGCATTAAAATACATCCGTAATAAATTTCTACCCTAAACGGAGTAGCTCCATCTATACTAAACGTAGGTACACTCTCCTCCCGCACCTACAAGTACAGTCCCTCGACAGGACCGCCATCCTGCTTCGTCTTCATGATTCGTTCTCTGGCGGCACGGAAATCGTCCATCTGGACTCTCATACGGCGTTCTCGCAACGCCATCAGACCGGCTTCGGTACAGATGGCACGGATATCGGCACCGGAAAGGTCGTCCTTCTGGTTGATGAACTCGTCGAGGTCGACATCGTCGCCGAGCGACATCTTCGAGGTATGCAGCGTAAAGATCTTCTTCTTCGTGTTTTCTGGGTCTAGTTAGCACAGTTGTATGAGACAAACAGGTTCAGGGGATCTTACGGTCTGGATTCTCGAAGAGAATCTTTCGGTCAATACGACCAGGACGGATCAAGGCGGGATCCAGGGTCTCGATCTTGTTGGTGGCCATGATGACCTTGACATCGCCACGGTCATCAAAACCGTCCAGCTGGTTGAGCAATTCAAGCATGGTTCGCTGAATTTCTCGTTCACCGCCCGACTGCGATTCGTAACGCTTCGTACCGATGGCATCGATTTCGTCGATGAACACGATAGACGGGGCGTGCTCTGCAGCAACCTGGAAAATCTGTCGCACCAAACGCGGGCCATCACCGAGGTATTTCTGGATCAGCTCACTACCGACAATACGGAGGAAAGTGGCACTGGTCTGGTTTGCAACGGCCTTCGCAAGCAACGTCTTTCCGGTACCCGGCGCACCATAAAGGATGACACCCTTGGGCGGCTTGATACCCATCTCCTCGTACAACTCTGGATGAAGCAGCGGAAGCTCGACGGATTCTCGGACTTCCTGAATCTGTTGCTCCAGACCACCGATATCCGCGTACGATTCCGTGGGCGCTTTGTCGAGCTTCATCACCGACACGAGAGGGTCGGATTCTTCCGTCAACACACCGACGACCGACACCGATTTGTGATGCAAGAGAATGCTGGCGCCGGGCTCGAGCAGATCCTTGTCGACGAAAGACATGATCGACACGTAGTACTCGGGGCCCGTGGCACTCGAGACAATGGCGTGGTCATCGTCAATCAGCTCTTCCAGGTTGCCCACACCCATGGGGCTGCCTCGCATGTCATCGACTCGGCCTCTCTCATCGGCGTTCCGGTCCATGATATCGAAGTCGCCTCGGTTGGCATCTTGCGTCGCCTGCGCCTTGGTTTTACGCAGGCGCTCCATGTTCTCCACGTATTCCTCTTCAAGCAATAGGTGGTCATGGACTCGTTGCATTCGGAGATATCGTAGCTTGCATCGTGACGTGGGGTAGATATCGGGGAGCTTGGCCGCAGTGCTGGGGCCGGCAGCTCTGCGCTTCTTGCGACCGATGCGGGTGGTCGGTGGTGGAGGCGGTTCGTACTTGGGCTTGTCCTTCTGCACGAGGAAGTTGGTCAGCGAACGGGAACCGTATCGATAGCCATCATAGTTATCAAGCATTACCTTCTTGTCTTTGTCATCTCTTCCATCACCCCCGGGGCCTCCACTGATGTTGGACTGCTGGTTACCCTGGTGGAAAAGATATGTCAGCCTGAAGGGACGGCAAGCCGAACAGGGCTATGACGACGTTGTTGGGCACTCACCATCGTCCTGGATGTGGAGGGAAAGAAAAAGAAACAGTAATAGACAGAGAACCTGGGATGACAGGAACGAGTACGAATGGAATGGATTAATGAAGCAAAGGGTGCAAAGAGATGGACAGAATCCAGGTCAAGGATGGGATGGAAGCTGGCGGCGACGATGAGCTGGGAGCTGTTCAACCTCAGGCTGTCCGGTCTTGGCGCTTTGTCATGGTTCTTGCACGTGACCATTCTGCCTTGGTGCCTGGCCAGGCATACTATTCAGGCATTCTTAGTTCAACTTAATTAACTGCAGTTACTTGACTATTTACTATTAACTATTGTTTTTTATATTTTTAGTAGTTAGTATGAAGTATACTAACTATGGATTATGACTACATTAGTCAAGATGATGAACCAAAGAATGCCTCTTCTCCTTAGGCGCCGGTGTTGACCTCGACATCCAACATGCTTCGATGACCTTCTGCCTTCTGTAAGAAGGTACCTAACCGCCCGCTCTTTCTGCATCTTCCGATCTATGATTTCTTATTCCCCGCCTCATTCCTCATTCTTCATTCCTCTTTCCTGATTCCTTCACCTTCCCCTCCATCCCCTCCGGAACAGGTGAGGCTCTTCCCGCATCACCTTCTCGACTGCCAGCTCATATTTACTTTTCCTGTTCTCTCTCCTCTGACTTCCCCTCCCACCTGTCCCGCTTTTGTTTCTATTCCTATCTGCTTCGACTCCCTTCTCATCTGCTCCATAGCCAAGTCACCGTTTCTAGAATATCAAAGCTGACTGCATGACCCTGTAGCTGAATAATAGCTCCGGGTCGTCCTCTTGTTTCGTCTCTTCCTCTGACTTTCATTACTCGTATACCGTATTCTTCCTATCCTTAACAGACCCCGCCGTATACCCTACCCCTCATGGCTTCCAATCGCGGGCGGCGCGTCGCAAAGGAAATCTCCGACATCCATGCCGACTCACTGTCGCATATCACGGTAGAACCGGTGGGCGACAACGAGGACCTCACGCATCTCCGAGGCTCATTTCCTGGACCCCCCGGCACTCCGTACGAGGGTGGTACCTTTGTGATCGACATCCGAATCCCTACCGACTATCCGTTTCGTCCGCCCCAGATGAAGTTCGTGACCAAGGTGTGGCATCCGAACGTCAGCAGCCAAACGGTCAGTCCTCCCCGCCCTCATTCTTGGACATGCGATCATATCGGGATAGGGGGCTCATGATATTTGCAGGGTGCCATTTGCCTGGATACTCTCGGGGCCGCGTGGTCGCCGGTTCTCACAATCAAGTCTGCTCTCCTGTCGCTACAGTCGTTGCTGAGCACGCCAGAGCCGAAAGATCCTCAGGATGCGCAGGTCGCCAATATGCTCCTCTATCAACCCAAGGAATTTGAGCTCACGGCCAAGGAATGGGCCTGGCTCCACGCAGGAGCCCCCAATAAACCCAACAGAACGGGAGGAGAAGGGAGCGGCGGAGCCACCGCCGAGTCGCTCCGACTGCAAGAACTCAAGATCAAGGAAGATCGAGAAAAGGAAGATTTGGCCAAGTACGTTGTCCCCTTTGCGTTTGGTGAGAAGCCTGCGGTAACATCTGTGGCAGGTACGATGGGTATAACAAGGACATGGTCGATCGGTTCTGCAGTATGGGCTTCGACGTGGACCGCGTCGTTTCGGCCTTCAAGTATTTCGGCATCGACCGAAATGACGGCGAGGATTACGAATTGGAGGAAGCTTACATGGGAGACGTCACTGCGCGGCTGTTGGGTGAGCCGTGAGGGACTTGCTGGTTGCATCTGAGAGCCTAGCATGATATGGCTTGGCTGCTTGCTCTTTCAGGAACTCATTCAACATTCAACTATATTTATTATTTGGAGTCAATCCCGCACCCAACTCTCTGTTTGCATTCACTTTATCTTGTTCTTTCTTTGTTCCTTGTTCTCCCCTCTTCTTTTGTGTCCTTTTTTAATCATTTCTATGTTTCCCATTAGTAATGTTTGTAGCAACAATTTATGAGCGGTTTAAGCATAGCAATGAATTATGACGCCGAATCATTGAAAGCATTTTATAATTTGTAGATTTGCCGGCGCCTATCGATAAGCACGTGGATCCCCGACGACCTCCGCCGCTTTTGATTCTCTCCGCCGAACTCACCTTTCAACTTCCTGTATGCTTCAATAAAGACCAGCCAACGTCTCGCCAAAATTTGCCTTCTTCCCAATATCGACTTTCTTACTATCAGCCCCGCCTTTCATTACACACCCACTGCCACCACGGTGAGCGCGCCACCATGATCGAGGACGATTTTTACCGCTCCTCATCCCAGTTTCGATTCTGGTCGTTCACCGAAACGTCCCTGCAATCCTTACGGGCCAAAACCAATTCCCTTGCCAGTGACCGCGTACGAACTGCTTTGCGCAAGGCTCGAGATAATCGCCAATCGGCCGCCTCATCGGCAGCAGGCACGCCGAACCCCAACGGCAGCGATGCGGACAGCAAAGCCGGGGAGGAGAAGGACGTCGAGTGTTTGACACCAGAGGAGGAGCAAGTGCTAGTGCGATACTTCTGCGAACAGCTTGTTGAGCTAGGAGAGAGCTATAAGCCGCCGCTGCCGACGATAGTTCGGGTACGTCAATGCTCACAGCTTCTTTTGTTCCTTCTTTCAGCGTCAAATTCCCTAACCCGTATATACCAACAGGCCACCGCAATCCAATACCTCCGACGCTTCTACCTCACCAACTCCCCCATGACCTACCACCCGAAAACCATCATGCCGTGCGCCCTCTTCCTCGCGACAAAGACAGACAACTACTACCTCTCGCTGCGTCAATTCGCCGAGGTCGTCCCCGGCGACACCACCGCGGACGACATCATCGCGCCCGAGTTTCTCGTCATGCAAAGCCTGCGCTTCACCTTCGACGTACGGCACCCCTTCCGCGGCCTCGAAGGCGGCATCATGGAACTCCAAGCGATGGCCCAAGGCCTCGGGCAACCAGCGCCTCACTTCCCCCAGCAAACAGCCGACGAGCTACGCCGCCAAATCCTCGCCCTACCCGCCTCCCAATCCACCCACCAGTCCTCCTCCATCAACGATCGCCTCGCCCGTGCCCACACGACCACCCGCGAACTCCTCAAATCCGCCGCCCAAATGACAGACGCATACTTCCTCTACACGCCCTCGCAGATCTGGCTCTCGGCCTTCCTCCTCGCCGACCGCCCCCTCACCGAATTCTACCTCGACACGAAACTCGGCGGTCCCCTCGGCCCCTCTCAACAGGGAAATCCACTCTACGATCTCCGCACCAAACTCATCCGCACGCTCACCGACTGCTCCGCCCTCCTTAAATCCTACACGCCTCTCGCGTCCGACCCAGACCAGAAAAAGAATCTCCGCCGCATCGGCAAGAAACTGTATCACTGCCAGAACCCCGCCCCGGAGAAGGCCAACCTCGCCGGCCAGAAACGTATCCCAGCTGCCGCCGCAGCTGGCGCAGCGAGCGGAGGGAGTGGAGCGGACCCTGGCACGTCAGAGAGCGAGATGGAGCGGCTAGCGAAGAAGCGGAAGTTGGAGCGCGAGCAGAAGGAGAAACTAGGGAATGATTTGTTCGGTGGGGAGCTTGTTGCGCAGCGGACTAAGGAGGGAGGTCATAGTATGCAGCAATAATACTACATAAACTGCATACAATCTTTTTCTTTTTTTGGATCTTATCAAGATACTACTCTACGGAGTATCATATTAAACTACAATTCATCGTTCTTTGCGTTAGCTAGAGCATCAAAGTGAAGTTGTTATGCATACACACCCAAGAAGGAATCAACGAAATCTATGCTTCTAATACCCTGTCCTCGTTGACTTGCGCGTTCAATGATGCACCTAAACAATCTCACAAGCGATAATGCAATCAAATCATTCTTTTATTCACACATACATGCATACCTCCCTTCTTAACCAAGTAGTTTAGTACCTAACTAGCCAGCCAACTACCTGTAGGAGAGAAAAGAAGACGAGCACTAACCAAAAATTAACCGTGTAGATACGATTGACGCTTACTTTTATGAAGAGATACATTTTTTTAGCATCACATACTTCCTAGTATTCCTCCATGTCTGCTCATCTACGAACCCATAGGTACGCGAACATGCATTAGACAGACAAGTATGAGATGACGTCAAGACTGACAGATCCCATGGACACTTCCGAATATATATACCCAAAAACCTCTACAACAAAAGCCAGCCGTCTATAATAAAAAGAAAGCCAGTGACAGAAAACAAAAGAGGAAATAATAAAAAAGAGAAATCAAATTCAACCCTTCAAAACGCTCGGGTCTAAGAAAATGAAGTAGGTATGAAACAAGTAAGAGTCCATCTAAAACAGAATTCAAAAAAAGGGACACCCAAAAAAGAATCAAGGAAATACGAGCAAGATATCTTCCCATATGAAAAAAAAAGAAAAAAGAAAATAGAACGAAAATTGGTCACAAGGATAGCCCGCCTGTTCCAAACATTTGTTTCATCAACATCAACATCAGTCAAATTCTTTCTCCCATCTTCGACAATCCCTGTATGCCGTTAAAAAAAACTTTTGGTTTTCTTCCTCCCTACAGTATTGTTTTTTTCTTCAGCTTTTTTTTCATATATGTTCATTGTCATCTCTAACATTCCAATCATAACAATATGTAAGTTTGTTTGTTTTTTTCTTTCTTTCTTCGGTCTTCTCTTCCGGGTGGGAAAAGCTTAGACAGCACCGGCAGAAATCATCTTCTTGCGGAGATGGTTCTTGTACTGTCCAATGGTACCATCCCACCGGGTGACGGTCTTGTTCTCGCAGACCATGATGTCCTTGGCGATCTTGTCGAGCAGACGGAAATCGTGGGACACGACAACAACACCACCGCTGAAAGCGTTGATGGCATCAGCCAAACTGTCGATAGTGGGGATATCGAGACCGTTGGTAGGCTCGTCCAGCAGGATCATGTTGGGCGACTCGATGGCCAACAGGGCGAACACGATACGACTCTTCTGACCCTCGGAGAGAGTACCCATCAGAGCGGTCTGGCCCTCACCCGTGAGACCGTAGCGACCGAGTTGCTGACGCCAGTACTGGTAGTCCTGAGACTTCTCGGGGAAACGGTCACGGACGAACTCGAGGGCGCACTTGGTCAGATCCAGCTGCTCAGCAGAGTGCTGGCTGTACATGCCCAGCTTCAAGTGGGTGTGACGGCTGACACGGCCACCGATGGGGCTCAGCTTGCCGGTCATGATACGCAGAAGGGTAGACTTGCCGACACCGTTGGGACCGACCAGGGCGGTACGGGAGTCCATGTCGACACCGAAGTCCAGGTGTTCGTAGAGAGTGTCGTCCCAGTTGCCGGAGTAGGAGAAGGAAACGTCGTCGAAGGACAGGACGGGAGGAGGCAGCTTCTCAACGTCCGCGAAACGGAAGGTGAAGACACGGTCGGGGATGACAGGCTGGATGAAACCGTCGGCCTCCATCTTGTCGAGGATCTTCTGACGGGACTTGGCCTGACGGACCAAGTTGGCGTAGGTACCGGCGGAAGCAATGAACTTCTTGATGTGGGCGATTTCTTCTTGCTGCTTGGTGTAGGCCTTCATCTGGTTGACCTCCTGTTCGCTACGGGTCTTGTGGTACGAGTCGTAGTTACCACCGTAGTACAGGAGCTGCTTCATGCGCATGTCAATCATGTTTGTGCAGACACCGTTCAGGAAATCCATGGAGTGAGAAACAAGGACCAGAGTACGATCCCATTTCTTCATATATTCTTCCAACCACACACAGGCCTCGAGATCCAAGTGAGCAGTGGGGTCGTCCAGCAAGAGCAAAGACGGCTTGACGAACAGGGCCTTTCCGAGGGCGACACGCATACGCCAACCACCGGACATATCCTTCGTCTTCTTGTTGATGGTCTGCTTGTTGAAACCAAGACCCGTCAAGATCAGGGAAGCGCGGGTGTGGAAGGTGGAGGGGTCCATTTTGTCAATACGCTGGAGACCTAGTCAGTCGATGATCCAAGTACGTAGAATCATGCGGGGGAGGACTTACGTCGTACAGGTCCATGAGAACCGGGCTGTCAGGACCCTGGTCTTCCAGGATCTGCTCGGCCTGCTGCTCCATACGCTCGAGTTGCCTCTCGGCCTCCTTGACGACCCATTCGAGGGCACCATCATCGGTGGGAGGGGCACCTTCGTTCAGAAGGTAGATATCGATGTGCTCGGGGATGGGGAATTCACGGTGAGCGATGGACTTGAGAAGGGTGGACTTTCCGCAACCGTTCTCACCCAGCAGACCGTAGCGACGACCGAAGTTCAGTTCCAGAGTCGAGTCGGTGATAAGGACCTTTCCGTGGAACACCAGGGAGGCAGAGGTGACCTTGGCGTCACGAGAAGCAGGGAGCGAGGAAAGCACACCGGTGGTGACACGGTCAGACAGACCGTGCTTGTCCATCTGGGCTGTGAGCTTCTCGACCTCCTTCATCTTCTCATCGGTGGTCGCGGGCTGGTCCTCGACGGGGGTCTCATCGCCGTCCTTCTTGCCGACCTTCTTCTTGGTGTCACCGCGCTTTGCGAGACGAGCGGCTTTCGAAGCAGACACCATTTTGCCGGTAGTTATGGAGGATTAATGGGAGGGGAGATGGGGGGTGGAGGATCGGAGGGGTAGGAGAGCGGGAAGGAAAAGGTGAGGAAGAAAAACGGGTGCGATAGAAGGCAAGAAAAAAAAAGCCTGACGAAGGCAAGAGCGAAAAAGGGAAAAATCAAAAAGAGAACTCTCGACAAAGGTGGATCGATAATAGCGGGGTGGGAGGGGGCGACCGAGAGGCTTCTTAGTGGGGAGGGCGAAAAGTTCCTTGGAAAGCCCTTATCGATAGAGAACGAGGACCTTTGAAATACTGATCCACTCGTTGGATGAGTAGAAAATTTCCGACAACTATATACGGCAAGACCCGTGGGGGTTAAACAGCGGTGGAATAGAGCGGTAGTCGATAACGATACCGCCTCGCCGATGATGAAGATGAAGGAAAAGACCGAGAGAAGGGGAAGGAGAGATGAAAGAGATTGTGGATGACGCTGAGCAAAAAAAAATTGATGGGACTCAAAAATTCCTTTCGGTGGGCCGCCTAGACTCGTTCGGATTGGCTCGACTACGTCACCGCACGGGTCGTGGCGCAGCCTAGCCTGATTGGGCATCAATTCCACGTGATTTATAGCCTTACGCCCAAGGCACCATCTCGAGGGAACAACAATGGGATGTCAGACAACATCAATGAGGGGAGAATCAAACCTTGTTAGGATTTCTGGAATTGTGTATTGCAGCCTTCGTTCACATCTCAGGGATCACACCTGGCGGATAGTAAGCCGACCCCTTTCTCGACAGAAAACCAACCAAGAAGCCATGATTAGTTATGTAAATGTCAGCTCAGACTAACTAGTCAACTATACCATGCGACTCTATCGGTGATTGACCACGCAAGTTCTATCGCTGTGTCAAGCACGCAGATTTCTTCTTTCTATTATAGCATTGATTAGCCAGCAAAGTCTCCTAGCGGAGTATTGGAACCATGCCATGAACTTGCGGTGTGGCTGTCATGCCTCTTATCAGTTTCCATAGATATCTTCTGAATACTTCTACATGCGAGAAGTCGAACATCCTCTTCTATAGAATAAATACACACTATGTCTAGATTATGATTATATGCTAGAACATGTGGTCCATCTATAACACAATCCTCATTACTGCAGATACTCTCTCTCTCTCTCTCTCTCTCTAGTTTCCTCCATAAATAAGACATCAGCAGCAATAAAAACCGCTTGTCAGGTCTGGAGTCTAATTATTCTAATTTAAAACCTCAGAGCTCACCTGAATCTCTCTACTCTATAGATAGGTAGAGTAATATTGAGATATTTTGTGTGTTCTTGAGCCTGTTGTGATCAACACCCGTGTGCTTCTTTCCCCAACTTGCACTCTCTACTATAATCACAATTTAACTAGCCTATCCCCAACAACTCACACAGAGCATAAAATGCCGCAGTAGTCTTCCTCAGACTACGCAGCTAGTGACGAGACCCCCCTCTCCCGAGCTTAGTTACCTAGTCATTATACCTCATTGACTCAGCTTAATCTGCATCATGCAAGGAACACCGCACAGCACAGCCCAACACAACACATCCATCAAGATAGACTCCGAATCCAGTAAATAAGCGCAATATGACTGGTCCAGGGCCCAAACCTCCGAGTCATGAGCATCCAAGCTTTCTAGCCAAGACAATGTGACATGACGGCTTGTCTGTACTGAATTTTACATCTCGATCTTGCTGCATGCTTCCTACTGCGAGTGATATCAGCTGCATTTATCATTTTTGCCTCATGAGGCATTTATCTACATACCGAGTCAGTACCGAGTATTTGCCGGTAGGGGCTCTCTGTCTTGCTGTCATTGTCGAAGATCGTTAGATTGCATTCTTGAAGAGAACACGAGGAATGGAGAATGATACTACCTAGATACTAGGTACGGAATACTGCCGGCATCTTATCCGGAAGGGGTTGATGTACTGACTCAACACCACTTGAAAGTATCGAGCTGTTGACTCTATGAAGAAAATTCCAAACATTATTCATTGACTTTTGTGCTTGCGCGATATATCTCCATACGGCCTTTGAATACACAGCAAACCCCAAACTCTCATCTACCTACCTACCTACCTCCCTAGGTAGAGCGCAGTGTATGTGAAATACCTCAAGAATGCAACACAACCCCTATCAGAAAATCCCTCACAACTCGCCCATCACTAGACCCGATCGCACAAAACCCACTCAAGAAAAGCACATGGCATACCAACCTGCGCCTTTTAACCAGATGCAGGAGGTATGTACTCCGTACTCCGCGGAGTACTGTACCTTAAGCGGGCGATGCACGGGTCCAGACCATACATTTGATATGCAAGGGGGACCCTGAAAAGGCTTGTTTACAAGTTTATCGAGTGGATGTGGGAAAATGCCGCTTTCTTTTGTTGCTCGCGTGGGGCTATCCCTAGGGAGTGGTTCCTAGTTACCTACTTACTCCGTAGTCTAGGTCAGGCTTTAATTGATAATGCTGTGTCTAGTATGTGGTGCGTGCATTCTTTGTTGAGGGGTGGGGGATGGGACTCCGCGGACTTCTGATGGTGTATATTCTGTGTTCTTTTGTCCTGCACTGGGTGTAGAGGGTTTGAGACATGTCAATCTAACTGGATTTCTTCGCTGAGGTATTTTCATAATCATGTATATGCATTGAATTCGAGTCATTATCTAAGTGTCTACCTATATTCGCGTGAGATAACTATGTACATAACAAAAAAGCATTACCAACATATACAGCATATAGCGTAAACACATGTATGTACTGTGGAAATGTAGATTACTGTATCCGTCGACTAATCCGTTCCAACACCTCCATCTCCTCCGCCGTAACCCACATATTATCCGACACCAGGACCTTACCTTCCTGAATGACGATCTGCATCTGCGTCTCTGTATCAGTGACCGCACTATTCGACGAACTCTCCGACCCGTGGCCTTCCTTCTCCTTGTCCTCCGGCTCGTGCCTATCTGGCACCCCCACCTCCGGATCTCTCGGTCTTGGCCTCCCAAGCGGCACAACCGTCCACCAATACACCGGGAACCGTCGCTGGATGTTATTCACGACCAGCGCAACGGCCTGCATCATGACACAGCCTAGGGCCATAATCGGGACCAGCCACCAGCCGATGGGATAGCCCTCGGTGACGGCGAGGAGGGCGGTTGCGCCGGCGGGCGGATGCACGGTATTGGTGAGGACCATGACGGCGGTGGTGATGGCGCAGGAGAGGGCGCCTCCGAGCTGGGGCTTGGAGTGGGCGTTGGGGTTCAGGGCGAAGAGCTTTCCGATGCCGATGCCGATGATGCTGGCGAAGAGTTGGCTGAGGACGGCGTTTCGGGGTTGTGCGAAGGGGGATTCTATGACAGCGAATTCGAGGACTGCTGCGGCGCCCTGGGAGATCAGTTAGTATGTATTGATTTGGTTTGCTGGAAGAGAAGGAGGTAGACGTACAAAACTGGCCACGATGATTGGCGCATTATGATGCTGAAAAGAAGGAACATGTTCCGATACCTCGGCCACGACGAGCACGCCGCAGAAGACACCGATGAGGGACCAGAATGCAATGAGCAGATTCCCCAGACTCTTGGGAGGCTTGTCACCTCTGTATCCTAGGAAATGGGAGACAGGCCGAGGGAGCCATCGCCACGGAGGCGCAGGTATGTAAGGGTTGATATAGGCGTCTATGTCTATATGCCAACGGGAAAAATCGACGTGTTTGGACATGTTGACTGCGGAAGTATATGTATGTATATGACGGGTTATCGACAGAATCAAAGTTGGGTCGAACCAGGAGAACTTGGACAGATCAGGCCAGGGGACAGGCACTGTGTAACCCTTGGGCTAAAAGAAAGTCCAAGACCCCAGTTCGATGGTTATGCCAATAGGGACAGACAGAATAGAGTCAGGAGTCAGGAGTCAGGAGTCCGGAGCCTTATAGTGCCCAAGAATCAGCAGGCCAGCTGCGACTAGCTAGGCGTCTATGAGCAGCAACATCATGCTACATTCAAGGATTGAGGGGGGGAACGCAGCAGATTTTAAGAATCCTGACATCACAACCATTTATGTCGCATAGAGGAAAAAAAAGGGAAAGACGGCAAAAGAACTGGGCCCTCTTTTTTTGGTCCCCATTCAGCCGGGCAGGAGAGCGCACATCTCCGCGGAAAGCAGCACAGGCAGGCAGCCTGACAGCCCTAACAAATGGAGCATCCGTTGCGAAATCCCAAGGGAAAAGAAAGGGAAAAAGAGATGAACGCAGCTGGTTCTGCCACTCACACGGTTTGCGTTGAGTAAGAGAAACTCCCGATGCGGCCTAGTCCCGGCCCTGTGGAGCCAGTCCGTCGCCGTAATAAAACCCGTGATTACTCCGTGATACGCCAAGGGGACCCCGATGGCCGCTTCCGTCTGTGCGGTGATGGCGTCACGTGCGTACCAGCCCCGTATTCCTGCGCGATCGTAAGAATTCGAAACGGAAGACGGCAGAATTACGCCGCCGATCAATCCGGGGTACTCCGTCAGCAAGTCTGTAATCGACTAGTTACACTGTGTGGACTATGGATGCACTGTCTGTACAGCATCGACTGCTACTATATATGCTTACGGATCAGCTGAGGTCAAACACATACAATTGAGTTCATAATGTCATTCCATAACATGTTCTACATCGAAATTATCCTCTAAACATCCAAAGTCCGGCCGGTCTTGGAGCTCTCCTTCGCCAGCTCGATCAACCGGATCACGTCGCGCGCTTCAGCACCGCTGGCGGGAAGGTCGCCCTCGCCAGCGAGAGCCCGAGCGAACTTCCGGAAGTACTCGGTGTAGGTAGGCGGCTCCACCGTAGGAGCGACCTCCCTGACGGGCTTGCCGTCTTGGATGGTCGTCAGGACGCCTGCAGATGAAGTCAGCAATGTGTCGTTTCAACACGCGGAGTTCCTTGAACTGGGATATCTTTACCGTATCTCTCACTCGGCTCCCGACCATAGCCGCCGTCGCCGGGCTTCACTCCCGCCTTCAGCTGATCTTCCTGGATATCGAGATGGAACTGTTCGGATGATAAGTTAATCGGCCGCTTCCTCTTTCCAAGTCGCATGGTTTCTGTGCCGGATATGCCTACCTTCTTGAAGCTACCCTTCTCTCCGCGGACCCAGAATCGCAACTGCTCCTCTTCGGGGCTGACGACACCTGCCTTGGCCGTGACGAGCAGGCCCGACTTGTAGTGCAGCAAGACGGTGAACGAGTCCTCAAAGCCAGAGGTGTTGACCTCGCGCTGCGAGCCAATGAAGCCGGTGATGCGGTCGGGCAATCCCAGCAGATGCACGGCCTGGTCCAGCAGGTGGGTTCCCAAATCATAGATGGCGCTGCCGCCGGGGATGACCTTGTTCTTCCACTTGTGCGCGTCAGAAGACGGCTCCTGAGGGCGATGACGATCGAAGTGAGTCTCGAATTCCACCAGGCGGCCCAGCGATCCGTTCTTCACCAGTTTCGAGAGAGTGACGAAGTCCGCGTCCCACCGACGATCTGTACGGGTCCGAGATTAGGGATGATATTCAGCAACATTGAACCACTCAGGCAGACGTACTTTGGTAAACCGCCAACAGTTTGTTCTGCTTCTTCGAGATGTTGACGAGTTCGTCGGCCTCCTGGGAGGTGGGGGTGAAGGGCTTCTCGCAAATCACTACGATGCCGGGATTGTCAGCGCAAGAACTTGACTTCCACATTGACGACGCTAAACCCACCGTGCTTTCCGTTCTCCAGCGCCAGTTTCACCAGGCTGAAATGCGAGTCAGGGGCCGTCGTGATGATCACCACGTCCACGCCGTCATCCTTGACTAGGTCCTCGGTCGTGCGGTAGGACTTGATGCCAGGGTGGTCCTTCTCTGCGTCGTCTTCGGGCTTGGGCGTACGTTGCACGACAGCGTAGAGCTTAAACTGCGGCACTTCTTGGACAAAGGGGATGTGGAAAATTTTGGCACTGAAGCCGTACCCCACTACTCCGACATTCCAAGTCTTGGAGGCCATGATGAATTGATGGGAAGAGACTAATCAATTGAATTGGCACAGAGAAATACAACGAAGAGAAAAAGAATTAGCGGGATCCTCTTCATTTATATACAGAAATATGGCGTGGTCTAGCTGCTGGCCTCCGACCTCCGTAGAAGAGTCGAGGGTGCGGGGGAAGGTCCTGGCGACGGGAACCTTTGGCTCGGGCGGGGCGTCAAAGGCCGACTTCTGCGCCGACTCGGATTTCTCTCTCCTGCCCCTCCGATGACGATTAGCAACGATGGCGAGACTCCCTGCCGAAGTGGCTAAACGATGCTCCCTCCCCACTCTTTACTAATCCAGTCTTGTTTCGTTTAACCAGTTCGTTAGACGAGATTCGGAAGCCATGCTTCCTGGACCTTCCTTTATTCTTGGATCCCCACACACCGAGTCACCTCAACGGCGTCCTACAGAATTTGTCAGAAAAGATTGCCATCTCGCCTCTCGGACATAACTTTGGCAAAAACTTACATTCGACCCTTCCGGCTGTTCCAAGGTACTCGTGTACACCAGATTCGGATTCCCCGTGATGTCAAACAGCGGCGTGGCATCCTGCCCTAGGAAAGACTGAACCGTGCGCTGGGGAATCCCCTCGGTATTGTAACTGCGGACAGGGCCACTCTTGGCAGCTTCACGCTTCTGCTCCACCGTGCTGCGCACATATTCCAAATACGGCGGGTTTCCAGGATACACGACATTATCGGCCGCCAGAACCGACACGTCGGGAACAATGAGACCCAACTGCTCACACAGTTTCAGATCCGTCGTATACGCGGGTTTATAATGATCCAGAAACAAGATCTCGATCTGCGTGACCGCCCCGCTGGTATACAGTTTCTGAAGATTCAAATCACTCCGACCGACCAGGATCCGCACAAAGTCACGCAGTCCCGCCAACTCGATCAGCATGTTCGCAATCGCCGCATACTCCGGGTTCACTTCTAGACTGTAGTATCGTTGCCCGCCGGCGCGACGCACCGCGTCGCCGAACAGGATAGCGGAGTATCCGACGTAGCCGCCGAGCTCGATCATGATCTGGGGTTTTCGTTCTGCGATCAGCTGCGTGACGACGTTGCCTTTTGCGGCCCCGACGTTCATGAAGCGGTAGCGGGTTGCGAATTCGTCGATCAGGTCGAGGACCTTTTGGGGGTTGTTTTGAATTTCGTCACGGTTGGGTTGGTCGTAGATGAAGTGGAGGAGTTTGAGTTCGCGGTTGTCTTCGGTCTGTGGTGGTTGTCAGCATTATTTCATAGATGTTTGGCAGACAACTTCGAAATCAGAAAAAAATGGAAATAAAGAAATGGAAGGTAGGTAGTAAGAAAACTTGAACATACCGACTCGCCAGGCCGAGGATGAAGAGGCGCAGTATAAGTATTATCTTGAGCCATTTCGATAGGTAAGTACAGTGTGTTTCTAGAATCACACAATGACAATTAGGTAGGTAAATAAAACACTAAATAGAAAGTAATGTATATATGCAGACAACCTACATATTTATACCCCAGTCACCGTCTGTCATAAAGCCTTTATCAATCAATCAACCGCCTTATCAATAACTCCGAGCGCAGGAATTCCGCACATCTCCACATAGACCAACACTGGCACGGTATGTGGTCATCGGCGGGGAAGTCGATTGGTCATTTGGTCTGCTTGTTGGAGACTGACTATCCCAAAATCTACTTTAGATGGTTTAGGTGGCACTGATGAGCTCATCAAGGCTGTCAGTCACAGTTCACTATTCATTGTTCACAGGTAGTGATTGGAGTATGGATATGGATAACTATGGACATGGACATGGACATGGAAAAGGATGGGTCCTTTCGGTGATGGTTACCGGGTTCGTTCATCGGGGTCGGGAGAGATGTCCATTGATGTAAGCAGTTACTAGGCAGTTCGTAATGAATACTACCTACCTTAGTCGTTGACTCATTGTCTATGTTCGGGATTACGTTTCCATGTACTGTAAATAAATTCCCTCGGACATAAGACATAACGCCCTATACCATGCTCGGCTATAGATCTTAAGGTAGTTCATAGTTCATGTGCGACGACATCAAGCCTGGAAATGTCCCCGACGCATGCTACGGTAGATCTTACAGTCACACAGATCTCCGATCATTCCTAATCCCCGAGGTCTAGATCCCTAGGTAGGGTCTTCTCGGATATAGATACTTAGATTTGACATGGAATCACATGCCTACATTTCAGGGAGGGGTAACTAAGATATGGTAGGCTGCATGCTCGGTATTTAGTAGATATTCTGCCTGGACACTCACTACCAGGCACAGTACTAGAGAATGAGTTATTCTAGGTACTGTTAGTTCATGCCCTTTCTGGCTTGATTCAGGTGCTTTGGCGTTCTTTTCCCTTGGAATGGTATGGCAGATGGATGTTACGTTGACATGTATAGTTTATTCGGATTATAAGAAATATAGATCGTGGGTGTGTTTTGGGTTTCGTGGTTATTAGGACCATGTTAGATCTTGCACGCAAGTCTCTTTTCATTAATTCATTTCTATTTTGAAAGCTGTAGATCTGAAATGGTATAAAATCAGCGAGATTTTACTAGTAGTGGTCTGGCTGTCGGTAGTATGATGTTGTCAGGACAAGAGGCGCGATATAGTACCTTTCCAATAAGAACTATTTTGGTACAGATGATGTACGCACCTGAATGTGAGTAATTGGACAGGAAGGGACATCGTGGTCCATGATTGAGGTTCTAAGTACAGAACAAACGCCAATACACACAAGATGGTGTCGTCGTCAATTATCCGCATGGCCAGCAGACGAGGGCAATCTCCACCAACCCACAACCTAGCGATCAGGACTATTTTGCCAGACATAGATTATTAGGCCACTAGGTAAGTGCGAACCATGCCCAGGCACCGTAGGCATCAGGAACAGGTGTCACATGGCAGTGCAGATATCTTATACTCCATATGCGTCAGGATCCACATTAGCTGTGGCTCTATATGTAGCTGGAAAAGACTTTCGAGCCACGTTGTTAAACAAATGAATGATGCGTTGCTTGCATATAGCATGCGATGCGTTGTCTTGAATTGAGGTGGAATAAAATGATTCATGTTAGACGTTTACAGGGTATGGTGGCTCCTGTTCGATTGTTGTTTTAATTGTAGTTTCAAAGTAAACGGGAATGAGGCCGAAAAAGAATATCTCTAATTCAATAAGATTTGAATAGAAGCGGGTACTAGTTTGCATGTGAGAACGGAAGTAACAAAAAGAAAGGAGGAGAAAAAAGCAAAGGAAAAGTTTCAGCCCAGCCAGCTCAAGGGGGGTGATGCTGTAATGCGTCGCTGACGTGGTCGCCTTGCAGCATTCCGGAGGGGTAGCCAGACTTATCAACAGACAACAAAGCTCCACTGTCGTTTTAACCGTGGATTCTTCCTCTCTACGGCTCTCTTAATATGGGATTTGAATGTTAGAGTATTTGACTCCCAGACAGACTAATTGACAGACTGATTGATTAACCGACTGAATGAATGACTGCCGACATCCAACATAGCAGCAGCAGCAGCAGCAGCATGTCCGTCCCTACGGTCCGACGAGCCTTCGGTTCGATTTCAAAACAGAGATCCCTCTGCTCCGTACGAGACAGACTCCATATCGGTATGCTCGTGCACCTATTCAACATCGCAATCGCGCTGCTCCTCTTCCCGCTGAACAATACCATCCTCTTGGCGGCTTACGCTGCGGGGTATCTGTCGTTCGTCCTGTCGCGCTCGGACCCGATCCATCGACGCCAGGCCGCGCTGCGCGATGGCCAGTTCTACCCCAAGACGATCCTCGTGACGGGCGTCGATACGCCGCACGGGCTGGCGGTCGCGCGGTCCTGGTCCCATCAAGGACACCGCGTGGTAGGGGTGAATATTGCAGACACGGCGATCCCGACGGGCGAGAGCATGTCGAACGCGCTGGTGGCGTTTTACCGCATTCCGAAGTCGAAGTATGTGGCCCGGCTGCTGGACGTGATTAATCGCGAAAAGGCCGACGTGTGGGTGCCGTGTTCTGAGAAGGCGTCGGTGCTGGACGATGCGATGGCCAAGCAGGTGATTGAAGGGCGGACCGAGTGCAAGTGCATCACGCTGGACACGGAGCTGGCGAGCATGTTCGGTCGGCAAGCGACGTTCCGGCAGTATCTGGTCGAGAAGGATCTGCCGGTGGTGGAGAATCGGGAGGTGCAGTCGCGCGATTCGATTCATAAGATTCTCCATCGGTCGCCGACCAAGACGTTTCGCATTTCCAGACCGGATCCTGTCACGAGGGAGAACAAGATCATCACCCTGCCGAAGCGGACGTTGAGTTTGACCTATTCTGAGGTCAGCGAGATTCAGATCTCAAAAGAGAGTCCGTGGATCCTGCAGCAGCAGAGTCGCCTGGGGGAATTCCTGGCTGAGATGCTGGTGGTCCACGGACATGTCAAGGCGATCAGGGTTCGTCCGGCGGATGAACAATCGGTCTGGGGTCATTCCCGTCTGGACGAGGGGCTCACCATGTCCATCCACAAGCTCATGGAGCGGTTTGCATTGAAGGGGGGATATCGAATGACAGGTCACATCTGCGTCCGGGTCATGGTGGACGAGGAAGTCGATTCCAACCACGTGCGCTATGCACTTCACATCAACGGGTGCACGCAGGGCGCAGCGGCTGTCAGCAACCTTTTACAAGATACATCTGAGCAGCTCATCCGAGGGTACCTGGCAGTGGAGGCTCCGCATCTCAATGGCGTAATGGCGTCCGATTCCGTCGATGCTCTGCGCACCCAAGCGGCCAAGTCCATCGTTTCTACGACGCCTCGTCCGAAGTTCAGTTTCTATCAAAGGCTGAAAGAGCATGACGAGGAAAGAGTCTTCACCATCTTATACCCCGTGGCGCAACAAATTGACACGGTTATCAGCGGCACCGAAAAGGCCCTCCTGTTCTGGAGAAATTGGCGATTCTCGATCCACGATCCGCTGCCGTGGTGGTGGGATGCCCATATTTACCAACCATTGAGAGAGCTGGAATCGATTGTGAGCGGGGTAGATGTGAAGGAAGCCTAAAACCATTGTGCCTATATTCTTTTCTTTCTGCCTGTTTATTCATCCCATTTCGTTATCATGTTACCCCATTTGTTCCGACGGCCAGACTCGTCGAGATCAGTTCGCATGACGTGACATAAAGGAGCATCGGGTGGCGTCTTGTCGTGCATAATCTCTGCTATTTATTGTTTTCTGCATATTTTTAAAAGCAAGGCCTTCACGCTGAAAGATCATCTTTTTAGATAATCTGCGACGTTCTTGAATGTCTATACTGTGTACACCGTAGGCCTGGGAGTATATCCGACGAGTGTAGATCGGTGGAGCACAGCCGAGAGACTAAGAGGCTGGTGGCGTTGCCGTGTTTCCCGGAATAGATTGGTTTCCAGGAGAACGGGGTTTAGCATCATCCTGGTTCATATTCTGATGGGGATAATTGACATGGGAGATTTGGTTTGGTTATTTGATGTTGTTAATTTGTCTGTTCTATGTAGATTAATTGTAAATATATGGATTAAGGGGGATAACCACGAGGGGGTCAGTCGTATTATGACATCAAGTAAATTAGCGGTATAATTCTCAGGGTAATGGAACTGTCATACCAACGACATTCAACTAAATATAGTAGTAGTCAAAAACACCGATCAGGACTTGTATACCGACAGTGGATAGAGTTTTTGGAGAGTCTTCCGGGGCCTCGGCCTATTGAGAAAAACATTGAGCGTTGTGGGAACCATGGAAGGGTCTGTTGCCTTGTCCTGAATGACGCATTTCCAACAGTCTTAACAGGCAGATACGATAGTCGTTCTTGGCACTGGTGCACTGCCATCTCTGCCAGAATTAAAATGACCTGAAGGAAGAAATTATGCAATTATGCAGACTTGGATGCCTGAGTCAGCCCAGTGCAGCCCTAAGCCACTCCGGGGCGGATTACCGTACGGTACAACAACGCCTCGATATCGGCCACTTCGTCTTCTTTCTTCTTTCTTTCTCCTCTCTCTATCTTTCTTCCATATTCTCAGCCTCGTGGACTACCCTCCATTTCGTGTCCGTTATTTGGTGTCATTCTGATCCCTCGTGCGGCTTCGTCATCGCTTCCATCTATCTCCGACCCATCTGAGGCCCTGCTAGCCTCTTAGCGTCCGCGCGGCATCGATCGGGTTGCCCCGTCGCTGGTTTTCACTGCCTTCGCATAAACAATTCATTCCACCACTTTCTTCCGAGCCAGCAAACGCCCTCCCGCCTGTTGGTTTCCTTTCTCGACCCAAGACTCGACCCGCGATTTCTGAACACCACTTTAACATTCGATCGAAGTCGACAAATTATCCTGACGACCGACTTCATACCCTCTTACTGGCCTTCCTGTTCCTGGGGAAGCGCACTTCGTCGGGCACCACCATCTCCCCTCCCCTCCCCGTCCCACGAAAATGAAGCTCGCACGACCTTCGTTCAATCCCGGGCGGACAAAAAACATCATCCATGGAGTGCAAGCGTTGTTGATCTTTCTGGCGTGGGCCTTGACCATCGCCGTTTTCACAAAGGGTGATGGGATTGATGGACGATCGGCCTGGTATTGGGCCTTGGTAGGTTTCCGACTGACGACACAATATAACCCGGCAACTAATGCGTAATCCCTCTGCAGTGTTGGTTCAGCATCCCCGGTTTGATCTATCTTGTCGCAGTCCCTATGTGGCCGCGCGCACGCCGCTTCGGAAATGTTTACGCCTTCGCGACCGTCGATTGCTTCTACGCTCTTCTGTGGTTCACCGCTTGGGTTTGCGTCGCCAGCTACGTTGCGCAGGGTAAATCGGAGGGCAAGTCGGATGACGACAAGGATAAGGACAAGGACAGTGACAAGAAGACCGGATGCGATAACTGGAAGTACGGCAGCGCCAGTAAATGCAAAGTCAGCACCGCCACGGTTATCATGGGAGTCGTTATCTTGTAAGTCTAAAGTTGTCGTTTTCTCTGGTCACTCGTTTCCAACTAACCCCCCTAAGCCTTCTCTTCATTGTAACGGCCTTCATGTCCTTCCGCAATGTCATGCACTTCCGTCGGACGGGCACCCTTCCCGATGCGGTCTCCGATCCCACATTCGCCGCGCAAAGCAAGGCCGCCTTCTCTTCCAACCCGCACGAGTTTGACGAGGAGGAGGATGACTTCCGGTCTCGCGCCGGTATGGGCTCTTCGGTCCGCGGCGACCGCGATGAGGACTACGCTCTCCTCCAACAGAACGAGGCGGATGAGCTCGGAAACCCGAACGGACGCTCTGCGATGCACGGTAGCTACGACCCGACGGCATCCAACACCGGCAGCATGCCGCAAAGCGACAACCCCTACACCAGCTATGGCGGTGCGTACGGACAGCACTACGGGCAGCCGTCAGAGTTCGGATCCAATATCAGCAGCAACTACGGACAGCCGTCCGAACTCGGATCCCACGTCAGCGGCACCTACGGACGTTAAGCCGACTACCCAGTCGACGAGCGTTTCTTCTTACCCTTTCCCCTTTGCTGTATCTCGAAACGAAACCATGGAGCGGTGTTTGTGGGCGCACTTTTTCAACGCTGTACTACCCTTGTTTCTCTAGCTTGTTTTTGATACATGAAAGCTCTGCATGTGATGTTTATTCTGATTGATTCGGGCGGAAGTGAAGTGCTGGCCATGTATGCATTTTTGTTGTTCTTTTACATGATGATTTTGACGACATAACCTTTTCTTTCAGTGTTACGTGTTGAGATCTTAGTTGTTCGGATGATTGCATAGGAATTTGAATTATATAGCGAGTCTGTCTTTGGGAATGTAGTGATGCTAGTATGTGGTATAGTGAATACTATCTGAACTTGTCAATATCCTGTGTACTTGAAGCAAATAATCCAGCCAATATTGGCAGAATAACGCAAGGCACTATCAAACTTACCGCCAAGTTGAAGTTCGGCATTTCATCACCGCCTTCCTATCGGAGAACTTCTTTTGGACAGCTTGCGGACTTAATCAACTGTCATCTTCCTACATCCTCATCCTGGGCGATTCATAATATAGCGCTCAATTTGCTCAAATTCCTCGTCAAACCTTTCCTTTGACTACTGAGTATGTCTACCCATTGACTGATCCATATCCATCTCTCTAACCAGCCCCAGGCACATACCATCATCCTCAAAGCCCAACCAAACAACCAAAGATACCTCAAGTCCATCAAGCACAGATCGTCAAGATGGCCAGCAGCGTCGACCTCTTCAACCACTACCCCCTGCACCTGGACCCTTCCTCCAAGGCGATCTCCCTCGACGCGTCATCGTCATCCTCCTACTCCGCCCAACAAACCACCACCCTCAACGAAGAACTCCAAGAGCTGAACGCCCTGCACCGCGCCCTCATCAGCGTCGACCCTCCCAACATCCCCCCTCCCCCGCTCCCCATCAACCCCAAGCGCAGTGCCCAGATCACCAAACTCCGCGACTCCGCCAACACCGCCTACCGCAAGAACAACCACGACGAGGCCGCCCGGCTGTACACCTACGCCATCGATATGGCGCTGGCCCGACCCGGCTGGGAGCCTGTGGCGCTGACCCGCGACGAGCTGGCCGGGTTGTATTCGAACCGTGCGCAGACGCACATGGCGCAGCAGAATTGGCCCGAGGGGATGTTGGATGCGAAGACCGCTGTTGAGAGTAAGCCGATGGGCAACGTCAAGGCGTGGTGGCGCGCCGCGAAGTGTTTGGCGGAGATGACGAGGTGGGAGGAGGCGAAGACGGTTATTGAGAAGGGGTTGGATATCGAGGCCCGCGAGACGGAGGGCGGGAAGGAGTTGTTGGCCCTGTTGGAGGAGGTTGAGCAGGGTTTGAAGAGACAGGCTGCTTCGTCGTCTTAATCTTGATCTAGTTAGATCTGGATTGTGGGTTCAATGCTTGATGTCTGATTTGCATTCTGCATTTGTGCATACTGCGTTGGCTTGTTCGTCCGTCCGTCCGTCTGTCTGTCTGTCAGGCTAAAAGTTATAAATGAACGGATGGATGGATGGATGGGATTGACTGAGCTGGGATATCTTATGGGTTTATGTTATGATTGTTCGTTTTCTGCTGTGCTATTGCGGGTTTTTAATTTCTTGCATGTTATGTTTCTCTTGCAGTCATGTATGGGCTTACGTTTTTGATATTGTTCTTGGGCGTTTGATACCGGATACCTGATTCAATTCATCGATTATGATTGCATTCTTTTGTCTGTCTAACAGGACTGATGATGTTTGTATGGGTAGGAGGGAAATAGTTACTTCTGTTTGGAATGGAAGTATGCTGGATGAAATACGGGTACATAGTTGGGATCTGTTGGCTTCTTCAGCTGCACTGATCATGCAGGAGCAATTACTTTTTACATTTATGTCCATCCTTGTTCTGGTTTATTTTTACTTGTCCTAGTAGCGAATCCCTCTAATAGTTAACTAGGCCATGCTCTAGTACTATATGTAGTTTTTCTCGAGCCAGTCAAACCAAATTAAATCAATGCCAATGAATGAATAGAAAAACAAAGACCCATCGAAAGACGACACAAAAACCAGATAAGGGAATACAAGAAAGAGCAAAAAAGAAATGTTCAGTTGGTTATTCCGATACGGGGAATCGAACCCCGAGCTGCCGTGTGAGAGACGGCGATGTTAACCATTACACCATATCGGATGTTGTTGAAGAAACTGCATAAAGTTATGCTACATAGATCAGTTGTATCCGTTGCCAAAGGCGGTCACAAGCGATTGCCGTCCGCGGGTCTAATCAAAAGGTATAACTATATCATCACGTGTCATCTAGCGGAGATTATTTTCCTTCAGGTTCTAATATCAAAACACTGAATATTGTACCACTTTTCATTTGTGTCTTTAACCCTTCTCGACTCCAATTCTGATTCTGATTCTGATTTACGATGTAGCGGGGTAATGGTGTGGTTAAATGCCCGTACCCGGGGCGGATATACATATAAATATCCGGAGTTGGGCCAGATGCCATACTAGTTTCTCAAGGCCATACATCCCTCCTGGTAATCCACTGATGTACTCCATGCGAGCCGTAGTCCTTTTCCTCTTAAACAGTTGATCTTCTTAAAAACAAAAAATTGAATGATGTTACTTTCTATTGTGATAAGAAAAAGTCTAAATGACTTCTACCTAGGTAGGATTCCGACTAGCCCGCCGTGTCCAAAATACCTGTTTCTCTCTATTCGTCGATACATTTCTTAAGCCTTAGGACGCTCTGGGAGGTCCTGCTCCTTGTTAGCTCCAGGATGGCGGGTACCCTTGTCCTTGACCTTCTTTTCCTTCTTCTTCACAACCGGAGGCGGGTAGGCCTTGAGGGTGATTTCCTGCCATTCCGCCGACTCGACGTAGGCTTTGTGAATAGGCGCCATGAGGCGGGTCAAAGCTTCTGCTGCCGCAGGCTTTAGAAGTTGGGGAGTTAACTGTTGCGGATGATTGTTAGTAAGGTTTTTTGGGAGCAGAATAGAAAGTATCAAGCATACAATGTCATTCGTGTAGTCATCTTTAAGTTTTTGGATATCGGTGTAAATCAGGGGTTCGTCATCTCGGCGTTCCACGCGGAACTCCTTCTTGCCGGCGAGGTCAGCTGCCGGTAGTAGGACGAATTCTACCATAGCAATGATGCCGTTGTTCTCAACGACTCGAGGGAAGGCCTCTGATTTCCGGATCTTCTTGGAGACTGCCTCGGGTGGGTCGAGGAGATCAATCTTGCTGTCTAACCGGGATTTAGTCTCGAATTTTTGAGAGGGAGATTTTTCGTATACCTTCAACACTAGAGCTCATTTTGCCTCCGCTTAGGCCTGCAACCATTGGTGTGATAAGATGGGCACGCTAGGGGTTTGAAATCATTAGTAATGTTCAAAAATCCTTGGAAAACATGTTTTTTACCTTTCGGTATCCGAGTTTGGGTAGCCATTCTGTGGCCGCTCTAATGACTTCATTAGCCAACCATTCGTAGCCCATTCATTCCAAATTACAAACGTAAACAGCTTCCGTTGATCTTGGCCTGTTTCCCTTTGTTAGAACTAGTATAGATATAAAATATAGAGTTAGACATACCTCCTAATTCAGCATCGACCTTAAGGTACTCCTCATCGAGGACCTGAAGGATCGGGTAGAGAAGGCCGCTCATTGGGGCATTGGCAGACTGCTTCACAATCTCCGCACCGGCCTTTCGACAATCATGCTCGGAGGTAAGAGCAGCAAGCCGGTAGACGTCCATAACGTAGTCGGAACTCCGCTGGTAGGAACTTCCGAGCACGAACTCGAGCTTCTCGGTCGACACGCCCACGGCTTCCAGAATAGCCCTGATGACCTTTTCGTAGTATTTGACACGGTTCTCAACCAGTTCGAGAGGTGCTTTCAGCGAATCCAGGAAGGCGTGGACGTCGGCAAGGAGAATGACCACCTCACATCCTGCCGCTAGGAGCTGGGCGATCTTGATTGCGGCGACGAAATAACCGGAATGGGGCCGACCAGTGGTAGCAGTACCTAAAAAAGAATAACAAATTAGCATCGGTTCATTATATCAGATGCTAGAAAGTCGGAAGTCATTTACCCCAGTACACACGGGGATTGCGCCCCTCCGCGAGGATGCTCTCAATCAACTCCGGGTTGAGAATCTCGCCGAGATTGTCACGGATGAGAGCAAATCTTGACTCTGCTGATGAAGCCATGTTGGACCGATTGAAGGATGGGCAATGATCGAGGGGAAATATCAAAAAGAAAGAGTCTCAGTAACCCCGCTATAAGATCTGCAGAAAAATACCTCCATAGGTGTTAGATAGGGCGGTCAGTCGAGGGTGAGTCACGGTCACGTGATAAAGCCCCTCGCTGGTACACCCACGTGACCCAACGTTTAGGCGGCCGGCGGGTAGGGCCCCGTAGGGACCCGTAACTTAGTGCCCGTCCCTAGGTAGTTTACACTCTACGGACTATACCTACGTAGTATTCACTCTATACAAAAGCTTCATTTTCTAAAGTATCTAAGTGAAGATAATGCTCCTCCCCCGCCCCTCCCTTTCTGAAGTTGAATTCCCACAAGAATTCCCGAGGATCTAGATGCCTCAGGCAATTCACCAAACCTTCGCTAAAGGCAAGTGAAGGCCTTCATACGAAGCGGAGGATTCCCTGAGAATGAAACGGAAAACTCCATGAAGTTGGCTATGGCGATCACGTGGATATGAATATAAAAGAACCTACTTTGACCCCTCGACAGTTGATCAATCAACTCCATCAATTCAATTATTTTTGACCACTTCGGCAGCCTCCCCCTGAATCCAAAATTCCTACAGAAATCTCGCAACCTTTACCTTATCATATCGAGCTCTTTCTCGGTATACCTACCTGCTGTCTCCTTCCTCTTGTTGCTTTGAAACTGGAGCAACCATACTGAACCTAAACTCCGTTCTTGAAAATTTCAAGATTCGCTCGAGGAGTTGCATTGCCGAGAATGCAACTCCTCGAGCAAACTGCACTCATTCCTTGCGAAGCGCATGTGTCTGAAGCCCTTTAGTCTATCAAGCTGCATTTGGAAAAGTGCTCGGAACCGTCTCTCTTGAGAAGTGCTCACAGCCATCTGGGGTGCTAGATCGTGACCGTCCTTTGGAAGCCACTCGAAATTGCCCTTGGTGCTAAGCAGATATCCCAAAGCTCAAACTCAGGAAACACTATTCTGTCTGCCCTGAGGCTTTTCGTAAATGTCGCTTGTGCACTGAGAAACAAACAAGGGAACATGAAGGAGCATCGTGCTAGCTGCGAAAAGTTCTACCCCCGCTGTCCGCTTTGCTTGACATTCTTGTCGTGGCGATCTTGCGGTCGTCGTTGCTGTCTGGGCAGTGCCGCTCTTCTGTATAGTTCTGAAACGTAAGGATTCCGGCCCTGTACTATCTTATCTCTACCTGCTATCGCGTGCGTACATGCTGACATGTCTTTTGATTTGTTAGGGTTCTGATTGATCGAGATGGAGCTCCATTCTGAACTTTTCACACTCAACCGACTGCCCACACTGGATACATCTTGCTCGAACCGTATCCCTATCAGATGGGAAAAGCTCAAAATGCTTGCGACGTTCAGCACGTTTTGGTCCCTCGCATTTGCTGTTGTGCTCCTCTTGCAAAAGCTCGGCCCCGTCTCAGGCTTTGGCTAGTAGACTTCGGTGAGGACTCGGGGAAAGATTGCAGGAATGCTTGGTCAATACATAGTGATTATCTATGTTTACAATTTGGTTTACAATCAGTAGAAAGGATGGATCTAATGCCTCGGAAGCTCGAATGGGCCACCCGGGTGTCGCCTTTGATATGACGCAAAATGGCTCACAGGGGCGATTATAAACTGCATGCTGAGGGTTCATTAGTAACTTTACATTCCTTTTGCAACAGGAATGCGAAGCCCGGTTTCAATCAACATGCCTACCTCATGCTCATCGTAGAACGGAACTGATATTCAAGGCTACTACCTTTGATAGTATCGGTTCGTGACTACGGTTGCTACAGATGGCGCCAGCACCATGGCCTGCACGGAATCAGGCCAAAGATCCGTGAAGTGCAGCAACGATTCCAAAATATTGTGGGCACCAAGGCGCCACCGAGTGAAAAACAGCAGGAATCTATGTTTCGGTGTAGCGAACTTCGGGAGTTACACTGCCTCGCAATTTTCTAATGAAAACTTTCCTCCGAGACCACGGGAACACGGAATCATCGGGGCTTTGTATGATAATATCAACAATTGCATCTCCGATTTCAAGGCTCTGGGGACGAAGATTAAACCAGGGCATAAGGGAGTCATGAGAAGCTTTTGCACACGAGCCTCGAAATGGCCAATCCAGCACCCAGAACTGGATAAATTCGTCGAGCGAGCTCTTCATGGACATTCGATGACAGTCGGAGCAAATTTGTTCTCCTTTGACGATAAATTACTGGCATCTGACTTTTACGATAAAATCCCATCCGAATCTGGGATCCAACCACGGGATTGGAGCAATGACTTCTTGATGACCTTTCATGCCGGATCCGGTCTCTCGCATTCTCCGCAGACTCGCTCATTCTAGTATCTCTCGCTCTATTAACGGAGTGCTAACTCTCTGGGTCCCTGTCGATGGCGCAGCTTTGCAAAAGACATTAGCCAGAGAACCTCCCTAGCATGTCTACTACCTGCAAGTCGATTTGAACGGCCTCGATATCCGATCATGGTTCCAGACCCTCGGTTCTATTTGCGCTCAAACAAGGTGATAGGATCTGGGTGGAAACCGATCAATGGGTTATGTACCTGGGGAACAAAGTGATGTGGCTCTTCGGGAGTATCGGGCAAATCTCTCGGTTCTGAGAGGCAATACGATTTTCTTAGGACGTGTATCAGGACGAGTTCCATTTGTGGAATTCGATGCATGACAGTATTCGCACCGATCAGCCCATCTTAGCCCCCGACCAAACGTGGAGCATCATTCAGAGCTTGTTCTATCAAAATAGGTAGTCCGTTATAGGATCAAGTGGGCTGGTCACCTAAAATTTCGTCGGGTCGTCTGGATGATAAATCAGTGTCTATTTGGTTGGAGAGTTGCCTTTGCTAAGTAGATGCCGAGTACGCCCCGTTTTTCAAGGTAGTTGATTTTTACCTATACCTATGCCGCTAGGGTGGAAAGAGGGAATATTATTCTGATGGCAAATGATCAAAATAAAGTCTCCTTGTAGGAAGGAAAGAATCCTAGATTTCCATGCTCGAATTGAGGGAAAATTAATGAAAAAACATATACTGTTCAAGCCAACAAATCCAAGGAACATCGAAGACCAAACGATTAAGAGATTAACGCCATCAAAATCAATCACTACTCAGGGAGGCCATACCCGGCAATGCCATACAAAAAAGAATAACACTAACGAAGCAAAAAGAAATGATCAGATGGTTATTCCGATACGGGGAATCGAACCCCGAGCTGCCGTGTGAGAGACGGCGATGTTAACCATTACACCATATCGGATGATTGTTGAAAATTTGGTTTGTGTTGTGCTCTATAGATCAATATCCCTTTGCCGAGGGCTCAGAGGGTCGGGATGTGGGGCGGGAAGCGATGCCGTGCGGTTGATTGGTTGTATGCGGGAAGGTAGGGCTGCGGGTGTCTGCGGGTGGATGGGATGCTGCATGCATGCATGGGAGGCCGTGGGATTTGGTCTCGATTAGAAGGGTGGATTGTTGGTGGTGTGGGATCTGGGAAGATCCTATATTGGAAACACAAAAAGAATGCTGACAAGGCTGCTTTGGTTGCAAGCTCTAATAATTTAGCGAAAGTGTGGAGTTAATTGAATGTATATATCACGCTGTATTAGAGGTAGATTACCATGAACGGATCTAGGTTGAAAGATTTGATGTCGGTATATGTGGTTTACCCACTAGTCCATTATATAAATAAAAACTGGAACATGATTGTAGCTATAAATTCAGGAGGGAAGTATGTTTCTTCCTGCTAAGCATATAAGAAGCCCCATTTCAAGGCCGCATATCACATTACTGATAACGCCAGAACCCTTCCTGCTAGTGGTGGTACATTGCTGATTGCGGGCGGGTTCTCAACGGGCAGTGGGTTATCCACTCGATTGGATTCTGGACAGGCCTCGAGAAAGTCGATCTCGCCTGGAAGTACGTCTCTGTGAATGAATAGACCACCACGTACCCGCATTACGGCATCCGGTCAGCTTGAAATTTGCTAGTATGTAGGCGACCTGTAAGTCACTTGAGTACACATATTTTGGTGGCAAGCCATTGACAAGCGGCGTATCTTCAACGTAGATCAAGTGCCTCGCTCCGATTTGAGCGGGTCTGTAAGAGATACTTCGTAAATATGGCGTCCCTTCGGCATTTTTCAATACTGACTGCCATTAGCAAATAGCCGTGAAAACAATATGCTAGGATCGGTATGTCGTGGTTCATGATGTATGACCACGAACTATGGTGGATATCCGGTTGCTAGGTAGATCAGTTCATTGAGAATGGCCCTTTAAAGAAGAAAGGTCGGTCGAAATGGCCTAAGGCTCAGACTTTCTTGGGGGCCTGGCGAATATCCTCTTTCCAACATTCAGACCATTTGGACCGGCTTGCTTTGGTTGATGATAATCATCATAGAAAAAATTACATTAACCAAGCGCATTCGGGGCGAAGAAGGTGGGCTGAAACATGTACGTTTTCATTCGAGGAGCTGGGGAGAAGCATGCTGGTAAGGATGCTCATCAACGGGTTCGAGTCCATGTTTGCGTTCGTGATGTGCTTCAAGACGGTGTCTAGGTAGGACACCAATAGATCCTCGGGTGCCTATGGAGTTGTATATATGCGACGCCAAGCACCGGCTTGCCTTGGTTGATGTAATTTGTTTTATGATGATTATCAAAGAGATAATCATCGCAACAGATTGCTCTTCAGGTTCTAGCATATTGTGTTCACTCTAACACTCAACAGCTTCTGGATACTCCGCGCCGCCTTACTCAACTCGCGGGACACGACGACGCGCTGATCCGTCCTCGTATCGCTCTATGGCGACAAAAGGATGACCTCGAGGGCGGGAGCCAGATGATGGGTTGTTAGAAGACCCGCCCTCGTGGGTGGTATAATTGGATGTCGTCCATGTTAGTTTTGCAACATATCACAGTACAGGTCTTGCACTCTGTGACGGTGCGACCTGACGAGATATGTCCGCCATGAAAAACTCGCTCTGTCGAGCCACTCCTTCGCTGTCCCAGTCCTCAACATAGCCTGCGTCTACAGGGCACTTTGAAGTGTAGCTTGTGATCTGTTTGTATGATTATGGAGCCCAATAATTGTCCGACAATGTCAACTTTTTCGTGAGCCCGGCGGATCCTTGTCTGTTTCTTTTTTGGGCTGGTTCGTAGGTCTTGCTTCGCGGCCGCAAGCCGTAGATGTGTATGGCAAGGGGATGGTTGGTAGGTCTTAATGATTGGCGAGGTAGAATTCCTCGAGTAGGGTGGAGGCGGTATCTTTGTCCTATACACGAGGTGCTTGTGATGGCTCCTTTCCAGCTGGTTGTATGAAATTTGCTCGGGTTCTGATTAATTGGCTTCTGATAACATTCAATTGATATCCTTGGATATTACTATCAATCAATTGACCACTCTCAAAAGGAATCCAGGATCTGATAATTCGTCGGATCATGAGCTGGGAACGAATATGCGGCGGCACTCCAGCATGTTAATCTGTTGTGAGTGTTATTGGCATTTCTTCATCTTTAGGGCGAGGGAACATTTCTTGCTCAATAACTTGATGGGTACACAGGACAGATTGTCCAGGTCCACCAACTGGATCTTCGAAAAGCCTTCTAGTGTCGGCAAAGTCAGGAATAGGGCGTTGTGGTAAAGGTATGGGTAATGTCCACTAAGATTATGGATACTGTTAAAGAAAGGTGTGACGGTAAGTGTATCGGTGTCTGTATAGTTGAGGAGTATGAATGGACCAAAAGCCCATAAGCATTAATAGATCCAAAGCGTCAACGGATGCTCGCAGAAAATCAGAAAGCGTGGCACCTTTTCCCCGCTAGTCAAATCATCGAACTATATGACATAGCTAGCTTTGGGCCAATTGGTCATGAGGTATTTGGCGGCAGCGAATCAAGCAGGGGAAAGTAAGAGTTCAATCGGATATTATTGGAAAGAGACCGATATTGAACATGAAGAATGAAAGACCTCGCTTCCTTTCGTTTTCAGACTAATCAGCGCTTTTGTAGTCTTCTAGGCCATTCTATTGTAGTAGATCGATCGAAGGCCTGGAACTGGCATATCGGCTGGTTTGTATAGGAACCATTGGGGATGAAATGAATAAAGTTCAAGGGTCCATCTTGAGTGAGACATTCCTTGATATCATGGATGCATGGAATACCTATCGTGGCCGGCGTCACTCCGGTGCATTTAAGGATAGGGCGTTGCGTAGAATGGTATGAGTGCTATACATCGGATGCCTTTTTTCGAAGTGAAAAGGGAATTCTTTTTGAAGATATCGCCGAAGAGAGATAAATAAAGCATATAAGAAGGGTGTAGGATTCTGTCCAGCTCTGTTGCTTTGCAACCCCGGACATGTTGGTGGCTGAGTCCTATGACATGAATTTATAGCGTATGTAAAGATGATCAGCAACTGATGTGCCGAGATCTTTCTTAAGAAGTGCGTGGGATGCCTCGTATCACAATTGAAATGTCTTATCAATGAAGCAGTAAAATATGCGCGATTGAGTATCCTCGTCGCTTAGCCTCTCATTTTAATATGGGAAATCAAAGACTTGAATATATCGCTGCTGTACTGCTTGAATTGGTCCCAAGCATGTGTTTTGGGTCTCATAACAGTCCACCACATTCCGATCATATAGTCACCCGTATGAACAACTTCATCTTGTATTGCTTTCATGAATGCTTCATTATGATTCCCACCACCCAAGGATTCTGGCATGATGGTGATAACTATTTTTCGAAGGAAGGAGCGGGCCTTGATATAGGAAGCCCGATGATGATTCTGGGACAATTCATCCCTCAGTTTCTCTTACTTAGTCGAGAACGAGCACAGAAATAGCCGGTTCTTCTTGTTCCATCTGGAAAAACCGGAAAGAGTTTGACGCATAGACTCAATCGGTTTGTACGAGATGATCTTCGAAGGAATGATCTGAACCGTCATCGAGATTGGGTGATAAAACCAAGGCCTTGAGGCGACTTGAGTCCTGTAATTAACGGGAGAAAGCCCGTCGATTGCCGGACATCATAGAATGCTGAATGAACTGATGTAACTAAAAGTCAATAGGATTCAATTAGGAGTGTACGGCCCCGTTGACTTCTTCTCGATCGTCTGGAAGGTGGTATGCCATTATTATGATGTATTAGAGTCTACTGTCTAGGGGCCCACGGGCGGAGCCCGAATACTCACAGGCGGGACAGTCTGACGGCCGCGGCGGGCGCGACGGGTCCAGACCTCGTTATTAAGACCAAATGTCGTAGATGATATCTACATCATCCACTTCGTTCAATTCGACTGTGGAGGGAAACGTGTAGATACCGCTCTCCCTAGGGCTATCTTCATTAGCAGAGGTACAGAGGGCATCGAGTCAAATAAACAACTTATTTGTGAAATCTTCCGCCCGCCAGACCCCAACGTCCCGAACTTGTGTCAGTTGAGGATTCGCAAGAATATATGCCAGTTGGGGGTCACTAGTCAAGAAAGACATGCTTTGGTGGCAGGGCTTTATCGTATGGGTAATTTCCATACGGTCATGACTTTCTGTCAGTTGTGTTGATAGTCATGTCAGGAGTCCACCCAGTCAACGGTCGTATGTCATATCGCGAGCGTCCCTTAATGCATATATGCTCAAGGAGTTGACGAGCCTCTTCTAGCCATCACTGCCGATGCGTCGAAAGTCTTTGCGTTTGGTTGAGGTTCCAATTTCAGCGCTGGTTTGAGCGCTGGTTTGAGCGCTGGAATTCAACTTGGCAGGAAAAACCTCCCGTTGCGAGTACCTATACCTGGTTTCACTTCAGCCTTTATGATGCGTTGACCGTTCTCGGCCAACATCACAATATTCAGCAAGGTCTCACGGATCATTCTGGTTGTATCCTGGCGCGCAACCCCGAAGAGTCGCGTAGTAAAAAATCAAGATGCGATGCTTTATGCGTCGATGCAGTCTTGGCCTGTGCTGAATAAATAGCCCAGGAGTTATCATCTTGCCGCCGAGTGCCATAAGCCATTCTGTATGCCGTCGTAAACTGAATCCGCTGCAGAATGAGTTGGTGTTGTTACCATAACGTGGAAACCCAATGCAAGATAAATGGTTAGAAGCCAGTGCGACAAGAGTGAGGGTCTTCCCAGTTCCGGGATACCCCCAAGTAATCTAGAGATCCTCTAGAAAATCCCTCACCCATTTGAACAAGTGAGTCTCTCAACCTTGAGTTATGTTATGGTAGTGATTTCTTTGGTATTTTGATCAGACAATCAAGCGATGCCAAAGGATCGTTGTATCTGGATACTCCTTCCAGATGGTATATTTGATTAGGCGCCAGACCCATAAATCGGGCAAAGCGCCTCTGTAAACAGGAAGCCTCTGTAAACAGGAAGCCTCTGTTGTCGTCGAGCGAGAAGGTCAACTTGAAGTGGGCCTCTTGTTTAAATGTTTGATGAACTGTTTTCGGTCGTTCTTCCGGTTGTTAAATACTGGGTGGAACCATGGCTGATTATTTTGACTTCGGCCCCTTCCTCATGGCAAGGACCTGGTCGAAGCCTCTTTTTCATTTGAACAAAGAGAACGAACCACATAAAAACGTATATTCAGCCAGCAGAACACGGCCGGTAGGGCGGCAACTCCATCTCCTCCTCGGGCAAAGGCGCAAGGCCCATCTTCATAGATTCTAAATTGATTAAACGGAACGTATTTCTGTTCTGCGACTTGGCGACACGGAGCGCCTCCTCTGCAGTCGACGAGCGCTGCTATCATGACTCGCAGGCCCTCTCGAAGTCCTTGTAGGCCTTTTTCAATTCCTCCCCCGGCCTGGCGCTCAGAACAGTATCGCGTTCCCTCGCTAAGAATGGCGGAGGGGCGCAACATTTGTTCTTTTTCCCTCGCAACGTACGCAAGCGATGTATCCATGCTTGCGTACGCATGGAAATTCGGGTTGTTCCCAAAGCATCTTCAGGCACAGACAGCACCATTCCAGATTACGCGAGGGTGTCTCAGATTTGACGGGGGCAGGCGGCACTACAGAGGGACTAAATAGTTTCCTCTACGGCAGGGGCTGCTGCACGAGTAGAGAGGCGTTTAACCTCCTGCTAGGTTGGGCTTGGGTCTCGAGACCTCACTTCAACCTAGCCTTGCGCTTATTCTGCCAACCGTGGGCCTCGATAATATTTTCAATAAAAAATGTCCTGATTGCTTCATGGGACTCATTTTGAGCACTTCAAGATCCCCGAATAGGGTTGGTTGGCCTTATTATAGCTAACCATGTTGACGGCTTCGCTGCTTGGCAGTAACAAGACGAGAGATATATTAGACCAAGTAATGCTACAAACCAGATTGGCCAGAAAATAACAGTTGTGACAGCCTTTCGAGCCTTGCAGACCGGAATATAAGATAAAGATGGAAAAAGAATAGATGGGGATCCGGGAAGGCATAACGGTGCCCGTACGAGACTTCATTGCGAAGTTCAGGATTAAGGACTTGAGGCCAGAATTCAGAATGTTACTGAAATCACCCATGGGCTTGAGTTCATAGTGGTGAAGAACAGGGACTAGGTGCCCTGTAGTGTAGGTAGATCACAAGCACAGGAATTACATGGATCCCTAAGTGTTGAGAATTGACCGCCAAGGGGTCCCAACTTTAATAGAGATTCTAGAGATCGCCTAGATGGCTGATCGAGCCTGCGACGGTTATAGTCGCCGAGGTTAGAGGTAGAGTCGATGTGGTGGCTCTCCTGGTCATGACGAGAGCGCTTATGCCCCTCGGACTGAGATTCTGAATCGCTGCTGGGGGACTCTTCGCTGCTAGAATCTGACCTGTGGCGACGCTGTTTCGATCTATGGCGCTTGCGCTTGGGGCGACGGGCTGAGGACCCAGCCTTGGCTGCTAGGTAATCCTGTGACTTCAGCAAAGTATTTCATCTCTTGATAAAGGCCTGGTACAGAAGCTCGATAGCTCTGTTCGCGCCGGCTTCGAAGCTAGTGCGAACAAACAACGGGAATTCCTGAACACAGCTCTTGAGATGGTTTTTGATCGCGGATTTAGCATGATGTTTTCTGGGATTGCGCATCGGAGCAAACTGCTCGCTAAGACGCTCCAGCGTGTGGCGAACTTGCGCCCGGAGTTAAATTCAAGAGGAGTAAGGTACGATATCACTTCAGCTCAAATTTATCTCTTTTTCTCCACGCCAACGCTGAAGCAGTTGGACACGCGATTCTCAACGACCGCGATACACTCACGCACGAGGGCGTGAGTAATTGTATCCTCCGGGAACTCATTGTCATCGAGAAGCCCGCGGCGAATAGAACCTTCTTTGCAGGATAAAGCTCTGGGTGGGGGTTGCGTGATGTCTCCTGTGACGATCTTCCAGTATCCCATTCCTCGGTCTTTCATCGCGAATTCGAACGCGCGAGCCCAGGTGTTGTGGTTTGACTGTCCTTCCAATCTCGGGATGGCCTTATGCAGGTCAGCATCCAATAGGGCAGCCATATTGGAAGATTGGGGACTGGAGGGTCGGGTCAATTACTCGGTGAATCTCGACGATTCTGAATGAGTATGGTTAACGAGGTGAGTCTCGGACACAACGCGATGAAAATGAGGCTATTCAGAAAGAAGCCGGGCGAGCACCGGGCTCATAACCTGTTGGAGATATGCAAAATCAAGGGTATGGTACTAGGTGAGCTACCTAGGCTATGCAGGCGTATAGCTTCATTTCTTGCCTCAAATAAGTTGTTGACAAGAACGCAGATGCGTTGGCGGTCGTTATTCTGGCCTTAGAAACCCGCCCCTTGATACTGCAAACGTGTCTGATGCCCATCCATCCCCTACAAACTAGACCCTTGACGTTTTCCTTTCTGATTCTGCTTGCGGACAGGTCTCTGGATCTGCTCCTTACTCTGTTCTTTGCTCTGCCCCTGGCCGGCTCCGGGTACTCGATATATCGACAGGAAGGTTCGCCCGGGCATCTCGCCCAGAAACGCAGCAGACTCGTGGCCAGCATTTAACACAGTTCGTAAGACGTAGTAATATAATTGGATGAGCCTTGTCACTCTTGGGGTCGATGTTGTCCCTCAATACCTTTCGGATCTGCCAGTTCTCGTCCGCCCGATTCTGAGACAGATAGCTCACTGGTCGATTGACGGTGGAGTTTTCCCTTCAATTGCCTAGTATGGCATGAATGTAGATGCATAAAATGAAGCACTACTTAGCCACTTCACATACATGGGTTTCACAATCCGAGTATTGGACATGTACTTGAACCATCACTGAGCCTATGATAGCCCCAACATCGGGGATTGGAGTCTGCATAAATGCTGGCCAATGTTTATAGACGCCGAGGCCGGATGTCTTGGTTGAACATGATTGACCTTCCAACAATTCCAAGGTATTTGAAATGATGGCCGGCTGAGTAGGCTTCGCATAAAAAATTGTTTATGACTCCAAAGCCCTCTGAGGCCGCGACTGCCAAGCAGATACGAGCCATTTGTAGATCTGTCCGTTTGGTGTACTTTGGGAGCATCTCCGTTTTAGAATCGACTTGGCCACCGCTAAAGGCCAGGTAGTAGGGTCCTCTTTAATTCGGAAATGTTCTTCTCTTCCGTATTCGAATTCACGGATTTCCTCGTACAAACCAGGCCCCAGCAGCTTTGTGTCGGGCGGAGGAAACTTCTTTTCCGATGTTTCGAACTAATCCTCGTCGGCACGAGGCAAATTCTCGTTCCATCAGACGAGATCTGGCGCACGATTACTCCAGCTTCTGACGTCTCTTTTCCCAAGAGTCTGATTCATGGCGTTCGAAGCCCGGTTTGCGCTAGAAGATGTGCATTTAAAGTCTCCGAAATGGAGATCGACGTCATTGGCCTGAAGAATGACGCCGAGGACTTGGCCAATTCTCTCTTGAACTCGGTCTGTAGGCTGTGCTCACCCCCACACTGGACGATTTTCTCGGCCAGATTGCCCATTACTGGGGAGTTCAACAGCTTGGGGACGACTTGGTCGAGATCCACCATTACCTGTCCCGTTGTATGGCAGCAAATCTGAGCGCGCGCCAACATCTGCCCCCAGTCCGCGAATCCGCATTAAGGGATGGAGCGGACTACCGGCGCGAGCACACAACGGCGCTCACGGGTCGACAAAGGTTGGTCCTCTGCCCATGGAGGGAGTCCCGGGACTGCGACAGGGGAGACCCGCATAGCCCAGCGAAACCAGGCCACGGGGGGTAATTCGAAAAAGTGAGCCGAAGCCTACTCCTCGTGCGTCGCTGTTGGCGAAGCTGGCTGGTCCCAGTCCTGCCGAAGACTGCCCGGTGCAGCGGGAGGAGGTCCTGCGATGATCGGACCGTGCCCAACGGGGGCGGCCCGGATATGTGCGAGGCGGAGGCGAAGGCCTGCTTAAGTCAGCTAAGAACCTCGCAAGGGCTAGAGAGAGGAACTTACCCCATCCTCATCCGCGGAGGGCAAAACGAAACCCGGGGGAGGAGGGCGTAGCTCCCAGGAAGATAAGCTCCGAGCCAACGGGCGATGGGGGCGAGGGAGGCGCGGCGGGCATCTCCCTCTCCGCGGAGGGAGCCTACCCAGTCAGTTAAGAACCTCGCAAGACTAGACAATCGAAGTTACCTCAATTCCCACCGCGGAGGGAAACGTAATGTCCGAGAAGGCCGGGGAGAAAGGTAGTCTGATATCAGGACTCCCGCGGCCCTAAGCCTGACAACCACGGTGATTTTAATCTCAAAAGAAAAATGTGTCGAACTCGTTGTATGCGGGTATATCCTCGGCAGTAATAGCCAGGGGTCAGTCATTATGAGATGACTATCAAACCGCCATCCACGGCAGGATGTCCAATGTCGACGTTTCGAACGGCATGCCGGTTAGAAACCATGTTGGCAATACGCATTGATAGATGTCGATAACACCTAAGCCAATAAATGCCTTGAATGGCCTTTCTTTTCCTTTCCTCTGACAAGGTGTCTACGATAGCTCGTCCCCAAGCGGCGAACTAATCGCTGAACAACCCAAAAGGCACGGCTTGGTGGTGACGGGAGCAAGTCACAAGTGTCTTCCACGATCCTAAGATCTGAAGCATGTGTGGATGGGCCTATTCATGCTGGGCGGGATCTGTCCGGTGCTTCTCCCAGCCGGTATTCACGACGTAACGCCGCAGTAGGTCCGCGTCAGCAGCCAGCCTAATCATGACCTCTTCTGGGACTATTTGAGACCGATCAAAGCGCTTTCCTGGGTGTCCAGGAGAAAGAGGGCATATATCGAAGAAGATATTCTTCATGCGGTTCTCGAAACAGAGGGCTGGTGTCAGGGCAATATCTCCCTGTTGTCCCCCGGCCAGATTTGAGATAGGTGGGCTCCATTCGAGCCCCCATGGGCCTCCACCCACGTCGACTTGCCAAAGAAGCATGGTCCTTTCGTACGTCGACAAAAGGCAGAACGTTAGTGTCTCTCGCGCATGTATCTGCAAGTTTGCCCAAGTCGAATAACGTGTAGTACGCGGGCATTAGCCGGCAGCTGCCCGATGGCTTCCTGGGTACTTTTAAAGTCGAATGACCGAGTTGAGCATCGATGATATTTGGCCTACCGAAGAGTCGCCGGCGTTGGCCATTCGAGAGGAAAGAGAGCTCCTGGAATTCGAGCGCAGAGATCCACTGCACCTTGATCTCACTGACGACGCGCAGGTCACCCGAGCTGGTCATACAAGTGGTATTAGGGACGGCCTGTCCATGGGGGCAACCCGGGGACTGCGACGGGTGTGCTCACCGTAGCCCGGTTAAACCAGGCACGGGGAGGCAGTTCGACGAACCGGGTGGTAGCCCAGTTCTCGTGCGTCGCGGCAGGCGGAGCCGGCTGATCCCACATGTTGCGAGAAGTCCCCGGAGGCGCGGGAAGGGGTCCGTTGGTGGTCGGGGCGTGCACCACGGGTGCAGTCCAGACGCCATGGCGCGAACGTGCTCCAAGGGAGCTCAGGGCCAAAGGGACCGAAGGGGCCGCTGAGCCGGGGCAGACATTCTTTGCTTTGCAAAAAAGTGAACATCTTGAACTTTTTTCTGTCAACGCCAGTCTCATCTCCCACCTTCTCCTGCAATCTCCCTTTTCCACTCTGAAGTTCTTCCAATGTCACTTGTTCTCCATGCATCAAGTGTTTCTTTCGCTGTATCGCCTGTCGTTCATTTTGCACAGCTTTCATCTGCGTAGCGTGCGCATCTTTTGAAGTGAAATTCACCCCTATTGCATTCAGGCAGAATACAACATGTTTGTGAGTCTCTGGATTGGCCGAAAAATTGAGCGCCAGTTTGCGAGCGAACAGCAGTAGCCTTTTTTCCTTGCCGCTCAGAAACGGAGCGTTATACTCCAGGCCATGGCCGACATCTCCTCCGGCATCTCATAGACTTCGGTCTACACAGAGGGGGTGGAATCGGTCTCGATAAGCCGGGTGATATCTTGCATGTAGCCGGTGCTTTGATGGTATTAGATTCACTAGATCCAGTTGCGGGTTCCTGGGTGTCGGCTGCATGGGCCGACTCATCAAGGGTGATAGAGGGATCTTCGTAGTCGTCGAGTGCGGTGACCGGTGATGCTGAGGTGCCGGCCTTCTCGTGGCCACGAGTATGGCTCTCCATGTTGGGTGCAGATCAAGCGCGTTTCGGTTAATGATATTGAAAGGATGTGTTTTTCAAGCTAGGTATTTGGCCCAGTAATCGACATCATCTTGGAATATTGATGGCCAAACACCAGGACATATAACCTAACATGAGCCCCCATGTTTTCTCGAGGTTTCCGATATGAAATAAAGCACAGAAGGAATTTGCTCCAGCCAGACTTTATGGCAATTCGAGGCTCTGAGTCGGTGAAGTTTCTGTTCCAGAAGGGTGACAACTAACGATTCAAACTCTTCCAGCTCCATTGGTCGGCATCGGCCCAAAATGCTGGATAGCCATTGTTCATAGAGATGAGAGCGCGCTGCTTATTGACTTTAGTAGACACCGCAATGTGCCCACCAAGCTTAAGCTAACGACACGTGCTTTAGGGACCTTAGGCATTTTAATGACCATTGACGCTGTTCTGAGCAGAAATTGGGGAAATTCGAGGGCTTTGCGATTTTGAAAGTGGGCAGAACGTAGACTAGAGGGAAAAGTATCTTGAAAAGGCTCCACACTTAGTGCTATTGATGTTTAAAAACGGTCATCACGATGCTCCGTCAAAGACCGTGGCCTAGACAGTGCACCCTTGCGATTTGTAGAATTTGGTTTCTTCTTGATTTCATGTCTTAGGTGACAATAAACTTTGGATCTCAGGAACGTATGGTCGAACGTTCACGCAGGATAATGGTAGATCCGCGGTACATACGGAAAGGTCGGTCCTTGGGGGGCCAGATGGCTCAAATCGGGAGAAAAGGCTCATCTCTCGGTACATGCCCATAAATCCGTCGCTCGCACCTGAAGCGCGAGACACGACCATCGCGGAAGGGCTCCAGTTCTGCCCAGAATGGAAAAGAAAAGGACCGTATATCTTGCGTGGCCGCGGTAGAGGCAGTTATTGCGCTTTTGCCCAAGTCACCCTGAGATGCACACCGCGAACGTCAGCGTAGCAGAGACGGATGTGGCAGCAGCAACGCCGGCGCGTAGAAGTACGCGCTGCGTGCCGTGATCGCTTTTCCAAAGGGCTCAAACCTGGCCAGTGTGTGCCAATTTCAGGCTCCCTGCCAGCTTCTGCGCGGAGTCTTCCAAATCCCGAAGGAACTTGTTGTCATGTTCAACGCCAGTGATACCACACGAGGCTGTAGCAGCCATGGTAAACGCAACTCTAAACAGCATAGTTAGCACAGGACCAAGCGCAGCGACGGGTAAGGCGATTTCGTGTATAGATCACTCACCTACCTTGTATGCCCAAGGTAATGAGCAGTGAGTGGATCGCGGTATGCTTCACACTCCTGACCAACAGACAGGCGACGACCAGCGCGATAAATCAGAACTTCCCCACAATTAGGTCTGCATCGCGAACTATGAGATGCAGCGCCTAATAGCGAGAGTTGGCTAGTAGGGCTTTACCTTGCTTGTGTCTGCGGTGGGACAGCGAACACCCGCCTGTATACTGATTCAGAGGGCACAATGCACAGGTATCTCCAAGAAGACACACTTCTTCACGGCCTGGTGTAGAATAGACCAACATTCCATATCACAGGACACGCGCCCAGTACACCGTGTGCCTCCCAAAAGCTGTGCACCCAGTTCCGTCTCCATTTTCCGGTCCACGTGTCCGGCATCACTTATATCAACGGGATTCATAGCGTTCAGTTCGGCCTTCGAGTGACCCCACCACTTACCTACAACAGTAGGAGTGTACTGGTCTTTTGACTTTCCCCTGTGAGTTCAGTTTAATTCCTTGCGCACCAAGTTATCCGCAATAAAAGAAGCACTGAATGCCGCAGAGGAGGTAGACACTGGGCAGGCTGTTGTACAGAAGTAGCAGACGTCTCTCTTTTGGACAGGTCTGTACCCGGGGAGATGGCTCTTCCGGAGGAGCGGGTGTAACTGACTGACCAGCTACAGCAGAGTTCTATTCCTCACGAAAAATATGTGTAGCTGGCTGCTCTGGCTCAGGCGGAGGCGCACGCGTCACTGGGCATGATGATTGGATGCACGGCAGCTCCAGCAACTGTATTCGGGGACCAGACTTGGGGAGTGGCAGGTGTAGATAGTCTTCGCTAATGTCACGGTAAGTTATCAGTTCGTTTTGTGGTCAGACAAGAAACACGCAATCATTAATGTCGTCATTGCCGTTCAATAGTGGGTTTGTCAAGATTCAATGGACCTCTTCCAACAGAGCTTCGGTGCCCTGGAGGCAGCAACTGCAATGTCTGCTGACGCCAAGCGCAATCCTTGACAAGATTTGTTTTCAATCGAAGTTTGATAAGATGTGTGAACGTTGCTGATCACTAGTCGATTGTGGTGCGTATACCATTCATGCAATTGCATTTGGATAGTCAAGAAATACAAGCGATCTGCGTCTCTAGAAGCCCACCATAAATGCCCACAGTGGCATGGCCAACGTTCCGTAGTTTTTGGTTTCGGTTAAGAAACCTTTTCAAGTTCCGCAATAAAGGATCTCCCAGTATTGCCGAGGAAGGGTAGACGGAGACAGAGTCATCGCAGTTCTGGGTGAACTGCCCAGAAATCCTAAGATGTGGTGTGAAGTGAATAGTCGAAAGCACAGCATGCACATAGCGATAGAGGAATGGAGTAAAGCAATAGGCATTGAGAGTTTGAAGGGGAATCGAGAGGCTTTTTCAAGTAAGCGAAGGCTAATTCCTGATAAGATAATATAGGAGGAAAGAAGAGAAAGATGAAGCAAGGGGGTAGGAGGGGTTCTTATACCCAAACAAAATGGCAACGCTGTCACTGCTTGTTGGCGCGATTATGGTGAATCCAGCCATTGGAGATTATCTAGCCCCGTAGCGCAGTGACGGGAGCAGTTATATTCACGGATCGACGGTTAGAGAGTCACTGGGAAGAAGGCAGTGCATGCGCCTAGACCACCTCTGAGAGAAAGTGAATCGTTATAAGTTCAGGAAAGATGCTTTCAGATCAGGTATCAGTTGGAAAAGCGATTTAACAAAATTTGATTCATGCCGACATCAAACAAATGCAAAAATAACTTCAATATGTATATACAAGAAGGTCGTAAACCATAAATCAACAATCATAGAAACACCAAGGAAAGAAAGCTCAAACCTGCACGCTAGACCCATCATTCTTCTTGCACGCACATGCCGCACCACCAGCCGCAATCTGAGACGGAGTTCGAGCGAAGCTAGGAGGAACATCCAATGCCGGGTTCCGAGTGAAGAAGTTCCTCGGACGAAGAAGCAACGTCATCGGTTCCGCAGGCATGATGGGGAAATCTTCAGGGGACGGGAAATGGGTCAGACCAAAGGTGTGCCACAGGACGACATCGGTATTGTCAATGGAGCAGTTAGGTCCGGCTGCTTCGATCCAGGCTGGAATGCCTTGAGACGGCTCGCCCGAGGTTTGTGGGACGTGGCGGCCGGCAGGGTGAATCTCGTCGTCGGAATCTACAGCAAAGGGTCAATAAAAACTTATTCACTAGCTCTGCAGATGGAAATGAATACTTACATTTGGTGACATGAACAGCATGGCGGGCGAAGCCGGCCCGCTTCCAAACCAAGCTGCCTTCTTTCGGAAGTAATGGAGGCACCTCACGGCTGACCAGCTTGTAACAGACAGGCTTCTTGCTGTAAGGGTTCAATTTGCTGGTATTGGCCATTTCCCAGGTGCGGCCGGTGTTGCCGTCGTAGTCCGACATGGCTTCCAGCGGCGTGTTGTACTTGGTCTTTTTGGCGTAGAAGGCATTGCCATACTTGTTCGCGGCGCTTCCAACTTCTCCCTCACCGCGAGCAGCATCGACCTGGAAGACGGTGTTATTGGGACCGTCGATATTGGGATCGACTCGCAGGCAGAACAGATGCTGGTGGTTGTGGGCGTTGACCCCGGGGTAGACTTCGGTGCCCCAGCCATGCGTGTCCTCGCCGGGGTTCATGGCATACGTGTTGAGGATACCGGTCAGTTTGATATCCAGCTGCACGGTTCCATCCTGGTGGAAGATCCAGTACACACAGTACTCGTAGTTAGCGGCAGTGAAGATCTGCGAGATGATCAATTTCCTAGCGCGAGTGACAACCATGGACTCGTCACGGAAGTCCGTATGCTTGTACAGGATGCCATTGTCCTCTTCGTGAATGCAGATGGCATTCTTGACGATCGTGCTAGCGCCTGCTCGGTTGACGAATGCTGCATCCATGTAGTGAATCGCACCCTTGCAATCACAGCCCAGGGACAGGCTGTTAGTCATGTAACCACCACCATATTCACCCAGGTCAAAAGCATGCTTTCGCTGGTGCGGATGCTCAGGGTTACCGTATGGAACCACCATCTCCGCCAGAGAAAGACGGTAAAAGATAGGTCGTACATTCCCTCTGTCGTTGAAGGTAATGTTGTTAAGCACGATGCCTTCCCGATAGTTGAAGCCCACGTGAATGTTCCAGTTTTGCCATTCAATTTCCCTTCCCTTGACCGTGAAGGAGACACCCTCGGGCTGCGTGATGTGAATGGGCTTCAAGTCCGTCCGGAAATCTCCCTCCGCTTCGATTGCAGCAGGGTGGTAGTTATTGGGAGGGGCCTTGCTGAGAGGCCTGCGCACGGGCGGCACATCGATGTGAATAATTTCCTTCGTTTCCGCGTTGAAGATAGGGCAGAAATCCAGAGGATAGGTGTACTGAGAGTCGTCGATATGAGGACGGTAGTACATGAGAGCCTGCTGCAAGCGAACGTCGGTACCAAAGCGCTCATCATAGCCAATCGTCCAAGCTAACGCATCTCATTAGCTTCAAACCCAATACAGTTTCAAGAGCCAGTCAGATCAACACTCACGATCACAATACACCTTATCCATATCCTCTTTCGGGATGCCAACAATCCCACACTGTTCGATAACCTTGGGATCCTTCCTCACGATATGCTCCACCTCCTGCAAGTCCTCCATTGTAATCAAGGGCTGAACCCCCGGCGTATGCTTCCACTGCACAATCTTCTTCTCGTTCAGATTGACAATCCCATCATACACCTTACCTCCGGGGGCAATTGCAACGATATCAGCAGCTCGTGCAGGACGGGGAGCTTTCTGCGGATCCGCCAACCATGCCATCATCTCCGCCTTGCGCGGCTCGTACAAGGTCACGGCATTGAAGTTGACCTTGCCATGTTCCTCGCGGATCAGAGAAACAGCGGTGTCGATCTCCGCCGTCGACAAGGGATCCAACGGATGAGGCGGAGGCGCGGTGGCGCTGACCTGGAAGGTCAACTGCTGAAGACGGTCGAGGACCATAATGAGGCGACGAGGAGAATATCAATATCAGACAATCTGCGATTCAATCCACCGTAGCAACACCCAAAAGACCGACTGCAAGACGTTTATGAAGCCGGGAAGATCGGTAGATTTAGCTTTGCGAGTAAGTTAAATCACCGTCGTACGGGATGCAACAGTGACACAAGGCGAAAAGAACACAGCAAGAGCAGCTTGTCACACAGATAATTTGCCCTGTCCTGCAGGCGCTAGGCCACCTTTTAAGCTCTCGCATCGTTGCTGGCAGCGCAAGGAGCGTTGTTGATGCGTCGAACCGATAGCGATAGAGAGTCCGATACTGCCGATAAGAGACCCGGATTCGCCTGCCTGTTCAGGACTAGCGCCATCGCTCGTGACGCTGGCGCCCAATGCGGTATTCGGAACCTCCCTTGCGGGTTGATCGGTGGACGGAGATCGAATGGCATCGGATATGACTGCCTTCTTCACTGCTTCTGTACGATTCCGTGGAGGAGGACCGGACGGGGTTGGTCAAGGTTTCGGGTAATACAATCGTGGTTGTCAATCTGCCAGCACAGGACTGAAGATGTGGTATGTTGGATGCCTGAGGCAGGTATCTATATTCTTGGAATCCACAGCAGCCTCTAATACGTAGAACCCCCCCAAGCAGCTAAAGAAATTTAAATAGAATTGAACATCATATTCCAGCCAAGAATAAACACCATACACCTCGCGCGAACACCCCCCTCCAAGATAAATGTGAAGGATCGCAGGCGATGAAAACCCCATGGATGAACTGAGAACGGGAGATAACGTGAAGAAGTTCGGGGGAAAATGCTGCAAGAAAACAAAAGAGAAAACAGAAGAGAGAACAAGACACCCCAATGGTGCCACATGCTATGTACATCCGTCACATCATACTGAATCCTCATCCCTTGACCCGACATAGAAATCAAGAGACCCAGCGCTGGTCTGCAAGAACAAGAAATAAACAAAACAAAAGGAAAAGAGCAAACATTGCGAACAGCTATACGACAAGCCTGCTCTCCCCATGGCTGCCTGGTCTTGAAATTTCAAGGAAGCAGGGTGCCTATACCAAATCAAGCATAAACTGAACAAACGTCGAGCAAAAACAGAAAGATGCAGTAAAATGACTCCGCCGAACCAATCTAAACACCCTTTGAAAAATGGAAGAAAGCGTTCGTAAGACCCAAACTCATGACTTTCCGAGGGCAAACTGTCCGAGTACTCCACCGACAGCCCCAGGAGTCAGAGTGCCTAAGCCGTGGTGCTGAGGAGTTTGGTTGCCCACCGATTGAGCAGCATTGGGTGTGCTCGGGGTACCCGTGCTAGAATAGATGGTGGCCCCGTTGAGGTTGGGGGTCTGATGAGGATGGATTTGGTACGGGCCTGGCATTTGACCGTTCAAACCCCAAATCTGACCGGAGTACTTGGACTTATCGATAGTGCCATTAAAGACAAGCTGTCGCATCTTCCAGTAGATCTCTCCAGTGACGAGGGAGTCTGAACCTGCCTGGTGGGCAATGCCGACCCGCTTGACGCCAAGCTCGTCGGCAATGTCCTGAAGGCCCGACTTTTGACCCAGGTTGGCCAAAATCTGAGCAGCTGCGGGCGTCAGAGGGGAATCGTTGACTGCCTGGTTGCGGCCTGCATGCTTCATCAAGTATTTGATATCATATAGCGACGGGAAGAAGATATTGAGGAGCGTGTGGAACTGCTCCTCATTCTCGGGGAGTGACGTGCAAAGCATGATCTTCATCAAGTAGCCGAAGTCGTAGCCAGAGTGGAACGAAACCCAGTGTACGTCATCCAACAAGACGAGACCCGAGCTGATCAAGAGGGCGCCAAAATCGTGCGGGTCGATGCCATTCTTATCATGCATCGTGAAATCGATGCCGGCTTTAGCGAGCATCGCCGTCGACTCCTGAGCATACATATCCTCTTCCAGCGAGAAGCGGAAGTTGAACTGCCAGGTGCAAGGGGCCGGGACGAGGCTATTGCTCATGGGCTGGCCATTTGCATCGGTCGCATTAGGCGGCGGAACCTCGCCTTCCGGCGAGAACAGGGTGATTCCGAGTTGGATCATCTTCAGGAGATCGACGTTACACCGGAGGGTCTGGTAGTGGTAGTCGGCCTTGTTCGTAAATGAACCGATAGGGCGTGCAACAATACCGGGGAATTCGGTGTCCTGGGAAAGAAAAACGGAAGCTTAAGTTAATATTTTCTCGATTCGCATCTCGAACAGCACTGGGCCTGCAAGGCCACCAGACGGTCGGACAAAGATGGTCTTACCATGCTGATATAAGGGTACTTCTCCACCAATTGTCTTAATATCGCCATTTCCTGTGGTAGGTTGTGTTTCCATACGTCACGTATCCGCGTCTTGACCCCGCCTGCTTTCGTCTCGAGTGCCAATCGGCCATCGTGGGCCTGGTGTAATTGCTGTTGTTGCATCTGTGCCCCTCTCGCGAAACCCATCTGAGCCGCATGACTGGCAAGCCCGGTGCCGCCGCCATCAGCGCCAAACCCACCGACCGACATGCCGCTGGCGATTCCAGTTCCAGATAGCGTGAACGGGTTGATGTTGGTGTTCGGGTTTCCGGCCGCGAAGCCAGGATGGCCACCGAGAGAGGGAGGCGGGAGAGCCGTATTGGCAGACTGGGCATGTACCGGGTGATGTTGGGGTTGTTGCTGTTGCTGCTGCTGTTGCTGTTGCTGCTGGAGGTGGGCCTGTTGCAGGTGTGTATAGGGAGCGCTCAGGCCAGTAGGCCCGTATCTGCCGACAGGAGGTGGCATGGTGAGTATGTCAGCGCCGTGTGGAGGTCATGCATCTGAGGATTCCCACGGTGCAAGTAGGAAAATTTAAGGGGTGGTAGTGGCTGCGAGGGGGGTTTCGAGGTTCGGTTCTTTTTCCGCGCTGGCCGCTGGGAGCGAGGAAGAGAGAGAGGGAGGGAGGAAGACGGAGGGTTTCGCTCGGCGGCGCAAAAGAGGCGGACAGCTTGCTTCGAGCACGGCCGTATGCGGTTTAGCGCCGCCAAGCACCACATCTTCGGTCCTGTACAGCTTCAACTTCGCTCGCTCTCTCCCTCCCCTTCCGCCCTGGACTCGCTGTTCTATTCCCCTCGACCACCATTGTTCTCTCGGACCCTGCGGACTCGGGTGCCAATTTGCTAAATTATCTCTTTCCCTCTTTTCTCCCCTCCCTCTTTCGCCCGTCCTCCGTCTTCCCATCCACCATGGCCGTCCAGAACCCCACCGGATTCGACATCAAGGAATTCAAGGCCGCGGCCTCGCCTAAGTCGGTCTACGCCAAGAGAGACCCCTGGGCCCGATAGTACGAGCCCTTCCCTCTCTCCGCTTATCTGAGATCAAATACTAACAAGTATCCAGTGAGGCCTGGCGCTACACCGGCCCCTTCAGCCGAATCAACCGCTTCAAGCGTCTCTTCCCGGGCTTGGGCATCGCGACCGTTGCGTTCGCCGGCTACTGCACGTACGAGCACTTCTTCCTGAAGGACGACCACCACCACGGCGACAACCACCACTAAGCGATTGCACTCATCGAATTCGAAGAACGGAGGTCATGGAATAGGATGCCATTGAGAAAATGAATCGGCCAGTCTGATCCCAGGGACATGACGCATAATACCCCACGGTACGACTGGATGCATCGGGATATGCAGAAAACGGGAGTTGAGTTGTCTGGGCTGGTTTGATGGACGTGGTGGCATTCTCCTTGAAGTGGCTGTGTTATTTGTGACCCGAAGACTGGGAAGATCTCTGTCTGGTCTATCGCTGAATACATGACGGTCGGGTCTGGTTGTTATGGTCGAAATGAGCCAAGCTCGACAATGGCGCTTGGGTTGTTTGCTTTTGCTGGATGTACATAGTATCTATTTGTTGTTATATTAAAATGCGTTGTCTTGTACTCAATGAATGCGAATCGTAAATATACCAGGTACCGAACTGCATTCTACGCTGCAATTTAAGAGTCCTTTTCCAATGGAAGTATGCCATCATCACATTAAATCAATTCGTAAACTTGGCATTTTTGGGTCTTCGTTTTGTCATGCGCGTCTATGTACTCGTTGAAATGATAAATATACCTATCCAATAGCGATTAAATTATTCCTCGAACACCAAGCTGATGCCGTCATCACCCGCAGTGACAACACGCTTTCCATCGAGTCCCTGGACAAAAGCCATGATACCGCCCGATTGCTCTCCCTCGTCGTTCTCAGTAAGACCCAGGTGACCCTTCCACTCGGTCAGCAACCCGTGTGCCGTAGCGGCCGTTCCACCCCGGCCGTCCCAGCGTCTCACGACGCCGTCCATACCGACGGAAGTGAGAAGCCAAGGCCGGCCCTGGTTCGCAGCAGCAGGTGCCGTCGGGCGAGAGATGGAGGTTGCGGAGCGCTTGTGCAGGAATTCCACCTTGACCACGGCACCCTCGTGCGCGTCTCTAATATGACGACGGAGGGCGAAGCGGTGAGCGGCGTCGAACAGAGCGATCGAGCCGTCGACTGAGCCAGCCGCAAGGAGAGTCAAGGGCGGGGCGGAGAAGGACAGGGTCTCAACGCCGTCGGATTGGGCCTGGAGGGATGCAATAAGGGTGCCTGCAGCAGACGCGCCAGAGGCTGGCTGCACCGAGGGCTTGCCCTTGGCTTTCGACGACGTGTTGCCTCCCGGAGCTGTGAGTCGCGGCAGACCAACCACCTTGATGTTGCCTTCCGCGCCACCAACGGCGGCAATGCCACCACCGGGGGAGATGGCGACCGAGTACAAGCCGCCCTCAACCGCGAAACGCTGGTCCTCGGCAGTCAGTCCGATGATGGCGCTCGTTCCGGGAGAGTAGGAGACACCCGCGGCGGCGGCAGCACCGAAGACATCGTACACGTAGAAGCTACCGTCCTCGGAGACAGTGGCGAGGAGGTTTCCGTCGGGGGTCCAAGCACCAGCGGTACAGGAGCCGGTGTGTTGGAAGAAAGTCTGCAAGATGGAGATGGGCTGCGCGGCATCGTTGTGGTCGATACGGAGAACCCAGGCACTGCCGTCGTTGGCACCGAGGGCGAACACGTTGCGCTTCTCTTCATCACCGTTCTCACACGGGCAAACAGCGACCCAGTTGATCTCTTCCACCTCCTGAGACTCCGCGACAAATCCCCACGACAGCCCGGTCAGCTGGGGAGTAATATCGCGCCAAGCCCGCAATTTACCATCCAGACCAGCCGTGACAACATATTCTCCCTTGGGTTCAGTGAAGGCGACCGCGTTAACGGTGTCTGTGTGTCCGTCAAGCTTGAGGATGGGCTGCAGAGACTCGCGCTCCTTCTTGGGCTGCGGGTTGGACTCGTAACTCTGAGGGAGGACGGGACGCTCAGTCTGGGGTGTCGAGTCGAGAAGGTAGGCGGTGTCGTCACCAGAGCCCGTAATGACAATTGAGTTGTGAATAGGGTGCTGAGCAATGCAGAAGACTGAATCCTGGTGGTGGTCGAAGTGGGCGGCGGAATCGTTCTGGAGAATGATCTCCTGCATCAACTGATCTTCATCCTCGGGATCAGAGTCCATTGGGTGGTCTTCATCGCGGTTGACGATTTCGTCAGCTTCATCGGCATCGACGAAAGCATCTTCTTCGTGCTCGCGATGAGGGTCTTGCGAGGACATGATGTCGGTAGTGAACCGCTGAGGGATGGTCGGAGGGGTAGGCGGAAAATATAGAATGAGATGATGTAGCACAGCTACTAGGAAAAGTGGTAGGTTGGAAGTAGGCTTTGAGCACTTTTGAATCGCCCAAGAATTTCACACGAGAAAATTCTAGCAGCGACTAGAATGTAAAGCTGCAGAATGGATATTTGCTGAGCAAGAATCTCTTCCGATACTTTTTTCTGAAGGACCCCTCCGCTTAGAAATTCGATTTTCTCCCCGCGCGGAGATCAAACAGTGCAAACAGTCATCGGTCGCAGTCCTGCCTTACAGTGCAGCTGGGGATTCTGCATGCAGCTCCTTTGAACCAGAAACAATTCAGTCTATTCTAGTATCTAAACAATCCCTATGTACCTCATAAACAAACACTCCATGAAATCAAATCAAGTCCATCAAGTTTACACGCTGAACAGAAACAAAAATCAATCTCGCGCATCACAATTGCCAATTCCTCCCTTGCCATACATCCACATTTACAGCTTGGAACCGGCCTTGCGGCGAGCCTCCTTCTCTTGGTCGCGGAGCAGGCGACGGAGGATCTTACCGCTGGGGCTCTTGGGAACAGCCTCGACGAAGCGAACGCCGCCCTTCAGCCACTTGTGTCGGGCCTTGTGTTCCTCCACAAACTTGATGATGGACTTGGCAGTTGCCTCGTCATCTGCACCAGCGGAGGGCGACTTAGCCACAATAGCCTTGGGGACCTCTCCAGCGGCTTCATCGGGAATGGCAATAACAGCACAGTCGGCGACGGCAGAGTGAGTGAGAAGGTGAGCCTCGAGTTCGGCTGGGGCGACTTGCAATCCCTATAGCTCTGTGGTTAGCCGGTGCGGAAACGCGTTGCTTAGTAGATGAAATACATACCTTAACCTTGATGAGCTCCTTGATCCGATCAACAATGAAGATGTGCTCCTTGCCGTTGGGGCTCAGACGGACGACGGCCTCGTCACCGGTGCGCATCCAACCATCCTCAAAGGTCTCCTTGTTCGCCTTTTCGTTGTTGAGATAACCAAGGACGACACTAGGGCTGCGCACTAACAGTTCACCTGGAGTATCGTAGGCAGTGATCTCCTCATTCTCGGGAGTCACAATACGCACTTCGGCTCCGGGGATCAAGCTGCCAGAGGATCCCAGGTAAACGTCATCCGGGTAGGTCGAGCAGACAACGGTTGAGGTCTCGGTAAGACCTTCACATATTATTAGTATTAATCCGAATGTTTCATGTTTAAAAAGAGCCCAGAAAGCTTACCGTATCCTTGGCGGATGATGACATTGGGGTAGACCTTCTGGAAGTCGGCCGCCGTCTCCATTCCCAAAGGTGCTGCTCCGGTGAATAACGAAGTCACCGAGCTCAAATTGCGCTTTAAGCACTCGTCTGGGTTTCGGAGCATGGTGATAATGATCGGCGGGACCTGATAAATACATTAGCATGACATCCTCATTACGAATTGAATGCAACACGAACCAGCAACAGAACAGAAATCTTGAACTTCTCAATGGCAGCCAGATACGACTTCAGCTCGAATTTGGGCAGCACAATAACCTGATCACCTCGGTAGGGAGCCGAGTGACAGATAACTACCAGAGAATAGATGTGACTCTGAGGGAGCAGACCCAAGGCGACCTCGGTATGTTGAGACTGACTTCCGGGAGGAGTGAGAGATGCACGGTACTTCTTTTCGGAAGCGGTGATTTGCAGAACATTGGCGATGACATTGCGATGAGAAATCATGACACCTTTCTGGAGCAAGAATTTCGGTCAGCGAGGTTGTTTTACTTTGATTCTTGTTCCTTCTTTGATGTGTCGATTACTTACCGGCAGGCCGGATGTTCCGCTGGAGTAGCACAAGAATGCGGTTCGTCGAGTGCCTTCGCCGGCCGACCAGTTGAGTTTCTCCAACTTAGGAAGCGATTTTCCAGCCTCGAGAAATTGCTCCAGAGTCTTGTACTCTGCAGGAGCCTTCGCGCCGCCGGTGAGTTGGCTAGGGAGATCGATCAAATAGATGCGGTTTTTGGGGAATCCAGCCAAAGAGGCCGCCTCTAGCGCGGTAGAAAGCAAGGGAAGACATGTGAACAGGGCCTTTGCCTGGGAGTCCAACAATTGATGTTTAAGCTCAGCAGCCGAGTAAGCGGCATTGGCCGGAGACACGATTCCACCCAGCTGATGGGTGGCCCAACACAAGGGGAGAGTATCGATCTGATCGTAGAAAATATGGAAAATCAGCAAACAGCCTGCGCGCTTGAAATTGAAATGGGTGCCATACGGTGTTCAAACTGAAGATCCCCACGGTCTTGTCCCATTCCGTGCCCTGGTTGGGCGCCCATCCGAATTCCTTCGCAAGCGCTCGCGATAGATAGTCCACCCGGTCTACCACCTCCAAAGAAGAATACGACTTTCCGGAAAATCCGCAGGTGAAGGGATCCTTCGAATACCCAAGTGGGTTGCGCCCATGGAGGTCCGTGAGCATGAACTCGCTGATCGGGATGTTATCAGGAATTGGAGGCAGATCGCCCGCCCAGCTGGCAGGAGTGAAAACCATGATGTCTGTCGCGTGGTGCTTGTTCCCGAGTTCTTGAATCAAAGCCCCAATGGTAATAATGTAATCAGGATACAGAGAACAGGGAGTATGTGAATGGAGGCATGCAAGGGGGAAAGGATGATGCGGAGAATAAATAGGGGAGAGGAAAATTGGGGTCGGAGGAAGGGAATCTTAATTATGTGGCACAGTCAGAACTAAGAAGAAGACCAGTATGGGGACAAGTGCGGGGAAAGCTTCCATCATCGCTCGGCATTCGGCATTCCTATAATGATTACAGCTGTGGTTATGCCGAATCCTCGTCGAATATTCTCTATAATGAAGGAAATATGTATACTATTAATGCAATAATTTACCCAGTTAAACAGGGATAGTATAGTGACCTTAGTGAACACCTAATTTAAGTGAATAATTAGCAGGAAATGACCATCGCTGCATCGTTCTGATTTGCCCCTCGGTCAATCGTTAACCGAGGTGATTTTGCATAATGGCAGGTAACGTTCGGCAAGACTTAATAATACGTTAATTCTGGCACAAGGCAAAGAACGGTTAAGCGTGCGTCCTGCAGCCGTGCTATCTCCCGTTTGGTTTGTTCTCCGAAAAGTACCCATATTTCTGGTGGCGATCCCTGTCTCCACTGTGCTTGATATGGAGTAGAACTGAGACACTAACTTGAGCAAGGGACGAAGAATTTGGAGCACATCTGTACTTGGCCGCCATGTATGCAGGGTCTTAAATTGGCTATTAGTTGCTTTTAGGGCTGATGGGGGCTTGTATATAGACTGGCAATTGCCCCAATTGCGTTTTCTCAGGTGTCAGGGCAAAGTTCGTACCATGTAGGGATTATGATGTAAATATTCGTACAACAGTCAACAACTAGGCCTAGACACCTCAAAAAATCTATTCTATTATAACTCTGAGCATGATATTCATGTTCAAGTTATGTTTTGCAGGATTCCGCGGCACAGGCACTCCTACTTGTTAAATCTCGTCGCATCAGGTAGTATAGAGCTACTTAGACAAGCAAACCAAACCAACTCCAATTCTCCTCACATCCAGTCAAAGAATGAAGCTGCAGTCCTAAATGCAGAGGGACACACTGTTTACAGTACAGATTCTATAAACCTGCGAATTAGCAGCTCCCATAAAATGTCAGGTTATCAGATCCTATAGATTTGCGGGCATGAGGAACCCATTTCTCGTTCAAATCCTTCGAAAAACTTTATACATAAGAGCCATCGAAAAGACTGCGTACTCGTTAGAAAGGTACCGAGTACCAACGAATTTGGTCATGCCAGAAATATATTGGAGAGAACACTAGGGATATCTATAAGTATATTTTTTACTCGCTTCGATTACTTGGACGTTAGGAGGTGGTAAAAAATATTCCCAGAACAGGAGAATATATAGACTCAATATAATTCTATTTTTGAGCGACTGAGATGATTATTATCAAATTTTCTTCATTTTCGAACTATCTCCGGAGAAGGTGTACGGAGGATTGGACTGCTGTCTTTCGGTTGCTGGCCTCTGCCGCTCCCAATGTAGTTTAGCGCACATGTGACCCACAGCGGGCCTCACTTGGCCAGTCAGCGGTCATCCGCTTTCCTCAAGTAAAGGATCTACACCTGCAGTTCCATCATCGAGGGCGAATCGCTACCCATCAGTTCTGTAAGTAGCCGTTTAAACCTTATTTCAGGGGTGATACTGATATAATCTGGCACATGCAGCAGCATTTCAAGCCCTGACATGGTTACCAGAGGCCAGCTCAAGGCCTCGAAGGCCAAGGTGGACCAGGTGATACATGGTCGCGTGACTAAACAACAGACGCCTCGCCTGTCTGGTACAGTATCTTCGTGTTGCATACACAGCTGGCATGGCTGATGGAATCAGCACATCCTGTATCTTTATCTGGGCCAGTAGATGAGGAAGTTGTCTGCGGAGAGCCCCCCGCATGGGCAGAGGTTTGCTTTCTGATATGCGACCGGGATGAAAGAATTATTAATGGTTCCCCAAGACCCGACCAGCACTGTGTGATACAATTCCATGGTTCAACTCTCTTCAAGGGGGTGTTTATCACACTGGTAAAATATGCCATGGGTTCCTCATCGATCAGGATAGTGGTATCCGCTCGTACCTTGATGACGAGATAGCCATTACGAGAGTGTAAGTCCAGAAACTGCATTGATACAACCTCGATTCATGGTGGTCCTGACCAAAGCAGGGGTGGTGGTTGTCATAAAGGTGCCGACGGAAGCCTGATTCTTGACCGGAACCAGACCGCAGACAATGCACAAGTGAGAAGTGTCCTTAACAGCATGGAACAACGTATTGCGGTCGGCATGGTCATTGGTGAGTTGAAATACATCTTGTCTTGGAAATTTACTGAATTTATCACAGGAGATCGTAATGCCCTGCTCAAAGCGAAGGTACCCCACAGGTATAACGTGATGGATCTTTTCCGCATCACAAATGTGTGGTGGGAGGATTTCGGGGGCAAGTCAGGAGCTAAGTTGCGCCTGGAGAAAATTGATTTATCAAGCAAGAGTTGGTGGGCAGCCAAAAGCTCACCATACCCGCTTCCCTTTCACGAGCGCAATTGTCCCACGGAGCCCAAAAAAGACCAGTGTTCCTCGTGCCGAGATATCAGCCCACAGGTATACAGCCAGGGTTGGATGTGTCTAAACCAGGATTGCAAGCAATTCTGGACACTGAACCGGAAGAAAGCACCGAGGGAACTCGACTTTGATGCAGGTTTTCTGAATTTCCGCACTCCACCAACCTCCAACGCCAACATTCATTACGCGCTGGTCCAAAGTTTCTCCTCATTCCTCGAAGGGTACAGCGGAGATGATACTTATTCGCGCTCTTCATGGAAAGGTGTCGTATGCCCTTCTTGCTCGAAGTGTGTATCTCGCACATATTGGGGTGGTTGGAAATGTGCCGATGATCTTGCACCTCCGACGAAGTCATTGGATTCTGTCTGTGCTTTCGAGCACATGATTTCAATGCGTCCAATCCCTTTGGAGCATGTCATAGGCGAAGCCGCCGGACCACCTATTCCACCAGTACCCAGTGTGGCTACAACAATTGATACGTCCTCTGTCTACCCGTTTGAGATACGCACATATACAATGCCAAATAGGGTTGGCTCAATTACCCACTTCGTTGCAAACCCTCGATCCAACAGTAAGCCACAAGGTCCGGATTGTATGTTTGAGCAACTGCAACTGGGTGAATTCGGGCTGAGGCGTTATCCATTGCAGCAAAGCGTCGGTGAGTTACGTGATGCGCCCACGACTTGTACTGTTACTGATTGTTTTGCTTTCACACTCTAGTTGCAGGGACACATACTGCCCATTTTGCCGCCAATTATGTGAGCAGAGGCTTCAGACACAGTGATGGCTTGATTTATATTAACCAAGTTCTAGGGCATGCCATATAAATATGTCGTGTCTGTGGCGTCAAAGGCGTTTAGCGAAGCCCCTCCAGTGATTTTACAGGCTCTGGGCCGTCTGACGTGGGCAACGGAAAAAGCGCTTGACTCTGACTACCTCCCTCCAAACGAACTACTCGCCCTTGGCTACTTCGAAGCAATGAAGATTGGGGTAGGTAAGACTTGTAGAGGATGGACATACACGCTTACAGGTTTTAGTATCATGATGATGGCGAAGTATCGCTCGGTCCTACAATTGCTACATTGTCGTTGGGTGGTCCGTCTGAGATGAAGATCCGGATGAAAGAGAAATGGTTTCATGGACAAACCAAATCCGGGAAACTGCTAGCTTATGATCCGGTACTCGAGGGGTGTGAGTTCAGGACCGAACGACAGGACCTGAAGGATGAATTCGAAGACGGGGAACTGTCGATAGACGATTATGATCACTTACGCAGGGAAGTCTTCAAGAGGAGCCAACATAGAGAGGCTCGAGCATGTGTCACACTGCACCTTCGCCATGGGGATATTGTGGTGATGAACGGAGAAAACTTTCAGAAATTCTACGAGGCATGACAGGAGGTTATCCGCTCACTTGTTCGATACTGACTATTCAAAGCACAAGGTTACGCCGTCTGATAAACTTCGCTTTGCCTTAACGGCTCGACATGTCAAGCCAGATGAGCTCACGCCAGAGGAACTGAAGAAGGGAGAATTTACCCTGACAGGTAATCAGATATATACTGGGGAATGACGATGACGATATTGGGGCTTTTCAATTCCATCTTCCTACTGCTTCGTTACCAATTTGTTTGATTTCAAAAGTGCTTCTCGATTCTTCATTCTTATGATGATCACAGAAGTTTTCTGTTATTTATATGTATCTTGCGCTCGCTTTATCGCGTTCTGCAGGAGTTCGCATCGTTGAGATTGAACTGCTTGCTATTTGATGACTTAAACTCTAAGATGACATTATTTCGCGGCTTGAATTTTCGAGGGATACGGATGATAATCAGGGCTAATGTGTTCCTTATTTATGACTTCCACAATGACTGTTCTTTCCAATCACGTTTCACTTTCGGATTTGGCTAATTAGCTCAACTAATATCTTTTGCTATCTGCGACTCTAGCGTCCCTTACTGATAAACATGAATAGTTCAATAATTGTCGTGAATTGGCTTGGGTAAAATCACCTAGCTATATAAACATGGCAACTTCTAGATATGGAGCCTGACAAAGACACAGACAAGGCAAGTCACAACCATCTCCCATCACAACCGCTGTAACAATAATGCTTAACAGCCTAGTGCCCATGCGCTCCTTTGGCCCATCCCTGATGCATAGGCGGCGCCACTACATGAACTTCTCCTTCCTTAGATCCAAGATCAAGAGGGAGCCACCCATTCCCAAGCTTGGAAAGGATCTCAGGGGGGATTTCCTGGGATTGATCCTGGGTTTGTTCTTGCTCCCCGCTCTGACCAGATTCCTGAGACAGACCGGATCCTCCAACAGGCCACAAAGTCCATCCGTTTCCAATGCCGTTTGAAGGAGGGGCTGGGATAGTGCTGGTGACGGCCACGACATTGGGAACAGTGCCGGTGCCAGAGCCAGAGCCAGATCCAGACCCGGTGTTAGTTCCGGTGCCAGAGCTCGAGTTGTCGCCCGTCTGAGAGCCATCGGTTCCCTGATCCCAGGGGAGGGTGATTGTCGATCCATCATCGCCCGATCCGGAACCACCGGTACCAGGAGCCGTAGTTCCGTCGTCACTGCCATCACAGTTCAAGAACACAGCTAGATATTGATTAGCGACTTCCACAGATTTACACTAACAAGAAAAGGGAACATACCAGAGGCATAGTACGCGAAAGAATCCGCGTTGTTCTTCGCCTGCGCGGTGCTCAACTGCAGCACACTGTCGTATCCATACGCAACGTCCTCCGTGCCGGGGTCATACACGCTCGTCGCGTGGGAGAATTCATGCAGAGAAATGGCAGCCTGGTCGAGATAGTTGCAGGTGTCAGACACCTCGGTTGACTCGTAGTATCCCTGGCAGTTAACAACACGGTCTTCGGTGGGATACGTCACGGCCGCGATGTTTGCACCACAAGAATCCTGAGCAGAGGCTTGGCAGTAGTAGGTCAAGACACCCTTGGTGGTCGCTTCTTTGGCGATAGCATCCAAACGATCCGCGACCTCGGTGCGGTCTGACTGCGAAGTCGACTTGAAGAACTTCTCAAAGAGAGAGGAGGTACCGTTCCTCGCGTCCTCGGCACCAGCGGTGGCCATCTTGGCCGCGCGCTCGAGAGCCTTCTTCACGAGTGCGTTGTACTCGCCGCTGCAGGACTCGAGAGTCGAGCGGGTGGACAGATCCTTTTTGATAGTTTCTGGTGCTTCGAAACTGATCTCATTGGATTTGTAGGGCGCGATAGAGAACTTCTTGGGGTTGCTGGACCGAGTATATTCCAGCGTTCCATCGGCGATGGCCGAGTATTTTGCTCCAGGGGAAAGGTCATGAGAGTTGGCGATGTCAAAGATGGACTCGATGGTCTGGTTCGGGGCAAGATGCACAAAGCCATCGGGAGTAAGGTGGGTGTTGATGTAGGTGACCTCGGCACCGTTGAAGATGGGGTTTTCCTCTAGGCACATGTATTAGACAGGCTTACAGGTGAGTTGTCGCGGAGGCAGAAACTTACTCTCTCCAGAAACGACCACCTTCTTCGTCGGATGGTCGTTATCCAAGATACTTCCACTCTTGACGAACCGGAGACCCTCGTTCCCCACGTTCGTGACATGCGCGCGGACAGTCGAGTTGCCGAGGGAATACAACTTCACGTCAACGAGTCCTTGGCCCTGACCCTCATTGCTACCGACCTGCGGTGCAGCGTCCGAGACCTGTCTCGGGAAGAAGATCGGCTTACCAGCAGCCAATGTAAGGAGAGAAAAGAGTTGGAAGAAACGGATAGCCATGATGGCAAAGGAACGACAGATATGAAAAGAACGAACTAAAAGGAACAAGGAAAGAAAATGAGGGAGGGAAAGGAATGGATGACTAGCATGGTAGGAAAAAGAAGGAAAGAAAACGATGAGGGATAATATCCTTACTTATAGCCCATCCCCTCACGACTGACTGGAGATGTATAGGAACTGTCATTATTGATCGATACTACCCTACTCTGCGGCATGTTTCATGTTCAGAAAGAGAGGGAGATAAAGTCAGGGATTTTAACTGTTGTGGACCTGATATGGCACCAACGCCAGGGTCTCGTCCAACAGCCCAAGTCTAACGGGTGGGTCTCGGCGATGCAAAACGGGGCCGGGGATATCGACGTGATTGCAGGATTCTGCCGCATTCCCATGTGAAGACTGAAGACCTGAAGGGGCGATCGAGAAGTGCATTTAACTGGTCCCTCTCCAGTGCTTGGAAGGCGTCAGATTGATTACAAGGCTTAGGTCTAGATCTGAGCCCACAAGGGGAGTTCCAACTCTATGGGGAGCGACAGCGCTCAACCATGGAAGACAATGGGATTTGAGGCTCACATTGTGTAGGCTGTGATGCTTTGTGGTGCGTCTTTGGCCCTTTCGTGCGAAATCGACAAAGAAAAGACCTCATTCGCCTTGTGGGTTGATACATAGGTACCCATCGCCTCACGATGAATGGTTGCTACCTTGCCTAACCCTTAAAGAGGGGAGTCCACAACCCACAGCTTCTCTGCAGGCTGCTGACCGAGAAAATCCTCTCATCGGCGGATCCCGACCACTAGCCCTCACGATCACCATAAAAAAACCGACCAAACGCGAAACCAGACCCTAGGGACATATTAAGGACTCGAGAAAGTGGAGTGCGGGAAAAAAGGTGTGACGTCTTGGCGTGTCAGAAGTCAGAACACAAAACCCTACGTCCGCCATACTTCGTCGACACCCAAGCATCTAGTTAGTTACAACGGGGACGGAGAATGGGCAGAATAAAGGCAAGGCTGTCAATCAATCATCCTAACTGCCTAGAATTAGCAGTGTCAGTCACAAACTTAAATCTAGACGACGAGAGGCCGTTCGGGAAATTCTGACCAACAATATATGCAGTCGGGCACTTGGTGCTTCATGATGGTATGCTCTTCTCTCCACTCCACTGTTAAAATCTGCTCGCTATCTTTTCCTCGAGCATTTCCGTTGGAGTTGAAGTTCTGAGGAGCCTCTCCCGCATCCTGCGGGCGGACACAACCCTTGGCACTTGTCTAGGTAGAAAACCGACCATTCTCGTCTATCTCCTAAGCGCCCTCTGAACCGGTGCATGGCGGGGAATATATGCCTTTCACTTTCCCTTCTCTTAATAGGCTTTTGAAGAGATCCAGGACTTCCACAGAAGTTGTGCGCTGTATGAGGCTCATCCGACGAACCCTGCAAGTGCTTGGATGTTTGGGACCAACTGCGAGCTAGATCACGGCCCTGTTACCCTTTTGTGGGGATGCATCTAGGAAAAATTATAGACTCCACTACACACGGCTGCAATGTAACGCCACGCCGGACAGGTGCACATTAGCGCCAGGAAGAATCATTCGGCCGACATTGTGGTCAGCTGATAATTACCTAACTTCAAGGCCGATTCATTCCTAGTCATTCAGTAGCTGATACCCCTCGACTTCGATCCAGAACCCATCCTCTCCACCGAAAGCCGCTAGTTGTCACGATAAACTCAATTTTGCTTTATACACGATCCCCAACCCTCGGCTACCATCATCCAGCCTTTAGACAGAATAATCAGTAGAATGATTCAATACAACGTTTCACAGAAGAACATTATTTGACAACGACATCAGTGAACTCTCAACAAAAGGGACCCGCGACGAAGAGAGAGACTTAACATGGAAAATGACATACACAGCTCGCATGCGACAGATAGTCCCCGGTCTAGTCCTCGGAAACGTCGAGGCATCACACAAGCGCGAAATGCTTCTCGAGCACCACGTCACCGCTATAGTCTAACAGATGCTCGATGGGTATGGTGGAACTCCTCGACCAGAAACGCAGGAATCCCCGAACGTCGTCACTAATGGATCCAGTGTGTCGATTCGTCGACGCAAGACCTCCTGTCTCATATGAGTGATAATCTGCGACTTTATCGACGAGATGGCATCTCCGGCTCTTTCCTCTTTATCTGACTTACGTGCCGAGCATGGTCACCAAGCGAATGATGAGCCAAACCATGGACCGCCACAGAATGTACTGGTTCACTGTGATATTGGAATCTCACGCTCGCCAACCGTCATCATCGCATATCTCATGCGCAAACTTGCCATGAAACGAGCAGATGTATTGGAATACGTCTAATCAAAGCAGAAGATCAAACCGAGCGCGAATCTCAAGCGTCAACTTGTGGTTTGGGAGGAGGCGGGATACGAAGTCTGGGAGGACGAAGATAAGACTGTACCGAAAGCACTGTATAAAGCATTCCTGGAACATCGGGCTGCTGTTCTGAAGAGTAAAGGCCTTACTGGTGATGAGCTGCTTGCGCCGCTGAGTTTGGTATGATGGGATAGAGTAGAGGTCTTGTAGAGGTGCATAGTGTAGTACTAGAAATTATGGGTGCAACAAATATGTTCGATATCCAGCAGTGCTAGTTAGTTGTCTAACTCGGCAGTGATACACATCTGTTGTCGGCTTGGCGGCGCTTCGTGGGACGGTTATGAAGCCGGATAATGTCTTGGCAGTGTGTGGAGTAATTAGCCGTTCAGCACTCGTTGAATGGGTGATTGGCTAATTTTGAAATAAAAGGATTCGGCTCTTGAACTTTGCACAATGAGGAATGCGCGAATGGCTGTGGAAAGTCGTTTGAAATTGTGATGATGATATGGAGGGATTGCATGCCGGGACTGGGTCATCTTTCGTTTAAGGGGTTAACAGGATCAGGAGCACATGGTAGATAAAAATTGCCAAAGAAGTGAAGAAGAGCTAGAGGGGACTTAGCTACGCATAATGTTTTGGTATTAGATTTCCAAGCATAAGGCAGGGTATAGATGGACACGTTGAACCTGCCAATATTCACAAGGTAGAACGGGGTATGATGTTAATTGAGGATCTACATACCTTGAATACTCTCGGACCTATAAGGCTACGAGTAAGAGGAATGGCAAAAAGGAAAAAATACAGCAAAAGATTAAGCAAACCGGTAGCAGAAACCTCTTCTGGGAGAATGACTATTTTCAAAAATATTGCATATGATATTTCTTTTCATTGATTCCTCTCTAGGCTATAGCTTGTCGGTGATTCAATAAGAGAAAAAGCTTGTACTTCAAGTATGTACACACTAGTAGTTAATAATAGAGGCCCTGGTCGTCCACTAAACGTGGCCTCACTATGAAGTAGTAGACGTATAGGAGGAAAATTTCACCACTTGATGTAATCGAGATCTTCTACCAAAGCAAGAGATCAATTGTGAAAAGGTAATTCACTATTGGCGAGGGGAGCTTGACATTTTCTCTAACTGGAGATAGAAATTATTCAATGCCATCTACATAGAGAATAACCAAAGATATCAGATTTTGAAAGTAATGAGACAGTCAAACAGATAGAAGATATGATTTAGGAAATCTCAGAAACCTACGTTAAGTCTGCAGACGTAACCTGAATCATTGATCGAGCCGTGGAAAACCGCTGATCTGCGTCTTATTATCCGAGGTGAAGACTTTACAAAAAGGGTTAGACCTGGGATTATGCAAGGGGTTGAAGTATGGAAACAACTATGGAAGACACATTATTGATTAAGCGAGATTGAGCAAACAACTTCTTCTCAGAAAGTAGCCTACTATCTCTTATTATTGGTTTCGCCCGCTATCTTCACGCCCCGTTAGGGTCGACACGCCACCAACGAAGCCGACAGGATATCTCCAACTCTTGGCGACGGCACCTAAGGCGATGGGCCTCCTTCAAGAATGTTACCCTCGGCTTCGTTGATAAGAATTTAGATCCCCTTCTGCGATCGGAATGTAACCCTGCCAATCACCCCCACGAAATGCAACCGTCTGCAGCTTTATGCGGAGAAGCGTTGTTGACGCTTTTCTGCAACTATTTATAAACTCCCACTTCGTCCACTCTGATTTCATCCACAGTCACTCATCATGCGGTCTTCTATTTTTTATTCGTTATTTGCAGTCTCTTCGGCTTTGCAAACACTTCCACCAGTTCAATGGGCAAACACTGGAGGAGGGTCTTTTGACATTACTGCTATCGAGCGGAACATCTACATTAGCAATGATTTTGCTTCACAGCGTGATCAAGACGGCTTGACGCTGATTCCCCCGTCGGCTCTTGAGTTCGCACATACATTTCGCGATGACCTCGAGGAAGTGAGTGGCTCTTCTTGGGAGATCCATTCGGTGGATTCGCTGCCTCCAGACTGCTCAGGGATTTTCCTTGATGGTGTGGCGGAAGGTCGACAGAATGAATTCACGTACGAAAATGGAAATCCCACTGAAGAAGGCTACGAGTTAGACATTCAAAACAATCGAGTTCTGATCCGTGGATCAGGGTCCCGGGGAATGTGGTGGGGAACGCGAACATTCCTGCAAGAATTACTTCTCGCAAAGGCAAACAAGCGCCCCATTGCATCGGGTCGGGTGATCGATGCGCCTTCATTCTCGACAAGAGGGTTTATGCTAGACGCAGGGAGAAAGTGGTATTCTCCGTCATACCTGAAGGAACTGTGCACGTATGCCTCATTCTTCAAGATGTCCGAGTTCCATTACCATACGAGCGACAATGCACCATTGAGCCGCGGACACAACGAGACATGGAGCGAGGTGTACGCGCAGTTTGCTCTGCGTCCTGAACGTGAAGAGCTGCAGGGCCTCGTGCAGCGACGGAATGAAACGCTGACACGGGAGGACTTTGAAGATCTACAAAGTCATTGTGCCCAGCGTGGTGTGACTGTTATTCCGGAGATCGAAGCACCAGGTCATTGTCTTTTCGTTACGAAGTGGAAACCGGAGTTGGCGCTTGAGCAGAAGAAGGACTTGCTGAATCTCTCTCATCCGGATACCATTCCCTTGGTGAAATCTATCTGGGCGGAGTTTCTTCCCTGGTTCCAGACAAAGGAAGTACACATTGGCGCAGACGAGTACGATTCCACCCTCGCGGATGTTTACATCGACTTTGTGAATGAAATGGCACAGTTTGTCGACGAAGAGGCTGGAAAGAAGGTCCGCATCTGGGGAACCTACGAACCGTCCGAGAACCGGACGATCTCCAAGGACATCATAATCCAGCACTGGCAGTACGGACAGTCGGATCCAATTGAATTAGCAAACCAGGGTTACGAGACAATCAACTCAGAGGACTGGTGGGCATACATGTCTCTGAAAAACGACCACATGCCAATCTTCCCAGCACCGTATCCGCAATTCTTCAACAACACGCGGGTGCTGAATTTCGGCGGCGTAGACAGCTGGCAGTGGAACCCGTCTCTCTTCAATCCATTCAATGTCACCGAGCAACCAAGCCGGAAGCCCGTTAAGGGAGCTATACTGGCAGCATGGAACGACAATGGACCTGATGCGACCACCCAGTTGGAATCATACTATGCCATCCGCAACGGCATTCCGACAGTTGGGTCGCGCTCATGGTCTGGAAATCGTGGTCCTCGTCTCGACGAACCCAGCCTTTCGACCTCAATGTCCATCTTAACATCTAATGCTGTTGCCCAGAACCTTGACCGTCAATTGCCACCAGCCAAGAACAGTACCGGCTCGTTATTAACTTGGACCGCACCTTCCACCTCCAACCGAACCAACAAGACTCGCATCGGCCACGGCAGCAAAGGCATGAACTATACCCTCGACCTCTCCGTAACCGGCCCATTCACACTCTCATCCACAGACGCCTCACTGAGCCTGTCCCCCAACGGGAGCCTAACGTTCACTTCCGACGGCTGGTCTTACCCACTCCGTTCTATTGACGAAACCGACGGCTTCGACGAGGGCTATCCGGGTCGAATCTGGACGAACGAAACATCATCGACACATGAGGAGGTCAGGGTGCCGTTGAGAACGAAGCTCACCATTCGTACTGACTTTATTGGAGGAAGCCGCGTGTGGGTGGATGGGGGTTTCAAGGGACGGTTTGAGGTTTTTGTATTCGGGGGCAAGAATACGTTGTTTTCGTGGAGTCAGATGGCGTTTGTAGCGCCGTTGGAGTGGGTAGAAGGGGGTATTAGGAGGTTGGAGCTTAGGGAATTTGATGGACAGCATTGATCCCTTTTCCCTACGGGTTCTCTGTGTGAATATGCAGAAAATTGGGCTGAAACATTGCTCGAGTATCTAAGAATAAATGTTTGCAGCAAATGATAAGCGGAAAGAAGGGATATTTAGCAGAGCATACGCTAGAAATTCAAATACATGTATAATACGGAGATACTCCAATCTTTAGGTGCGCGTACCTCGCGGATATAGATGAATGGTAATCCTTGTAAGAGTTTAGGCAGCCTGCCCGTACGTCGAGAACACTTTGTAATATGATCGTTAGAGGACCCTAAATCGGCGGAGACGCCTAGGATAAAATCCGCCGCTGGCAAGACTCGAACTGGTGAATAGATCAAGAAGATGGAGTAGAAATAAAGACCATAGAGAATGCGGTAGATACGTAGCACATGCGTCATGCCTGTCATTCAGTTGTGCTTCAGAGTGGGTCTATTGATCAGAAAGAAGCATGGAATAAAGCCTTTTTGTCCTCTACTTCGCAAAAGGAAGCCAGCCTTGCATCCATACGCGCCATCATACAACCCAGCATTTTCAGAGCCAAATCCCCATGCTTCTCAACTATAGGCCGGATCTTGATTCTCATAGCCGGGTTTGTAGCATAATCGCGTTCCATCAGTGTGCAAACAAGCCGCCTCAGCGGATCAGTCGACCTAGTCGTCGTGAACAATTCATCCAAGACCGCTGGAAAATCGTCATATGTTGTCCAGTGGCATGCGGTAGTTTGAGTAAACCGCTTCTTAGCAAGCAGTTGCAGGGCCGGAATGTCGTATTTATCGCCTATGACGTACATGCGTAGTGAGGTAAAGAGTTGAATCGGGCAGTCTTCCTGATACGGGTTTTCGCTGGGCCTGAATTCCGAGGAGTGATCACTACACTCGGAGTCATATTCAAGGGGCTCGGTGGAGTGTTCTTCGGTACTTGAATCTTCATCAGGGCCATAATCTGAGTTGTGGGTGGAGTCATCGAAAAGGATGTTAAGGAAACCGTCTAGACTCTTTCGTTAGTCTGATAACGGGACAGGGTCCACGACTTGTATACCAAATTTCTCCCCGAGCTCTTCTTCGATGTCGTCTGGCTCCATCAGGGCCAGACTAGAAGGTAACTCGTCGAAGTATTCGCCATCGACGTAATTTCCGGTATACAAAAATTGAATTAGGCGCTCTACCATGTCTGGTTCTTCATCTGGCAGATCTATTCTATTCTCAACCGACTCCTACAGTCTATTGTTAGTGGTTTTACAGAAAGAGGTATCCAATCAATTACCTTGAAATGCCTCTTACACGCTGCATCAAAGAACGAAGACTGAGCGCATACCACAACCTTGTGGACCTGGAACGACAGACCCCCACACGTCACCGTGAAATCGGTATATTTACCTTTTTGATACAGTTGCCACAGCGAGAGATGCAGGATCGAGCTAGCAACATGGCCGAACTCATTGGTGCTGTTTTTCAAAGCCTTGCTAGACAGTTCTTGTGGCCGTGGTTGCTGTTTTGCCTTTGGTTCTCCAGGTTCCAAGGGTTGGATTGTGGAAGTTAAGAAAGCGGATTGCGTGATGTTAAATTGAGCCCTCTTGGTAAGAAGAATGAAGAAAATAAATTTGGTTGATAGCGGGGGTTTCTCTTACACTAGTTATACCTGGCATCAACAAACGCAGATGCGCTAGTCCATATTAGGTAGAAGTGTAATGCACAAAGCTAGTCAGCTACCGTGCACCAAGATGTATAAAAGATACACTGGTAGTTCTAGGTGCCTGAGGCAATTTGCCAAGTGATCTCTCATAAGCAATACCTGAGAGGCCTTCTTCTTTCTCTAGATGTTCATCTCGATTAGTTAAATCTATTCGTCCTGGATTATTAAACCTTGCTCACAAAGACTTTTCTGTATTACGCAGCACTGCCTTATCCCCAAACGCCATTTATGTACAGTGCAGTATCCTTTTATCCTTCTCTTTGAAAAAACAAACATTCCCATCTATCTCCATGCTGACAGTGAGGTGCGCAACAGGCGTGCAATCAATAATAACTAAGGACCTAGTTAACGCAAGCATGATAGTATTACTATCTGAATGAGAACAATGGCTCTTAATTATCACTATATCACCATGATCCCTCCTCAACCGAGGGCAAAGCGACAGGTGTCACCATGACGCTCAGACTATCTATGCGTCCACGGAGATCCGTTCCGCACCATTGATCACACGCCAGAATGCCTTGCGTTTAAGTGTACTACTAGCAGTCTCTTAACAAAATTCACAGACACACATCTGCAGAACCTGCTTGAGCAATTTCCCCTGACTATGACAGCCGATTACAGTGATCCACAATACTATTCCACGCCCACCATGGAGAAATCGCCGCGGGACTTGTATAAGACTGGGGAGTGCAGCGACCTCACGGTTACCTGTCAAGGCCGCACGTTCCAGGTCCATAAGACTATCATATTCCCGCAGTGTCCGTTTCTTGCTGCGGCCTATGATGGACGGGTAAGTCTGGATACAGCTCTTCTTGGCCTGGCTTTCGCGTGTTGCACTGACACAAAGAGCAGAAGACGGTAGATGATACGATTGATCTCCCAGATAAGAATCCTGAGTTCGTGGCGCTACTCTTCCAGTTCATCTACCTTGGCAATTATTCGGACGGGGAGTATCTTGACGAATTGCCCGCCGTTCAAACCATGATGGAAACAGATAGCGTCGATGGGGAAATGTTGACGAAAGACCCAGGTGCATATGAATCTCAATGCATGGGATGTGTTCCCGGCTGACCAATGCAAATGATATCGCAGATACAATCATGTCTATGAAGCTCGACAGCGAGGAGTACATGATTTACCCCGAAGACGTAGACGATCCTTCCCTCGCCGACGATGACACAGAAGACCCAATATACAAACCGGAAGAGGACACCGATGAAGAGTCATGTGAATCTGATGAACCTTTTGAATATGACTCTCAATACGAGTCTGACAGCCAAGATGGTGTCAAATTGGAAGAAGAAGGTGCTTGTGAAGCCTCAAGCCACCAAGGTCTGGTAACATCTCCTCAAGTGGAGACCATGGACACCTGTGATGACTTGGATCACAAACTTGTGATCCTATCTATCAGGAAAAAGGGAAAAGAGGAAGAAAGTGCTGTGTCTCATCCCAAGCATCCTTTATCCACGTCTCTTCAGATGTATCTTCTTGCGAAAAAATACCAGATTCCCGCCCTTCGTCTCTTGGCCCAGGAAAGGTTCATACGCTCGGCCGAAGTATATTGGACAAAGCAAGACCATCGCGTCAAGGTTATGGAAGACTCCAATCAAGAGCATCCTTTGCCTTGGAAGACGGGAAGTGCGAACCCTGATGGTTTCCTCGAGGTTATAGATGATGTGTTTACCTACACCGAACCACGCGACCCGTTGCGGCGATTTCTTTGCAATCTCATCTCCCACGACTACTCGATGCAAGCAGACATTCGAGAGAAGTTCGGGCCGCTGATCGAAAAACATAAAAACTTTGCAGTCCGAATGTTGGATGGCATGGTTCGTTACGCGGCTCTGAACGAGCGAACAACGCAGGTGCACTTCGAAAATGCTGCTAGACAGTTGCGGTGCGAGCCTGAACATTTTGAGCAACGTTTTGAGCAGATCAGCAGTACCATCGCCCGGACGCTCGAAGAACTCAAAGAGTACCGATCTATGGTACGCCGTAATCAGGATACTTGGAACTCGACATCTTACTCTTCGCTTTAATTTGACATCCAGTCGTCCTTCCACCTCTAGCCTTTTCCTTCCTGGCCACTCCGCCGTTCCATTATTGGCTCTTATGCTAGTTTATCGTCGACTTCATTAATTTCCTGTTGATCAACGACATCCTTGACTGCGTTCGGTCCCGAGGATAGAAGCCATGGCGGATGTTAGGATCTTCGTCGAAGCCGTCTTCTTTGCTCCATTCTATTTTATTGTTCCTTCAAATTGCTTTCTGTTCTTTAGCTTACCTCGTCGCGAATAATGTCTAACAAGTTTCACTCTATGTTGGCCTTTTGTTGTCGGCGTAGGTAGCAACCCTTAATAAGCCCAAGTAACCCTAACTACCCCAAGAACACCCCTTATACTTTGTAGTTGGACACCGTATATCAAGTAATGAATATAAGTAGTATAGGTACTTGTAGTTGCATAAAGTTCAGTGAAAGTCTTAGCCAGACTAAGTGTCGCAAATCAGCAGACCTCAGTGTACTGCGAGAAATGCCAAGAGATTCTCTGACGCTGGATCACAATGGGCTGCGAATCCATTGCGAATCACCATGGAAAAAAAAAAAAACTATATGCTTAACTAAACAAGAAATCTACTAACCACAATATCAATTCCCTTTTGAATAAACTTTAATATTACAGATCCACGAAAATGGATCTGACTTAAGAACAACGCCGCGGCCCTCAACAAAAGAAGCACTACAAAAGAAAGGAAAGGATAAAGAAATGAAGAAAACAAACAAAAAAGCACCGAGCTAGTAATCAGTCTTCGTGCTCCCACAGACCATGCCGTTGCACCGATCCTCAAGTTGCAAATTCTCAAAGCCTGCGGTCAGTATAGTTTTAAACTTCACTTTGTAGTACTCGCCCCCTTCGGGATTCTTTTTAAGGGGTATAGCCGACTTGGGGACAGAATTGAAATCGTACTGGTACTTGCAGATGCGGCGAACTTCTACCGTTGAATAAGTCATAGTCATTTTCCGCTGGGGGATAATATCCCACTTACCTCCTTTTGTGATCACATCTGGTGCCTTGTCATTGTCACAGGCGTAAATTTCGTGCGATCCTGACAGTGATACATCTGGCCAAAAGGTGTGATACCATGAAGAGACATCCGTGTTATCGTCGCCTATTTCATCACCCTGCAATATCGATTAGAGACTCTTTGTGTGTTTGTGGTTGTTGGGTCGAAAGTACCTTTTTGATCAACCACCTCATTCTATTAGTTACTAGGTATTTTCCTTCAACGGAATCCCAATACCTGTCTTCTTCTTTATGAACTTTGGGGTCGAAAGTTTCGCTGTGTCTAATTCCGTAGTGTCGGCGTGCAATATTCCGAGGGCTGTCTAGCGAATGCAGGGCAGCTCCACTGTATTATATTTAGTGGTGTCGCTGGACGATGTCAATTGAGTGTTCGCACTTACCGTGCCGCAGAAGACCAGCTGCTATACCATCAGTCCCATTCAAAGAGATTTGGCAGGTGTTGACTTACGCATTGGGGCGTTGCAGCACTTTGATTTCTGGGTATGCCACGCCCAGCTGCTGCAACAGATACTCGGATGAACCAAAACCACCGACCAAGGCAATGACCTAGATATTGTAAATACATATCTCGTAAAAGTTCGGATTTCGCATATAGACCTCTGCACATACCTTGACCTCTTTCTTGGCAGCGGCCGCGCTAATAATCTGGGAACTCAACAGGTCCTTGACCTGCTGGATCACGGGGTCAAAGATGCCCTGAATCTGGGCTCTGCAGGAATCATTTTAGCACAGTAGCGTGATACACCTGTGGAATACGAACTTATCAATCATCAGATAGCCACCCTTTATTCCAACGGAGAGGTCATCTTGGACATCTGGCATCGGGACAAAGTATGTCACATCCTCCTTCTCATCCTTGCCCAGACACTTTCCAAAGGATGGCTTAATGATGTCTTGCCAGTGGCGCACTGCTGTCTGGTGAGTCTTTTGTGGCAGATCGAAATAAGTTTTGGAGCCAAGCAGTTTGATCATAAGCTTCTCGAAGTGGTCATCTAGCATTGCTGACCCACACGATTGTGCTATGTCATAGTAAGTCCTCATGTCGTTCATTTCATCCGTGCCAAAGATACATACTAGCCACCTCAACCTTCTTCTGAAGACTTTTGAATTTGATTTGTCTTTTACTGCCCATTTGATAAGCCCCAACACTGACTTTCTGGTGCCCAGCGTCCACCAACAGCACGACGTCATTCTCCTACCAATCTGATCAGCAATGCCCAAACGTAATTAATAAACCAGGCTATCAACATACGCGTGGAATATCGGTATAAGAGGCACGGAAACAGTCCCTCAGAGCTGCGTCCGACTCAGAGACAATCCTCAAGTTCGAGTCAGGAATGCTAGCCCAGGATGCCGCGGTCTTCAAGACACTCTGTGCTCGACTGGAGCCACTAGACACGGTCAAACAATAGTGCCGTTTCATATTTTTCGCCAGTGGTCCGAATTCCTTTTGAAGTACGTTTTCAACGTGCCCAACAACATCATTAAGATATCGACCCATGTGGAAGTTAGGTGGCGACGCGAATAGGCGTTTCAACAGAGACTTGGGTGCCTTATATTCCATGGCCATGTTCTCAGCCAGGGCCTTCACGTCGCGAGTGACCTTTTCATCAGCCATTGCATAGGTTTTGTAGCCCCATGTATAGCCCCAAGTAGAGCTGCTGATGGCGGTAGGGACTTGGAGGACAGCACCTGCGCTCCGTGCGTTAGACATTGCTCGAAAAAAAAAAGTCATTAGGAAGGGTAGACATACGACCTCCAGTCCCCGGCCAGTCGTCAATATCACGTATTTCCGAGGAACCTTTGACGCTGTAGGCGGCTCCAGTGGAATTGTTACCGAGGTCGATACCAATGTGCACCTCGATAGGGTCCTTCTCTATAGCGTCTTTGGGTTTAGTGAAGCAGAACACCATGATGAACGAGTTATGAAGTCTGGCTGGGTTCAAATAAAGGTTGTATGATGAGGAGCAGATGAAGTGGAGAGTCCGAAATAAGAGCAGGTGGAGACGAGAGTATGTTTGCACAGAAGCCAGCTGGCTATTCTTAACATTCCATGAACAGCGTTTGGGCCCCTCCTTTCATGACATATAACACCGTCATGGAACTAATCAACGGATCACCCCTCCGGAGTCATGACATCTTTTTAACTTTGGGCCAGATGTTATTGGAGGTTATAATGGACTGCTTTCAGACATATAACCCTACTGCCACATTACCTTTGTGATCGACCGTCAATCAGAAAAAAGATCATCACAGAAACCGAAGACCTGAAGAGAGCCAAACAGCGCAATATGGAATGGTACGAAAAGCCCGATGAAACATCTCCATCAAACATGATCCCTTGGGAATATACTGGGAAAGCCTACGATTTTCTCAAAGGACCTTCTGCACCAGCCAAGCTTCCCAGAAGAAGAAGTATGGATTCCTACGGCAAATTCAGTGAGGCCTCAGCATCGACTACGTCTCCTAGCTGGACCCCCAACACCGAAGCATCAGACTACATCAAAAAATTGGAACCTGCAATTCAAGACCACGCTTTCCTTTCATCAGGAACCTCCGCACAAGCAAACAACTCAAAGCTTTCTTACTCTTACTATGCTTCCTCACCGACCGTCTTCTTCCCTTCCTCGCCGACCTTGGACCCTGCGTATGATCCAGCTTTATATCATACTGCAGCCAGACAACAATTCGCCAATATCAATCACCTACAACAACAGCAGCAGCAGCAGCAGCAGGGATACGGTGCTCACCGAAGACAAAATCGCCGCAACGAATGGCCGCACGATAACGTTTCTGGAATCAACCCTCGTTTGGAAACCCTCAGCTATCCAACACTCTACGAAGAACAGTCATGGATCCCGAAACCTGTTCCTGATATCCGGCCAATGCCGATAAATGAGTCACCATATTGGTCCCCATATCAAAGCCCGGATCTTCAAACCCAACAAGGCCCTCAAGACACGGCCCCTATGGGAATGACGTACGAGGAGGAAATCCAACAACTGAAGATGCGCATCCGCGAGCTCGAAAATGAGCTTGCGCAGGAGCGCGAAATCAAGGACGAACTTCTAATCGCGCTCCAACGGAACCAAGGATCGCGACAATGGCCACCCGTGCGTCCTGGGGCTTGGTAATAATGCGGACAGGGCTTCCGCACCGGTGAGCTTTCGTCGAAGTTTGAATGGTTCGTCATAGTTGGATGGGGTTTCCGCGGTATTTTCGGGGTTGGTTTAGGATTCTGAGGGCGTTTTTGAGATTGAGTGATTGAACCAAAAGTTCCTAATGGCTATCTAATTATAAGGTTCGCGTTCCATTCGTATCGTATGATCCCCTACTTGAATTCGACTTCTCAGTCCTGCCAGCATAGTCGATGTTTGGAAAGCTAGTTGGGCAAGCAAGAGTGACTTTGCCTTTAGCAAGAAATCCCGCAGGTGACAGAGTTCAGTATCTGGTAAATATGATCGAAATATGACAACAATAACGAAAAGCAACCACCCAACAAAATAAAATAAAATAAAAGCCCCAGAAACTTCTGCAACCAAGGGGAATGGGTACGAACTCCCACCACCAGGAACCTCCACAGTCCACGTACATGAGCGTCACAAGTCTAGACCTCTACGGAGTAGAAGAGAACAAAGCTAAAAGTCTCCCCACGGAAGAACCAGGGTCAGATGAGACTCAAGAGATGACACCGTAATCAGGCAAGACAGCCGAGCGAGACTAATTACGGTCCGACAGGGATGTTGGCATGGATCGACATGTTCACAACCAATGGCGAGGCCGGGTTAATTTATTTTTTGTGTTCACAGCCACAATCGTATGCAGGGTTTAAATCGGCAGAGAGGAGAAAAAAAATTAAATAAATTGTTCATTTCATTGTCCAATTTGTAAAGGAGTATCTAGGTGGGGGACAAGATAGTTGCAGTAGGGGTGTGCAGTAAAACAGGAAAGTCGGGAAAATGAGACGAAAATAAATAGCAGGAGACAGGAAATAAGGGAGAACGAAAAGATGCAGTGAGGCAAAGCGCCGACGAATCATATGAAAAGACAGAAACAGGGAAAAGCACACTAGACTAGACTCCGTTCTTGAAGCCACTGCCACCAGCATCCGTATCAATACGGACCGAGTCCATCAACCCGCAAACCTCGAAGATATTCTTCGGCCCCAATCCATCGGGAATACCCGTAATGCCTTCCGTCTTCAGGCGCTCCAAAGCACCCTTAATCCCCAGGTAAGCGGGTGCTAACGAGGCAAATGAGAAGATCATAATGCGGAATCCCATCTGCTGCGCTTCCTTGGTGGTAATCACCGGCCCGGCTCCGTTCTCCACCATGTTCAGCAGCAGGGGCCACGGCGCTAGATCCTGTACCGCTTGTCGGGCCTGTTCCTTGGAGGTGAATCCCTCGAGGAGACCGACGTCGGCGCCCAGATCCCGTGCAGCTTTGAGACGCTTGATGCACTCGTCGTAACCGTGCTGTTGAAGGGCATCGGTGCGTGCAATGAGAACAATGTCCGAGTGCAGACGGTCCTTGGTCAGCTTGGCAGCACGAATGCGGGTCAGGTATTCTTCAATGTCAACGACCCTCTTGCCAGCAAGATGGCCGCATCGCTTGTTCTGGATCTGGTCTTCGATGTGGAATCCCGCCACACCAGCTGAGATGTATTGCTGGACGGACTTGGAGACCATCAGAGGGCCTGGTAGATTGTCAGAATGTGCGTTAAGGCAGGGAATGGTGGTAATGGGAACATACCGCCGTATCCAGTGTCCATGTCGGCAATGAGAGGCGGACCGTAGGGGTCCAAGTTGGCAATCATCTCGGCATTGGTACGCATGTCATACAGTTGAGCAAGACCGAGATCTGCCATGCCGAGTCTAGAGGCCGTGGTTCCTGCTCCGGTCTTGAATGGTCAGCATCACAGGGCCCGTACACAAAGAAGTTACAAGTGTTACTCACCATGTAGAGAGCCTTGAATCCAACTTCCATGGCAACCCGAGCAGACAGACCGTCATACACACCGGGACACACGATCAGCTCATTACTCTCGCGCAACTGACGACGCAGCTTGGATGCGCCAGCCAGCATGTGCAGCGAGACAGTGGGCTCCTGACGGGTGCCATTGATTTCGTAGAAGCCATCCTTTTCGACAGTTATGGTAATGGCCATGCTGGAGTTGGAAGAGGGCTCTTCAACCTTCATTGTGGTAAACAGAACTTGTGACTGAAAAGGATCAGAGAAATGATATGACAAGATAAGAGAACGTTGATGAGAGGATTGAAATTGAGGATGAGAGCAAAAATACAAACGGACTGATGGCGATTTCACGACCTCTTTATATACCCCAGTCTCTCGTCCTTTTGTGCTTCATCTACTTCAGCCCAGCCTTTCTCCGGTCCGTACCTCTCGGGGTAAATTCCACCCGTCAGATGGTGATTGTGACGAGGTCATCCCCGCCCTCCTTCCCTTCTCCCCAAGATTGCTACATGGTGCAATTACAGGCATCTCTGTAACCCCCGCCCTGCCATGTCTACTTGCAATGCAACTCAAGCACTTGGCTGGGGCAAATATCCGGCTCAACAACCGATGACGATCATCTTCACCCTCCATAACATACGGACTAACAGGGTAGCGATGCACGAATAGAAAACGCCAAGAGGGTCCTCGAGACGCGTAGACGTCGTGTCTAGAACTCTCCGGAGGGTCCGAACAGGGCCAGCCACAAGAATCTGGATCAAACCCCTCGTAGAGAGGGGAGGGGGCGGGAGGGGGTGCTGAAGCAAGAGGAAGCTGATACCATACCTCGTCGACTTCCAAGAGCATGACGCTGGTTATGATTCTTGGCAAAAGATAAGCAGTTAGCCACAGCACAGTAGGAACTCCCACCGAGAGGAGAGAGGTTCACTAACCGCTTCGGATAGTCCGCCTGAATAGGCGAGATTTCACCCGGACCGGATCCATCGCGATGAAGCACGCCAAGGGTATTGGCAATTGGCTGGGTAGACAGACGAGTGGACGAGAACAGAAATACGAGAGGGAGAGGGAGGAGTCGGTTGTAGGGCTCGATGCATGTCAGACGTGCAAAGGCACATGTTCGGCGGTTTTGCGTGCTTCGTATCTCCGTCCCATCTCTTGATTTCCTTGAGATGGGGAAAGTTTTTCTTTCTTTCTTGGCTTCATATAATTCTAGACTAGGTCTGCACATTCCGCGACGAATCGCCGCTAGCACGAGGACTTCATTTGCGGGTCTGATCTGCAGAGCTTCGTCGCCAAGATACCTTCGGAGAGTTTCATTTTGTTTCTCCCAGACTGCTGACGATTAGCCGAATGGGGAACATGCAGGGTGATCTACGGGAGATAGTGCGAGTGATTGTGTCTTTTTTCGTCGGTGGCCACCCGCCGAAAACCGCAGTATAAGCCATGAAGAGTTTAGCACTGTTTCCCTCTTCTCCTCGGACGGGCATGTGGCACATGCTGCTGATCAGGGGTGGGAGAGGAGATGTTATGTTACCTGCTCGTGAAAATTTAAATTTGGGCAAGAGATGAGACACTCAGCCAGGCCATGATTTTGTCCGACTTCGCAGCTGACTAGGCCTGCGGTCGAGTTACACACATATCCCTACGAACTACTCCATACTTGGGAACTTGCAGAAAATTTACGCAGTCCCTCATGGCAATTGCGACATCCATCGCTTTCTTTCCTCTATTTTTCCACGCCGTAATTTTACGACTCCCTCTCCGCTGGCCTCCTCCCATGGTGCAGGAGCCAAGCAGCTTGGCATCGTGAACCCGACTCTGGGCATCACAACGATCGTTATTCTCCCCTCCTCTGTTGCCACGGCCCGTTCCGTATGCCAGTCGACCAGATAGGCTATCAATTGTATACGGTATCTTTCAAATACCCTGTACTAGAATGTACACATCACGGAAGTTGAAAGATGTGTTCCGGACCGAGCCCGCCCCAAGTCTGGATTTGATGCTAAAGTCTTGGAAGAAGATGTCAGCGCGTATATCGGACACGCCTCAATTGGGGCAAGTGTATTACCGGCGAATTTCGTCCCAATTTATTTCTTATGGGGGCGTGATTGGATCGAGGCAGATAAATGGTCAGATAATAGTCGTGATTCTTGGATAAAAGATGGAGATGGATGGCCTTAGGCAATAGGAACCAGGTAATCTTGATTAATATTAGCTGCTTAGAATCGTATGTGTCGTTATAAGCCATGTAATCTCTTGTTGCTTGTATGTAGTTACTTAATTTCATCGCATTTCCGAATGGGAAACCAAGCAGAAAAGGTACTTTGTCGGTCACTATCACGCCACAGAAGGAATTCCTACTATTGTACTGCTTATCAATCATTCAGAAGATATTGGATTGTAGTGGGAAGTGTTAATCCAAGGTATCCTAATAATTTGGATGCAGGGTCCCAATAGCTTGCTCTACGGTGTGTCAATCGGACTATTCCAGGTGAACTTTCTGAGGGCCATAGCCCCAAGAAACGATAGAACAACCATCTGTTCAGCATGACTTAATGAGCAGAGCATGTGGTGCAGTCTAGCGTCCAAACTGTATGAATTCCGCCATAGCTTTCCCACGGTTTCGCCGAACCTTTACATGATATCTAGTGATCGGTTTCGGGTACCTCGAAGACAGCCATCATTACGTTTTCCTGGGAGAATTCAACAAGTCTTGAACTTCCAGGAAGAAAATTGCCAGTCCCCATCCAATAAATGCCCCTCGATGTTGTAACAGGTCTCCGATTACAGGAACCGTCAATCATAAAAGTGGCAACTCTTCAATACATCCCAGTCAATCAAGCCAACACCCGGCATAACCAACATCCAATCACATTCAATTGGACCCAAACACCTCCACGGCAGATTAGGAAGACCAGGGATAAAAGGTCTTTTACATACATATAGTTTCAGTGATCGACACCTCTCTCTTGACGTCTTCGGAGCTTCGAATCCTCCGCTTGTCCGCGGGCCATTCCTTGACTTGAAAACTTGAACATTTAGCCTATCTAGCTGCCGCGGGCCCCGAGCCTTCTCGTAGTCCCGTTTCTCGAGGAGCATACATCTAACATTACGAGCTCTTTGAGAGGCGATATTGAGGTATTACTCCACTGACGCGTATTACTTTTTGGCCTGTGTACAGCCGCGTCCTAGGCTGGCCGTTATCGGCGATATCTGCGACAGACCCTGGGGAATTATGTCGCCAATAGAAAAAACAAACTAAGTTCAGCACTTGCAAAGGCGATGCAATGTAATGTCATGTCAGCATGGAGTTTTGTAGTTCATGCTCGGTGCAGGTCGACACGCGACGAATTCCCCGTACAATCGTTTGACCACTTCTATATTTTCTATATTCTCAGAACCACTACTCGGAACTCTTAATTACCAAAGGAGAAGAGATCAATAACTAGATAGTTTACACAGGTGTACCAGACGAACAAGTCCGATATCTATTAATATCAAGGAAATAAAACCAAAGAAACGGGAACAATACAATTACCGACAAGCCAGCCAGCCATCTATGCGCCGAGCCTCAACTTGCATGCACACGCACGTCGCTCAGGCCGATGACCTGTCGGAGGGACTGACATCCACCAATCTGTCTTCATTCTGCAGCTCTGTATCTCGCATCGCGCGCGTCTATGTAGGTTTGCAATGTAAAGCCGTTTGGTCAAAGCGAGATAGGGTCTCTTCACCATCCTTCATGATCGTGTTAGCGTTCGCTTGGCGATAATATTCTTTAATTGCGATTTCTGAGGACGAGATGAGATGTTATCATAATGACTGTTATGTGTGTCTAGAAAATGCCTTCTCCCAGGCAGAAATCTTGGGCTTGACTCTCCAGGCAGGGTTGGGACCGTGGCCAAGAAGAGTCGAATGGGGTCGAGAAGAATACGTAAACCTGACGAAGTGAACAACTGCCCCATATATGATACATACAGAGCACATAGACGCACGCGCCATTAATTTGGTTCATTGAGCCTAGAGAAACAACGGTAATTTTCAGCACACAAACCCCCGACTAAGCCAACCTTCCTCTCCGAAACGACCCCTTCCCCCCATACCGAGTCTTGGCCGCCCAGACGCCGGAAATACCCTGCCTAAAACCCACGCCCAGCCAGTCACTCGCTGACCTGCTTATCCGATCTGCAAGTTCATCCATCGATAAACAAGACCACTACCAAGACCAAGATCCCCCCCTCCTCTATCTCCTCCCGGCGCCAAGAAGGAGTCCACTCCGAAGCCTCCATCGCCATTACCCATCGCCCAGCCTAAAGGTGAGAGGAACGGTCATCCGTGCCAGATTTCGCTCTGATGCAACGGAACCGATTGGCCGTGCTGAACGGTCAGATCTCAGATTCACTTCCAAGAGGTGGTAACGTGTGACTTGGTTGGATTGTCGGCTTTCTTCTCTGCTTCTCCGGATCGTCGACAGTTACTACTTCTTTGCCTGCGACGCTGAGGTTAGCCGAAGAGGAGTGGTAATGCCACGCCGATCGGTCGTGGCTGGAGGTGCTATTCTGCCTGCATTGCGACGGTAACTATCGTGTTATGGGAGCACTGTCTTCCGCCGGGATATTGATTGGACTACGTGGTGATATTGGGCGGGATGGGTACTATAGTCAGGATACTGGTAGTATTGGTTACATACTTCCCAAGAAAGAAATAGATAGACGACACTATTACTCAGTGATTGATAATGCAGTCGATTGACATTGATATTTGCTTTCCGTGTCCTATAATTGAAGATAATGGGCCTGAAGTGGCGGGTATAGTCCCCGAAATGGATGGCCTTGTAGCGGCCTTGTCAACATGAAACTCAGTGCATGACTCCTACAAGGGCTAGAAGCATCCAAATCCAGAAATTTAGTAATAACTAGATACTAAGGATATCCACAATTAATCAATATAGGCGCTCAACAGCGTCGGCACACTCCACAATGACTGATCAAAAAGCAACTCTACCCCCCGTGGGGGATAACGCCGCCCTCCGCCATCAAAGGTCCTCGCGAATAAATTAGTATGGTCTGGGATGCATGGAACTAGCAGCGCACCTCTCTTCTGCAGTCTACACTCGGAAGGACCACCGAGATTCGGTCCGCGGAGGCCAACGGATGTCGATCATTTATTGACGCTAGTTCTCACTGTCTGGGCAGTCTTGTCCCGAGCATTCCTGGTTAGCTAGGGTATAGTGTCTAATAGATGTGGTGTTCCAAACCTGGAAGTGCCCATATAGAGTGTTTTATGGAAGGTTCCCTATTGATTGGACTGTACAAATCGCTCAACTCATTCACATGGCGGATCTCTGAAAACCCACCGGAGCAACCAGACCAGACTCCCGTGGGAGGGACTCCACCAGCGCAGTAAGACACCATTCTTCCGAGAAAGCAAAGAGGCCAAGAATATGATATTCGCACCATCGACGTAATTATACGTTCTTGTGAGACGCAGGCTGACTAGACGGGAGTAAGTGTCTTACGCCCAGAAGTAGGGAGGATGAACGTGTTTCTCTTCCTGTCCCGCCTCTGCCCTATGATGCAAACTCTTGGAGTTTCTGCCTTCCAGGCCGGATCGACGAGCAATGTGTTCCACATTATTGCAGCCTTCTTGGGCTGAATCGCAATGGCCACGCTCGGTGGATCGTGCTCGTGCCTAGATAGGGCTGGAGCTGAGCAAATATATGGTTGGCATTACATACGAGACTGGAGTACGAAGCACATCCATGCTATTTTGTGATATGCCCTTATTTGTGACGAGAACGGTCTAACTTAGGTAAGAGGGAAATCTCAAGCGCCGTCAGCATCCCTTCTACGCTTCTTTCTAGTTGGGAAACGAGGGATCGATAGAGTTGTCTGGCTGGCTGGCCGGCCGACAATAACCAATCGGGACTACCGATCGAGACATTGGAATGCGCGTGTTACTCTAGTTATTCTAGTGCTACCTCGAGGCAATCTTCACATCTGACAATCCCCCTATCCAATCAGCGAGAGAAAAATTCCCTCTGCTATCGGAGTGGCACATCCCTTACAGGTGCGCCACACAATATGGAAATAACAACCCCATCCATAACGAGACTGTAAGCGCCGTGATGGAGAATAGAATAAATGAAAAGCCAGCAAATAACAACTCAGGGGTCCTCCCACGCCCGAAGCCGATTAGCACGAACAAAACCGGGCCAAACCTGGGCCGAGTCCACATCCCTGCAATATCCAGCATATTATCGATATCCGCTGAAAAGTGACTAAATTCCCCTCTCTGACTACTGATATCCACTGTATGCCAAGACCTCCTGCAGAAACAGGAGAAAAATTGCGCATCATTCCGGTCTCGGGCATCGTCATCCCCATCGCTGATGAAGAGATCCCCGGCGAGTTTCCGTTAGTCGCTTTTCTCGGCGGGACGGAGGTGGTATTGCGTGTCTTGGCTTTCTTGGAGGTTTGCCTATTGGTCTTTCGTACTTTGTTTTGCTTTTTCTTGATGCGATTGGTGCTCGGAGAGGATCGACGCTGAGGGGTTAAATTGGGGACTTTTAACTGTCTGCCCCGGGAGTCTTTTTTATGTCATGTTGGTGTCAAGTTGATGGGTATACTTTGCTTTCCCCTCTTCGACTCTTGTCTATCAGTTTTAGTTTTCTCTTCGGTCACTATATTTCTTAGTTGAGGTTTTCGTCGTGTGTGCTTTGTGCAGATAGAAACCATGTCTGATGTGTCGTATCCCAAAAAGAATCGTCTGTCGACGTTTCTCAGGGCGGACATTCAGCCCAGGTATACGGATTGGCTGCTACTCGCCTGCTGTTTTACTTCTGGTGTAGTAGATAGCACGATATACAATGGTCTGTTTTATCTCCTTGATTTTTGTCTACAATGCCGTGTCCCCAATTGAAGAGGAACAGTGATTTCTGACCAAGTCCTAGCATACAACACTTTCGTCTCCATGCAAACCGGTCAGTCTCTATTCCCCCGCAAACATCTCCATTCCATATTCTCACAAAGAATACACAGGAAACACAATTTTCGTCGGCCTAGGCGCCTCCAACCAAAATCCCCGACCATACGGCTGGGCCCGATCCCTGACCTCCATCGGGTGCTTTATCATAGGGTCGTTTCTCTTCGCGCGTCTCAACCGCCTCCTGGGCCCCAAGAAACGCGGCACCTTGATACTTTCCTTTCTGCTGCAGGTCGTCATGCTGATCCTCACCGCTGCGCTGGTCACGGGCGGCGCGATCGCGGGTATCCCAGAAAACCCGTACTCGACCAGCGAGGCAGAAACAGAATGGACACAGGAAGTGCCCATCGTGCTTCTGAGTATCCAGTCAGCTGGCCAAATTGTGGCGAGTCGCGCGTTAGGCTTCAATGAGATCCCGACAGTCGTGATCACGAGCCTGATTTGTGATATGATGTCTGATCCGAAGTTGTTTTTGTTGCGGAACGAGAAGAGGGATCGGAGATTGCTGGCGTTTGTCTTGACCATGGTGGGTGCCATTGCTGGCGGTTGGATCACAAAAGGTACTGGGGATATTTATGCGGCGTTGTGGATTGCGGCGGGGATTAAGTTGGGGATTGCTGGGGCTTGGGTGTTTTGGGGTGATGAGGTGGTTTCGGCTTGATTGTTCATTTCTTTCGATTCTTCAAAACTTCTCGTGCTGACCTGGTCTTGTTATTCGGTAGCCTTATTATGTCTCCTAGATGGCTTTGCTTCTATATACCCTGCTTTCTGTTTCGTCTCCTGAGTTTAGGCCCATGTCCGATATTAGTAAACCAAAAAACAAACAGCAATCAAGCAACCCAAATATTGTCATCGGCGTACCCATGCGCCACCCACGAATCCTCAAAATATCTCTCCAGCACAACCTCCTGATAAGTCATATCATCCACACAATACTCACCCCCAGACGGCGCAATATGCGAACAATGCAAGTCGGGCCGATACCCAACCATATGCTTATGCACCTCCCTGCAGAGCAACGTATCCCTCCCCAACTCAAACGGCTTCCCGAACCGCGTCTCCTTGGTCAGATACTCCACACACTGATCATGACTCTCATAGTGCTCGTAATCCCCACAATACTTCATACTCTGATCACAGACCGTCGGCGCAACAATACCCGCTACTTGCTTCTGCACTTCTGCCTCATCCGTCGTATTGAACCGCTTCGCCGCTACGCCGAGCAACGTATCCACGAAGTAATCAAACCAGCGGAACGTGGCGTCGTATTGCGCGATCTTGCCGTCGGCGTTGAACTCGATCCATGAGTCGATGACGAGGGGGAGGAGCACGTTGAAAGTCGTCACGTTGAATGTTAGCACGGTGGTTGCGGACGCGAGGTTCTGGTTTGCGGCGAACTGCGTGATGGTGTAGTTTATTGGTACTCCGGTGAGACTGACGGTGTCGGGTTGGGTGAACAGGCCGAAGATGTATTCGTTGTTGAGCTCGCGGCCGTCGAAGGTGCGGGTGATGTCCACGCGGCCTTGAACCTGTTGTTTGTTTGGCTGGGTGTTAGGATTTGGAATTTGCGTGATGTTGGGGAGATGATGGGATAGTGAAGCTAGGGTTTGAGATGGTCATGGGATGGATGGTTCGGGATGGTGAGTGGGCGTGTTTTGTACACATGCTCGACGCCAGCAACATGCAAAAGCGTGAGAGAGCTTACATCTTCAGCAAATACCGACTCGTCCGTCGCGTTGATTTGTTTCACATTTGCCGGGTACAGAAACTGCGTCCAGAAATTGTTCTCCATCTCCCAGAGCTGGTCGATGGTAAACTCAGGGCGTTCAGCTCCAACCAGGGATAAGAGACATGAGCATGTACATGCTAGGAGGGAAAGGTGTCGCCCAGGCATCCCGTTTGGCAGAAAGACGATTCAGATTTAAATCAGAAAAGACTTATTCAGGGAGAGGGATCAGTAGAATGCCATGGCCAATGCCTTTATTTATACACATACCGTCAGGTGAATCGACCGAATTGGACCTCGCGGGTCCAGCTGGACAATACCGATGAAGGCCGAATGTGGGGCATTCTTCACCAGGATATCTTGACCAGAAGGGGGCGGTTCTCGTATAGCTCTGTCGATCATGGCGCATCCGCATTCCGCTGACTGCATTCCAGCCAGGCGATTTGGATCCCGACTGGTCAAATTCCTGCACTTGAACCAGGCTGATTGGCTCGACTTGGTTGTTGGTGACTGGCTTTGATCCGGATTGGTTGACTGGTGGCTTGACTATTGAAATAATGTGATTGATCATGGTGATATGAGATTTTAGACTGGGGATGATCTCTTTTGTCTTAGGACAGGTGATCGAGTCATGTCCAATTCTTTCGTCTGTATTCTTATATACAATGATGTCAATGGATACAAGCTGGTCAGGCTGAGACCAGGCATGACCCTAGTCCCCGCTTACACGATCGGGTGCATCTTATTGAATACATTCCCGGGGTCATATCGCTTCTTCACGTCCCTCAGCCTCTGGAGGTTTTGACCGTAGATGTTATTGACGACCGCGTCACCGGCTAGGAAAAGAAGTCAGCATCACCTGCTCGTAAGCATAAAGGGTAATATGTAGAAAACTCACGCTCCGCATAGTTAATGTACTGCGGCACATCCTCATCCTCGCCTCCCTTTCCGTGCACCCTCTCAAACTCGCCCTTGAAGCTTGCCTGAATCTCCCTCGCCCACGCGCGATGCGTCCCATCCATCTCCGTACCGGACCACCTCAAATTCAACAGTCCGTTCTGCGTCGCACTGCGGTTCGCAAACGCCGTCGCGTCCAGCGGCACACTGCACGTCTTCCGCATATCATACCACTCGAGCAGCAGCGCGGGGATGAGGTCCGGGAACGCGTCGTTCTTCGCATTCAGGTCGTCGAGCACAGTGCGCAGGAACCCAGCGTTCAGGGGAGTCTGGAAGAACAGGCCCTTGAAGGTCTTGCGGTCGCCGTAGGTCGCCATGGGGTTTTGGAGCGAGTTCAGCTGCGAGTAAGGGATCATGGAGATCATGTTGGCGACGGGTTCGAGAGCAAGTAGCTCCGCAAAGCGCGATTCACCCTCTGCTTGGGTGCCGTTGTAGAAGACGAGCACGTTCACCATGAGAGTAGGTGCGCCGGGGGGTTGCGCGAGAATACACATCACTCCGGCCTTCGGGTCCGGGTTCTCCATTTGCTTGTTCAACGCGGAGATGACGGACTCGAGTTTCTCGGGCCCGAAGGAGGCGATACCCGAGTAGACGGGGTTAGTCTGCTCGTATCCCTGGAATGTGAAGTCGACGGCGACGCCGAAGTTGTAGCCGGCGCCACGCAGACCCCAGAAGAGATCCGGGTGGGAGGTTTCCGACGCGGTGACGATCTCGCCGTTGGGCAGGACAACCGTCGCGGCGAGGAGGTTGTCGATCGTGAGGCCGTACATGCCGCTTAGCCAGCCGTAACCACCGCCGAGGGTGAGGCCACCGACGCCGGTGTGGTTGACTGTTCCGCCGACGGCGGCGAGGCCGTACTGGGCGGCCTTTTCGTCGACGTCTTTCCACACGGCGCCGCCTTGCACGGTCAGGGTCTTGGACTCCTCGTGCACTGTGACATGGTTCATGCGCGAGAGATCGATCACCAGGCCGCCTTCGCTGGAACTGGTGCCGGAGACGGAGTGGCCGCCTCCTTTGACGGCGAAATCGAGAGTGTGTTCTTGGGCCCAGAGAAGGGCGGTGCGGACATCGGCAGTTTCAGTGGGTTGGACCACTACGCCCTGCAGGGATGTTTGGGTTAGTCCCAATCCTTTACTTACATGTAGGGATGAGGGGTGCGTGCGTGGACTTACCGCCTGTTTAACGCCCGTGTCGGACCATCGACGCAGACTTTCCTGGTAGCCAGGGTCTGAGGGTGTGTAGATAGTGGAAGAGGTCAGGGAGCCACGGAGACCTTGGAGAGCTGTGTCGGGAATAGCCATGTTGCGTGTTTTTAGGATGCAGGTGGGAGATCTGTAGAATGGGAAATTCAGGAGGTGAAGATGATGATCGGATCTGCGGGGTTCGTGTTGATCCTTTTGCTCCGTAGTGCGCTGTCACTTAGCGAGATCCACTTGCTTGTCATTTCTTGTTCGGAAAAATGACTCGAGGACACGAAGGGTGAGAACTGAATTGAATTTGTAGACAAGTTCTGCAATATCAAGGAAATGTTCATGTCCATGGCCGAATTAGGACTTATTTCCACGTGCACTGCCAAGCCCTGAGGGTACCTACATTCTACACCTTCGCTGCTTTTCTGGTACTGGTGTCGATCCGGGGCGTTATCAAAATATAATGTTACTACAATAAGGAACGGAAAGATCTTTACTCTGCCGTTGATTCTTCATGTAAACCATTAATGTTGTGTCCTTACTACGGTCGCCTCAAAATAAATCCGGTGTTGACTTCTACAATCACTGTCCCGACTCTAAATATATATTTCAAATAACAGTACCGATCGTCGCTCATGTGCATCGAACATTCAAGCAAAAACCATGGAGTCATACAGTTTACGGGCTTTTTTTTTTTTTTTTTTTTTTTAAAGCTTGCAGCTATGATCCTGAAGTTCATCAATTGATCATCGCCACCTCGAAGAATTATCACGCCTTCCAACCAACGGCAGCAGCAATATCAGTCGTCCAGTCAACAGCTTCCTGCAAGTAGGCAACTGTAAAGGATTAGTTTGTATCTTGCTGCTTGAATTTACCCTTGTTCAAGACACTACGATTTTTTAAGTTGTTAACACAATTATAACTCACCTTGAAAGCCATTCATCTACGCAGCAATTCTACTAGATCTTGTCTTCGCCACGATGATCGTCCCCGGTCGCACGCTCCTTACCCGCGCGATCATCCAAAACATCAAATCACCATCTCTCCAAGTCCAGCCATGCGGCATCGATCTCACCCTCAAACGAATCCTTACTTTTCACTCCCCAGGAACGGTCGATTTCGACAATACCCACCGCCAGACAGCTTCGACCACCGAGGTTCCTTTACCGGAACACAACAATATCTCCACCTCCGCTATCAATAACAGTGCCGACCCCAACAATAGCAGCAGCAACATTAACACCAACAACCAAGACGCCCCATTCACAATTCTTGCACAAGGAACCTACCTGATCGAATTCAACGAAACAGTCTCGGTCCCGCTCGACGTGATGGGCCAGATCTTCGTGCGCAGCTCGCTATTTCGCTCCGGAGTGGCCATTCACGCCGGGGTCATGGACGCCGGGTATACCGGGGCGGTGGGAGCGTTGATGCAAGTATTCAATGCGCACGGGGTGCGGGTTTCGCGGGACGCGAGACTGGCGCAGATGGTGTTTCATTGTATGAGTGAGAGGGTGGAGGAAGGGTATAAGGGGGTGTATCAGAGATCCGGGGGGATTTGAGACTAGGACTTTGGGTTAGGTTGGAAGGAAGGTGCGGAATGTTGTGTGGAACAATGGCATAGAGTCGTGGGTTGGGTTGACTTGGGTGAGGTGGGAGGAGAGGGTCATATGACAACGACAACGACAACGGTTACCATAGACGTTAGAGGGTAGGTCAGTACTCCGGACTCCGAGGAAGTACGAACGTACCTTGGGGCCGTAGGGATATATTAAATCCTTAATTTACACTCTCTGTTAGTGCATCGCTTGCGGTAGAACTCCGGATACTACCGGACCTGTGGCCTGGGCATCGCGATTAATTGGTTCTAACTTATATGATCAGGCCCGTAGAACTCTTAGACTCCTAGCCAAGGAGCTCGGAAATCGGAGGTCCCACTGCGAGCCTGGACAGTCCAGACTGTACCAAGACGGCAAGACCGTTGACAAGTACATATTATGGATAGCGTCTGTAGGTTGAAGGCTCCAAGGTTTGAGAATGAATCCGTTCTGGGCCATTGAGAAAGAAGAACCACCGACATGACTCAATCATATGACGGCGGCAAAAATAGAAATCCACAGCTAAGACTCCATAGTTTTGATTGCCAGTTCTGGGCATTTAATCTGCCGAAGGATGAAAGCCTGAAACAAGTTCGAGTTCGTGCTTACCCGGTCGGGTAGGTGGATAATGTGGCTTGCTGGGGCCTCCGTTATTAATGTGGTCGATGATCCACTCACTTTAGGATTGTTTGGACTACAAAGCGTATTTGCGATGGTATACTCTGTGTTATTGTGTATTGTTTATAGAGGCATGAAATGACTGCACTGGTAACTACTGTGCATACTGTGCATAGGTTCAAGTAGTGCTGTCAGATGTCAAATTGAGTCATAATACGTTCGGCTAAGACAGGGTTGCTGCGACCTACAAGTCGCTATATACGTCCAGTATCATGGGAATCATCAGTCGTACGCGCTTCATGATCTTATTTTAGCACCTCCTTAGAATACCGTTCATACAATTCCGGATACCATTTTTGTCCGACGTCCGGATGGCTGAGAATGCGGTTTCGCAGGTATGCCTCACCAAACTATGGCTATTAGCAACTCGTAAAAGATAAAGCCAAATCGATTGCGGCAAACTCACGCAAGAATACAACGGCGAAAGAAACTCGCTGGGAACATCTACAGCCCTCTTCTTCCGATCATCACTCGCCGGAATGCGTTCGACAATATGTTTGGCGGATTCCTCCAACTGAGCTAGCGTGAGATCCATACGCACACCGAGGAAGAACGGAATGCTATATCTCGTTCTATTGACCGGGGCCTGGAAGGGGTCAGCCAACAAACAACTAAACCGAGGCACATGAAAGAGAATAGGTGTATACAATCACGCGGTGGGTCGTGGCCGTGCAAATGCCTCCCGTAATAGCCTCAAACCCCTGCTGGATGTTCACCACCAGACTGCCCTTGATGGGCGGGGCATCGATCCATTCGCCTTTTTTGTTAAGCACCTGAAGGCCACCGGTGTCGTCTTGCGACAGGAAAGTAAACAGTCCCGTCGAGTCCTTGTGCGGACCCACGCCCTGGGATCCTGGCGCTGCGGGGGGATATTTGACGAACTTCAATCGGTCCATATTGCCCTTGAAGGACTCAAAGGTCGGGAGTGGCAGCGAGAGGCATTCTGACACGGCGCGCATAAACTGCTGCGACAACGATGCGGATTCGCGGATATATTCTTCGACGAGGTCTTTGGCGCCCGGGTGGTCAGGGTACTGAAGACACATGCGTTATTGGACTTAGAGCGGATTGCTACGGAGGTTACGGTGACAAAAGCACAGAAGGGATGAGACACACCTGGCTCTCTCCTTCGAGCCTCTGCCAGAATGGATCCTGAGGGGTCCACTGCTTCAGGCCCGGAGTTCCGAAATCATATTGCTGCGCATTTGTCAGTTAGGGTTCAGCGCAAAACCGACCAACTCGATAGGATGGAAAAACATAATTGGGATGTGCAATGTACATACCTCCCGCCAGTCCGTCTTGGAGGCCGTGGTCTCGGCCCCCAGGCGAGTATATCCCACGAAAGAGGGCGAGTTGATCATGTTGCATCGCTCCTTGACCTCGTCGGGGAGATCGAATAGCTCGGGTAATTTGCCATGGGTGCGCAGAATGAGATCTTCAAGGCCATGGTTGGTCAGGTAGAGGAATCCGACCTGGAAGATGGCCTCGCGCAATTGAGTCAAAGCATGGGGTTTAGTGCCAGGGTCCTGTAGCCGCTGCCAATCGATGACGGGGATGGCGGAAAAGTCGCTGTCCATGATGCATGCACCCCGGTGAGATTTCAGGGTTTCGGGATTATATTACTGGAAACCGACGAGATGATTGTAGGAAATTCAAAGGATTGACATTTCTTGTCGGCGGGGGTGGCAGGATCACGCGAACACCAATCATGCGGCCTGAGAATTGCCTCAGCGTTAGGCATCCATTCTTACTCATCCGTGATCAGTGACCACCCCCTGACTCGACAAGCCCTACTTTCTTGTCCGCTCCTTATAGGGATGGAATCGAATATCATGGTTCGACGTTGGTGTTTGCACCATCCTGATGTCTCTCATCAAGCGGCGCTTGGCTCTTGGCAGAGTTCTTGTCCCAGATCCACTGCGGATGACGCCTCCCAGGAACCGACAGGCGGCATCAGATCTCTTGGACTCGCTGCCGGCATTTCTGTGCCAATTCCTCCGTCTGCCGTGTCGCATTAGGTCTTTCATGGCTGCCATCACCTCATTTAGATGCGTAATCGGCGCAAATGGCCATCTGGTGATGCATAGACGCCATAATATCCCAGTCTTCCAACTTAGGAAGAGCTAATCAAACCCCCGTTCTTGGCAACCCCGTCCTGAAACGCACCAGTCATTTGTGGAAGTTCTCCGTGTCTCAATTAGACTATAGCTCGATCTTGTGCTAAGCCACGCCCCTACCAGTCGACTCTTCTGCAGTCTGCACTTCTGTTCTAGGCACCTCATGGCTCCTACGTAACTTACTCGCCGGAGAATTGTCTCCTGTTCCTGTCCGCTTCAGGACTCGTGTGACGCCGATCTCTTAAATCCGTCCACCTATGGATGTGGACCTGGCGTCTGGGCACATTTTCGTCCGTGGGTTCTAGTCCATAGTTCTCATCCATGGCGACAAATGGAAACAAACTCCATAGCACTTCAGACCAGGACGGTCTCATCGTCAGCGCCAGTATAAGTACCCAGGGATATCTCCTCGTTCCAGTCTGATTTTTTTGGTTCTCCAGCAAGTTCTCTCCTGTCATTCTTTCCCCCTCTACTTCCTCACCTTTCTACCTTCATTCTTACCTTTTCCTTTTTATCTTCATCTTAAAGTTCGATTCTGTGAATCAACTACCAAACTACAATGGCCAACTTCAAGCTCTTCCTTGCGCTTGCCACCGTCCTGTCTGGACAGGCTCTGGCTGCGCCCACCGCCACCAGCAACGTGAAGCGTGCTTCCGCTGACGACGTGAGTTTCTCCATCTATCACTCTCACGCAAAAGTCCGCATACTCAACTAACGTACATAGGTTGCCTTTGGTTATGCCAGCCAGAACGGCGGCACCACCGGTGGTGCCGGCGGTACCACCACCACCGTCTCCTCGTACGCCCAGTTCACCGCTGCCGTTGAGGGCGACGAGAAGAAGGTCGTCTACGTCGACGGCACCATCAAGGAGTCCGCCAAGCAGGTCAAGGTCGGCTCCAACACCTCCATCATCGGAAAGGACGCCAACGCCATCCTTGAGGGATTCGGAGTGTATGTTTTCTGGCTCTGGGCACGCTTCTACAGCGGAATGCGAGTTATTGCGTAATGAGGGGTGCTAATTGATTGGATAGTATCGTCAAGGAGAAGGAGAACGTCATCATCCGTAACTTGGGTGTCAAGAAGGTCCTCGCTGACAACGGCGATGCCATTGCCGTCAGTATGTACACCTTTGTCCTTCCCCCCCCTTAATGATCCCCAGGAGAGACAGACACTAACAAGTACACAGACAAGGGCAACAACGTCTGGATCGACCACGTCGACGTCTCCTCCGATATGGACCACGGCAAGGACTACTACGACGGTCTGATTGACGTACGCCTCAATTCCTTATTCCAATCTCACCACCCAAACGTCCAAACTAACACACAATCTAGCTGACCCACGCCGCCGACTTCGTCACCGTCTCTAACTCCTTCATCCACGACCACTACAAGGCCTCTCTGGTCGGTCACTCCAACTCCAACGCCGACGAAGACACCGGCCACCTCCGCATCACCTACGCCAACAACTACTGGTTCAACATCAACTCGCGCGCTCCCTCCTTCCGCTTCGGTACCGGCCACGTCTACAACAGCTACTACGAGAACACCTCCGACGGCATCAACACCCGTCTCGGCGCCCAGCTGCTCGTCGAGAGCAACCAGTTCGTCGGATCCAAGAAGCCCCTCTACAGCGTTGACGATGATGGATACGCTGTCTCCAACGACAACGACTTCGGTGATGCCGAGAACACCGCCCCTAAGGGTACCCTCACTTCCGTGCCTTACAAGTATGACCTCGTTGGCTCCGGCAAGGTCAAGGCTGCTGTTGTTGGTACCGCCGGTCAGACTCTTACTTTCTAAGTGAGTATGGGTTAGCATCTCGCTTTCTTTGGGAGGTGAGAAGGTGATTTGAGTTGTGGGTGGGAGACTGGGGTCTTCGATCGAGGAGGATGTGAATGTCGAGTGTTGAGTTAGTTGATTCTTTGTACATCTTCTTTTTATGCGCTGGATCATCGCTGTCTTTCATTACTTATTGCATAGCTTGCTATATAGTCTAATATAGTAAAGTTATCACTTGCTCAATTTTTCTCCAAGATGTAGACGATCTCTCTCGACTGACTGATCATTTCGCTTGTTCTAATCAGAGCAATGCTTTCAGATTCCGCTGTCCACAGTGCTCAAGCTCTCAGTTGAATATCCGATTAGGACAGTGACAGCAAATGAATTATTATTTGTAGTGTCACATGCAGCTTCCGTGGTCATTTCCTCAATACTGAACCAGCCCTCCTGTTTTGCAAATTTGACATACACCCAGATACCATACCAACATGCTATCCAAACCTGCATCTCGCTCCGGTCTTTCAACATACCTCGAGCTAAATCCATCTTCTTGCATGATCATAACTCTCCAAAGTAAATTGCTCGCTCTACCTCATACAACATACCTCTTCTCACATACGTAAGCGATGCCGTTATGTTCTACTCCCTAGTGTTTGTTTACTCACCATGTCGTTGGCCACACGCAGGTGTGGGATATCTGCATTAGAGTACGATAGTAGGTTGTTTTTGGAGCCATGATTGATGTATTATAGATAGCTCTATAAGCTGCTATGGCTATTTCAAGTCAATAGATATCGACGTTTATGTTATATTTACCGACCGACTCATAACTCACGCTGAAGGTTTAGGTGATGTAGAGGACACTAGAGATGATTGTATGAATGGATCCAAATATGATCCAAATAGGCCAGATGATTGTGTAGTTAGAATAATGACGAATCGCCCTGCTTGGAGGGTTCATATGCGAAATTGCTGTAGAAGAAATGACTGGATAGATTACAACCTACCTCGGGCATTCAAACCTTCGGTACATCTTGCATGCGATATGAGAGGCAGTATCGTAGGCAACATAACTAATAATGTGAGACACTATTACAATCTATTATACTCATATCATGGGTAGCTGATCAAGCCGAGACGCTCAATAGACTTAAAATTCATCATTTTCTTGTGGTAAAATGTGACCTGGTAAAAACAAAGTATGTAGATGATATGTTCAGAGTATAACTTCTAACGATTTGTGTTTAGGCAATCTTGCAGACTGATACTTAAGACCTTATGCGTTATGGACCAGGAACCATAGTCCAGTACATATGAACTAACAAGCCCTCAGAGAATGACCGGCTTTGCATCTCCTACAAACACAACAATCAGTCCAGCAACGAAACCGATAGAAAAGAACAAATATACGCAGTACCAAATCCAACACAGAGCCGTACTGTTGATGCAAAGGTAAGATATAAACCCCATAGATTGCCCATCGCACAATGATAAATATACCAAAATCCAATATCTGATACAATTTCAAACACGCTATCGTAATCTCGTTAACTGGTCAATATCAACCCAACCCAACCCAACCCATCCTAACCAATCCAATTAAATCAAATCAAGCTCCGACCTGACCGACCTGACCGACCTGCCCTGACCAATCTATCCAATCCAACCGAATCGACTTGAAACTCCATACACCCCGAGACCTGACAACCAAGACAAGACAAGACCATCCGTACATCTATCCATATCCATACCATACTGTCCACGAAACAATCAACAGATCAACAGACCAGTAGCAGAACCAGTCAAGCGGAAGCAAAAAGCAAAAGTAGAGACGAAAGCCAGCCGGAACCCCAAAACCCAGAGAGGAAACCCGAGAAATGACAAAGATAGAAACAGGGACCAAGAAATAGAAGCAAGCCGGGCCTTTCACCTCACTCTCGCAATTGCAAACTCTTTCTCGAAAGAATACGAGGAGCTGGAACTCTGCTCCTCAACGGGAACAGGAATGCTGATTTTCGTAGCATCGAACTCCCACGCGGCCTCGCGCGCCTCCTTCGAGTTCTTCAGATAGAACGGTAACGTCCATTCCTTCAGGCGTCCTTCCAGGAAACTCATGTCTCGGTGCTTCTCCCACATGCGTCGTGAAGACTTGAAAGCTGAGTTGACGGTGTCTCGGCGTAGGTCCTCGTAGGCTCTGAATGCGGCCGTGAGGGGCTCGTGTCGGTGTTTGGCAAGGATGCGGGAGAAGAGGATAGCATCGTCGAGGGCATAGGCGGCAGATTCGTCACGAGGAGGCATCTTGATTGCAGTTAGTTTGATTTGTTCTTGGAGGGGAAAGAGAAGAAGGAGAAAGCTTACAGCGTGAGCAGCATCACCTAGAAGCATGACTCGGTCTGTGTGCCACTTTGAACCGGGCTTGACTTGGTAGACGGGGTAGAGCATCCAATCGGCGGGTTTGCTGGTCATTTCGCGGATACAAGGGACGGCGGACTTGCCGAAACGGGATCTCATCTCGTCGCGCAGAGCTCGCTTGATAGCGGCTTGCTTGCGGAAGTCCTGGCCGGGTTCGAGACGATAGTGGGACAGCAGGTCCTCGCTGACCTGGACGATGGCGGCGAGGAAGATCTGCTCGTGCTCGCGGTCACAGTAACTTGTGATCAATGAGCCGTGGCGGGAGATGTTCATGGCGGTGGAGCGAAAATGAATAGGGGCCTTGAGGCTCTCGGTGTCGATAACGCTCTGCACAAATGAGATGCCCGTGTACTCGGACGGCGAGGTCGGGTCAATCCATTGCTGGCGGGTGGCCGAGTGCACGCCGTCGCAGCCGAGCACGAGATCGGCCGTGGTGGAGGTGCCGTCGGAGAAGTGCAGGGTGGCTTTGTCCTCGGATTCCTCGCCGCGGACAAGCTTCTTGCCGAAGACGACGTTCACATTCTTTGTGCGTTCCACCATGGCCAGCATGGCAACCGACAGGATGATCCGCATCACTCGTCGTCCTTTATATCCGCCGAACCCATTCCCGCCATGGTCTGTGAAATCAATGGACCCGAGTTGCCGTCCAGACCGACTCGAGAAGATCTCAATGGCGTCAACATCGGAGCCGCCCTCCGCACCGAGCCGGTCGAGCTCGGCAAGGACCCCGAGTTGGTCGAGATGCCGTTGTGCTACTGGCGTAAGGTTAATGGCACCGCCGGAGGTGGAGAGGATGTCGTGACGTTCGAAGATGGTGATCTCGAGGTCCGGAACGAAGGGGGTCAATTCTTTAGCCAGGGACAGGGCACAGGCAATGCCGGCAATGCCGGCCCCGACGATGACGATGTTACGAGGGGCCATGATCGAGGTGAGGGATCGCTCGCATTCGGTAGGGAAGTCGTACCAGTCCTTGCCCGTTTGGGCGGGGACCTCGGCGGCGTTCATCTCAACGGCTGACATTATTCGATCTCGTTAGAATCGTATTGAAAGCTCAAACCGGGCCATCAATGGAGAAAACAAGCGGTGATATAATCGACTTGGGGCCAGACGAGGGGGGTAAAAGTCGAAAGGGTTCGTGAGCATAAATCCTTCGCGGCACCAAGCCGGCACAGGCCATTCTTAATATGATATATTGGAGAGGGCAAAAAAAAAAAAAAAAAAAAAAAGGAAAGGAGGGGGAGGAGAAAAAAAAAGCTGCAAAAAAGAAAAAACTAATTAACGACTTTTTTTCAAAGAAAGAAAAACAAAAAAAGAACCAAGATCCATTTTCCCCAAAGAAGGAACAAAATGTCTTGCCCATTCATCCTTCCGTCAAATCAGCATATTCGGCCGGAATGGGGAGTGTTCGGAGGAGTCGCAGCACGATCGTTGGACAGCAATTAATCGATTTCCTTTTTTCCTTTGCAGGCACCCACTCTAATACTCCTGGGCCATTCGATAATGTCCAGAATATGCCGTCACAGCGCGGTGCCGGAACTCCACCGAGCCTTCCGACTCGACCTGTCATAGGTGGGACGGGGAACCAAAGCTGTCAGTCCGAACTCTGGAGCCTTCTTCCACAATCCCTAGAAGAAAAAAAAAAGAGAACGAAAGCCGTTGGCGCGCCGGTTCGGCATTCAGGAGACTAAGGGGAGATAGATCAAGCGCAGGCCCCGGTGTTCAAGGTTTTGGACAGAGTTCGTCGGTTACATGTCATTTTGCCTTTTTTTATTTTTTATTTTTTATTTTTTATTTTTTAAATTTTTGGTTGTTGCTTCCCGGCGATCCGGAAGACCGGAGAAAAAAAGAGATTCTAGACAGAATGATCGAACCCTCAAGTGGCGCTGCAGACATCAGAAGACTGCAGGCAAATTCTTCACCAGTTGACTAGGGTTATTGGCAGCAGGGGTGGGTGACTGGTCGAAACCCTACGCTAGGAGGGCTTGGTGCTGCTAGGTACGTTGTTAGGCCTGTTAGCTTGCTTAAGTCTCTTCCCCCTCGAGGCTGGATAGGGAGGTTAGTTTGTGCGCTCGGTAGAACAGCAAGTTAGCATAGAGACTACGGAGCAGCAATCACGGAAACCAAATAAAAAAAATGAAAATCAACGAAAAAAGAAATATGTGATTTCCCTGTTTTTTAGTCTCCTTATTCCTAATCTTACCTCTTCTGGAACATCCTCCGGAATCGACTGTCAAGCGAGATTATTTTAGTCCTCGTACTAGGTATCACTATCGCTCAGCTGCTCCTGATTCTGGAAAGCACAGATATTAATTGCTGGAGCTATGGCGATTCATCAACGTAATGCTCTCCACTGTTCGAACGGACAACTTACCCCGTACTGACCCTGCCTGTGCCAACGGGCAGGACTCCGTAACGCCTAACAATAGATGGCTGGATCAAGATAGACCTTGGAGATGATCAGGAGCCTGTGGAAAGGGGATACGTCATGTGCCACTGTGTCCAGGCCGAAACGATCTAACGTTTGCTCGACGGTCGATTCCAGACCCCATCAGCCACTTTGTTCCGTGGGAGGAAACCAAGAATCCAAACTCCACGACCGGGATTTTAGGTTTTCGGGTAAAAGAATCCTTCTCCCTTGTGATATTGCCTCGGTGTGAAAATTTGCCAGCAGCATCAATCAAAAGCGGAATGGAAAACAAGGACAAAAGTCCACTGCCTCGGAAGGATTTGCTTCGCGTACGGAGTACCCAGTAAAGCAATCTATGCTCCGTTGATAGATTCCTCTTCGTTCTCCGAGATCCGCTTGAATCCACCGCTTTCCGTCCGAAACCAGACTATTGATAGCCGGAGGAGTCGTTGCTTTCGTCGATCGCATACCAAGCAATATATTGGTCGAGCAACGGTCGGTAGAGGAGTTAGCACGCGCTGGAAGAGCCTTCCGATTGGCGGGTGTCGATGCATCGTCCACATGGGAGAATTAGGTTCCCCCCTTAACCTCTATTCTCGATATTGGGATATGATAGTACCTTTATGATATTATCTTGGGTCAGGAGCGGTCCCGGTTGCCTAGCTGTGTTCAATTATCGGTTTTAAGGAATCAAGCGCTCGGACTTGGGATCCAAGAGACATAACTATCGAGTCCTCCAAATCGAGATTGTTTGAGACTTTGTGTGCCTCGTCTTTGCGTCGGACTAAGATAAAGCTGTGATGTATAGATTCCGTTTCTGTTCCGTGCGGGTGCTACTGCTCGGTGACTCGGGGTCTGGGATGAATTTGCCCAGATGAAGACCTGCAGTATCGTGTAAATTGGAAACAGCCGAATACGAACGGAGCCCTATGAGAGGTCCATTCCCTCCACTCCGCAGACCAAACAGGCAAAGACCAAAGAAGACAGAGTGTCGGTTTGATCGAACTTGACGCTACTGACAGTATGCAATTGCGATATGCACTCCGTACGTTCGATATTCGACAGCGCGATAGGTGACCATGCCAAGTTTTCACACTAGTCGCATCCCCTCTCGCGCTCCCTTGAGCTCTGAGTCGAGCTAAGCAGGGGTTGCTGGTTGTCGGACCTAACAAGCCATAATCTCGGCGTCCTGCAACAAGACACGGGACCGAATTGGCAAATACCCATTAGCCATTTACCGACAGGAGTTTGAGGTTGAACAAGTCCAGGAATCCTGGTGGACGTATCCGTTCTATAGATCCATCAGTTTGCGTCCCGAGACTGATCAAATGCCAGATATGCGTACTCAGTACAGACTGCAGGAGAGACAGAGCTAGCAAAGCGTGACTGTCCAGTGTTCAACTCCACTCCTAATCGGGCCATAACGCGTGCCGCTATCGCGATCCAGCCGTCAATTATTCTTAGCGCCGCCGTTTTCTGGCTGCTAAAGCCATTCCTGCGTCCAGGGAATCTGCTGACCCAGTTCTAGGCGGATAAGACCGGGGAATGGCTTCTCCCTTCCCGTCCAACCCCTCATCGTTCCACATTCTTGGCCAACATGACATTCGATATGCCAGATCATATGTCTACTGAAGGTGTCACGGCTTAAACCCCGCAATTGGCTTATTTCCCTCTAGGTGAACTATATTCTAGCCTCTGTATATCGGTATTGCTCTCTAACAAGGTGGAAATAATTCTAGAACTGCGCTTAGACCGCCGGACCGGAGGGTCGGGAATGGATCGTCAAGTGTCAGGGATCTTGTTGACCAATCTTATTCTCGCGGTCTTTATGTACTGTAGAATCTAAATTGAGGAAGGTGTTGATGCCGGAGAGCAAACATAAAACAGCTAGAGATTGGGAAGTTGTTAGCGTTCAAACTCAAAATACTACAGCGAGCAAACAAGTCAGATGGACAAGACCCTACCGAGCGCGCAATTCATCTCATAATAGCCAAATCGTTCTGCAAGCCAGCCGGAGAGGATTGGTCCGACGAAAGAGCCCAGGGTCCAGCTCATACTGGCAATTGACAGGGCCCGGGAATATCCTCCATGGGGACCAAAGATTCCCGGATGTTTGGCCTCGATCTCATCAACCGTCACTAGAGCAGAGATAGGTCAGAAAAAGAGATTTCAAAGCACAAACACAATCAAACGTACCTGTGGCTTCGATAGTCCCCGCCCCATTTAGCAAACATGTTAGAATGCCAACGCCGGTCATCGCAACTGTGTAAATTACTTGTCCTCGATTGCCCTCGTTTATCCAAGGGAACCTATCGTCGCCAGGCGTCCCCAAAAGCCACATCACAGGAGCCACGCCAATGAAACCGACGGTTGTTGGCCAGCGAGTCCCGACACGATCTTTCAGCCAGCCACAGAGAGGACTGAGCACAATGCCGGGCCCCTGAAACGCGAAAAACATTAATCCAGCGAGCATGCTTTTCCAGCCGAAGACATCGCGGACGTGTAGAGGAAGTGTCGTGTCAAAGCTCGTAGTCAAAATCGCAAAGGTCAGATAGCTCAGTGCTCCACAGGCGAATTTGCGATGTCGGAACATAAACAGGTAGAATTGGAGGCCTGTCTTTTCTTCCACGGCGCTGTCACCGCGCGTATCTGACAGTAAGGGGTCATTTTCGGAGTCCTCGTCGTCTATTGTCCGACTATTAGCTTGCCCATCATGGATCTGCACCCACCACCGCTTCACGTGCTCACCTGTGTATGATCTCGGTCTCTCAAGCATCAACAACCGGAAGACGATATCAAAGAATATAATGACAAAGGCACTCGACCAGGCTAACCAATATCCACCCAATTCGAATAACACGCCCGCAATGATCGGGCCGCCCGAAGTCCCGGCTCCCACAACCACCGAGACAAACCCGTACGTCTTCCCCAGGTTCTCCGGCTGAACGTTATCGGCGATGGTCGCATATCCGACGACCCAGATGAAAGAACTGGCAATAGCCTGGATCAGACGACCTATGAACAAAACCGCCGCTTTGCGCCCGTCAGCTCCCGTTTCCACGTCTTATGAGTTGGCATCCAATGCCACGGTCGCAAAGTACGTACCCGAAGTCGCGGCCGCCAGAACGATCGATCCGAGTAGCACAACCCCCAGAGAGGCTAGAAGGACCGCTTTCTTTGAAGGGAGGGTATCCGCGTAGTTCCCGATGAAAGGGCTACAGACCAGGGCGATGACGGAACTTTCGGCCAGCAAGGCGAAGCTGAGACGTTGAGTCAAGGAGGGATCGATTCCAAGCCGGTTCTCGAGGACGTAGGGTAAGATAGGGACGAGAAAGGTGTACAAAAAGACGTCTATTCAAGGTAGGTGTTAGTGTTTGTTGTTGCAGGTATTGATGGGACAGAGCTGCAACTTGCCAGTGAACAAGGCCATTGACATGGTAGCGACGATGAAACCCGGCGAGGAACGCCATCGCTGGCCCCATACAACCTCGTGGTCGGACGTCATGTTGTGAGATGGTCAACGGGGGCGCGGTATCACCAAGAGCATGGTCGAAGGCCAAAGAACACGCAGGGTCCAAAGAGCCAGTTTCATCGTTGCGGGCATCGATAGGCGACCGTTCGGCTGGGGTTGCCGATAGGGATTGGACTAGGACCCCACCGTTCGGAGGTAAGGGATGGTTTCATTGGATGGATGGTTGCATCACGACAAGAAAGCATTAGAAATAAATATCGAGACTCGAGGATATTAGAAAGCAGAAGACAGACGTACAGTACAGCAGAAAGGCAGGGATCCTCGTGGTACCTCCGCGTGCACATGACGCTGGCTGGCTACAAAGGGTCTAGCGTGGCTGCCGAGTGGCATCAACATCAACTCGAGTCGGAACGACCGCCTGGATTACCATATTTTATCTGAGACTTTGTTGAAGGAGCTAACAGAGTTGATATTTCTTGCTCATTATCTCCAGTTGGGGTGTAGTTGTTCCTAGGTTGATTTTTGACTACAGAAACACGAATACTACACGGAAGTATATACTGACACCAGCCTGTCCACGGATTGCGCAATTCACCCACGATAATTGAAAGATAAATCAAATAAACGAACTTATGTGATATGCTCATCTACTTTACCGTAATATAGTTCGTATCCAATTTCGTATTATCAGAATCCAAAGTAGGCAATATCGATGAAAGCTATCTATGTAAACATCTATAATTAGATATGCAAATACGTGGAAGCTCTATGTGCTAGGTGGTCACCGGAGTGATCAAATACAATATGAATAATCAAAGATCTAGTTATTTGAAAAGCCCTTTCAATTGAGTTAATTAGTGTTGGCTGATGTAGGACGCGAAGTGGTATTCCATGGTGTTGCATAACTACATGAAGGGGTGGATAGGTTCCTCCGGTGTAGTCCTTAGGCATCCAAATGCCTGAGGCCAACACGCATCGTCCAGCGATGGAAACCCCAGCAAGACCTCATCTCAATTCTGACTGACTAGACCCAGGTATAGAAGAACCGATACTTATTAGCCTTCAACTAACCATCCCCGGACTATTATATGCAATATCTCCAGCATTTTGACCCAGAATCACCACCACCACGGCAATCTAACCACCTGATCATTAGCAACACTTTCGAAACAACAGGCTTGCTCCCTCCGTCTCTAAGATGTTGAAAAGAAGTACAATAGAAATAGAGAAGTCACTAACCAACGAAATATCCACTCCCTGCGCAATCCTCACTTCCCATTTAGGCCTTAGCCGAAACGGCGGCATCTGGCCCTCCGTCAACTGCTCAGGGTCCGTGATGCGATGAATAGACGCAACATTGCGGTTCCCGACCACGACGACCTGCACCATATTATCCAGATCCTGGGCATGCACTTCCATCGTGACCTGCTGGTTCATCGGAAGATCCGTGCTTCCTTGAGACCTCGAAGAAAAGTCCCCAGGGACGGCATTCTGAAATGTAATCGTGGCCTTGGGTTCCCGGACCGCGACGCGCAATTTCGCCGTTAAGAGGCTATTATCACCGCCGGGGAGTCTCAAGTCCAAAATCGACGAGGTATACCAGCGACAGCGGAGGTCGAAGAGCGGGAGACCTGAGCGGTCGTAGAAGGTACGGCGTTGGCCGATGCTGAAGGGGTGGCCGAAGACGGTGAAGATGTTGGACCCGTTGTAGGAGACTGTGTAGTCCAGTGGATGCCATGGCTCGGGGCGGTTATGGACAGAGAGGGTCAGTTCTTCAGCGGCGATGTTCTCGGGTCGGATGGCGATGAGACGCGAGGGGGACGTGAGGAGCAGAGGTGTCGACATCGTGATGAGTTTGGATGCGTGGAGGTGCTGGACATTGTGGCATTCTGGCGGGTTCAGGGCGTCAAGGGGAAAGAGGTACGTGGTTGTGGGGATATATACTCCTCGTGTTGTCGATTGATTGACGAGCGTGATATTGTGAAGCGCAGAACGGATGTGTGTCGTGTCGTGCAGTATGGAGTAGGGCTGCTCGGTGTCCCTGATAAGGCTGATATGGGATCCGCCTTGCCCTAAAGGCCTTGCATCCTCCCGCCGGGACCGTTAGGGGAAGTGTTGGTTGCTGACAGCCTCATGATTGGTGGCTACACTGGTGGATCTGGGGAAAGTTAGTACCTGATTTTTCTTCCAGCGCCTCGGCCTCGCCAGAATGGGAAAGATTTCGGACTGTCAGGAGAAGCGGATTGGAGGACTGGGAGGCAGTCATGCATGTGCTGGCGATGTGACAAGAGGGGAGGTTAAATTAACCTGGCTCCGACTGTCAGGACCAGGAATGCAATCCTACCTGGTATTTGCTATCTAGCGAGATTACCCGCAGGCTTAGAGACATGTGAAACGGACTGAGTGGGCTCTCTCGCGAGGCTGAAAGCGATCAACTATATAGGGTAAATGCACAGCAATGGATACAATGGCACGGGTCTCCCTCGATCTAGATGCATGGTGAATTACCAATACGCCGCCCACTTGCTCTCCCCCTGAACCACCTGCACAAATTCCTGCGCGAGAATTTCGCTCGTGCGCTCGGACGGATGCAGCTCGTCATACCACATATACGACTCGGGGCTAGGAGCCAACTTGCAGTTCCCGCCGTTCTCATCACATTGTTTCGTGAACCCGGTGACATTGGCCGGGACACTGCCGTGGAAGTAGTCGGTTGGGTTCTCATACACGTGAGATAACTGCCTAGGTTAGCCTGCAATCTACTTCCCGGTCTGCAGAGTCTGCAACAGAACACTCACCAATCCAAACGTATCCATCACCGCAAACTTGGCCCCGGGATACCGTCGCGCAATACGCACCTCAAAGGGCGTTTTATACTGAAATACATCGTTGGCCGTAGCCACCTGCTCCCACATCCGATAGCTGACCTGCGTGGTATTCTCCGGTTTATCCTTCCAGAACCCACTCCTGCGCACACCCCCATTCTCAGGCGTCGCATACTGCGGCGCCAACTGCAACGGGGCAAGGTTCATGAGGACAAAGTACCTCCCCCCATTATCATACACCTGATCCAGCGAGGCATAGATACACTCGATGTAGTCGGGGATCGTCTTGCCTTTCACCTGCGAATCAGTGATGAAGGCATCGTTACCGACATCGTTGGTTCCAATCCAGATCGCATAAACCGTCTCTTTCGGCGGGATGTCGAGGAACTTCTTTCCGGCGCGGCTGTATTTGCTGTCTGCTAGGAATGCCGGGATTTCATACTCCAGGACAGACGGGAATGGCGCGTTGATGGCGGCGAACTCCCGGGGCGTGACCTCATTCGAGCACACGGCGCCGCTGACGGCGTAATTATACCGATTGACGTGCGCGGTTTGCGCCACGAAATGGCCCCAATTGTACCCACCTGATGCGGAGGCGTTGCTCTGCAAGAGTCAGCATATGCTTGTCTGGGGAAAATGACAGAAAACGAACCTCCGGCTGCACCCATCCTGCCGGGGGTGCCGATCCATTGTGACTGGCAAAGTAGCCCAGTCGAGAATCATCAGTGTAGCTGTCCCCGAAGGTCACCAGGCTTTTGAAATTTCGCGGTCCCCAATTCTGGGACGGTTGAGCGAGGGTCAGATCGAGGGTTAGGGCTATAATACCCGCGAGGAGGTATGTTTGACGCATGATGGGAATTGACTTTGTCGAGAGGCATATCGCGGGGAGATCAGAGGGTTATATAACTTTGGAAGCTGTCGGCAATTTCTTCCGTCTTTCCGCCGGGACAATCCTCACCAGCGCCATGAGTTATCAACAAGGAATGGATGCGGGGATGCGGTGGAGACGGCTAAATAGGCCAGTCGGGCCACCAGTCATGTTGATCCGGACAATTAGACGCAATTAAAGTAAGGGTTGCCTGCAAGGGCCTTTGTTCGCTGAAGTGTCCTTGCACTTAATCCCAGTGGTATAGGTCTAAACTGATTTCTTTATTTAGATCCTGAACTTTCTGATCCAATCATGCAACTTACTAGATACACCGTCGAGGAGATCTACCTCCGTACATGGAACAAACTATCTTACCCTGCAACATTTGAGCCTCCACAGGGTTAGCTGCCCTAATTATGCATCCGATCGCACGATAGCATGTCAAGAATGCTAGCCCTTGCTTGAATTTCCTTAAATCACCGCCTGCCAGGTAACAGAATATTAGAGTCTCAAGCTCCTGGCCGTTACTCAGCCAGCCATGATCCCGGGACTTGACGCGGATGACAGTGGCGTCTGTCTGGCGACGTACTGCCTCGCTTGGCATGCGCGATGGTGGTTGAAGAAAGTCTCAACACGAGAATATCGAGGCTCGTGTCAACTCGGAGCTGTCAGCTCTTCACTCGTTATAGTTTCATGACTGTTTCCCACACATGACTGCTTCATCGATAGTCTGCGCCGATTTGCTAGATCGCCCTAGGTAGATACCACACCGCCATGTGGGTGAAGTCCGACGGAGCTCTTCATGATGCATTAAGCCTCCACGGCCGCGTCTTTGGTGTCCGTTCAGCTGGTACAGCCGCATGGATGGTTCAGCCAGCGGGATGCGCCTGGATAGGTCGCAGATGCAGATAGTTTTCAGCAACAGCAGTCACCAGGTGGCTTAAATACCTTTCATATCGAGTGGCAACGGTCGTCTATTTGAACAGGACCAGTCTGGGAAACCACCCGTTATGAACCTAGAGCGTCCCATTCCTACCAACAAGGTACCTCTACAGCAGACAAACCCATCAAGTGCACGCCATGTCAGCATACGAGGGGTTCTGGATCAACCGGGATCAGCCCGCGCTCACCGGCTCAGTGCTCACATTATCATCACTAAAAAGCGGCTTCCTGGTGGCATTTCTCGCCTTGTTCGTCAACGCAACCGGTCAAGCATTTTGGAGGATCCTCTGCTTCTTCATCCATCAAATCCGATGTAACCCGGGCCCTCACGACGGAGTATACATTCAGCAACAGGTTATTCTGCGTAATGCCGACCTCCCCTTATCTGCAATCTGGGACCTCCTGATGGTCTTGTTCAGTTGGCGTCGTCGTGCCAGACGATTAAAAAGTCGCTCGATGGCTCTCATAATCATTGCTACCCTCAACTTTGCAGTCTGGACGGCAGCAGGGATATTTTCGGCCAAAATGGCCTTATCTTCTGATGCAGAGATCCTCTTGCAGAACCCCCGATGCGGGCTGCACGCTATCAAAGTCAACCAGGAACGACCGGACCGCAAACTGATCATCAGGCCGATCAGACAGGCTAGGGATTACGCGCAGCAATGCTACGAGGATGTGCCCGCTGCCGAGCCGATATGCCGCACGTTCGTCTCTAAGAATCTTCCCTGGAAGGCGGACGCGAATGCGTCTTGTCCGTTTGCGCCGGACCTCTGTATCGGGGGCGAGTCGGCGGCATTCGCGATGGATACCGGATTGCTGGACTCCCATGTGCATCTAGGGCTGAATGCACGACCGGAGGATCGGGTCCTGTTTCGCAAAAAGGCCACCTGCGCGCCATTGGATTTAAGCAACTATACGGAGATTCTGAACGGTACTTACCCAGATCATGTAACCGTTAATTTCAACCTGCAGGATCCGAGCATCAAGACTCCTACCGTATCGCATAATGTCTCGTTATACGGCACGGGCGATTACTATCTCATGTACTGAATCCTCTCACTCCAGCCCATCCCGGAACACACAGACTGACAGCTATCAGGGCCGTCGGACCTCCCTCCCCCCTCTCCATCCCCGGAACCAACCTCACCTTTCCTCAAACCTGGACCCTCCGCGACTCCCTACGCCGCGACAACGCCGTAACCAGCCTCCTCTTCCTCATCCAAAACAGCGTCTACTACCCCTCGGCAATCTCCGACCCGTTCCTATCCGCGCACTTCACCACCCCAATCACCCCAAACCTCACGCATTACCACTGGGACCGACCGATCTCCGTCCTCGGCTGCACCGAACAACACCAGATCTGCAATCCCAACCCCAACTCCAACACCCAAGACCCAGAACCATCCTGCACCCCCCTCGGCACAACCTCCCTAACGCCCTCGGAACTCACTGCTCAATCTAAATCCCTATCCTTTACCCCGCAACAACACTCCGTCTCCATCCTCCTCCAATCCCTCTCCAGCACCATCTCCATCCGCGACACCATCTACGCACTGGGCGCGCAAGCCCTGCGCGCCCAAGAAACCGTCTCCTCGGACCTCGGCAACATCGCCCTCCCCGAAACGCAATGGCGTGTGGAATCCGCCTCTCTATTTAACATCACGTTAGCGGCGTTTCAGTTCGCCTTTCTCGACTACGTGACGCCCCCTGCGCCCTTTCGGGATAGGGATAGACTAACCCCCGTGCCGCGGGATTTATATGAGCGGACGTGTGGAAGACAGAAGGTGAGGGAGAGTAGGGGGGAGTTCGTGTCGTTTCATGTGTTGGGATTGGGGATTGTGCTTGGCGTTGGAGGGGTGGTTATTGGGGTGGGATTTGTGGTTGAGGATGTTGTTGCTAGAGCGCAGCGATGGAGTGGGAGGCCGGGGCAGAGGTTGAAAAGGGCGATGTGGATGGCTGATGGGAAGTTGTGGTTGTTGAGGTTGGCGTATGAAGGGAAGAGAGATAGTAATGGTGGGGGGCGGTGGGAGGGGGGAAGGAAGGGGGTGCCCGTGACGGGGTGGGGAGAGGTGTTTGATGTCGAGGGTATGAGTGGGGTGTTTATGGATGGGGATAGAAGAGAAGGAGGAGGAGGAGGAGGAGGAGGAGGAGGTGGTGGTGGTGGTCAGGAACAGTTTCTGTTAGGGAGTTGGAGAGAGAGAAGGGATCAAGGTGCATCGGAGGGACAAAGTAGAGAGGTCTAGTTGGGTTTCTGTTTATGTTCTGTTGTCCGTGATAGCTGGAACAAAAAAATTGCTCATGAAGTTGTTAGCAGATTTTCATACAATACTGCCAGGGAGTTAGGGCTATGATATTGGTGACCTCATACTCTTGCTGGTGTCAAGATACTGAATATTCCAGTTAAGCACAACGAGCGAGACTAATTGTGCAGCTCGAAGATATTAGAATCATCATTTCTATCAACTATACATATCAACTGGCTAATAATAACATCCATCTATCATAACACCTAACAACACACCCTATACTACATCAAACCTACCCCCTAATCTTAACACTCCTCTTCGTAATCGCCCCAGCATCACTCAACGCCTGCTTCCTCCCAGGCCCAAAATTCGGCTTCCCACCCAACGTCCCAAAAATATCCCCCACATAATTACTTGGCTTCACCCCCTTCTCGAACGTCGCATTCCACCCCCCAATAATCCCCTTCACGACCTCAATACCGGCAAGATACAGATTCTCAACCGCCGGCTCGAACGCGCCCTGCTCCGCAAACATCAGATTATCGAGCGCCGACTGACCGGGATACGGACGTTCAAAGTCCGACGCGGTGCGCATGATGATGATCCGCGAGAAATCGGTGCGGTTGTGGTACGACGTTCGCAGGAGGGCTTCTAGCGTGGCGTTGTCCTCCTGCGCGGTGGAGCAGTACGTGCCGGTACCATTTGTCCAGACACGTGTGGTGTTTGCGAATGCGGAGCTGAGGAGCTCGCCGCTGTAGTAGACGTCTGTGGTGGCGACGTCGCATTCGATGACGGAGGGCGCACGCGTGGCCGCCGCGTAGATGTCGCCTTCAGCGGAGGCGTAGTTAGCGCGGTAGGCCTGAGCTGTGGCCGAGTCGGAGAGGTTAGCCTTGCGGGCGAACGAGGCGGCCAGGGAGCGCAGATCGGCGTTGACTTCGAAGACCTCGGTGCCGTAGATGCTGGTGGGGTATTGGTTGGGGTACTGCGCGCCTTGCGGGATGTAGCTGGTGGAGTAGTTGTCGGGGAGTTCGCGCAGGTCGATCTCGTACTGCAGGGCGACTTGGATGGCAAAGCGGGCGAAGGAGGCGCCGCAGATGGTGCCGACCTCGGGGTTGATGCCGGCGATGCCGGCGACGAGGAAGTAGGTGTGAGTGAGGTCGAAGAGGGGAGAGAAGGCGATTGACGAGACTGTGATGGCCGCGTTGATTTCGCCTTCGCCGGTCACGAGCTGGCAGACGCTGTGGTCGGCGGTGCAGTGCACGTCCGGGAAGATGGGCGACGCGCCAGGGATGGTGATGTTGTGGGCGAGGAGGTCGAAGTCGGGGATTCCCCACCAGGCCGCGGCTTCGGGTTCGAACTGTAGCGGTGGTTAGTTATGCTAGTACATATAGAGGGTAGAGAATGGACATACCATCGAGATGATGAAGACCTTGGGCGCAATGCGCGGCGCATGCTTCACCTCCGAGTCATAGCGACGGGCAGCTGGGTTGGCTGCAACGACAGGAAGCAAGCAGCTGCTGGCGAAGAGCAAGCCCGAGAGGGACTGGAGAAGCTGCATGGTTACCGGTGTCTGGTCAAAGCCTACCTATCACCAATTGATCGGAGAGAAAAAGAAAAAGAAAAATCTCTCAAAACGGGAAAATGCCCATTATATAGCCCCATAACGTCCGTTTCCGTTCCGTCAAATTCTTCGCAGCTTCTTCTGCATCCGGCGATCGGAGCCAAAACAAACGAGAAAAAAAAAAGCAGACAAAAAAGGCGGATCTTGACGAATGTCACGTAAGGGGTGATGATCGGCGCTGATAGCGGATATTAAGCTCGGGTGGTTGGCGCTAATCGGCCAATAAAGGCTTATCGCGGGCTCCATGGTGTTATCCGTTGATATTGGACTTAGATTATTGGATATCAACGCCTGTACAGCATCGCTTGTCGGTTCGTTAGTCATGGGAATTGAAAGGTGGGGACGCTAGAGGTAGAGATATTATGGCCTTATCATGTATCTTTTCATGTCCGGAGTTCTCGGGTCCTTGATTCCATGTCTGTCAGCTCATGTTCGTACCTGCGTTAGGTGGAGTACGCCTTCTATCTTATCGCGCGTTCCAGATATGGGACGGGGTTTGGGCACAAGAACCAGTCTGTCAAACTCGGGATTAAGAAGTTGAAGGCACGGGCCTAACGCTCAAATTGCCAACATAGTGCATGGGTGTAAGCCCGGGCCTGGCGAAGAATGTCAGTATTAATAACAATCCATTCCACCGTTTCAATGTTATTTTCAAGGTCCTTAGAATATATGAAAGCATAACGGGTATTGCTCACGAACTGCTGTCCATGAAACATAGTTTGTATCAGTCCACCGCGAGATGTTCGAGGAAGGACGCCTTGGAACTCATTAGGGAAGGATGACTTGAATTTAGATTGACCCAAACAGGAGTATAGCACCGAACAACAATTCTCAAAAATCACCTATACATGTTTGCTTATTCTTAGTTTATTCAAAGTAAAACATAGATGGAGAGAGTTCGGCGACGAAGGGATGGCTTCTTAAGATTCCTTGAGAGTTAGAGATTAATCTGATGGTTCTATCCTCCGCGACCCGCGGCATCCGGCTTCCAACAGGAAAGAAAAAAGAGACATCTCGAGCACCAGATTCTATGGAGCATATGACACTGAAATTCAACATATCTATACCTTAAACAACAATGAATATCAATAATACCAATTTCTCAAATAGGGAAGCATGTTTCCATCCAGCCGTATAGATGAGAGCTCTATAATTGGCCGCGGGCGACATCAGCGGCGCAGATTCCGTCCTTGGCGCATTAACCTATGACATCATCACAACAGATTGAGATCATCACTACCCCTCAATCGTTTGGAGGACTTGGAAGTAGTTGGAAACGAAATTAAACTCATAATTCATCATGAAGAATGTTAACTCTACCGCGTCTCTCGCCGTAAGGTATATACTGAAAATCCAAAGATATAAAATCCAGAAAGATAAATCGCAGAAATGAAACACCATCCCTGTCATTCACAAAAGAACCTCCCGACACAGTGTGCAAGTCTCAAAAAGGTAGAGAAATGATATAGAGTAATTCAAAGCAACGTCTCAGTATGAGTAACAATTCTCCACTCCCCATCTGACGCCTGACTCCATGTCGTCGACCCCGTCGCAACGTATGGTTTACCATTCTGCGACGCGTTAATCTTATACGTCACGGTGCCAGCCATGAGGTCGATAATGATGACGCGGACTTCCTGCAGCTCGTAGGAGTCAAAATGGTGGAAAGGCGGCTTCAGAGCTTCTTGGATCGAGGGCTCGCCGTCCAGCGTGAGGATGGGCGTCTTGGGAAAGAGAAGATTGGCTTCTTCGTTGGAAAGCTTCTCGATTTCAGGACCGGGGTCGGCGGACGTGAGCGCCGTCCAGAGCGAGCGCTCTTTGATCAAGAGGTCGTCGCGGATGCGTTCGTGGATGGAAGGCATTTTGCTTGCTGGCTGGCTGGGGTGTTAGGGCTGGATGGATGTGTGGTACAGGGACAACATACCCTTGATAGAGGGGGAGTGAGATTATTGACAGAGGAAGTGACAGAGAGGGATCAGATTTCAGGAACGAGATTAACAGCATCAATGACAGCCAGGACCTGGAAAGATCCATGGTATAAGAGTCGACGGGGGAGGGACATCTGACAGTTGCACTGACGTCATGGCAGGTTGCACACGTGCATGACGTGTGCTGGGCTGGATCGAGATTAATTTAGATGATTATCATCTGAGGGCGGCTTGGTGGAGTGGGACTGTTGCTGGGCTGTGGTTGGTAGGGCCAGGATTTCGGCCGTGTCTTCTGTTTTGATTTTTCAAGTGATACAGCAGATTGGCAGTCACACTTATCTTGAGACTGTTTACTTCCTGGACCTCCATGAATGTGTATGCGGTTCCCGTTTGGGGAAGGTGCTGGTGTCACGACTTGTGATTGGCTAGGCTAATGTACCCGACACTAATAGATGCCTGATTCTGGAGGCATTAAGTCAACTATTCTAAATGTGACCAGATCGATGAGATTGACGCGCGTACACTGTACACATTGTCCATGGCCCTATATATCATTTGGTATTTAGTTCCATGTGCCTTAACCATCATCATCCAACACGCGAACATGTCCCCGTAGAAAATTTATGATGACTATGAATCACATTGGTCCTCCCATGAAAAGGGAACTCCAAGAGTATCATAATGCATAGTATGCCTAGCCGGTTGCTAGATCCATTAAACGACCATTATGCTAGCGGGATATCGCAAATGAGAGCTTAGATCATATTGGGTTATATCGTGCTAAATGTAGGGCTCATCTAGGTTATTATAGCACAACAACAGATATACCAGCTCAACTTTCGGCTGCTATACAGTATACGCACGTTGATGTATAAGTACGCGCTACTGAGTCTCCTATGACCAGAGGGAAGTCGAATTAACATGGGACTGACTGAAGCACAATACCCTCCATCGTCGACAAAGTCAAGAATTGATCATATGTTATCTCGCATCGGTCGCAATGAAACACCAAACTGTTCAGGTCATCGGTTTCCGAGCTTGAATCGACTCGAAAGTCTTGGGTCACAGAATGACACTGTTGACCCCGATCGTCAAGTGATGAATACAGGCTTCTTTTGACTCTGAGAACCACCAAGAGCCCACCCGAGACGAGAAGGATGTCAGATGCAATAAAGACAGGCGTAGGTTCTGGAAGAACGGCAAAAAGGCAAAGGTGGGTAGTTATTGGAGCACATAATAAACATAATATAAGGCCAAAATATGGGTTATATCAATACTTATTGGCCGTTTCTTGCGTTACCCAGACTTAGGTCTGCCAATACAGTCTTTCATGTCCCTAGATCCATGTATATATTTGTGTTTCAGAACAAAAATGGTTGCCCAAAGATAATTCTGGGATTATATAGAACAATGATTCATCCCAATATCATCCCTCTTCTCAATAGGCCCTACCAAACACATCCAACGGAAAGGCATCCGCTAACCTCTGATACCCAGCAACATTCGGATGTAAATAATCACCCGAATTAAACTCATCCTTCAACTGCTTCTCATTATTCGGATCTCTCAAAACCGCATCGAAATCCAAAACTTCATCAAACACTCCACTCGTCCGAATCCAATCATTCACGCGTCCCCTCGTCTTTTCTCTTCTCGGATCCGAATACAAAGAATCCACTCCCTCCGGCGCAACAAAGGGCGTAATCGTTGCCCCGAACACAGGGATTCCCGCCGCATGCACGCGCGTCACGAACTGTTCGTATGCAACGAGTAATCGCTTCTCGATGTCCGTTTGCGATGCGTCGTCTGTAGCTGCGCTGCCGATATCGTTGACGCCGGAGAATATAATGGCGTATTTAACGTTTGTCTGGGCGAGTATGTCTCGGTCTATTCGGCTGAGGACGTTCGGGCCCACATTGTCGGATAGGAGTTTGTTGCCGCCGACGGCTTGGTTGAGGATGGCGAGGGAGGATGTTGATGGGTTCTTTTGTAGGCGAGGGATGAGGAGGTCGGGCCACCTGTGTACTTGGGTTAGCTTCGTTGTTGTTTGAAGGGACAGGAGGTTAGCGGGTAGGTGAGATATATCGCACCGATTGTTCTTGTTCGTCTCACTTCCGCGTCCATCTGTGATGCTGTCTCCAATGATGACGCAGCTATGCACTTTGTTGGGGAGAAGGGCCTCGACGGCACTGATCATGTACCTGTAGTAGATAATATGAGCCATGCCCCTGTTGGAAAAATAAATGGTAGGATGATAAACCAATGATCCACGCTCGTCGCATCCGCGAGCTTCAAATTCGGTTCTCCAACCCAATCACCCAGCGCCAACCAGGACGTCGTGCGACTTGATGGGTGAGCGGTGATACCGCCACTCTGTCCATTCTCAAGGTAAATGTCCACGGTAATCGTCTCCTGCGCTTTCTTCAGAGGAAACTTAATCGGATCAGACACCGCCAATGCACCGTTGGGGATGATAATGCCCGGATTTCCACTGAATAAGATCTCTTCTGTTGTGTCGGAGAGAATCTCGTGAAACCCTAAGTTATCGTTCTTGGTCCGGCTAATAGCGATTTTTGCAATCGGTAGATCTTCAGTTCCAAAAGCGTTGGATATTCGGAGACGGATCTGCGTAGCTGGGTAATTGATACGGATCGTTTGGCGAAGAGTGGTATTTTGGAATTTGTATGTGGCATTCTGGCAATTAATTAGTATCCATGTCCGATGGTCCAAATAAGTGTTAAGGAAAAGTGGATGTGCGTACGTATGGCTCAGGAGGGAGGTTATTCGGCTCCGTCAATTGAGGCATTGTAGTCCAGATCCCGACCCAGTGGGAGTTTTTGTGGAGGCCATCTCGTCGAGATAAAGTGCTCACTGGGTGTGGACTGACTGCCTGGAATAAAAGCGCTAACAAACAGAAAAGGTAGATAGAACCCGCCATTATGGGCTAGTAGAGAATGTGTATCTGGATGCAATCCCGCCGACTTTGACCTTGCTTAAATAGTGATTCTTCCCCCTTCAAACACCACCCCGCAATTATTTCTCCGCTAGAAGAGCCGACACAGTGTCCCCCGCATAGAGCTAGGGACTCTGCATGATTGATGCTTGGTTCTTGTAGCCGGACGGCTAAACCGGGTAAATGGGCATAGGTGCAATGTTGATCATAATTCCTTCCCGCCTTCTGCAGTGACTGCTAGCATTTTGCTTTGAAATTTTCTGTCTAGCATTCCCTTCGCGCTAAGAGGTGCCAGGTAGTGATGGACTTTGCCCCAATTGTATGCGAGTAGGAAAGGGTATGCTCGATGTTATTGTAGGCCTATTCGAATGGAGGGGGCGGATTAAGGGGCCACAATGATAGGAAGAGAAAGCAAGTGGAAAGAGAAGGTGCAATTTGGGGGGTAATATTAACCTACAGAGTATGTTAAAATATGCGTAACATTGCTCGAAGGTATGTTTATATCGCAAGGGGAGGCCGGGCCGGGCGGACCGTGTCAACGGCAAATCCTCTGAAGTTGTTCGATACTTCGATACAATTCCATGAGCCATCTTATTTATACGTATAAGCTTGGGATAGGAATATAAGTGAGCAGTAACAAGATAGTAGTATGTTTCGGAGCCATCCTTGTAGGAGGGAGTTGATAGAGTCCCGAACAATGAGAGTCGTAGTTTAAAATTGTGTGGGTGAGATGCATGCAATAATCGATACAGTGATCTAGTGAAGTCCAGACGTGGGAGATTAAACTTCTAGCTGATCTCCCAGAAGCAAAAAAATAGTCCGTCACTATTGTACATAGTGCAGGTGTGTGAACAATATTTTATGCACTTCATAAGACAAGACTCCGTAGCTAAATCCCTAACTCCACTAACTCCGCCCCCCCCCCATGCTGATGACAGGGTGGGGCAATGCATTCGAGACCATAAATATCACTCAAGTTTCATCCAATTCTCCTATCCAGTATTCCGAGCTTTACACAGATAAAATGGCCGCCATCAAGCCCCAGAATACCGCCCTGATAACAGGCGCCGCGTCCGGCGTGGGCTTCGCGACCGCTAAGCTCTGTCGCAACCAGGGAATGCACCTGGCCCTGCTAGATATCAACGCCGAGAATCTCCAAAAGGCGAAGGCTGAGCTGGCGGAGTTGAATCCTGGTCTCAAGACTGAGGCGTATGTGCTCGACGTCGCAGATCGGGCGAAATGGGACGAGATTGTCGGGCAAGTGTCTTCTGTCTTTGGCGGAGTGGATTTGGTCATGTTGAATGCGGGCGCGTCTTATAAACCGCAGAGCCAACAGGAGGGACGACTCAAGCCGTGGTCTGACGTGGACTACTGGAAGAAGGTATGTACCCTACGTCGACCCTTAGAATGGATGACCTTCTAATGAGCGCAGACCTTCGACACTAACACCGTTGGCCTCCTGAACGGCATCGCAGCCACACTCCCTCTTCTCCATTCGACCACGACCCCCAAGTCAATCATCCTGACGGGTTCTAAGCAGGGCATCACCAACCCCCCTGGCGCAAACAATCCCGCCTACAACGCCTCCAAAGCGGCCGTCAAGAACCTTGCCGAGCATTTGGCGCATGATATCCGATCGGAACCCGCCAGTTCGCACATCTCAGTCCATTTGCTGGTGCCTGGATGGACGTGGACCGGGTTCATGGGAAACGCCGGAACCACGGCGGAGAGTGAGGTGAAGAAAATGGACGGGTCATGGTTTCCTAGCCAGGTGGCGGAGGAGCTGTTCAAGGGCTTGAAGAAAGACGCATTTTATATCATTTGTCCAGATGATGATGTGGATGACGCGTTGGACAATGCTCGCATGCACTGGGCTAGCCAGGATGTTATTGAAGGCCGACCGGCGTTGTCGCGGTGGGAGGAGAGTTGGAAGAGCAAAGCGGATGAGGAGATCAAGGCTGACGCGGCAAGGCGAAGAGGATGATTCGTTATTTAGTCTGAATTCACCCAATAAGGTATAAAATTGTAATGTATAGTCTGGTTGCTAGTAAGGCCAAGATGATGTCATGTGATTGGCTTTCGTGTTTGTACCGGCGCGTCCCTCTCACCTCTTCCACCCGACATACACATACATGCCTTTCTTTTCAAAGCAATGCTCGTGTTTAAACCAAGGGCCTTGATTGCCACCCTGCGGCAAAGACTACCATCTATGATGAGAAAAGCCTCAAGCAAATCGTATTCTAAAATCATACCCCTCGATACTCCGGCCGAGGAAGAGACTCTACCGCACTACAGGCCTGAGATGTACTACCCAGTGAATATCGGCGATCTATATGAGGATAGGTATCAGATAGCGGGCAAGCTGGGCTATGGAGCGTATTCCACAAGCTGGCTATGCCGGGATCTTCAGTATGTTTGCATTGCGACCGAACATAAGAATAAGCCGCTTGTCATTTAACATCATCAATCGCTACCTAGGAATAATAAATATCGAGTTTTGAAAATGTCTACATCGCTACCCAATCGTCCCACGGCAGCCGATCGGGAATTGAAAATCTATGAACATCTCTCCAAAGTTCATTCCGATCACCCAGGACAATCGCTTATTCGCAATATTCACGACTCCTTCGATGTTCAAGGAGAACTTGGTAAACATCGCTGTCTCATCCTGCAACCGATGCATATGACCCTTTTTGAAATGATGCATCTCAATCCGAAGCCGTTCGATCTACCTCTCCTCAAGATGACGATCAGACGGCTCTTAGTAACACTCGACTTCTTGCACACTGATGCCAATGTAACGCATGCTGGTGCGCTGTCAATGCCTCTTCCTGACCCCTCGTACGTGACACAATCTGACTGTAGCTAGATATCAAAACCGACAATTTGATGCTGAACATAGAGGATAGCACCATGTTGGATGACTTCGCGAGCGCCGAACCAAATGACCTCAGCCCTCGCAAAAAGGTCGATTCGTCTCGTACTGTTTACAAGAGCCGTCGACTCCGCCCACCCGCAAAAGAGAAGGGCTACGGCCTTCCGACATTGTGTGATTTTGGCGAGGCACGAATCGGGAAAGTCCATGAATCTGGCCCCTTTGTTCAACCCCATATTTACCGAGCCCCGGAGGTTATATTCGAAATGCCATGGGGAAGTGCTGTTGATATATGGAATGTAGCATGCTTGGTAAGAACAGCGTCGCTACCCCGCCGTTCTGTTGTCGCATTGCTTAAAGAGTAGTAGATCTGGGACCTCTTTGAAGGCGAACATTTGTTCGCCGATATCTTTGATACCAAAGGCGGCCATGATCCTTTCAAGCACGTGGCGCTCATGGTGGCCTTGATTGGACAACCACCGAGTGAATTTGTCAAACGCAGTGAGACGGCAGAACAGTGCTTTGATTCTAGCGGTAATCTCCCTGCTTTTCTGATTGTTTAAAATCGGTATAGAGAACCGTGTGACTAATTAGCGGGTGCTTAGGTACCTGGGTCGCCCATGATGAGGCAGAGATCCCCCCAGTTTTCCTGTGGACTAGAGAGAATCAGTTGAACGGACATGAAAAGGAAAGATTTCTCCAATTTATAAGGTCGATGCTTAAATGGCTACCTGAAGAGCGCAAGACGGCAAGGCAACTTCTTGACGATCCCTGGTTGCGTGAATGATTGACTCGTACAGCATTTATCCTAAGCGATCGCGATCTTCTGGAATAGACCTCTAGGCTGCTCCACAGCGACGCAAATGGCTATAGAAGAAGCGTTGACACAACAATACTACCAGATATTACTAAGCTGGTGAGATTCAGGGATTGAACATGGCTGTGAGTATTCGTTCATGAAACCTTCGTCACAGCTATATGCATTTATTCAATCACCTGATTGACAGGTCATACACCAAGCAACAATGTTGCCATGCGGCCTCTTTCAGCCGGCTAGGATCCGGGGTAGATGGCAACGTGCAGTGACTCTGTATATCCGCTTTTGGAACCAGCCCTAAAAGAGCATCGAATGGCACCACACGCGATGAAATACACGAGCTGCGATGCTACATCGACCGGAATAAAGATAGCCAGATCCAAGTCAGCAGATGACAGCGATAAGTCATGATGAAACCAGATAAGACGGGCTGTCAGCCAATGTAACATTGACGATCGCCGGATTCAGTCGCAATGCGGAGGTTAGTGTGGGGGCCTCCCGCAGAGCCAGAATGCGACGCTTGCTTATCGAACGATGATACTGTGGCTGCCATGATAAGGTGAGAAGGATGGGTTGGGTTTTAAATCCAGCTAGGTCGGCCTCACCGAGTTTCTCTCCTTTCCCCTCCCCCTTGCATCCGGCACCTTCCTTTTTCCCTTATCGTTGCTCTTCCTCTCCTCTCCTCTCCGTCTCGTTCTCAATTCTCCGAGAGGATATCAATCATGTCGTCGAGCAATCTTCCCCCATCTGATTTGGATCGCCAAGACACGTCAAAGTCGGCTGCGCGAGATTCGGTTCACGATGACATCGGAAAGCCCTCGGCTCCTGGTGTCGTGGAAGATGTTGTTGAGGTTGTGGACCATAAGGCCGAACGGGCTTTATGCCTTCGATTTGACCTCAGATTGCTTCCGGTACTGGCGGTGATGTGTAGGTCTGTTGCGCTTATTAGTCGAAAAATGCTGACGGCTTAGATCTCTTCAATGCGCTCGACAAGGGCAATCTTGGAAACGCACAAACGGACGGTCTAAGTGATGGTATGTTGGCTAACGTCTCTCTGCAGCTCCAATGCTAATTACAAGCAGATTTGAACTTCAAATCCAATGAATACAATCTCCTTCTGTCAATATTTTTCGTTCCATATGTCATCTTCGCTCCTCCGTTTGCGATGCTGGGCAAACGCTTCAGCCCAGCCCGCGTCCTTCCCATCCTCATGTTCAGCTTCGGCTCCTTCACGCTCTTGTCATCGGCAACTAAGAATTTCGGTGGCATCTTTGCTCTGCGATGGTTCCTCGGCATGTCAGAAGCCGCCTTCTTCCCTCTCGTTATATACTATCTCACTACATTTTACCGTCGCGGTGAACTTGCACGCCGTCTTGCGATTTTCTATGCCGCATCTAACATTGCGAACGCCTTCTCCGGCCTCATCGCATTCGGCGTCTTCCAGATCAAGAACTCCTCTATCCCAAACTGGCGGTACCTCTTCATCATCGAAGGTGCCGTGACCGTCCTGTTCGCTATTTTTGCGTTCTGGTACCTTCCCCGCAGCGCTAGCGAAGCCAAATTTCTATCTGCCGAGGAGAAAGCGCTCGCCTTCCACCGAATTCAAGTCGATTCCAGCGCGGTCGTCAACGAACAATTCCGGTTCCGCGAAGCCATCGCTATCTTCAAACACCCGTCCACATATATTTTCCTCGGGATTGAAATATGTCTCGGCGTACCCCTACAAGGCGTCGCGCTCTTCATGCCCCAGATCATCGAACGTCTCGGCTTCTCCACCGTCAAGACGAACCTCTACACTGTCGCCCCGAACGTCACGGGGGCCGTCATGCTCCTAGTGCTCGCTTTCGCATCGGACGCCGCCCGTCTTCGATCGCCCTTCATCGTGCTAGGCTTTCTTTTCACCTTCACCGGTTTCATGATCTACGCGTCGATTGATGACGTCGAGGGCAGAATCCATGTCGCGTATTTTGCAACCTTCATGATGACATGGGGCACGTCTGCACCCTCCGTTCTGCTATCAACCTGGTACAACAACAACATCGCGCACGAAGGTCGTCGCGTCCTATTGACTAGTATCGGTGTTCCGCTTGCAAACCTAATGGGCCTCGTCAGCAGCAATGTATTCCGTACCGAAGACAAGCCGAAGTACATGCCCGCGTTGATCACCGTCGCTGCGTTCGGAGCCACGGGCGCCGCGTTGGCCGCGTCGTTGGGTCTGTTCATGTGGTTCGATAATAAGCGACGGGATCGCAGAACTGGACGGACTGTTCGGGCGCAGGATGTACCGACGGAGAGATTGCGGGATGGACCGGCTTGTGAAGAATTTAGGTGGTTTCTGTGAGGCTTTTCCTTTGCTTTGGCAAGGAGATTGGGTGGAGGAATTGAGTGGATTTATTTATCACGTACATACGATCTGATTTCGTTATGACTACCTAGATAGTGAAGACAATTCATGATAATGATTACCATGATTATGACCGAGGTTGTGATGATGATCTTGATAAATCCCCCGCCCATTCTTGCAGCTTAATTGCCGTGTTCCCCGCTACTCCGCACCGAACGTGGGGGCTGACCCCGGATTTGGGATTTCTGACGGATCGACTTTCCCGGTTTGTCTGTAGGATGATGGCACCGTTGTACGGGATGGTGTGAATCTGGACGTAAGCGAAGAAACCAGGTCGGTAGAGTTTCGAACTAGCTAATGCCCAATGTTGCATGCATTGTGGGCTGGGCCACGTTAGACAACGGAACCTTTCACGGTCAATTATGTCTAATTTGATCGAGTTAATCAATCGATTACCGCTTTTATTTTATCTCTGTTAATAATCCATGACTCTTGCTGCCTCACCTTGTTTCTTCTCCTTAGAGATGAATGGAATAGCGCAAGCAAAGAGAAGCAGTTCATGGGCGGTGTCGCATTTGACATGGAAAGGTGATCGAACTCGGGATCATTAGTGTAGGAATTTCGGGTGCCAGGGGTAGCCTGCCGAAGTGGAAGAAAATGATTGAATTGCTTGAATTATTGAAGCTATCTTGGGGCCAGAAAACAGATCCCTTTTATCTCCAGTATCACGTGGTCTTCATGGCCGATTCCATGGAACCTTCCGCTTCATATAGAGCTTCTCGGAACTTGCCTTTAGCGAGGGTTTGGCGGATTGCTCGAAGCATCTGATTCTTGTACAATTAGATTTGGACATACATAAAAAGCTTTTGACTCTTGAGCTACGGTGTACTGATAAATATATCTCGAGCAAAAGAGGATCTGAAGAACCTACCCTAGAAGCTAAGTAGCTCACGGGCGAAGCAAAACGAGCAGTTAACGAACCTTGCCAGTCAGGCTGTGGCCCCCCTGCTCCAGCCAATCGGGAAGCTGCTTTATTCGTGTTACCTATCTGTTTGGCCAGTGATTGAAAAGAAACGACTCGGTGGCGCATTGCTACGTGTCAAATCCCACTCCCGACAGTGGTACAGTTCAGCCTTGTCAGCCTGCGCAGGAATTTAAAAAGCGCTTGCTGCCACGCAGGCTTGTCTAAACAAGAAAAGAAAAACGACAGAGGAGCAAAATACATATAATAGAGAAAAATAAAGCAAATGCCGATACATAGATTCAGATCAGCAGCCAAATTTCAGATCTAGGATATGTGCTGGTATAAAGAAAAGAGTTACTCCTGTGGACACAGAGAATGGGGACCATGCTTACTTGCGTGCAATCTGGTACTTGGTTGCACTCTCAGAAAAAAACAATTGGAAGAGTCCGTTCATGAAAGATGTCGCCCGTGTGGAGTGATCGAGAAGCTAGGAAAGAGGATAAAAACCAAGCGGCGAGAAATTGACTGGATTACTCGCTCTCAAAATATGGAAAGGTCAATGCAGGTTCAGACGATAATGAAGATACAAAGGGATATATCAGAACTAGAGAGGGAGAGAGTGGAATTGGAGAGCCAATTAGCAGGGGCTATGGATGGTTCAAAGATCTTACCGCGAGTCCAAGACAATGCGTGGGATGCAAAATTGGTAGGTGACTTCGAAAATCGTGAGTGTTATGAATACCGCAAGCAATGGTACTTTAGGGATCGCCTAATAGAAATGTCAAACACAGGGAACGAACGCAACCCTCAGACGACAGGTTCACTAGGATTGGGAATGATCTCAGATCTCATGATACAGAGTCCTAATCTTACGAAGATGCTAGCCACATTCGTGTCCTGGTTTACGGATACACTTATCAATGACCTACCATCTTCAACTTCCCTGTCTTATGCGAGCGTCCGGGGAATGTTTGTCGTCCTTCCTAGCTGTCTTGATGTTTTCGGAAACCAAATAGAAAGCCAATCCTCGCACCAAGACTTTCGTGAAATAATGATATTCTTTAAGCGGAATGTCAGGTAAGCTATTTTTTTTTTTTTAAGGCGCCACGAAGATTGTGGTGTCTCGGACTCGCGTCTTTGCTAAATCAGACCCACAGCGAGATCTCAGCGTCGTGTCTAGCTAAGTACGAAAAGCGCTATGGGACCATGTTTTATGGTCCCTACAGCCACGACATGCTTTACAAGTATTACGGTGTTGAGGAGGTCAACCACTGGCTAGAGTATGTGCAGAATGTGGCGGAGTCAAATGTTAATTCCGAGTCTCAGGGCAGCGGGCCTAATGCCCACTATGTGAATACCGTCTTCAGACCGATGATTGAGTCTACTGGATACGATTTTCTCATTGCAGACCTGAAAAGAGGGGGTTTCTTTCCTTCTCGGGAATACCCCATGGAGAGAATCGAAAATGAGATCATGTCAAGGGTACCTTCCCGACGTGGACCAGCAGGGCTACCTAGGGTAATCCTCAAGATCGATTGGAGTCCACTGGCCTTTCTCAAAGAGCAGAAACATACTAGCAGCCCCGAGGTCTCTATCGAGAACATAATTACATTGACTGGTCATAAAAGCGAAGCACTGGCGCTAACATGTGGACAATATCTTTCCCAGACCTGGGGCACAGCTGCTTCAGGTATTATTCCATTTATCAACGGATTGATTCAAGACGAGACAAAGCTCAAGCATACATGTATGACAGTTCAATCCAAAGATTAAAACGCAACGTCTAACCGAATGGATTCCAGGTAGACTGGCAAACGGTACTTTACTAGCAGGATGGATTGAAAACAACAACCTCATTGTTGGAATTCTTGGCATAGCAGGTATGGTGGTAGAGGTGTTCCAACAGTTAGTATGGCTTGGGGCGGCACTTGGATCATCTGCACATGAGCATGAAATTGTGCATTGCACAACAAGGGTCAAAAGGCCTGTTCTCATTGTTAATCGATTCGATATCAGTATACACTTCGCTGTGAACTATGATAAGCAGAGGCTTGATAGCCCTGGCAATAAAACTCACGGTGACTGCTGGTTGGGTCTGTTCAAGAATCCGGTGCTTGTTGGAGGCTTTCCCATCCCACGCCGATCTGAAGCCGACACCGGCCTCGAGATACCGCTCGATCTCATGGCATCTTTGACTCAGGCTCCACGGTTGACGGTATTTGATGGCAAGCTATTCATCAAAGGCTTTAGCTCAATGCTCATTCCGACGAAACACACGCAAGACCTTGTTATTTGGCATCTAATATTCAACAAAGACCACGAGCGCATCTCCTATACTGACAGCAGGATTGTGTCGATGTCAGGGCTTTATCCTGCGACCTTAGATGCAACGGGATTGAAAGCAGCCCGGCATATTGTTGGGTGGTGCTCCAGCGCAACAGAGATTACTGGTTAGCTTATCCCACAATTGAACTGAATCCCTCACTAATTACTGCGATGACCAGGGTCCCCACAAGCAAACTACGACATTGGTTGGTCGGGCCTTCCAAAAGCGAACGAGGAGGGATGTTACTTCGCGCAAACGTCTATTATGCGCGGGAATTTCATTCAACCCCAATCAGAGGCCCTCATTTTGCCCAAAGACAAAGCATCATATTTGGCATCGGATGTGTACGTGGCACAGTTAAGGTGGATTGCAAGGCAGTGCGTTGTTTTGTACGACGTCCAAGAAAAACGCGCCTGGCTTGTTGATGGCGCCAGTGCTTTGTTGCACCTTGTTCGAGCGTCATTGAGGGAAGATGAGAACGACGATCTGAGTGATCTCCTTCAATTTCAGACACTGAAGCTGGAAGAGGCATCTAATGAAAACACCGCAAAGCGCGCTGCAGTTGCAGTTCTTGTGAACAAGCGGAACAGGGGTCTTGAATTATATGTTCAAAGCCACCATGAAGAAAGACATACACCAGCGGGAACTTCTACTCGGGAAAACATTCAGTCCAGGCCCCGTAAGTTTGTTCTTCAAGACAGAGTTGATCAAATATACCATCTCCTCGAGCAAATAATCGACCACCAAGTTTGTGTCAATGTGGAAAAGTCCAACAATATATTGGACGACAACCAAACGCAGCTCTTGGAAGGGTTCAACTTCATGGATGTGGTAACAGATGAAGACCACATTTGGCCACGAGTGACAAGACTTCAGTCAACAGGTGCTAATTGGCTGGGACTGACAACGGCAATTCATGCTATTACACTATTTGGTCGTGGATTCGGAGATCTTATCCAACCGACTAATCTCGACATGCTCTGCCCACGTTGGTTCGCAGTGCCCAAGGCGAAGGATTATCTCTGTGTCTGCGTTACCCACATAGCGCTGATAATGAAAAAAAGGGGCAATATGGGTACCCGTCCATGGTCCATTGTGGAAGGCATTCTATGGCATGCAGCAGACAAGACGTTTGAAAAATGTTCATGTGACGCTGGTTCAGCTGGAGAGTGTAACCGTGTACAAGTGCCCGTGCCATCAAATGGCCGCGGCCTCCGATGCATGGATTTCAGAAGTCCGGAACGATTGGAAAAGCAAGGAGCTATCATTCTGGGTGGTGATCTCGTCTCAACACCCAGACAGGATCAGAAACAGTCTCGCAGTTCCAGTCCGCAAAAGTCTGATTTGGGAAGGATAAGAAGTACATCTACAGATAGTGGACTGGGATCAAGCATAGAAACTGCCATATCGGAGGACAGAAACAACCGAGATCCAAGTCTGCAGAAAGACTCGGAGTTTCGGGCTGATATAGCGTGCGTGTTTCCGAGTAGTAATTCTTGGCGGACTTCCTTGCCAGCCTCAACAGGAAAGGTACCATTCCTCGAAAGATACTCACGCGCAAACGACGTGCCTCAAAGCTTTATATCGAACCAGACATTACAGCTAGGCTGTGATCTTCCAAAGTCAAGCAGCAAAACGCCAGGGGAGGCGACTTATACAGTTGGATTGATATGCGCGTTGAGGATAGAGCTCCAAGCGGCACTGAAGATACTAGACGAGTACTACGAAAGAGGGTTCGGTCACGGCTCTGACAAGAATCTCTACATCTTAGGTCGGATCCGAGATTGTAATGTGGTCATTGTCTGTCTTCCCATGGGAAGATATGGGAACAACACCGCCGCCATGGTTGCGACGCGCATGATGGCAAAATACCCAAGGATAACGGTAGGTCTTATGGTGGGAATTGGAGGCGGACTACCTAGTGAAGAGAATGATATTCGGCTTGGAGATGTCATTGTTAGCAAACCGTGTTCTCGTCATGGTGGAGTCGTCCAATATGACATGGGAAAGCACAGGAGTGATGGATTTGAATGCAGCGGGTGGTTGAACGCACCTCCGGAGTCGCTTCTTGCTGTACTCAACATAATGCCTCCTCATGGTGTTAATCTTGGGTCGTCCTTTGCGACTCCTTACCCAGGGGAGAGCCTTGACACGCTATACAACCCAGCATACCCACATGTTGGAGGCGAGTCATGCGTGAACTGCGATCCCCATCAAATTATGCCTCGCGATTCCGGTGATCGTGAAGCCGGACCACGTGTGTTCTATGGGACGATTGCGTCGGGAAATGCGGTAATCAAAGATGCTGCGACACGCAATGACTTAAAGCAACAACATGGTGCCCTTTGCTTTGAGATGGAGGCTGCTGGACTGATCAGCAGTAATTTCCCTTGCCTTGTGATCCGAGGAGTATCTGACTATGCCGACTCTCATAAGAACGATTTGTGGCAGGAGTATGCGGCAATGGCTGCAGCACAGTATGCGAAAGACTTGATTTGTACTATCCCTGGCTTTATTTGAATGCATTCAAGGCTTTTCTTTTTGTTGAATTGGATTGTTTTTTGCCGGAGGTAGTATTCAAGTTGCCGTAAGATGTTTTGAAGATGTGATCAATAGGTCTTGGCAATTTATAGTCTTTCCTTAGAAACATTAGCACCCGACATTATATATCAGAGCAGATGCTTCTAAAAGGTGATCTAGCCATTCTCGTCTAGCTATCTTTCCCTTGATCGGGTGTCTTTCAGAGAAAACAAAGTATTATAAATTGAGAGTGGTAGCATTCTACAATTGTGCAGTGGAGGAATTGATTAGCCACCGAAGGAATTTAACTTCCTTAGCTTGTTGCATGACTTTTTCCCTCGAATGATCCTATAATCTTCGAATTCCTGCCAGATCATTTGATTTATACGATTGCATTGGGAGGACGATGCTTGTTGTGGCCTTAAATCGACCATAATAGTTATATGATCTCTACAAGTGAACATTACCCTATAAGATAACGTTCCAACGATCAACTCATCATAAGTCCCTAACAGCGAGGCAAGAATCCTGACCATAACTTTCCTGTCTCAGGCCGTTAGCCGGTGTCAGTGAAGAAAGGCGAAGTGGGTCATCTCCATCGGTGACGTAGAATTTTCGCCGAAGCATTAATAATCTTTTTTGTCTTTCCTCCAATCTCCAACTCCAACTTTCTTCCCCATGGAAAACCCGCAATGATTTCATATATTTAACTTCGGGATCTTCAAACAGACTTTTGGCATTTCAATTTGGGTTGACCCCCCGGACATTTCATCTGCCCTTCTTCCCTGCACCACCGACAGATTATTAAGACTAGCACAGCCATACACATCAGACAATGACTACGATTCCGCAGTGGAGCTCCCCTCTGAAGGGTTTGGATTCATTGAAGCTTTCGGAGGCGCCGGCACCCACCCCTGGAAAGGGTGAAGTGCTTGTTGAAATTCGCGCCGTATCCTTGAACTACCGCGATGTTGAAGGTACACTGCCTTGTCCTTATCTTGAACCCTACACCTCCCCTAAGGCAATATAATTAGAAACGCATAATATTAACCATCGCAGTCTGTAATGGCGAATACACCCACCACAAAGCCGTCGGCCAGCAGGAAACCGTCCCCTGCTCCGACATGTGTGGTGTGATCACGCAGCTCGGCGAAGGCGTCAGCGAGTGGAAGGTTGGTGACCGCGTCCTCTCTACTTTCCTCCCCGAGCACCAGACCGGCCAGGTCACAGAGAAGGAACTCTCCCGGGGTATGGGCCTGCCTCTACCCGGCGTTCTGACCACGCATCGCGTTTTTCCCGCCTACGGAATAGTCCGCGCCCCGAGCTACATGAGCGATGAGGAGGCTAGCACTCTCCCCATTGCTAGTGTCACTGCGTGGATGTCAATCAATGGCATGAGACCGATGGGCCAGAACGGTGGGGAGGGCGAGTTTATTGTTCTTCAGGGTACCGGAGGTGTTGCGATTGCTGGGTTGCAGATCGGAAAGGCTTCCGGAGCGAAGGGTTCGTTTTTTCTAAGCTCTCGGTTGATTCTGTGGAGGGAAGTTTCCTTGCTAACGCTGATATCAATGACAGTTATCATCACCTCGTCCTCGGATGCCAAGCTCGAGCAGGCTAAGGCCCTCGGTGCCGACTACGTGATCAACTACCGCACGCAGCCCAACTGGGAAGAGGAGGTGATGCGCGTGACGAACAACCACGGTGCCGATATCATCCTCGAGACTGGTGGTGCTCAGACCCTTAAGAAGAGCTTCGACTCCATCGCCTTCGGTGGGCTGATTGACTGCATTGGATACGTGTCCGGAAAGGTTGATGCGCCGGAGGACCGCACGAACGTGAACTTGTTAGCTCTACGACGCAATGTGACGATCAAGGGTATCATCAATGGCCCCAAGGACCGATTCGAGGAGATGGTGGCCTTCTATGAGAAACATCAGATCAAGCCTGTTGTCAACCGGGTGTTCGGGTTCAAGGAGGCGGATCAGGCTTTCAAGTTTTTGGCTAGTGGGTCGCACTTTGGAAAGGTGGTTATCAAGGTTGCTTAGCTATGCAAATACATTCTGATAGAATGTTATAAGTGGCTGTGATAGAATCATTCTTCTAGTGAAAGTTCAAACAGCCGCTGTAGAAGTTCATTTGTAGTTAAGCATCAATTAGCTGTGATCTTAATCATCGTGCAAAGTATTACCGCCTGGTCAACATCATGCCGTCTATTGATATAGAGCACGGGTGGAGAGATATTAAAACTATCAATCTGATGTTTGACAAAACGTATAGCCTGGTGCTCATTCTCATCTTTCTGGCTCAACTAGGTGAAATTCGGTCCTGAATGTCTCTTGGTTAGTTATAGGACAACCTATAAATGAGAAGCGATCAAAGATACTAGATACCTTGCCGCGGCAAATGGATACCATGAACTGCATGAAATTTCGAAGTCTTCAGAGGACTAACTCGATTCAATCTTTGACTGATAGATATCAGCTGGCTATTTTTGGTATCTACCATTTGCAGACAAGCAGCCACCCATGTGTTTACCATTGAGCCACGTGACCAATCTCGCCACGTTTTCCCTGGCAACGCCAGAAGGCTTCCCGAAATTTGCGGGGCAGAAGGATTCTAACGCCTCTCTCATACCGGCCATCTTTAGGGCACCCTCCTGCCCCACCTGCGAGATAGTTTATGGGTTGCAGAACAAAATTGGACATGATTTAATTTGGTGCCCCCCCCTGGCAAGAATCAGAGTGATTAACGCATGTCAATGATAGCACGAGCATTCATAAAGTGTTTTCGGCTTCCTACAGCCAACTGCGCAGAACGGAGAAAAGAGACACCCTGACGTACAATGCGTTGCTGATGAAGAGGAAGGACATCGATCGCTGGCTCGAAGAAGCTGTGTTCCAACAAAACCCGACGCCACCTTCATCAACTCCACGAGACGGTATTGTTGATGAATTCGCTCAAGACACGAAACGCGTGAAAACGTCAGCTAGTGGAGCGTCCACTCCTCGAAAGCGATCGAGGCCCGTCGACGACGTGGAGACTTCCAGTTTGTTCAGTGGACTTACTGACCGTACACGGTTTGATCCTTCCGCGCAGTCCTCGTCTGCACAGTCACGCCAAAGAAGTCCGGTAAGGGAACTTCTTAATGAACTGCCGCACTCAAAGCCCTCGATTCACTGCACTCGTCCAAAGAACGTTCCTCTTCCCGAGAATGTTATATTCTTGCGAAAAACCCTGTGCCAAGGTTTTGGTTCTAAGGTGATACCGATCGAGCTGAAAGTAAGTTGTGACGAGTATTCATACAGACAACTTTTTACTCACGATTGCCCAGGAACGTATCGAGAAAGTTGATCCTGAGGCGGCTACGGAGATTCCAGACTTTGCATATGACAATTCAAGGAACCTACAGCCAAGCCAACTGGATGCGCTGTGGGTGGACGTAGACGACGTCTTCCAGGCTGCCGCAGAGTGCGATGAACATAGTCAAGATGAGAATGCATGGTGCTCTGAAGTGGTACACTTGATCTTGAGGAGGGGTGCAAGGCTTTGTTCAAATTTGCAAGTGAAGAACGTGAGTGCCTGTATTACGGTTTCCGGTCCTTCAAGTTATAATCTTAATTAATATACGGTTAATGTAGGCAAAGCCAGGCAATTGACTCTAGCGTGCTTCCACAGATGCTCCGCAAGAGTAGGATTAGCAAGAAAGTTGACTATGCCTTCACTTTCCCAATCCGCAATCCACAAATTAGGGCCACTTACGATAGAATCACAACTTCACAACCACTACAAACAATCAGCCACACCACAGATCCCTTTACTAAACGAACGGCCCTATTCTCTGGAGTCGAAGTGAAACAGTCAAACGGAGGCAATGCAGAGGCACTTGTGCAACTCACTATCTGGCTTGTCGCAGGATTGGAGAAGCTGTTGCAGTTGAGCAGTCTCGGGACTAGCCCACTTAATGGTGATCAGCTGCTACCTTCTATAGGGTGGACAGTCATTGGGCATGACTGGCACTTATACATAGCATTTAGGGGAACGTTCGAGGGGCAAGATAGAATTGTGAGAAGCTATACCGCCCTATCCTAGTCCTGAGCTAACTTGTTTAGTATATCGAGGGTCCTCTTGAAGGGCTCACGGCTAGTACAAGAACCTACTACGGGATCTTCAAAATCATAGACTTGGTTAGCAAGGTTTGTGATTATGCCGAAAATAGGTATTGGCCCTGGCTACGTGATGAGGTTCTGGAACCTCTACAGAATGTTGAGCATTGATATCAATGGAGGCTAGGCCTCCAAGGGCGAGTGGTAACGAATTATGACATGGCATTACACAAGCAGACCAAGCATTTCCTCATATTCTTCACCAGTTAGGATGGTCTCGGAACCATTTTTGTATGCAGTTTTAATGTATCCTTGCAATTGCAGACGAAAACCCAAGGCATGACCTTCGTTTCAATACTCATTATTAATTACCTCCACGTGCAGATCCAACCATAACAGGGAACGCTCCGACTCATTTGATAGTGGTTAAGTTTCATATTTCGTATCAAGACCTAAGCCTCAGTAACGTTTGTGTTGCGAGATAACCGTAGTAGTTGAGTAACGGAGACGGAGTGCCAAGAGCCCGCTCCCGCGCGGACTCCACGGTATGCTGCTCCGCGCCTTCCGCACAGCCTGAGTTGTCCTTCCTCACGGCCGCTTCGCATCAAGCCATCATTAATTGGTTCCATTAACAGGAACTGCTAACACGTCTCACTGGAGCTAGGCATCATGGGGACCCCGGATTGCCCGGATCGTCGGGCTGCCGATTCAGCACCGGCTTCGGTGGGGCCTGAAGATTCAGACCTAGATGAGGAGCCGGCCATGGACTCTGAGCACCAGGCTGTTTGTGACGAGATATTGGCCCCAAAACAAGCCGTGAGCCAAGATGTTGATCCCAGCCCCGTGGATGCTCCAGGCTAATAAACCAAGTGCAACCGCTGTCGGCGGCGCAAGGTACGACGCAAATGTCCGTAGACAAACAGTGCTCACAATTGACCAGATACGGTGCAATCGCGCGAAACCGTGCTCAAACTGTGTTCGATACAAATCAGAATGTACTTATCCGAGCATGGCGCATCATAGGGAAAAGCGACAGCGCATCAATGTGTCAGAACAATAGTGAGCTACCCGTGTTTGTTTTTGTTTGAAGAATTTCACATCGCCTTCATGAACGAAATTGACGAATCAACAGCGAACATAAACTCAATCAAATCTTCAAGATGCTTAATGAGCTCAACGCAAAGGTTGACAATCTGGCCCACGAATCAACCACGTCGACACGAAGCACGCAGGGATCAAGCGCAGAAGCCAATCTGAATTCAGGTGGTGATCATGATGAGACAACTTCTTTCACTGGCCAACTTGATGAGGAACCTTCTTTTCTAAACCAAGCTCTATTTGCAAGTCAAATCCTGAACGGTCATATCTGCGACCCCAATAGTTCGAATGGCCTGCTCCGGAAGATGGCGTCGGCATTAGATAAATTGCGCGAAGTGATCGATTCTCAGAAACGACAGAAGGCCACGTTGAAAACCCTTTATCCGCATGCCAGACACATTCCACATGGGAGTAGCTTGGATGATCTTCCAGTCCCACGAGTTGAGATCAGTTTAGAGTGCTTGCAAAAAGCCAAAGGTAGTGTTATCGGTGATAATCTACAGGTGATGGTGACTAACAAGTCAAACCCCTCTCAGAAAGCCAACATGTACGGTTCTTTTGGCTGAGCGAATTTGTTTCCTTATCTCAGTTCACTGAATACCTAGTTAATGTTTACTCGCCCGGACCTACATCTGACACTCACCTGATTATTGTGCTTGGTGGCATATTTTGGCTTTTTTGTGAGTGCGCTCTGGAGGCCACCACTAAACAAACACGGGAAAGGTACTGGCAGCAGGCCGCAATTTGCCGAGAAACTTTGGAGTCCGTTCTACGTAATCTACCATTTCACTCCCCGGTTTGTTTCGACTCTGCCCTTGCCATGAGTGTCGCGGTATAGCCCCAAACTATTATACCTGCAAATTAGGGTACTATCTGACTTTATCCCAGGCATCATATTGTTTTCGATCAGGAAAGCTATCGGCAGCTTGGAGTTTTATTACCAACGCAACGCATCTCTGCCAAGCTCTAGGTCTTCATAATCCGCAGGTCCTGCACGGTGATTGTCGAGATCTCAAACAGCGCAAAGCTAAACTATTGTGGAGTGTCTATACTCTAGAGCGAACTCTTTCATTCCATTTTGGCAGGCCGTCTAGTTTCAACGACAATGATATCGCCTTACCTCGGTTGGGTGTCTCTCCAGACGAGACCACGGTGGAGTTTCCGTTCAATGTTACACTTACCAAATACATTCACATAGCAGCCATACAGGGGAGAGTATACAATGATATCTACAGTCTCAAGGCTCTCTCCCAACCAATGGAAATCAGAGCCTCTCACGCAAGAAACCTTGCCTGTGAATTAGGGAGTATCTTGGAGCATGAGAACGAGTTTGAGGTAAGCGGATTATCCAAAACCACTACGGATCTATTATCTTGATATTTCCAGCTTTCAAACTCTCGGAATTGACATATTTATAGACAAAATACAATGAGGCTAGGCGCCGCGCATTAGGACCTGCACTACATGAGCTTTTCCTTCGGGCTGCAAGGATCAATGAATTGTCACTTTTGACGCTATTATATCGTGGCATACCACCGGAGAAACCATCCAATGCAGCTTTCTGCGACGAGTGTTTCGCTGCTGCCAGAGCCGCGCTTGAGGAACATCAAGGCAGCGTGTCCATCATCACTAGCTCGCGTGTGAAAGGGCATCCTCTAGAGTTCTATATAAATTGGTACGTGCGTCCTGTCTAGAGCCTGTCCCTCATCAATCCGGTCTGGGTTTGCCTCCAAACCACCCACTTATTAATTCTACCAAACAGGTCCTTTCTTTTGTTCCCATTCTTTCCATTCATAGTTCATTACTGCCATGCCATTCAAACATGCCAACAAAGTGACCTCTATTTACTCAAAAGCGTCGTCGAAACCCTTGAATCGATATCCGAGTCAGCATTTTACGAGACCTGTAGCAAGCAAATCCGCCTTTTTCAGGCTCTATACAATGTTGCAGAGAGTTACATTGAGTTGAAACCCAGCGAATCAGAGCAACAGATTGCTAACAGTGGTCTCAACCAAATGCTGACTACAATTGGTGTCCCGATTCTACCTCAGTCTTCGGCATTGCTTCCGCATTCGAACCATACCCAATCTGATGACAGAGTTCCTGGTCCTGACCCTGCGTCACACGATATGGCTTTGTCTTTTCAGTATGGCACCTCAGATACTGGCATATTTACCACGGGCCTTGATGAAATGAGCTTGGAACTTGGGAATTGGTTCCAGGGGAACCATGAAATGCTTAGATTGTTGGATGATAGCTATCTTCGACAATAATGATTTGAACAGTCAGCATGTCCTCAAACGCTATCGAGATTTACCACTTCGAACTAGCGCTTCACCATCTGCGTGCTGGATATAGACTTCAATGAGGACCGCAAAACTGCAACCTAGCCTCGACTAAGCCTCTGGGAGGAAGACTCATCCCTATTCTTGGTGGCCGCAAAAATCCGCCCAGAACTGTATTAGCAAGGTTTTATTGGATTCTCTTACGGTAAATCTGTCTAAATGAGAAAAGTTTTCAAAAAATAAAATTCGCACATTTATTTATCTTTGTTTTAATTCGACTTCTTTCTTTCTAACTAATGCAGTCATGTTATGAATTCAATAGCGGTTAGGAAGTGATACTGGCGCACAGCGAATGTTTATATTTCGATCGGATTGAATGAAACATAAGTGGATTCTTTGAATAAACGTATAAATTAATTGAATAAAAATTGTAAAAAATAAAATACATGTATGTATCGTATTCCACTTCCAACATTTGACTTGATTGAACGATTGGAAGACCAATATAGCTAATTAGGATAGGCGAACTTGCGAATATTTGTTTTGGCCAAACCCGCGCCCAACCCACACCAAACCTCTGCGGTGTGGGTTGGACCTTTCAGCGATTCAGGGACGGCCCGAAACCGCACCGATCACAACTCTAGGGCTCAGAAAGAAATATGAGTCCAGCGGGGTTGAGACAGTTGGACATCTCAAAGGAAACGAGAATCGTTGCTAAATTACACCAATTATACCTCAATGTATAATACGAAACACACTATAGTATCATTTGCTCTAAAAAATATAAAGTGTGAAAAGCAAGAACCCAGCTCTGGCGGCTTGACGGAGCGCCAAGGCTCCGCCACCCGCCGTCCACGATATGGTCACTGAGCGGACGGCGGAGTTCTAAAACCCGCATTCCGCATTCTATTTCTCCTAATAGTGGCTATTAGTTCTGATTTGTTAGTATTTAAATCTCCAGTATACCCCCATGCCCAGGGAGTTAGACAAACTCCACCATCCCTCTAATCCTGAACACTTCCCTCATTCCGTGAGCACAACTCCCTACTCTCCCAGTTTGCTTTGACTTTGACACTTACCATAGGTATCAGTCCCATCCATAATTGACCTAAACAAACCAACCATGAAATATCGTGGCGTCGTCTACGATGTCGGACTGAAGTTCGAGGAGAGCAGGTTCTCCGTCGAACCGTTCGATCCCGCCCAGGTAGAATACGACATGCGAATCATCGCCGATCAGCTGCACGCGAATGCAGTGCGAATCGAGGGCGAGGAGATCAGCCGACTGGAAACCGCTGCACGCGCTGCTCACTCAGTGGGTTTAACTGTGTTCTTCAACCCGTGGAAGATGAACGAGGGCGTTGAGGGGACGTGCGCCTATTTTCAAGAGGCCGCACAGACGGCCGAGCGATTGCGACTTGAAGGACATGATCTGGTCTTCGTGGCTGGCTGCGAGTACACGATCTTTAGCAAAGGAGTCTTTCCGGGTGACTCGTTTCATGAGCGAGCAATGTGGCTTGGTGCTCAGTTGACGAGTGGTGATATCTCGCACGATGTCCCCCCATCCTTGCGAGAGAAGTCCGTCGAGCTGAATAAAGTCTTGCGATCTTTCGTGGAAGTGATTCGCGCCGAGTTCGGTGGGCTTTTGACATATTCATCTGGAACTTGGGAGCTAGTAGACTGGGATATCTTCGACATCGTTGGTATCGACTACTATCGACGAGGCGAGACCGAGGAGAAGTACGTTTCAGGCCTCGAGCGTTATAGGTGCGACAAGCCCCTTGCTGTTATGGAGGTTGGATGCTGCGCCTATGAGGGAGCCGCGAAGCGCGGAGATGCCGGCTTCATCCTTCTGAAAAGTACGAATCCAGATGGTAGCGGCGTGTTTGAAGATGATGTCGTCCCCACTCGAAGCGAGCGTGAGCAGGCCGATTATCTAGGCACACAGCTCGGTCTTCTCGCCGCGGCGGATGTTCACGCGGTGTTCGTCTTTGTCTTTGCGTTTCCGTGTATGCCAACTGGGGAAGGGTGTCGGGATCTTGATATGATGTCTTTTTCGTTGGTCAAACATTTCCCTGCTCAGGATCCGAGGTCGAAGAAAATGCCTCCATGGGCGCCGAAGGAATCGTTTCACAGGGTTGCCGAGTTCTTTCGATCCATGCTAGAGTCGAATCCATAGTCGCTTACTGCATCTTGACTGAATTTATTCAAGCAGAGTATGACAACACCGCCCTTTGTCTCTGTCTAGCAATGGAATGAAGTCCTTTCGTCGCTGTGGGAACGATAGCCCATGCGATTCCAGTGAAAATAGAAGAAAATGACAAGAAAGTATAACTAGAAAGAGATCCTTGCCTGAAGCTCCGAGAAAAAGACACTCATTAGAGCACTGCCGACTAGAATTTTCGAAAGCATTCTTAGACAGAGTCACCCGAACTACCCATACCCAGCTACTTCGCATTCAAATCATCATTCCCGTTCAAATCCTCCCTCAACTGCTTATCCCCAACCACCACAGGCTGGCACTCCTGCAAGAAAAACACCATCCTTGCCCACTCCGTCTCGCTCGGATTCCGCCACTCATGCATCGTAGCCCTCTGTACCGCAATATCCCCCTTCTTCAACAGCCTCCTGTCCCCAGAATCCAACAACATCTCGATCTCGCCCTCCAGTACAATTCCATAATCGAGACTCTGTGTCCGATGCATCACGCCGGGACTTGCAGGCGCAAAGTCCACCACTCGACAGACTGTTCCGCCCGGGCTGACAAGTCCTAGAGACCCCGAGTCCATGACCTGTTGGTTCTTGACGAGATCAGCATCGCCGTTTAGGTTCGCTGGGAACTCGGAGGTCGTGTACGCGACGCTGAAGCCGACGGTCTTTTCACGAAGGGAGACCCATGAGGCGGGAGATTCGGAGTGGATGGTTGCTTCGCCGGAGGGGTTGTGGGTTGTGATGTAGCGGGTGAAGTTGGGGAGGGGAGAGGGTTGACCGGGTTCTATCGGGTATTTGGTTTTGTTTTCAGCCATTTTGTTGAGAGGTTATGGTTGAGGGAGCTACAGAGAAGGAAGCGTGCTTTGAGGGATGGAATTGATGTTGTAGAGGCGAAGTTGGACAAAGGTCTTTGTTTGTCTCCCACGTCACATGCGGGGTGAGTTGGCATAGAAGGAGGGGTTTCCTTTGATGATTAGTTATCATTCATGACTTGTTATGCAGTAGTCGAACCCTAATTCTAATCATATTCTAGGCCTAGACCAAACTTATTGTCGCTGTGATTTTAGACCCTGGGACAATCAAGCCGCAGATGTTAGGGCTAAGGGGAACGTGACATGGATATCGATATGAACGTGCCTTCATGAATTCACCAGTACCTGTAACACTGTAAATAGCATAATGGTTGCAATCCTCGAAGAAATCATAAGATGATCGACAATTTAGTGTGAACCATGTTTTGTCAATGGCATTGTACGGAGCAACTGGGAGTGACAGTGGAAAGACCATTATTGTTGTGCAAGCGTGTATTTGATTGCCGCGTTGATCTATCAATTTGATTACACCAAATCAGGTCCTGTTGGCTTGATGCATAAATCAGTATCATCGGCGCGTAGACGAAAGCGTAACTTCCAAAAGTTTATAATTCTACCAACTCCTTAAATCAGCTCATACTTATGTGTGAACTTGCCGATTCTCTCGGGAGCTTGAACTATCAAATTAAATAAATTGAATGAAAAGTGTTACGCTAAATGTCATAAAAGGCCGGCGTATCCTGATGGATATGACGTCAAGTATCAGTCAAGGTTTTTGCACAGTAATTCGAACTTTCTTGGTGCGAAGGGACAGTTTATTCTGATTCAATATGTTTTCTGACGCTCTTCATCACAAGCTGAAGCATGATGGTAATCTAATTCAGGAAGATCTCTCTCGTTTCTACCAACCTTGCTTTAAATCGGAGGTCCTAGATTATTCGTGTACCACTAGCTTATTAGAACAGTATTATGTACCACACAGGGGGTTTGAACATATCTGGCGGTGTAATCTGTGTATATATTACGTTTATTTAGTTTTCTTGGCAGGTTTTGGTTTAGGAGTACCAATTATGCCCTGACAGCCACGGAAGATTATTAATCCGTCCGCTGAAGGGATAACAATGGCATCCCTTGATTGAATTTGAAGTTCAAACTTCACTTCATACAAGCACCTGGAAAGCCAGCAACATCCATTATGTCTTATGATCGCACCTTTTAACGCATCTATCGTCACCCTCACCATGGAAGACTCAACTCAACAGGTTCGCGATCATATTATTCGCCAGATCCGAGTAGTCCTTTTTGAGTTCCTGCGAGACGTCGGTCCAGGCACGATGCGAATACTTGGTGATACCCCGAATAGCATTCTTGATCCTGAAGATTACTTAGAATCTATACGTCCATTTGCCTCAACGGTCCAGGAATGCCTTCATGAATATTATACCCAAAATGAGACCTGTCTCGTCGCTGTGAATATCTACCGTGGAAAGCACTCCTATTTCGTGGTCGATTTTAATAATACCGGCTACAACTATCACACTGCTCATGAATGCATAACATTGATACCTGTCTATGTCCTTCGCCTTTCGAAGCGACAACCCACGATTTTCAGAAAACGAGAGCTAGATGGACCAATCGCCGAGACTCTCAGGATCATGCATAATGGCCATGGTCAGGATCCTCTACCTTTGTTTGATAACTATTACGACGAGAATAGTCAATATGGCAACCCACGCAGCCTCCAAAAATGATCTCTGGGGTTTCTGCTCTGCAATTGCTCGATGCAATTACTGTATCTACACACAAGTCAAGGATAAATTGGTTAAAAGCTTACGACACATATGCACCTGCCGTAATTCCTGGGCAGGGCGTTCGATTGGTTTACCAGTGCTGGCAACTTCAGGCCGATCCGTCACACCCCTATGGATTCATCGTTCTCCACGACCATACGATTTATTACATTAATGACCCTCTGTTTCGGCCCGACACCACCATCAATCATAGAAAGCAAAAGGCCCTTCAAATTTCCTTCACCACCTGTACCAAGTAAGTTTTAGCATTTCGGTTTTAGTGTTGGAACTTTGACGATAGCGTACTCTGTCCACGTAAATCAACTTTAATTGAATGACCCTTCACTGCTCGATGGTGTCAATTGATGAGTGTGGATGGCACATTGTCCCGAGTTCGTTTCCACCCTGGTTTCCTGTCTGGGTTCTGCGTATTGATGTTACAACCCCTGTGCAGCCTTCCAAACGTCCAAGCTTCTCCAGGAGACTCAAGCATCCACGAAGCTGGAAAAGAGTCTGCTACCAATAACACATCTGTCGTGGGTTTTGATTAGTGTGTGTTCAATATCAATGGTTGCCTATGGGAGCAGACCTCGTTGGATTTCGTGCTGTTGGGTTCTCAAGCGGGAAAGACAGTTTCCCCGGAGAGTGTGTAGATAAGAAGAGGAAGGGCTATAAGAGGAACGGCCATGGCATCCTTATATGAAAATGCTCGAGGCTCAAGCGCTGTAATATGAAATTTATCTTGCGATCTCGGGAAAGGTCATAACGATGCGATAGATGTGGGATGCGATGACTGGCGACCCCGGAACGCTACCCAGTAGGGGGGAGTCGGTTGGAGCCGAATAGCGAGCTCATAGGATTCCCTTTCAGCCTCGTGAGGGGGCACTGCACAGACCCCTGCAAATGCCCAATGGCCAACCCATCGCATGCATGAAGCAAAATTGGGGACCAATCAAGAATGGACCGAGATAGTCCCAATGGGATACCACATATTAAGCACGTACTCCTCGTCTCGCAGGAAGATGGAACGGGTAAAGGCTAGAGATTCTTTTAACTCGGGAAAGGCTCACGGAGCCTTCCTTGCGTGGCTACAAATGTATTTGTTCAAATATACAAATATTATACTCACCAACTAGCCCCTTTGTGTTCTATAAGCAGCTAAACCCATATTTTCGCATTTCCTACTTCCCCTGATTTGATAAGAATAGACTGGATAGTTATAGGGCAAATAGGCTGATTGACAAAACACTTACCAGTTAATAGTTCAGGAGACATAGTAGACTGGATAAGTAGACCGGACACAAAAACTTCATCTTTGCAAGCCCTGAACGCTGAGATTATTTACCTATGGATAGATAGCCCAGGCCTAAACTTAATTGATTCTCTGTGTGATTTTGAACCCAGTGACAGCTCGACCGCTGTTATTAGAGATATACAGTAACAAGTGTGGAGCGTATGGTGCGGACCAGTAGATTAGAGCACTCCTCGCTACTGCAACGTCTGTTCAATGCAATAACCAGGTATTCTGATTCAATTGACAAACGAGTACTAATCTGGTTTTACATCTGATTACGCAGACCTCGCCCTTCAAATCAAACATATATTGGGCAATCTTCTTCTCAATTCCCCTCAGCAATTAATCTAGTACTCCCTCCCCACTGATCTACACACCTCACCTCCACCACAAAAGACGTGCTCCGGACCCACAGTTATACCATAACTTAGATAGAATTTCAAGTTCGCTAAATCGATAGTAATAGCATCATCGGCCTCAAAAGCTCGCAATCAGGCACATCCTTCCCTAGCACTGGTCAATGCACCCGCACGCGTCATGCTATCCTTCCTATACTAGAACTATGTAGTCCATTTGTCTGTTTCTAGCGACGATCATCCGTTATGTGAAGCTTACAACCGGAAAGATTCGCATCGTGCCGTTTCTGAGCGTCGATCCCCCGCTGGCTTGAAGTAGGGGATGTGGCCTTCTGCGACACAGATGGTAATCCAGTTGTGATTGTGTGGGGGGATGGTGTTATTGATGATTTTATCCTAGTTCCTGAGCTTCTTGGGCTCAGTGTCTGGAGTGGTTAAAAACGAAACATGTATAAATATCTAGCATTAGGCTTTTGGGAGAAGCTGAGAGACAGCAAAATCAGAACTTATTCAAGCGCACCAGCCACCGCACAGGGACCATGAGAATAGGCATCCTTCTGGGAGGAATCCTTAGCTGCTTCTTGGCCGCGGCTGAGGCAACCAAGCAGCCAAACATCCTTTTCATTCTCACAGATGACCAGGGGAAATATATCGGGGGGTTAGAACATATGCCTAAACTTCAGGTATGAGACTTTCGTATTCTTGCCTTGGTCTTACATCTCAAATGGCACTTGTAAGATCCAGTCAGTCACTAACACCCACCTTTATCCACCAGAAATCCCTCGTCCAAAAAGGCACCACCTACACGAAACACTACTGCTCCATCGCTCTCTGCTGTCCGTCACGAGCAAACCTCTGGACAGGCCGCATGCCCCACAACACAAACATCACAGACGTCGGACTTCCCTACGGCGGGTACCCCAAGATTGTCTCCGCCGGCTGGAACGACAACTACCTGCCCTTGTGGATGCAAGACGCAGGCTATGATACCTACTACGTCGGCAAACTGTGGAACTCGCACACAGAGCAAAACTACAACGCGCCGTATGCGCGCGGGTTCAACGGGTCTGAGTTCTTGCTGGACCCGTGGACGTACCGATACTATCATGCGCGGATGACACGGAACGGAGGAAAACCGGTCAAGTATGATGGAGAGTATTCGACGGATGTGATTAAGGAGAAGGCGTTGGGGTTCTTGGATGATGCGTTGAAGGAGGACAAGACGAGGCCGTTTATGTTGACTATTGCGCCGAACGCGCCGCACTCGAACGGGAGTCATGATCCTGGGAGAGGGACGACGTGGTTCGGCGAGCCGGAGTATGCGCCGCGACATGCGGGGCTGTTTAAGGATTACAAGATCCCGAGAGATGATAGCTTCAATAAGGTGATTGAGGGAGCAGTTGGATGGACTGCTGAGCTGTCCGAATTGAGTCAGAAAGAGATTGATTATATCGATGAGTTTCAGCGCTGTCGGCTGCGGGCTCTGCAGGCTGTCGATGAACTCATTGCGGAGTTGGTTGAGAAACTGGATAGGGCTGCGGAGTTGGAGAATACGTATATTTTCTTTTCGACAGATAATGGGTATCATATTGGACAGCATGCAATGCAGCCTGGGAAGAACTGTGGATACGGTATGACCTTACCTCCAGTCCTTTTAGCTGTGGTACGAATACTTACTGCGGACAGAAACGGATATCAACGTCCCGCTAATTGTCCGAGGCCCTGGGATCCCCGAAAACGCTACCCTAGATGCAGTGACCAGCCATACTGATCTGGCGCCTACATTCCTATCCCTTGCGGGTTCGTCCAGACCTGGTCTGGATGGAAAACGTATCCCCACAACGATCGATGCAGGCAAGGCAGACAACAAGACTGAGCACGTTGCCATTGAATACTGGGGACGGGTGAGTCTCTTTCCCTATCAGTATACCATAATTGCTCTAATTAGATAACTCTGCTGATGGTCAAATTAACAGGCAATCCCCGAAGGAATCTACGGCCACTACAGCGACAGAGGCGAACAGCCAGGCAACGGCTACCGCAACAACACATACAAGGCCGTGCGACTTGTATCCGAAGAATACAGCGTTTACTATGCCGTATGGTGCACGAACGAGCAGGAATTCTACGATCTGAAGGTCCGTCATGCCCTGCGCCCATCTCCCCCCGGCTTAGCACATGGTCAACTCCAACCCTAATCAAGACCAAAACTAACACGACTATGTTTTTAAAGAACGACCCTCACCAAACTACCAACCTCGCCTCCGAAAATACAAACTCAAACTCAACTATCATCTCCTCTCGTCCGCTCCCTCAAATCCTCTCCCGTCTAGATGCCCTCATGCTTGTCTTGAAGTCCTGCTCTGAGGACTCTTGCCGCTACCCCTGGCGTCATCTGCACCCGGCCGGGAAGGTCAATAGCCTGGCGGATGCACTCGATAAGGGATTCGACACGTTTTATGCGAGTCAGCCAAAAGTGGCGTTCTCCGAATGTAACTTGGGATATCATACGTGGGCGGAAGGACCGCAGGAGTTCAATGTCTTTGGGCAAGGAGGTGGTGGAACGAGGAAGAGAGGCTGGGGATTGTTTGGGTTTGAGTGGGCTTAAGGTATGACTATTCAAATGAAGAGTAAGTGTATTGGAGCGTGCAACTGACAAAATATGGAGATAATATACTCCGTTTGTATCTTGCCGTTCTATTTCGCCGACGATAATCAAGGTCAGGGAAAATTAAACTTACTCTGTAATACGCATCTCCTATTCTATGAAAAATGAACCAAACATGGGCTTGGAGTTGTCTACAGAATACTTAAGATGCTGGGCAAAGCTGCTATCGTAAGTTAACTTAACGTAATCCACAAGCGAGCTGCGAATCTAAGCGAGCTGCGAATTTTTAATCAAAACTCCACCCCCTTCATTCCACGCGTCATATCTTCAACACCAAATACAATATGCCTCCTCCTAAAGAAGCACGTATTCAAATGGCTATTTCAGCTTATCAAAATGGCCAAATTAAATCGGTATTACGCGCTGCGCAGGTTTTTGCTATCTCCGAAAGTACTCTACGCAATCGACTCAACAATACAACACCACGATCAGAAACACGCGCCAATAATCATAAACTTACTCGATTTGAAGAAGAAACGCTTCTTAAGCAATTACTAGATGCAGATATGCGAGGATTTCCAATGCGGCCCGAATTCTTACGCGAAATAGCAGGAATCCTACTTCGCGCGCGTCTCCGAAACCCTACAGCAAATGTTAGTTCTAACTGGCCATATAATTTTACTAAACGTCATCCTCAACTACGTACACGATATAATAGACGAATTACATATCAACGTGCAAAACAAGAGGATCCAAAGGTTATAATACCATGATTTTAACTGGTCCATAAGACTATTCAAGAACACGGTATACACGAGAATGATATCTGGAATTTTAACGAAACTGGCTTTGCAATGGGACTCTGCTCTACTGCTAAAGTAATTACTGCAGTAGAGCGTAGTGAGCGGCCACGCAGGATTATCTAGAATAATCGTGAATGGGTTACAATCATCGAAACAGTCAGCTCAAACGGTGTACATATACCACCCATTATTATACTGAAAGGGGCCCAACAACAAGCTGCTTGGTTCCAAGAACCTAAGCTTGCTGGAGACTGGTGAATTGCAACAAGTCAAAATGGCTGGACTACCAATAAAATAAGTCTTCTTTGGCTAAAGAATGTCTTTGAACCCTTCTCTAGGCGTTATATAACTGGTGCAAAACGTCTGCTTATTCTGGATGGCTATAGTAGTCATTTGACTGCTAAATTCGACGATTTTTGCAAATAAAATGCAATAATATGTCTTTGTATGCCTGCTCACGCTTCACATCTTCTTCAACCGCTTAATGTGGATGTTTTTGGCCCGCTTAAACGCGCATATGGAAAGCTGCTTGAGGGACGTATGATTGCGGGTAACAATCATATTAATAAAGAAGACTTTTTATCACTCTATCCAGACGCCCGGGTTCAAGTCTTTACTTCTACAAATATCTGCAGTGGTTTCGCAGGAGCAGGGCTTAAGCCACTTGATCAAGAATGAGTTCTTTCAAAGCTTAGCTTTCGACTACATACACCTACACCTGCACTGTCACTAGTTAAAGGATTAATTTCCTTTGCTTTCCAGACTCCACAGAATACCCGGCAGTTAGATCGAGAGATACGCAGCTTGCAGAATAGTCTTAGTGCTAAACGAAAGCTTTCTAGCAGCCCAATTGCTCATATTTAACATCTTGAAAAGGCTGCTCAAATAGCGATGCAAACCAACCTTCTTTTACAGCAAGAAATCAAGACTCTACGAGCCGAAAATGAGCGAAAATATAAAAAGAAAGCAAGAAGGCGTGCTCTATTAGGAGAGGATACTCTTTTATCTGTACAGGAAGGCCAAAATCGCGTTCAACAGCTAAATACGCAGCTTAATGAGTAGCCTGAGCAAACTACTCCTGTATCTCGTCAACGGGCTTTGCCACGCTGCAGTAGCTGTGGAACAGTTAAACATACAATTCGGAGCTGTCCTAGTAAATAGCTGAATTTTCATATATTTATTTAGTAAATTTAATGGAGTTTGTGATTGAATAGCTTCAAATAGTAATGGCCATGGCGAAGGATCCGCGGTTCGGTTGTATCCGCGGCTCGCTTGTGGATTAAGTTAACTTACCGCTAGAATATTACATAAGTTTTACTTGACTAGGGGGAGCAGACGTACGAGTTCGAATCGAGAAACTAAATAGAGAACAACGATCGTTTATTTTTTTTCGGACGTATAGTCAGACAAACCAACCACTGACCAAGAATCAAGGCGTGTCGGGAGGCGTCAAACCAGCACAAACCTGACAACACATATCCGGTTGATCATGCGCCGGGTTCCAGTAGTCTGTTCGCTGGCTCTCAGGGCACATAGTTCCACTCTGGACTGCATCTGCACACATCTCGACGTGCGTGACTGCGTAGTGTGCACAGAGGCCGAAATTAGCTCGCATATTCAAGCACATTTTGGGTTGGTAGAGAGACTTTGGAGTGTTTCCTTTGGGATTTGGTTCGAGGAGGTGGACTAGGTTGGTGATCTTGTGAATTATTTCTGATGCGGGACATGACTCCTTTTATAATGCCATCTATCTATCTCTTATGGAGGCTAGTGGGCTAACGGTATGTTAAAGGAGATGCCCGAATAGGATGTTGATTGTTTGAACACTGTGTTGCATGGCATTGACCAGAATACTTTTGGAGAGAAGATATTACCCAGTTAGGATGATACATCCTTCAAATTTGTTTTAGTAGCACTTGCTTTGTTGGTGTAATGGACAAAGGAATCACTGTCGGTGTCTGTCCACCAGATAAAGAACTCATGAGTAGGATCGGCATTCTATCTGGTAACAATCGCATGCATCTCCCACACAAGGGATGGTTATGAAGTGTCAATATCCAACTCACGCTACGCAGAGAATGGACCCAGAATATAAAGCCTCGGGCTAAACAAAGGTTTAGACAAATACGGTGGTTTCTTTTCTACAACGCGAAATCCTTTATTGCCCTAGCCACAGCCTTCCCTGGTTCCCGGGGCATGACCAAAGCCTGAAAGAGAGTTTTCCTTTCGTTCCGAGCCGTCCTCAACATACTCAACGAAACTAATCACATTCAACCTCCACCTTTTGCACACCCCTCAACCCCCATAAACTCACCACCACCGCCAAAAACCCCAACAACAATCCCTCCATGGTATCCACCTTCCCCGACTTCGCCGTAATCAATCTCGCAATCAAGGCCGACGTAGCAATCCCCACGCTCTTACCATTCTACGGTAATAGATTAAACACACCACCTGCCAGCGCCTGTGCCCGTGCTGGGAATGCCGCCGCCATCACTAACATAGCAATCATATACATAAGGTCCGCACCGAGTTGGTTAAGGGCCATTCCCTAGAAAAAACCACGCCAGTAGCCTGGCCCGTCGAGAAGGCACAATGTGGCTAGTAATAATAGGGCGATGCCGCTCACGAATCAGGATTCTAGCACTGCAATCCAGAGGCGCAGGCGCCAATAGCTATATCCATTAATAGCCTGTAGAACGTGGTAGGTAATAATTACAGAGATGCGGTTAGAGTCAACTTACCAAAGACATCTTCAAAGTAGAGGGCCGCTAGCTGCTCGCTAGCGTTTAAAATATCCCAGACAATGAGTACGGTGATACATATGGACGTAAATAGAAGGTTAGTCCTTAAGAAATTGGAGAACAAAGCGGGACAAGATAGTCAAGGAAATGCGCTACTTGGTGTTTACGACTAGGTATCGGATATCTGTACGTCAATTATCAATATGGCTTGTAAATGCCTCTATGAACGGCCCCGATTAATATAACAAAAACAATTCAGTTAGATTTATCTCATTCCACTCTCGTACCTGCAGATTTCACGCAGGTCCCCTCCATCCAGTACGACGCAGCCAGTTCTCAAACGAAGTAGCTGACAAACCCAATTTCTCAAAGGAATGATCCTGATCTGGATCCAACGCCCCAAAGCAGATCTTGTCGGCTGGCATGACGGCCGCCCATTCCATCATTTGCTTCGCATCCTCCTTGAAAGCTGGCCCAACAAGTTGACCTGCGGATTCGCCGAACTGTTCGGCAGAGATCGGTTCATGAATCGCCGTCTGACCTGTGACTCGTGTGAAAATCTCCACCATTTCATTGACGGTGATCCGTGGGCTTAAGACGAGATACGACTCTCCGTGGGTTTCTTCGACGCCAATATTGAACACCCCTTAAGGCAGAGAGGAATCATTAGTCAATGTCCAGCAGACTCAGTTCGGAGATATTTTATGATCGATGAGACGAGTAAATATAGACTTACTCGCTGCAAAGCTTCCCATATCATGGATTGGGTCAGTCCATTGCAGAGGTTGACGCTCTGGAACTGGAATACGGAACTGAACGACTCCGTCCGCTAGTTGTAAGCATCAATGCGTTAGCCACCATGCAAAATTACTCTTTAGGAATTGTCTCAACTTACCTCGACGTTGGGAATACTGAGGCCACCTCAAGTTGGTATAGAAAAAGCCTTTATAATAACGTCGTTATCAGCACCACATACATACTAGCGCACAGTGCTGCTGTATGTAGGAAGAATACAAACCAGGAATGAGACTAGTAACCCCACTGAGCTTCTCTCGCGCAATCTGTTCGATCGCATGCTTGTTATCCATATGGTAAAGCTTGCGAAAACGTCCTCCTGTTGTTTTGACCATATCCGGCAAGCTACTGAAAACAAAATGTTTGATGCCACACTGCTCTGCTGCCAAGACCATATTCCGCCCAGCTTCAATCTCGTGCTGCATCTCCTCCTCTTTTGTTAGAAGGTTCCCAGGATAGGATTCGGATGTCATAGCGAAGACACCATAGGCACCAGCGAATGCATTATTGAGGGAGGCCTGGTCGTATACGTGCCCCCTAACGAGAGTGAGACGATTGTCGGTGGTCTGGTGGCCGGCGAGAAACCTCCTCGCTTTCTCCGAATTTGGGTCTGCTGTTAAGCCCCGGACGAGCCATTGGTTGCCGCCTATTGATTTAGAATTTAGCAGCGAACGAACGACTCCGCTGCCTTGATTACCGGTAGCACCGACAACGACTATCGTCCGAAGATCCGCAGGGCTTGGCATGTTGGTGACTGGTTCCTAGGGGCGTTTGATTTGTATATAAGAGAAGATGGTACAGAATTAAGATGGGTCAGTTTGAGAGATTTTCATTTCATTGCAGAATAATAAAACGGTTAACCTGAGGCGTCGCGATGTTAAAGTCATCGACCCCTAGGTATACCGCTCCCCCATGGTACAAATCTGGTGGATTGATAATCCAGCCAAGGCCGGAGACTTTTTGCGGAATTTGTCAGCCGCCTCCGCGGAGGCTAGTTAATTACCCCACAGGAGATAAGAAGCTGACATGGAACTCCGACTCCATGGAGGAATTACAATGGTCAAATCTAATGGACCCAGTATGAGATCTACACTGGATTTGAACAATCGCCCGAGAAAGGCAAGGCGACGGTTGAATTTGTTTGTGTTGATCAGAAACGAATTGCTAAATTCTGACGACAAGGCATGCGATGTATGCTACACTCGCAAGATCAAGTGCGATGGACAGAAACCTCGCTGCTCGAACTGTGTCAACTATGGGACCCATTGTACCTATGCAGTGCTAAGCCGGAAGTCAAAGCCTAGAGCACAACGTCGTAGTGAGGCTACAGAGGCGACCGAGGTCCAGAACCTGCAAGCAGAAGTACGGCGCTTAGAGAATGAGCTTGTAGGTATTCCGAGTCGCTGACAAAGGGAAGTTACTCAATCAAAACAGACACAGGTTCGGAAAGTGGACAGGGGCGAGCCATGGGTTCCGACGCAAGTGCTGGAGGTAGCTATAATAGCAGCGCATGTTGAGGATCTACCGCCGGAAGACGACGACAATACGACTGGCTCAATGAAGCTACCTCCACTACAACACGCCATGACAATGGTCGCAATATATCTCAACACATACAACTCCGTACTTCCTCTCTTTCATGATGAGACGCTCTTGCGGCTTGTTGGGGAATGCTATGCTCGTCCGCCACGACAACGCGACCCATTAGTATGGGCGGCTATCAACGTCGTCTTTGCCTTGGCCAGCCAACAGGTCCCTGGAGGGACTAGCGACGCACTGTCTGGTTATAAGGCTGATCAAACTATGGAATATCTTAGCAAAGCGCAATCCGTCATCTCGAGTGTTATGCTCAGCGAGACGCGCCTGCTCAACATACAGACATTGATAGGCATCTTGATGGCGCTGTAAACTGCACACGACCTGACCCCAGCTTTGATACTAATATCAGCGACGATGCGTCTTGCACATAAAGTAGGTCTACACAACCATGCAGCGTCCGCACATCTAGACCCCGTGCAAAGGAGACAGCATGCCCGAGTTTTCTGGCTGGCGTACGTTCTCGACAAGGATTTAAGCTTACGTACTCACCAACCTTAAATTCAGCGTGATGAAGACATTGACCTAGAGCTCCCATCTTTCTTGCCGACAATTGACGACGACAATGACAACACAGCGGGTATTGTCGTTACAGCTGACGGAAATACCAGGATGAATTATTTCCTGGCTCGCGTCAAGCTGGCCAGTATCGAGAGTCGTGTGTATGATTGTCTATACTCAACAAGAGTAGTTAATGGAAGTCTCGAAGAACGAACCAGTGCAAAGGAAGGTATTCTTAAGGCACTCGACGAATGGGGAGCCTCTATACCGCCCGAATTCGGAGCCAGTGGTGTTATCTCGAGCACTAAGAACAAACCGGCAATTAGCGCATTCTTCTGCGTGCTACACGCTACCAGCCTCCAATGCATGGCATTTGTAAGTCGCGCTCACGCTTGGGACGGAAAATGGGTGGGTGGTCTCCGCAATCATAGCCGAGGTATCCAGACAATGGAGCTCCCACCAACTTGGGAGACAATGGTACACCAAGTTCGAAACTATATGATTTTTTTTTGGGGAGGTTTGGTCGAGAAACGCATGGTTTCGTTGGTCAGTAGTCACTTGTCACAATGAGCATGCACTTTCTGACAAGTACAGGATGACATCATGTCCTTATACGACCTGCACCGTGATATTGTTGGCCAACACTCTGTATTATATGGGGCATGATAAGATACAGACTGATATCGAACTTGTTGATTCAGCCCTCTTGTGGCTCAATGGGGCTATAGAGGAATTTCAGTCGGAGGAGGCTCAAGTACTCCAGGAAACTTGCGTAGAGGCCGCCCGAACGGTGAAGCAGAGGCTTGCCGAGAACACTCCAGTGGATTTTAGCGACAATTGGCTCCTCGAATATACGGACGAATTGTTGGCATTGGAAGGATATTATAATGGGTTGGATATTCAATATTCATAGATCCAAAACACCTTGCAAATCGGAAGAGAGCGAGCTACATTCCTTGACAAGATTCACATAATGCTTTCTCTGGTCGAGTCCCCCTTGAATAAAGCCTCATCCTAACACATATTTTGTTTTTCCATGACATTAACCCCTCGACAAAGAATAATATCGAATAAAACTGTTAGGTATGCCTTTCCATGAAATTGAACAGAACATTCGTATTGCCCTCATACTCATCCTCCACTAGCAGATGCAACAATATACCCATCCGCTCCAACAACCCCGACTTGTTCAGATCATAGCCCGTAAAACGTGGTTTGAATCCCGCGTCGCTGATAAGCTGTCGGACGGTATCAATAGCAGGCCCTTTTCCACCCATGAAAATGATAGGCGGCACACGACCAGATTCCCAGTTCTGCACATCCAGCAGTGTTGCGGGCATTAAAATTGAAGGCCTTGAAGACAACTGCCTCAGGAAGCTTGAAGTTGGCATCCACATTGAGTGGATTCATCATATCAACCCCAATTTGTCAGCCAGCGTAATGCCGTTATTCTGGAGCTCTTGAAGAATATGACCCAAACGTGGAAAGTATACTGATAGAACAACTTTACCAAACTTTGCAGCATCCGTAATCGAACCGTACTTCAAGTCAGTCATGGGCTCAGCGATGCCCTTGTGGGGGGAGAAGTCTCGCACACGCTCCTTAAGCTGCTTCGGATGGGTATCTTTGCTGATCATGACTTCATGGACGTGGCAAATCCAGGAAAAGGCAAGACGCAGGCCGAAATTGCCTGCGTTCACGATGCCAATTTTCATTTTCGAGAAGTATGGCTGAGATTTAGGTTAACGAAATGAGGTAAAAGCACGATCAAGAATTTTTAGTAGAACGTGTAATATGACCATTGCTTAATGCAGGTAAAATTGTTAACATAAGCTGAAAGCTTTGACAGGACAGCAAGTTCTGCGGAAGCCATTCTCAGGTGTTGGCATTTCTAATTTGACTCCTGATAGACCATGTTGATCGGCTGATTAATACCGGCCATGACGCTTGCTTCTCATACATGGAAACCTGCTCTCAACCAATTCCGCGGATGGCATTTCTAATAAGATATTTTATAATGCGGTAGGAGATCCTCTAAGGCGAAATGTAATTAGAGTTCAGCTATGGAGAGCCGACGGCTGATAAATGACCTAGCGGAGTCAAATAGCTATGCATCCAAAATGTTATATAAATTGCCTCATGATCAGAATTAAATGCCAGAAGAAAAAAGGAAGAAACATGCAAGCACCTACTCCAATCTCTTGAAGTCCACATTTACAAAACGTTTCTCTACGTCAACACCTTCAACCGCAATGCCGTCGATCAAAAGCGAACTTTATGTCATTCCCGCTGGCTCCCGCATTCTGGTCACAAATGCCAACGGGTTTATCGGCTCGCAGGTCGTTAAACAAATGTTGTCTCTTGGATACTTTGTGAAAGGAACAGTACGATCCGAGAAGCCATGGTTGAATGAGCTTTTCAGCTCCGAATTTGGAGCCGACAAGTTCGAGTTAATTGTTATCTCGGACTTGAGCGACCTTGAGGCTTTGAGCAAGGCAATAGACAATGTTAGCAGTGTCGTTCATGTGGTATGTAAAATAGCTTTCCACACTTTGCTGCATTTTTGTACCCAGATATGGCATCTATGGCCCAATCTGCATCTTATAATACTAAATATCTCAATCGCAGGCATCGGACGTGTCTTTTAACCCCAACTTTGAGGAGGTAATTCAAAAGGTTGTTTCGGCCACCGAGGCTTTCTTGGAAGCTGCCGCTAGACAGCCTAAAGGCTCCATCAAGAGGGTTGTGCTCACTTCATCGGCGTCGGCAGCAGCGTTGCCGCAACCAGGGGTGGAAGGTATTGTGATCACCGAAGGTAGGAACCCCCTTTTTCGGATGTGTTTTTCCAGGAAATTAGGTCAACATCTGTCGATACAACCATCCCTATTTACTTTTACGAATCCTGTGCTTATACTATGGCGACAATATAGACACTTGGAACGAAGCAACGGTGAAGGCAGCTTATGATAAAAGCACCCCATCGGAAGCCAAGCCCTTCACCGTCTACTTTGCGTCCAAGACGGAGGGTGAACGAGCAGCGTGGAAGTGGGTCGAGAAGAATAAGCCATCGTTCGTTTTTAACGCGGTTTTGCCCTATTACACGATAAGTAAATGATTGTCGCGGTGTAAAGCCCACCGTTCAACTGCTTCATTATATATCAACCTTGGCTGTTGACTAATTCATATTTCAAACAGCTTGGAGAAGTGCTTCACCCAGAGATTGCTGGTTCTACCATGAAATGGGCTGTGAACCTGTGAACCTTCTCAACGGCGACGTCACTGCGTTCGGATTCCCTGGACGTGAGTAATTTCACGAGACAATCCGCATACTCGCGCGCCAATTATATTATCTCTTGTTGCGAAGCACGAATATCCTTACTGACACGTTTTCAAACTAGAATACTTCGACGTTGGAGACCTCGCACGTCTGCACGTGGCTGGTCTCCTTCACCCCGAAGTCAAGTCCGAACGTCTGTTTGCCTTCGCTTCGACATTTACCTGGAATGAGTTCGTGAGATTCTGCGAAAGTTGCATTCTGGAAAGGCAAACATTCCCAAGGCCCCAGACAACGAGATTCGGGAGTTGAGTGATATTTCCCCTGCAAAGAGAGCAGAGATCTTGATCAACTCACTGTTCGGGAGTTCCGGTTGGGTGGGATAGGAGGAGTCAATTCGCACTGGGGTTGACACTCTGGGGTTCTAGATCGTTTGAAAGGATGGAGAAAGCCAGAAAATCTGAGGTAATAAGGTGTCATTCCGAATAGCCATGTCATCTCTGGGGCTCCTTCTCGTACTCCAACACCACATTCAATAGAAGCTGAGTGTGTTCCTTTGTTAGTATCAATTGGATTGTTCTTTGTTTACGAACAATGCTGTTTCCTACATGTAATCGGAGGCAACATCACTGCTCTACCTGTTGTGCAATGTCTCTAGGTACAGTGCGAAGACTATACAATAGTGGAATGGAGCTCTAGATTGAGAATCCTTCCTAAACTTTTGCACTTGTGCACGATACAAATGATCAAGAATGGCAAGGTACTGTAAGGATTGTAGGGTGGCGATGGAGGGAAGCGGTTACGTGACGGCGTATTGGGACACTTAGCCGGAAACGGGCAACTAAGCATATCTAGTAATTCACAGGTCCCCCGTTTACTGGGAGAAAAGTATTAGCGCCTATTATAAACCGTTACCCGCTATAACTCCGCCTGTAAACTGATTATAAACTCAGGCAGCTAAAGACCTATCGCTCTATTTATAATTATTTAGAGCCACTGGGGCAGAATACGAATTGACACGAGTTATCTATGATGAGGTAGGCAGACTTTTATGATGACCACATAATTTCACCTAGCACAATAACTCCGGAGGTTCGACTAGTATATGCTCTGGGGTGAATGATTATATTATATCTTAGGCTCATGCTTTAAAGAAGAGGGGCAGCTTGACTTACTTCCCCCCAACATAGCTAGCGGGAGAATAGGTTGAGCCTCGTCCGAACAACCTTGATACCAGCTGACCATCTGTAGTCCGTAATTCCTACTCCAATCCCCGTGATCCTTTGGATTTTGATCTTAAATCGTCGACAATAATTGAGCCCACCCTTCGGCCATTCATTTCTGAAATTAATCCCCACTGACTATCTGTAAGGCCATGAACTGGTCTGCCAGCAGGACAGGTACGCAGTTGGAGGCTAAAGGACTAGATGATCAACCTGCTAATCGAATTACCATGTAGTTCATTCAACTGGGGCTATCTCAAGTTTCGAACGTGGCAAGGTAGTGACTATATCCGATACGAGACCCCCTGCATCACATTAACGATAGTAAATTCACTAACGTCCAGGACTGCTACTCAGATACGGCATGTCAGAAGGATTCGGGACAGTAATTGATTTGTCAACTGATTCCACGGCCTGATAGTCGTGATTGCTAACCTTAGTCGTTTCCAACTCGGAGGACCGGACCAGTTCTGAACTAAACGAGTAGACTCATATGTTTTCAGTCCGACATCTTTCAAACCACCTCCTAATGATGTGGTGGCTGAGAAAGTCGAATCAGATGCAGTAAGGATGACAAATGGGCCGCTAGTCTTATGTATCTCACCATGGCTATATAGAGTCATCAGGAGAGACCAATGGGAGAGAAGGAAATACGAGTCCAGCCTTTTCAGCTGCTACGCCAAGGGGTTTAGCGTGAAATACAAAGGGATGTCGATGCGCAACCAAATATGGGAAGGCGCGACCCGCACAAAATATAAATCGCACATCCGGCTCGTGAGGCCATATCGATGAATATTGAAATCCACTTACTGGCAGCGGTCCCATCTTGTGATACCTCCAACCAGCAATGCCTCGTCTCTCCCAACTCCTCATACCGTTCCTGGCCACTGTCGTCAACGCCCAACAAACCTGCCCCGAGCCCGAAGACATCGTCTATTCTCCGTTTAGGCCCTGGTTCCGCTTTGACTATGGGCCTGATGGGGGCGACTGCTGGACAGGCGCTATCTGCACCCTTGGCCAGGCTGACGCGGCGCGTAATCAGCAATTTGCAGCCACAGCATTGGTCATGGGCTTGTTACCACTGGTCCTCCGCGACATAGCATGGCCCGAGAGAAGAGTTGTCTTGATTTCAGCACCCCTCCCGGCGTTAGCAGAGGTCTTTGTTCGAGCGCTAGGGCTAGAGCCGATGATAATGGGAAATTTATCCGGGTTGACAGAAGAAGATACCCAGCGCTGGGTGAACTGGGTACGGACGAGCCCAGTTGCCGGAGCAGGCCTACAGTCGAGACTCAAAATGAAGGTGTTGGTCGTTGTGGGTCTCTTTATGCTGATGGTATCGTATGCGGCTCTGGCACTTGTGGAGATCTATTCGAAGCGGTCCGCTTTGGGGTGTGTGTATCCTGTTATTACGTTGACCTGGTGCGTGATTGGGGTTGTCCCTGCTGCTGTTCATGTGCTCTTCAAGACCTACTGGCGGAGGGGAGTTAAAGACGGGACGAGCAGAGCCTCCGCAGTGCAAGGGGCAGATGAGGCGTGGCCTGTACAATTCGCTTGGGCAATCTATTACATCATCGGGACGTTGGTGTTTACTTCGATCATGGCAATCACCCCATTGGAACTCTTCGTTTGGGTAGTTATCATGTCTGTTCTCACTGGCGCCAGTAAAATGCTTGCGCTCTACATCTGCCTGATGTTGAGGGATCCGACACAGGCATGAATACGCGATTCAACCGATTGATGCTCTACAATCTCTTCTACAACTCAAACGAAACTGGTGTTGGCTATTTTGGAGGGTTGTTTGGTCAGGCCGTGACGAAAATTCAAATGGACTCCCTCTCGTCTTTTCTCAAACACGCAAGCTGGTCCAAGGATGCAGAGAAACTTGTTTTTCTGTAATGATCCTTGTATAGGACCTATGATCGTGAAAGTTGCTTGTGAACTCCTTGACTATCTTCAGGGATACCGCTATTGAGCACGGAAGGTTCAAGGGAGAACGAAATCACAACCGACCTTTCTCTCCCACGTTGTCCAATACCAATCCATAGCGAGCCTCTAATCACATTAGCCCTCTATCCCTCCAGATTAACTTGTCTATCGAACACGATTATAAACCAAATGGCTGCTGTATCGATCTGAGTAGACTGCAGCCCACTTGTCTCTTGCTTAGAGTGCAGCAAGCAATCATTCAGGCACAGCCATTTACTGGCCTTGCTCCTTCTCAGTCCGCTGACTCTCCTGTCACAGAAACTTCATTGTAAACTCGACGCTTAACTGCCTTATGCTAATATAAACACGAATCCTATCGCAGGAAACATATCGAGCCTAGTCTATCGCGTAAAGCAACACTCGTAGTAAACGAGGGGGTGTGGCGCGTCTAAGAGGAAGAGAAGCTCGCCGCCGAAGGTCCACCTGTAAAGGATAAGAGCCTTCTACCGATAACATCCCGAGCCTTGCACCGAGAGTAAGATGGAAGAGCACCAAGGCGCTCATGAAATACCAGATTTAGAACATGCATAGACCTATGCTGCTTGTGTCAAGGGCAGACAACAGACAAGACGCATGATGCCCTGTGAAAAAGCTAATAGATGCGATAGTTGAATGGAAGACTGATCTTATATTCATCATAACGCTATGTAGAGTATTCTGTAGAGCGTAGATTGAGAAGACGGGAACAAAACACCCGTACCATTTAGAACGTTCCAGTAGCAAGATAGCCACGAAAGGGAAACAACAAAAGACTTCTTTTGAGAGGGGTTTAATCTAAGGTTCATCCTCTTGAGAGGAAATTAGTCACGGTATAATCTACCGAAGAGCACAGGTGGCACAGGAGGGTATATGTAATATGAGCTATTTCTTCAAACTAGCCCCCTCCTAGCCCAGTCATTCTCGGCCTAGACCGGTCATAAGATGGCCTGGGGTCAACTAGGGCATACGGCGGCAAGACTCTCCACGTTTGTCCCAGTGAGGGCCGGTATCATTGGCTTATCAGCTGTGCTGAGCGGGTGGGCCCCGGCAGCGACCTTATTTGCGGGCGCCCTTGCGACCCTCAGCAGTACCCCTAGCAGCTGTTTCCTTTTCAGCACTATACAGTTCGCCTCGCAGTATAGTATCTAACTTGGAGAGACCCCGGTCCATGGCCTGAACGACACGTGTTCGCCCAACCATTTGATATCTGCATGCTATGGCCCAAATCCATATACTTAAGGACACGTCTCAATGTTACTCTGTATTGCATGCATTGACAGAATCATTCCCATTTACCTCTCGCATCGCTATCTCGTCGATGCCGCATTTCTCATATATCAGGTTTGGCAAGATCTGCAAAGTCGAGCTATGGCGTCGAATGCAGCAGACGTTCCAGCATCGGCAAAAGCATTTACTAATTTGGGACTGTCACAGCGTCTCCAACTCGCATCGACTAGGATCGAAACATAATCTACTCCCCACTGTAAGAAGTTTTCGGGCTTTTGTGCATGAATATCAGGACGCCAGTAGAGAGGTGTAGCCTTTGTGTGGAACTAATTACCCTCATCACGGTCAAAGATTACTGTCAGCTGAGGCGCACGGATGACGTGTTGAAGCATCCAATGCGTTAGATAATATGACGCGTCCTTGGAAAATTGAAATCTTCAAATAGCGAAATATAGCCCTCGGCTTTGGCCCTCTACATGATAGATTATTCAAGATCCCTTTTAGCTCTCGTACTAGACTTTCAAGGTCCATGATGGTGACTTGCGTTCCATGCGATCGATCATTTCCCACTCAGCATGCTTTAGACCAGCACCTTCAGTCGTCTAAACATCGTTGTGACCTTTGCAATAGATTTTTCAAATCCGTCCGCTCAAAGCTTCAGCACACACAAAACACAAAGAATCATCTGAAACAGACAAGTCGCGATGTATCCAGCACTACACTGCCACAGACCTCACTACAGAGATACACGAAAGGAAGCTTTTTAGCGCCCATTTTGGTGAACCGACCGCCTGGGGATGATCCGATTGTCCCTTATACTGGAGTACCCCGTGATATGGTTACGCCGGTTTTCAAAATGGCATGCCACCTCCGTTTCGAAAATCCCGACGTCGATATGTTATTACGACGTGTCTATACTCAGCTAGAAGCCTCGGTTATCTCGGCGCTCATTGAAGCTGCTCTTCGATTGCTTCCACCTGATAACTCCCCCGAGGGCAGGGCCAAGGCGAAAGAAAAAATGCACCAAAAGCAAAACCAGGCCTTGCTGGAAGAAACATCTTTTATAGACCAAATTAGAGATTTTGGCTATCGATTCCAAACAGAGAAGGAGCAAAAAGAAGCAGGACAACGCTCAACACCTGATATTCGATTCCTTGAGCCAATTTCTGTCAACGGGAACTTATGCCACTGGATAGAATACAAGAACTACTTCGGTTTCAAGTCAAATCCGTTCATCACTTCGAAGAACCGAAAGCAGTACAAAAATTATGTGTCTCGGTTTGGGCCTGGGGCTGTTGTTTACAAATTAGGTTTCGAGGTTGAACACGTATCAATCAGTGGGATTGAATCCTTCCGCGAGGCTGAATTCCTATATATTTTGGAGCAACAGTCTGAGCTAAAGAGTTCGCCGTTGAGTTAAGAGAGAAAGACGTGAAAGATGCTCTGAGGCTTTTAAGTTCGCAATAATATGACATTTTCAACAACCATAGCTTACCGATTCTTGAGGCTCACGTCTTTAAAGGGGATGGGAAACTGTACGAGTTAATGCATCTTAGGTAGAAGCAGATTTTCATTTGCTACTAGTGAGTGCAATGTACTACGCCAGAGAATAGAGGATAGATGCGGGGGTAATGCATATATCTGGAGGTGTAGGTCCCTAGTAGGCCTAGGATTGTGGTCTGAATACCTACGAGGTCGTGTCAGAGATAGTACTTCGGGTTTTTGGTCGCCCCCGATTGACTCGATCATCAGACGCTGGCCGTAGGACAAGCCCAACCGCAGGACCGCCAGCTGGCGACCGCTCCAGATGTTAGTCCCCAGCGGTCGCCTATCTACGTGCTAGTGACCCCGTCAGTCTGCCGGACCGCCCAGATTAGCCCGAACACATATGATGGAAATACCCACAAGGGGCTTTAGATCTAAAGATGGGGTCCAGGGCCTGAAGGCTGTAGTGGGGGGTCTTTGGATCCAGGCCCCGTGTTTTGGAGCAGTTGATTCGAGGCTACATTCGGATTTAACATTCTTGATCATTCTCCTGACACTACCGCTATGTGGGATTGGTATGCTCACATTCATTCCCTGTATTTCGCTTGTTTGACAAGATACAGTGAAGGCAAAGGCCAATTTGGCGGTTGGGAGCTTCTAGGCCACAGGAACGAAAACTCCTGTGATTTGGCACGCTATGCCATCGGACATTACTGCATGGAATGTTTACCTCCTTGACAACGGGGTCAGCCAACATCGTCGCTCGTTTGATCGAGTCAGAGACTCCTTGTATGTCTTTTGGCCAAAGATTCCCCTCCTGCAGTGATTTCAAATAGGCGAATGCATGTGCGCTTTCCCATCCACACGCGTTCAAACATGAACAATCATTCACTCCCCCGATTAGTATATTTCCCAGCTGGAGTCTCGCAAAGTTTCTTTGTTCCTCTAACCAAACTATTCGATAATGTGGGGTTAGTCATGCTGCATGTACGTGATAATTTGGAAGTTGATGTTGCTTACAAACCACTCTCCAATCCATTATCTCTTCAATAACCTCGCTGTAAATGTCGATGTAAGATCCGGCATAGTCCAGAACGAGAGCCTTAGAAATCTGCCTGAATGCTTGCGCATTCCGAAACACATATGCTGCAGCCATGAGAGCCATATTTCCTACTTCGTCTTTCTCACGAACGCGAAGCCAGGATCGGTTCGCCATTTCCAAAGCGTCAATAAAATCGTATTTGTCGGCCACGATTGCGATGTTGAGAATGTCCTGCGACGAGAGATTTTCGGGGATCATTTGGCCCCTAGAATGGGTAACCGCACAAATGTATTGTAGAGCGACGGCATTGTCTTCAGGAAGAAGTTTCTCCATTGGCTTCTCTGGACTAGGCGTTTCATGGTTCTTTGTCCAAATTGGCCCTAACATAGTAGCAAACACTTTAGACGTTGCTTTGAGAATGAGCGACTGGACACGCAACGTAAGCTTCTCAGGACCCGTGACTAGAAGAACATCACCAGTCTCGGCTATTTCGACCACGCAAGCGGGTTGAGCTTCCTTTTGATCAGACATCGTGATCAACTGATAAATTTAAGTGTCGTAGAACACCGAGTTCGGGAAAAGGCAGGCTGACGCTGTCCACAGATGGAGCAATTGTTGCCTTGAAATGGTGTCAAAAACCACCAAGAAGTGTCAAGGCCAATGGAATCAAGGAAATTGGATTGCTTTTAGGATGGGTTGTAAAATTCAAGTCAAAAGCCTCTGATCAGGATCAAAAGAACTGGCCACGGTAGGTTGAGCTCAGAATTTCCATGCACCTTTCTTGGTTTAACGGCCATTCAAGTGCTTGAAAATATTGCAAAAGGTTTCAGGGCTCAGAATTGACAGGTAATCACCATGGTCAATAGAAATACATACCAACGACCTGATTAGGCACGCAGCTTGGCGCCTAACACTGCGATTTGGACTACAGCTCGAGCTGAGCTCGGACTACAATGCTACGTTGCATTATGTGCACAAACACCTCGTATATCCCTCCATCGCGTCAACTGGCTATTGGCGCAGGAGATAGTTCAGATTTTGAACCTTCCCCCACCAGAGACTTACATGCAAATGAGTTCGATGGGCTTGCCTTATCTTGTAGCACGAAGACCTGTAGAGGAATCAAGCGGAAGAAGGGGAAGAGGGGCGGCCGCTGACCAGGTACAAGCAAACACATGCGATATGAATTTGGTCATAGTTGACCAACCACCGCCCCATCTAACAGACCTGACACCTTGGGCAAAATGGAGGGGTAGAAATCGCGTCTACAATTTGATTACGGAGAGATGAAATTCTACGGGACTCCCGTTTAGGCAGAAGTGCTTTCGTTCCGGAGCTAATCATGAAAGGGTCTCATGGCATCTCTCAAGCGCCTTGGATCACAACACACTGGCGTTTGCAACCCGCATAACATTGGCCAATTAATATGATGTGGAAATTTCTGTATTGGATTACTTGCATTAGTGGAATCATCGGAATGTCGAGTCAGTGGATTAGGTAGATACTTTCTTTCAATAAAGCAAACGATTTCTAGGACATCCCACTGGACGCCCCATTCATCTGCACCACGACATGTACCCGCGCAGAACCATGAACAGACCTCTTGATTTACTTGCCAGGAGCTTGCCGAGAATTTGACGTCCTTAACCATGTCTGCGCTATTCTTGACACAGTATCCTAACATCCTAATGCGGCTCTACAAGTGAGGAGTGGACGACCGAGACCCCGCTAGTTGTATAAATACACCACATCGAGACCCAATCATGTAATGAGCATAGCCGCCTCAGAGACTGCGCCTCCCCCCCGGGCGCCCCTGCTCCACTGCTTTACCATCCCCTCACCTCACGGTGTTCTCTCTAAGAATACAAACATCTTTGAGGTTTGGAAAGCGCCCCGAGTCGCATTTTGTAACAAGAGACCTATACAAAAATGGACCCTCCATTGTCTGACGGTACCATTCCTCAGGTGACTCCAACTCAGCTTCAGCAAGATTTCTTCTCTATAATGATTCGTGTAATGAGGAAGACCAAACGCCTCAGAAATATGAAGGGGTTGGACAAATTTCTTCAAAACCCGGAGTTCAATTTCGATTTCGAAGTCGAAGGCATATCTCCTTTAGCAAAGGCGACGGCGAAATGCAAACTGCTCGACAGACTCTTACAGGATAAGAGGATCAATTTGGAATTCTGCGGCAGCAAGTACGGTCGAACATGTATTTTCTTTGCTATAAAGAACCGAAACCCCAATTCATTGAGGCTTTTGATAGACAAAGGTGCCTTTCTGGATCACAGGGATGAACATGGTCGTACTCCCTTATCACTAGCAGCACAGCTTGGGCATCTGGACCATGCAAAAGTCCTCGTTGAGTCTGGTGCAGATATTAACTCGGCCGATTCACAAGGCTGGACCCCACTGTTTTGGGCGCTCTCAATGTCACATAATGAGACCGCAAAATATCTCCTCTCAAAACAAGACATAAGCATAGACTTTCGAGACTCCGATGGTCATAGGTTTCTTGCAATCGCTGCAGAGAAAGAGAATCATGAAATAATTCAGCACGTGATCGGGACTTTCTTGGCCAAAAAACGACCACTGGTTGCAATTGAACGCGATGTTCTTATATGGGCAATATTGAAACGGGACACCCAAATTGTTCAGATGTTGCTCGAGAATGATGCGAGCTTGGTTGAATATTGGTTTGAAGGTCGTGCCCCACTTTCCATGGCAGTGGAGGTCGGTGATCCCGATATAACTAGACTTCTCATCCGTGCAAGGGCCGAAGTACATGCAGTTGACGATGTTAGCCGGCTTTTACTGAAAGACGAGCCACTCAAGGCATTTCTTCCACCTCATGAGCTTCAGCTGCAGATTAGGAGGTTGTTGGAGACCCACAGCTCAACGAATCAACCGCCTTTGCTACTTGCTGCGAGACTTGGGCATGTCGAAATTTTACGGGCATTATTGAATGCAAATGAAGACGTGAACTCTACTGACTCTGACCAATGGACAGCGCTGGCATGGGCAGTTGAAAATGGACATGAAATGGCAGTCGTGGTCTTGCTTGATACTTTAGGTGTTCATGTCGACCCTCGAATTTCAACAGGTCACACGCCACTGACGATGGCTGCAAGGCTTGGGAGAACTAAAATTGTCGAACTTTTACTCAAATCTGGCGCGAATGTCAATTCGGAGGACGACAAAAAGTGGACACCGCTTTTCTGGGCCGTTTCAACTGGTCGTGAGCAGGCAGTGGAGCTTTTGCTCAAGGAATCGAAAACCGGCGTGGACCATCAAGATAAATATGGTCGAACTCCCTTTTCTTTAGCTGCAGAGCATAGCTTTATTAGAATTATGAATCTGCTAGTCGACCATGGAGGTGATCCTCACATTCCAGACGATGAAGGCCACACGGGCTTTTGGTGGTTTCTCAAAGTCAGACACGATCTGTGTATCAGATCTTCGAGTACATCAATTCAACTTCGACATGGCGGAACTGTGAATCCCTTTCTTCTCCCGCTTCTGATCTGGAGCCTGCCATCTCCAGATCGAAAAGACCAAAGTGGCCGCAGTTGGCTATCGTGGGCTGCTGAATATGGCGACGAGCAGGTTGTGGAGTATTTCATCGAACGTGGAGGCCCAGTGGACTTCAATGTCTGTGACGGAAACAAAGTTTTATCTCGAACCCCATTGATATGGGCACTGGAGCGGAAAAACACGGGTGTGATTGATCTGCTTAAGAGCCATGATCTGGTTTCTTTGCATTTTCTAGTCGAAGGGATCAGTTCGATCAAGGAAGAGCACACGTTAAGCCTAGTGATGACCCTTCTTCAGGCCAATTATAACCCCGACCAAACCGATAAGAACAACAGAACCCCACTGCACATCGCGTGTCTGAAGAGGGATCTAAAGCTTGTTTCAGCACTTATTGAGCACAACGCAGACACAAGCTTGGAGGATAATAATGGCAAGACCCCTTTGCAATACGCGTTGAACAGGCAAAGCCAAGCAATAATCAACCTCCTTCTCGGTGCTACTAAGGACATTAAATCCATGCAATCTATTGAGTTGTTTGAAGGGCTTAATTCGCCTTCCTGGATTCAATTGACTAGAAGGTCCGAAGGTATTGGATACATTCTGCAATCCGTCAATACTTTTGGATGCGTTTGGTTGCCTAGAGAGAAGGAAACAAGACTCAGGTTCGTTGAATATTCTTCTTCCTAGTCGGGATTACCAACAACATATTTAGCTTTTGTGAGAAATCATTCACATGGTCGTCATTACCGCATATGCTTGGCATTTCTGATGCCGACTGCAAGAAGCCTTGCTACTGGAACTTTGCTCGAAAAGATCACGATCATGAGTTCATGAATTACATCTCGGTAGATTTTCCTGGTGAACACGCGATAGAAACTTCCCCGTGGGGGATTGCTTGGACTCAGAAGGAAACGGCAAACGGATGTGCCAAGGGGTTCATTAGCAAACTGCCTAGAATGCGGGTACCTAACGATTTCTTGGATTTCTTTCATTCATTCCTGGAGACCTTGCAAGAAGAATGGCGGAAGAAGTGTGTTCATACCAATGCAAAGACTGAAAAATTGGTAAGTTTTTAATTCTTCAAAATGGGACCGTGGAAGATGCCAAGCTCACATTCGATTATAATTTCCTAGGAACGCGAGCAATTAGAGAACTATGGGAAAAACCATGATCTCTTTGAGAATCTCGCCAAGAATGCGTTAGAGGTTACCAATCTCCGGCAGTGCCTACAATCACACATTGAAGGCATCAGAAATATGCTTGAGTGTGATCTCTCATTTGAACCTAACCGAGACACCCGAGCAAAGATTGCCGAAGTTCGCCTTGAAGTGACTGCGAAAATTGACAAGATGGAACAGGCAGTGCGGAGTGCTATGCAAACCGTGCGTAGATGCTCCAAAACCCCCTTTTTTACTTTGACTGAACGGAGAAACAGGAGCTTTCATTAATATCCAGAAATGAGGCGGCAAGTTTCAAGCGACTCGGTTGGATCACGGTAAGTGCAATTCCAATAGGCTCTGTGCGCCCACTGATGAGAAAACTATGATAGTTCATATTTATGCCGCTAATGTTCGTTTCAGTAAGTCTGTTGAACTTTTCTCGGTGCAAGAATACTTTCACAGTCATAATTAACATGTTATTAGAGCCTTTTTGGTATGAACGTGAATCTGCTTGAAGATAATCCAGATTGGAAGTGGTACATCTTCTTCGGACTTTTATCATTGTGTATTACGGCAATTTTTTGGTCGGCATCAAGGTTTCTTCCGGTGCGTATCTTCGTGTTGTGTCGTCATAGCGAGCACTGACAATCTCTAAGAAAGTGATGACAAGTACCTTGGCAAGGAAAAGATGTTTCTTTTGGCGTAATGGAAAAGGTACTGAGAGCCATCTCAAAACAGTGTGACTTCAGCAAGCCTAGGGCTCTCCCATGACTCCACCCGACTTGTTCAATGCACAGGAGCAAATTCCTGGCTGACACTACTTTCTTCGTGGTCAATATTTTCTTTGTTTCCATCACACTGTCTTCGGATCTTTATTTCCTCTGATTCTCCATGCCCAGTGTATCTTGATCGAATTCGTGGAGCTGGCGCAGAATGCCCGTTACCACCATAAAGAAAGCCACAAATCTACGGGATTCTAAGAGCGTTTAGAGGTCCACGTTGAAGCGTCGTCGCGACGAGAATTGAATTTTTTTCTAGATAGAGAATCTGGATTCGATCGGGTTGGCCATTGCGCAGAGGATACTTGACCAGGATATGAGCTACAGTCCGGTTGCCCAAATCGTAATCGCGTCGTGCCGAATCTCTTCGGTCGCGAGAGCGAGATAGGCTCCGAGTCTGATTCCCCTGTGTGTCGCTGCATCAGGATTAACGATGGCGCTTTGCGTAGCCCGGTCCAAGACTCAGGTGTCTTTCTTGCTGTCGTCCCGATTAGCCGCCTTATGAGCTGACCGGCTTTTTCTGTTGCTCAAATTCTCTCCGACTCAATATTTGCCTCACAAAGAATGCGACGTCTGATCGCAAGCGTTTATTCTCCCAGTGTTTGCTTAGAGTATTGGTGAGACCTAAATAATGCTCTTTCGGGGAAATCGTGGTCTATGAACGATCAAGACCCCCATTCATTCGCACATTTAAGCACATCCATACCATCCGTCTGTATTTATAATAAAAACATCTTACTGAAATACATTCCTCTAATCGAAATATCCACCAAGCCAAGATAAAATTTCTCCCGAACAGTAACACAAGTCCTGCGCGGAGAAGAAGTCACCGCGAGAGAAAAAGGTCTGACGTAGTGCATACCTGGAGTTTAGCGAGATATGCGGGGCGGATGTTTGCTGGGTATATGTATACAATAGTCCGGCAAAGTCTGTAATTTCTCCGCAGATGCTTCGGGATTCTGGTCATTCCTGGGCCCATAACTAGTCAGTGTAGAGTCGAGACGGAAAAAGGTGGCGACAATTTCTGACCTTTATAGGGCTCTTATTATCCGCGACCAGTCAGAGGAATGGAACCAGCCTTTGAAATCGGGATGCGCATGGTGCAACCTACTTCTTATTCGTGAGCGTGTGGTACGGTGGAGCCTTTGTGGAACAGGCAGCAGCAACTATGCAGTATAGGGAAAGTCCTATTATGTACCTTGAACTCGGAGTCGGAAGTACAAATCCTCATCGATGACTTATACTAAGTGTACATAAACAAGGCTGATTGCTCGTTGTAGATGGAGGCATGCATACCTACACAATAATGGCCTGCTTTTGATCGCTGATGTATGTTCGTTGGATTTGGCCCTCCGTGCTGTGGATCTGCACCGTACGGTCCTATGAATATCCCCTCAACCTTGACAGCCTTATGATAAACACGTCACAAGGAGAGACATGGCGGTGCATGCGTTTAGTGGTGACTCCAGGGCCAAAAGTTTCTTTCCAAGGTTTCGGCCCGCATCAACGACGAAGATCCCTACTGTCAGGCCCGAATTCGGTACAGTGTGTACAGCGAATCCCTTGTCGATACTTGTTGATCAGCATTGCGGGTTGTTTTATCTCAGCCTCAAAAAAAAAAAAAAAAAAAAAAAAAAAGAAGAAGAAGCATCTATCACTAGCGTACTCAGTGCACGGCAAAGTGAAGCCCCACTGCTTTCTCCCGTAGTTAGAGGCTGCTATTTCGAGGAGCAACACCTGGGGAGAATTCCAAGTTTGCAGTTCACCAAGGCTCTTTGACTCCTTTCCTATCAGTTTATCCCATAAACTACAAAACGACTTAATCTCTATCTTATCTTGCCTTCAATCGAATGTCCACCGTCGATTCGTAGACTAAATCTTTTCGCCCCCACGCTCTTTCATTAAATCAGAATAAGCCGGTTGTCACATTTTTTTGAATCCTCCACAGCTGAAGTGCGAGGTGGGTAACGCAAACTATGAACCACTAAATCCACCACTCCGCCCTTTTTAGCTGACTCCTGGTAGCAATCCAGACATCTCAGCTTTTTTTCCTTTCAGCAGTAATATGCAACATTAAAAAAGTCGCAACTTGTTTTTCAAGTCATACATCCCTCCACTATGCCTTCGACGAACCTCCCGGTGACCGTTATCGTCCCAGGTGCCTTCGGCACACCTCAAGGCTTCGATAGATTGTCCCCGTACCTGACCAAAGCCGGATACGTAACACATCCGGGATCATACCCTAGTTGCAATCCCTCCGATCCGGCCAATGTGTCCGCTAGACAGGATATCGCTTCGCTGCGCGACAACGTATTACTCCCTCTTCTGAACGAACAGGGTAAAGATGTCGTCATCATCGCACACTCATACGGGGGTGTTGTTGCGGGTGGTGCAGCAGAAGGACTTGCGAAGGGGACCAGAAGAACCCAAGGTCAATCTACCGGCGTCATCGGCGTTATTTACGTGGCGGGCAATATCACACTTGAAGGAGAATCTCTCTTCACTGCTGTAGGCGGCGCTTATCCTCCGTTTATCAAAGTCGATAATGTACGGTATACCCCAAACACACCGCACTCACAACATCCGGGTACTAATAGTTTCGTTTCCCCAGCCATCTCAGGGTCTTGCTGTCATCGAACCGGCGATGGAGGTCTTGTACAATGACTGCGACCGCGCCCTAGAGCCAGAACTGAAGAACCTAATGCAGCCACACGCACTCCGCGCTTTTGAAACACCCGCGACTGCCCCGGCCTGGGCGGAGGGTGCTTTTGATAGCAGGAGAGTGTATGTGCGCACACTGGACGACTGTTGCAACCCTTCATCGTTGCAGGATATGTGGCTGGAGAAGTCCAAGGTCGAATGGGAAGTTGTGGACTTTAAGACGGGACACATGCCATTTGTGAGCCAGCCTCGGGCTTTGGCGGAGCAGATTACCAAGTTCATTGATGGTTTTGTTGCAAGGTAAATGGTGGCGTATCCAGTGTCTATCGCATGGTGCAGAACTCGGAAGACACACCAGACGAGTCAGGCTGACTTGCTCTAAAACTTATTACCAGAGTGACACCTTTGTAATATAAGACGGACTGGGCAGCTCAAATGGTCTTGCGATATTGATCACCACAGGAGGGAATACCAATCTTTCTACAGGCTATTACGAACTGAACATACCTTAAGAACTTTGGTAGGTCCTGGGGTCGTTGGGTCAAGTTATCAGCCTTCTCACCCTGTTTACCAGGTCCATATATCAATTCAAAAGTCGATTTTAAGGGGAGCTTTGCCCAATAAGTTTAGTAGCGATTAACTGCTTAGTTAGTATCAAATGTTCTAGGTTTTGATGGCGGGTGTATACTTCTACTAGATTAGTGAATATTTACCATGTTCGCGGGTAAAGCCTAAGAGTTCTTGATCATAGATCATGTAGTTAGTCTCAGCATGTGTCATTTTCTTAAAAGAAAAGGGCAAGAGGCCGGAGAACTTCATCATACATCAAGAAGATAGCCCCAACAGTTACAAAGTCAGCGTCAATCCAGGTCTCTAGTCAAGGTCAAATTATGCCAGGATTAGTGTAGCCTAGAGTACTTTCTCAAGGTCTTCGATAGTTCAGCAGACCACTGGAATGGCTAGTAGCGGACCTTCCGGCGACCGTTCCGGGTGCTATTTATCTCTGAACCCCGAGTTAATAACAGAGATCTGGTTCGATTAGCGAAACACTTGATTGAACGACAGTGAAAGCCTGCGAAGCCGACAAAAGCCTATGTATGCCTGAAAGAGCGAGATGTCTGCCAGTTTATAATTGCGCTGGTTTGGTGTCTATACTGATAGTCCTTTGCCGTCTACCCGGACCGAGGTCTGTACCTAGTTAATAAGAATGCGAGTTTCATACCCACGAAGTAAATACTTAGGGCTGATAGTTAGTATCGATGATATCAGAATGTGTTTAGTGTCTGCCTTAGGGGCATCGCTATAAATGAGAACGTCATCCTGGTACGCGGTGCAATAAATATCACGGTAATCAAGCACCGAATCTTTCCTACAGTTCTGGAAAGTGCCGGGGGCATAATATAAGCCAATGGTCCAAAGCAGATCCAAAGATAGATAAAAATCAAGTATTGTATTCATAAATACTATCCATACATAACCCCACCCGCGCGCAAATGAGAAAATCTATATCCCAAACCAGCCGGAACACCGTCATGAAAACACCCATATTATGCACAAGAGAAGACATCAGATCAGACGAAAAATGTACATCAATCGGGTCCTACCAAAAAGCACCAAGCTATGTATGGAAAATCTATCAACAAGAAGAGAAGGGTATATATATGTAGCGGTGTATATATCAGGATGCGTCTGCAGCATGAAGACATTGGATGTGGGTATCCATATGCTCCGCTACAGGCGGCAGTTAGTTTATCATAGCATCATTAATTTGGTGGTTCTTCGTTCTGGGAAACGTCGGGCTGTTGGGGGTGGCCCATAACGTCCGTCAAGGTATGCAGGTCCTGGCATTCCCTGTACATCCGGCATGTCGGGCATATCTGGCATCCTCGGCATTGGTGGACGAGGTCCACCTCGGCCTCTGCCAGGATAACCTGGTGGAGGAGGATATCCTCGTGAGGGTCCTCGAGAGTGTGCAGCCAATGGAGACGAGTTCATGGTTGGACGACGCATTCGTGGAGGGGGAGTCGACGCAGCAGCTCTGCGAGCATCACGCTCGCAGTACACCTGTCCGTTCCATTCGAAGTATTCTCCGTTCAGGAGAACATTGCAAGTACGGCAGGTCAGACACTGAGGATGATATCTCCGTTTGTCACCTGGTCCACGGCCTTGTCGTTCATTTGTCTCCAGAAATTGTCCTTCAATACCAGTGAGACAACCCTGACAGAGAGAGCCGTTGCGTTCGTGATAGTGCTGAGCGCAGAATGGCAGGTCGCGCAGGACATAGAAATCAGCCGTCCGGAAGGGAATGCGGCACTGGTAGCAAACGAAACATTCCTTATGATAACGGCCCGTAAGACGCCCGTCTGCAGAAGATACAGACTTGCCCAGGATGACCTCGCCGCAGCCTCGGCATGGCCCCTTGGGACGCGGCGACAACCGCGCGGCCGGGTCGATGGAAGCGCTCAGAAGCTCGGGCGAAGTCTTCTCGTCATGCGAGGGTTGGCCGTGAAGGTTAGAACCTTCCCGCGCGAATCGTGGCTCTGCGGATCTCGGCTCGGGGAATGGCCTCTCGTTTCGTGATGGCTGATGGGTGTGAGGTGGTGGCGGGGCGGACCGTGGAGGTTCTGGCGAGAGTCTAGGGTCCCGAATGGGCTTCTGAGGGAAGAGGGACGGTTCCGGAGTCTTCGATTTAGGAGGTTCGGGAGAGCGTCTACCATCCCAGGATGTCTTATACAAGGGAGACGGCTCTGGCAGCTTAGGAAGTGACTTGTCATCCTGGGACAGCTTATTGGAATGAGATGGAGGCGGTGATCTGGCCAGTTCCGGAGAGAGGCGATCGCTCTGGGATGGCTTGTTGGGAACGTGAGAAGGAGAAGGTTCCGGAGTTGGCTGAGGCAGTTCCGGCAGATATTTGTTATCCTGAGATGGCTTGCTGGGTATCTGAGAAGCCAGAGGCGGAGACTTGGCCAGCTCTGGCGAAAGCTGATCGCTCTGAGAGGGCTTGTTGGAGACATGAGAAGGAGGCTCCGACGTAGGCTGCGGCAGGTCTGGGAGATATTTGTCGTCCTGAGACAGCTTTTTGGGAGCGTGAGAAGGTTCAGCCAGGAGTTTCGGAAGCTCTGGCAAGTACCTGTCGTCCTGAGATGGCTTGTTCTGCATGTGGACAGGAGGAGCCGGTGACTTGGATCGTTGCGGTGGCGAATGCTCGTCCTGAGAAGACTTGGCCGAGTGAGACAAGGGCGGCGTTGGCGATCTCGTCACCTCCGGCGTGAATCTGTCAATCCAAGAAGGCTTCTTGGCGATATGGAAAGGCGCTTCCGGCAGGAATCCCGGCACTGCTGGAGTGAGCTTGTTGTCCCCGGACAGCTTGTTCTGAACGTGAGCTGGTTCGGGCGACGACCTCGACATTTCTGGCAGTTTGTCATCCTGTGACGGCTTTTGTGGAAAGTGGAACGCTGGCGGTGGCGTGGACGTCTCATTCTTCGATGGTTTACTGGAAATGTGGAATGGCTGCTCGACCGAGAATCCGGGGATGCTTGGATAGGGTCTCTCCTGTGGCAACTCCTTGGCGTACGAGGGCTCCGGCGAAGGCTGGCGCAAGTCAGGAACGTTCTCCCGTGATGGTCTCTGAGGCACGTGATGCGGTTCAGGAGATGGCCGGCGGAAGTCCGGCACAATGTTCTCCTCACGCGACTGCTTTTTAGAGATGTGCGAGATTGATGGCTTCGACCTTAATCGCTCCGGAGATAGTCGTTCGGTCCATGACGGCTTCTTGGGAATGTGTGAGGGCGAAGGGATGGGTGCATCTAGGTCGGGGAAGAACCTCGTTCCGCGAGAAGGCTCGTCCTCGAAGGCGGGAATCGGTGGTGCCAGAGCCGGCACGGACGGAAGGTTCTTGTCCTGAGAGGATTTGTTGGCAGTATGCGATAGCGGTGCCGTTGCAGACCGTGGCAAGTCCGGCAGGTTCTTGTCCTGCGACTGCTTGTTCTGAGTGTGAGACATGGGCCCTGTGGCGGACCGCAACTTGCTTGGGAGTTCCGGAAGAGCCTTGTGGGTTTTATCCGGCAGTAGAGACACGCTGCCGTAGAGAATGGCAGGATCGGTAGGGGAGTCAGGACTGAAAAGAGGGTCCCGAAGTTGAGGCGGTTCGAGGTCAATCGGACTCTCGGTCTGGTCACCGGTATGCAGACCGTACTGCTGGCGCGTATCAATCCGTCGCTCCTCGATCACGGGTCCTAGGCGAGCTTGTTCCGAAGGCTTTCGTCGCGTGCTGGCTTCCGACGCGACGCTGGAAAAGGAGGTTCCGCTCCGCAGATCCGACGGCGAAGATTCCGAAGATACCGTTGAGTGCTCTGGTGCCTGTTCGGGCATATCCAACCCCAAGGAACGAGCAAAGTTTGATACAGAGAGGGCTCCTTCGCTTGTAGCGTCAGACGGTTTCCTCTGCACGCCGTCATAGCCCTGACTATCGACGTCCGGGGTCGAGGGATGCAAGTGTGTGCCAGTGGTAGGGGACTTGAACGGCTTGTACTCGACCTTAGTCGGGGGGTTGATGGAGGTAGAACGCTCAGGGTACTCAGGAGGGTCAGGTAAGCGTTCAAATGACGTTTGTGACGGGCTCCGGAAGAACAGCTCGGCAGAACCTCGGTTGCTGCTGAGACGATCCGAATCAGTGTGCGACGATACCCGCAGCGGAGCAGAGTTGGACTGCTGGTTGTCGGTTTGCAAATTCGTCTGATGCCAACCTCCCAATGTGAAGCTCCCAGCATCCTCCTGCCGATCATTCCTCGACTCACGCGACATGTTGTAGTCCGACACGGAATATGACGTGTGGTGCAGAGAAGGGACGGGAGGCGCGTCGTCGTCCAGGTACTTGTACGGTTGGTTAACACTCCCGAAAGACGGTCGCCGACCCGACATTGCGGTCGATCGCTTCGAGCTGCCGTCGCCATACCGAGAGCTTGCGAATGAAGTCCGATAGCTACTCTTGCTATCAATCGAGCTCCCATACTTGTGCGCAATTCTCGGCAGAGACGACGGCTCATCCTTGGGCAACGGCGGCGGCGGAGCATCACCATTCGGGTCTATCGAAAGGGGAGCAGTCGCCGGAGGTCTGTTGTTGCCGTTGGTATGTGGATGGGAGGGAATCGGAGGGAACGAGGTCGCATCGGGCAGGGGGGTCATGGCACCGGACTCTTTGTCCGACATGGAACGCGGTAGAGGAAAGCGAGGGAGGTCATCTGAACCGACGGTAACAATCTCTGAAGTGTGTGGTTGAATTGGAACGGCTGTTTGGCTCTGCTGAACCAGTCGCAGCGGGGAGGGTTGCGGGGAGAGGCCGGCCGGTTCGTTGACACCGATGGCATTGTCCGGTCGCAGAAAGGGTCGGTCTGGATGTGTTAGGCATACCAATTGCGGTCAAGCAGGTTCCCAGGCAACATACTGGCAACCGAAGGGTTGATGGGAGCAGGAGGACCCGTTCGCCCCGTGTTTCTCGGCAGGGTATCATAGTCGGAGTTTGAGGGCGGCGGGGGGGCAGCTATGGCAATTCACATATCCAGTCAGTGGCTTCATACTCAATGATATTTCTGGCCTCGATCTCACCTGGCTCTGGTTTCGCACAGACATGATCTCCCATGGCCGAGATCTCAACGTCAATGCCACAATTGGAGCATTTGATCATGGGCAATAAGCCCAGTCCCATCGTAGCTGCCATTTCGACCAACGCTAGGGACAAAGGATCGGTTCATCGAAGGGCAGCACAGTCGGTAGTATCATACGGAGGCGTGATGTGTATAGTAACCAGAAGCTAGGCAGGGCCCTCCTCAGCCTGCTCGCCGGCAGACAGCCCCAAATATCAACACACGCACACAGTATGGAGCTAACGGTGCCACGGTCTGGGCGGTCAATAGTCCGGAGTCGAGAGGGGAAGAGGAGAGGTGAGAATAGTCAGAGACCAAGTGGTTCGTCGCAGAGGCTAGAAAGCATCGAGAAGGGAAGAAAGAAAGAGGGGAAGCTAATAATAACAATGATAAGAAAGAGCGACGCCGACGCAAGAAGAATAATAATAATAATAATGAAAGAAGAACAGTTGTGTTACTACGAAACGGAGCCTGCGCAAGAAGAGTAGCGCAGAAAGTGGAGTGCGAGAAAGGGACCCTCGTGCGCCGATCGCGGTTTAGTCTGGTTTAGTTCGGGTTTAGCGCGCTGGTCACAGGACGCGATTGGTTTGGCCCCCGTCAGCCTAAGGCAACACGCGTTCCCGCCGAACTGCGCGAGACTGCAAGTACCCTGTACCACCTGGTTCTACCGGGCGAACATACTCGCGGAAGTACCTGATACTTGTTCGTAGTCTTGTACAGTAGACTGACTGCCCGCAGGGAAGTTCCTGTCGGCTGCTCCGGCGAGGATTTGTTTGGTTTGTCTGCACCACCATACGGAGTAGGTAGTACCTGTCGTAGTATGAGGGACAGGGCACTCCCTAAACCCACCTACTCTGGCTAACTTCTGCTCAGGTCACTTCTCTCATATTATCTGCTTACTGCGTACGGATGATGTATTTTTATCGCCCCCTTTTTGCGTCTCCCACTTCGACACATGTCAGATCCCCAAAACTCTCAAGCCACGGCACAGCGCAACAATAGTCACCATTATGACAACCCTCTCAATGAACTAACTTTCCCATATCCACTCTTCGGAATATTCTAGCTTTGCCTCCAAACTTTGGAGTCTGGAATACCCCCCCCCCTGAACCAAACCGGGTTACCATAGACTGTAGATCGTCCTCAGGGGGAAACGCAGCGAGCATCGCCTATCCCCCCATCCTGCACATCCCGTCTCTTCTGTCATCGATCAGCCGTGATTGTCTTCTGATCCTGACCGGTTCTGTAATCTGTATGAGCTTCAGCCCGTCCCGGCTGAGCACGACCCTCTTGCTGTTGGATTGCCTGCGCCTTGTGGCTTCCTACAACGAAGAGTTTTTTTGGCCCTTTGGACCCCATTTGGCGGGATCGTCCTCATGATGAATACACCAATCCCACCCCGGCATATCCACTGACTGAAACTTCGATGATGTTCCAAAGCAAGGGCTGAGTTTCACAATCTGTAGATATCCCGACGGGGCTCGGGGTATGTCGATCACCGCCCGGAGAAGTCCTGGTTGTCACCTGTGGAAGCCCACAGGATGCTCAATTTTTAGAAAATCTCCGATTTATGGAGTCGACTGTCCAAGGTTGGCTGCTGCCATGTTTGTGCGTGATATGGGAATCCAATAGTCTACTGACTCTGTGCTTCCAGCTTCGTACGTTCCCAATGCTGGCCCGAATCTTAGGTCAGGAACGGTGAGCGGTCCCATGGTTCGCTCTTGAATGGTTCGGGTCCTGCTTGAGAGTGAGACCGTTGGCGAAATTCCCACGGATCGCTCGTCTAATCTGTACCATGTTGATTCTCCAACGTCATCGCGATAGTGTGGTTTCTAGCCTAGCTGACTACATCACTTTATCGGTACCGGGCTCCCGGTAATCCTTCGTGGCTTCACCTGACAGAATGATCTCGTAATAGACCCTCAGAAGGCCTTGCGAAAGCCTTGGGGAGCCTCAGCCCGTTTCACCAGTGTCTGGTCATTGTCCATCTGGAGGAGCCATGTTGACGCACAAAAATCTCGCAGCCATCAGTCGGCATGATTACAAGCCAGCCTCCCGACAGGAACAGTCGGATTCAAAAGAGACGACAGTTGCCAACTGCCATCTGTAGGAATCCAAACTCTGAACCATTCCACCGGGTTGATCATGGATGGCAAAATAAAACCCAATGTTCAGCAAAGACGAGTGGCACAAGACCAACAGACTTCAATAGACCTCGAGGACAACTCAAAATGCAGAGTCGAACCCCAGCAAAGGCCCTATGCGGTGGCCAAGGGGTAATGCAGCATGCATAATGCATCCTCCGCAAACAGCCACACCAATAGAGCGAATTCAGGGGTAGAGAAGGCGGCCGCAACCATGGAACGTTCTGCCGAGCTTTCCGCACACCGCAACAACTCGCCAGGGGCCGCGGTTAAAAGGCGTCCGAATAATAAGACGGCACTCCTATCCACGGTCGCTTTTCTGCATTCCCTGCATACCGCTTAAATGGATGTCAATCTCAGCATTCTCGTAGCCGGCTACGACTTACGCAGCACTCTATATGTTCTGTCGACCGTACTGAGTACAGATGTGCAGTCTCTAACCGAGTCTCGACCGAAATCCTGTTCTGGCGGACCCCGTGGGACACCTGGCCTAGGCCCACTCTCGCAGGCCGATAACGCGCAGACCACACGCTGTCTTGATCCTGGTTCCTGAGAGACAATCAGTCAATTGGACTGGTGGTTGGTGGGAAAGTTTTTGTTCTTTGTCTTTGTCTGGACTGCCAACTCATAGCTTGGCAACTGTGCTGTACAATTGCTAAGAGAAGACTAAAAAAAATTTCTGTCTTTGAAGGTTTCAAGGAATATCACGACTCGAGACAAAACTTTGAACCTGCAGGCAGTCTTAGCCGGGGCAATACTATTAGCCTGAGGACCCGAGGGGTATCGTAGCTCGTGAGGGTCCAGGCAACAGTCCGTTCGTATCCACAGCAGGAGCAATTCTTTACGGAGTAGAATCAGTCAATTGACTCAATTTGTAGTGTGCATGTTAGATAAGTTAATTCAATCAAAATGGAGCAGATGACCAAGAACATACTAACCTTTGATCTTTATTCCTGCCTGGAAATCCCCAACGCTCAACGAGGGGCAGGCCCGGACTCAACTACTCCGAGCTGTGAACATGCCACTGTGTTGTTCTTGACCGCTGGTTGAAATTTCACGCTGGAACGGACTCTTATTGGTAAGCTGGCAACTAGTTCATTGCAACTTCGATAGACGAGAAATTAGCCAGCGACTTGCGGAGCAGCACGGGTGCGGATGCCAAAGTATGGGACTTCCCCGTGACTGCGGGCTAGCCGTATCCAGCACTTTAAATATCCCCCTCGCCTTCCCTCTTTTCCCCCCTCCTTCTTTCCTTTCACCATCAATTGACTCGTTTCCATCGCTCGTCTACGCTTTCAATTTTGCTCAATCTGTTCAGATCACTTCTCCCCGAGGTGTGATCACTAGAAACCGGCAAAATTTTCGGCACACAGCTTAACTCGTATGTTCTCCCCGCATTCTGCCTGCCATGTCCCCCGGATTGCTCGTGCCTTTTGCTAACTTCTTTCCCAGGCGTCACCACCCGTTCAACGGCCGGCGCTCATCTTCCCGTGGGGGGGCACCGGATAATTGTCTCTACATACAGTAAATTGTTACTGTTCTCAAGCATCCTCTTTCCGTCATCGACAAGTACATTTTCTATTTCACGCCCGAACAAACCTCAATAAAAATCTACAAAACCCGTGAATTTGAAAATGGCCCCCCACGCAAGCTCGGATGTTGCTGCCAATGGCACCGTGAACGGGTCGGCTCGTACGCAGGCCGCTCCCCTCTTTACCGTCAACTCTCCCAACGTCGTCTACACCGACTCCGAAATTAAGAGCAAGTATGCCTACCATACCACTGACATCACCCGCACCGCCGACAACAAGTTGGTTGCTACCCCCAAAGCGACCAACTACGACTTCAAGGTCGACCGCAAGGTGGGCAAGGTCGGTGTCATGATGGTCGGATGGGGCGGAAACAACGGTTCCACCGTCACTGCAGGTCTACTTGGCAACCGCCGCAACCTCGTCTGGGAAACTCGCGAGGGCCAGCGTGCGTCCAACTACTACGGATCGGTGGTTATGGGTTCGACCATCAAGCTGGGAACCGATGCCAAGACCGGCGAGGAGATTAACATTCCCTTCCATGACATGCTGCCGATGGTCCATCCCAACGACCTCGCCATTGGTGGCTGGGACATCAGCAGCATGAACCTCGCCGATGCCATGGATCGGGCTCAGGTCCTCGAGCCTACTCTCAAGCAGCTAGTTCGCAAGGAGATGGCCGAGATGAAGCCCTTGCCCAGTATCTACTACCCCGACTTTATCGCTGCCAACCAGGAGGACCGTGCCGACAACGTCCTCGAGGGCTCCAAGGCAAGCTGGGCTCACGTTGAGAAGATTCAGCAGGATATTCGGTAGGTTTCTTTCCACCCATATGATTGCAAGTCCGTCCTAACTCTGTTTAGCGACTTCAAGGCGAACAACGGCTTGGACAAGGTCATTGTCATGTGGACTGCCAACACCGAGCGTTACGCGGACATCCTGCCCGGTGTCAACGACACGGCCGACAACCTCCTCAATTCGATCAAGACCGGACACGAGGAAGTTGCCCCGTCCACCGTCTTCGCCGTGGCCTCCATCCTGGAGAACACCCCGTTCATCAACGGATCGCCCCAGAACACTTTCGTTCCCGGAGCGCTCCAGCTGGCTGAGCAGCGCAACGCGTTCATCGGTGGCGACGACTTCAAGTCCGGCCAGACCAAGATGAAGTCGGCGCTGGTGGACTTCTTGATCAACGCTGGTATCAAGCTTACCTCCATTGCCAGCTACAACCACCTGGGTAACAACGACGGCAAGAACCTGAGCTCGCAGAAGCAGTTCCGCTCGAAGGAGATTTCCAAGTCCAACGTCGTCGACGACATGGTGGCGGCCAACCAGATCCTCTACGAGAAGGACGAGCACCCCGACCACACGGTGGTGATCAAGTACCTGCCGGCGGTGGGCGACAACAAGCGGGCCCTGGACGAGTACTACGCCGAGATCTTCATGGGCGGACACCAGACCATCAGCTTGTTTAACATCTGCGAGGACTCGCTGCTGGCGTCGCCTTTGATCATCGATCTGGTGCTGATCGCTGAGATGATGACCCGCATCAGCTGGAAGGCGGACGGCGCCGAGGAGTACAAGGGCTTCCACAGCGTGCTGAGCGTGCTGAGCTACATGCTCAAGGCGCCTCTGACGCCCCCTGGCACCCCTGTGGTCAACTCTCTGAACAAGCAGCGCAGCGCCTTGACCAACATCTTCCGTGCCTGCGTCGGGTTGCAGCCCGAGTCGGAGATGACTCTGGAGCACAAGCTGTTCTAGAGTGACAGTCTCATTTGACCGGTCTCCTTGGACCGGTCTACCCTACCTAGTCAGATTCAAGCCAACTGTAGCCACTCTTTAATCTATTGTTACCTTCGCCGTGAGGTATTCTGAACGACTCAATTTGTTTACTCTCTATGTAGAATAACTTGTAGATGGGATCTCCTACTTAGTTTTGCCCAAGTCCGAGTACGCGTTCAAGGCCAACTGCCCTCCAAGATGCGCGTACAGCACATTCCCCTTGATCTCCCCCTTCTTGATCAGATCCACCATTCCCGCAAAGCTCTTGCCCTCGTAGACCGGATCCGTGATAAACGCCTCCATGCGCGCCGCATACTCAATCGCCTCCCACGTCTGCTTATCCGGGATCCCATACGTCCCGGCATGATAGTCCTCATTCAAAATGATATCTTCCTCCGTGATATCGTCCTCAGACAGTCCAATCTGCCCCGCCGTATTCCTCGCAATGCGCAAAACCTGCGCCTTCGTCTCCTTCGGTTTCGCCGACGCATCAATCCCGATCACCTTCTTCTTCGCCTCCCCTGGATACAACTTCTCAATCAACTTAAACCCCGCCACCATCCCCGCCATCGTCGACCCCGTCACCGCACACACAATCACTGTCCCAAACTCAACCCCCATCTCGCGCTCCTGCTCCCGCACCTCAAATGCCCACCGCGCGAACCCCATCCCGCCCAGCGGATGATCCGACGCCCCAGCGGGGATATAGTACGTCTTCTCCCCGCGCTCTTCACACTCGCGCTGCACCCTCGCTAGGGACTCTTTATGTCCGATCCCGAACCCCTCCGTGTTCAGATTCACATCTGCCCCCATCACTCTGGAGAGCTGGATATTGCCCACATCAGTGTATCCTTTATCTTCCCAGTCCACCCATTTTTCCTGCACCAGCCGTGCATTGAGACCTAGGTGTGCGGCTACCGCGGCGACTTGCCGTGTGTGGTTGCTTTGCACGCCGCCGATCGAGATCAGCGTGGAGGTGTCCTGGGCGAGGGCGTCGGCGACCAGGTATTCGAGTTTGCGGGTTTTATTGCCCCCGAAGGCTAGGGTGGAGGTTAGGTCTTCGCGTTTGGCGTAGATGGTTGCGGTGCCGGAGGGGGATAGATCCGTGGAGATTCGGGGGAGGGGGTGGATGGGAGAGGGGTAGAGGGTTAGGGGGTGGCGGGGGATGGAGGAGAAGGGGGGTGGGAGGGGGATGGTTGAGGGCATCTTGGCTGAGGAATGCACTGTAGATGTGTAGTTCTCTGGGGTTTGAAGTATATGTAGAAATGAAGTAGATACAGTAGAGGAAGTATAGATGAGGGGGTGTTAAGAAGAGGGGTAGAGCGCTGTTTATATACTCCTCCCTCCCCCCACACTCGGCACTACTTACGCTGTCCGTGAGAGGGCGCAACAGCAGCAGATACATCAGATGAGGAGAAGAAGACCAGAAGAGAAGGTCTTCCCCGCCGGAGAAAGCCCCCCTCTCCGAAACACGACGCTTGATCTCGGCATTCAAAGGATTTGATCGTCCGATGGCGTGAACCGGATCTTGTCCGGAGATTTTTCCTTGGCGGGGGTGATGATAAGAGGGGTATTGTATTAGAATGTAAGTTAGGGGTAGATTGTGTTACGTATTGATCGATTTATTCTTTCAACTTCATTGATATGTGTTGAGATTTGTTTTATCTTGAGGTGGAGTTGATTCAAGAGAGGAGATACTGATAGTGAGTGATGCTGTCGGGGTTACTTTTTGGTCCGAAGTTGGGGTAACTCAGATAGATTAGATAGCGCTTATCTTGTGCTGCTGCAGTACTCGGAATGGGTGTCCATCATGTCCTCTTAGGGGACCATAGTTCTATTGCGGTAGGATACCTCCCATTAACTTATCCTTCTTGACTGCCACCTTAATATGTCTTGGTTGATATCCAAATCTCTCTACCCCCGGCGAGTAAATATACTGCATCCATTTTTCTTCGAACATCAAACCCATCCTCATGATAAAGCCCTGGAGATTAAGGAGCGTCTGCGTGTATTTCTTGTTGTACAGACGCTCTAAGGCCGAGATACCCCACGCTGTCTTTCCCTTAGTAGTAAAGTCATGAGCCCACGATACCCCTGCGTCGTGACAGTTTAGCGCATTCGGGTGAGCCAGCACATAGGCAACTTGAGCATCACTTAGGACCATGTATTTTGATGGTAACTTATAGCATGCTTGTAGGGCACGCTGCCATCTCACGGCCATTGTAATTGTTAGGAGGATAATCACTGCCTCCAGCGTCTTTCGGCTATCTGTCCAGGTAAGATATCAAAGGATAGCGTACTCTCAGACGACGCGTTGGAAAATTCCTGTCGGGAGTTTTCGATCACAAATTGCTTTGACCTTGTTTTGGGAATACAACACCTCCTTCCTGGGCTTATCTCCACATATCCTGCATGGATCACGCTCCAGCTTAATGAAGCAGTCAAGTATTTGTGAGGGTCCGGTACAAAAGCTATCGTCTTTTTCATTTGGCCTTGTATCTGCGTCGACTGGATCGAATATTGTATCTTTGTAAGCTTTAGCCAACCGATGATTTCGCTATTGGATATGAGGATATTGATGGATTTTAAATATTGCGCTCAGCAATTTTCCTCGGGCTTCAAATGCGCACAGTCTGCAAAGTTTTGCCAAGTCCTATGACGGATTATACGGAAGTCGTGTCTTTTTAATATGACCATGTTCCTCCCCCTTTCTTCCTAAAGGCGTTTCACATCATCTAGAAGACCTGAAACGATCCAAGGAAGCTATGCCGAATTGGTGCTGGTTCTAAAAAAGCCACAGAAGCAGGCTAGGGAACATGTTTGCCTGTTATTGATATGGACGTCGGCTCAGTCGAAGATAGCGTTACCGAGCTGCTTTGTGAGGATACTGCTTAGGACGCGAGACTTGTCTTTGTCCTCATCCGCTAGTTTCTCCCTGGCTGTATTATAGAAATTGGACGCCTTCTTGGTTAGGTATGGATGTGAGTTGTGGTCTAGTAGAACGTATGTTCTTGCCGATGAGTTCATTGAAATTGAGTTGTATAAACCCTTGAGGACGATCACAAGCGGACGACCGGTTGCCCGCGCGTGGTTAAAAGCTTCCGTCGAAGCTGATCTAGCCCGAGGCTGAGCTGTTCGAACTTCCGATAGAGATTAAGGGAGAGAGGCGTCTGAATCATCGTTTAGCTCGTCATATCAACGAAGGCACAGAGTAGCGCCTCCTCCGTGGGATTTCGATTGCCGCCCTGGTGCTACCGTAAGCAGAACTGGTCCTGGCTGCGAACAATACATGGCTGTTCTTCCCTCTTTCAATTCCGGTCGGCATTGTGTCGCCAAGTTGTGCCATTGGTATGAGATGAGAATCACTGACGTCTGCGAGCTGACGCTTTATCTTTGAAGTCTTTGAGATCGTGTGCGTTTAGTCCCTTGTGAGAAACACAGACAATACTGAATATTTCATGCTGATTGGAATTCTCGGCCATGCAGGGTTTGGTATCGATGCATTTATGTTGGCAACGACCAACGACACCGGCTACGGTGGGCGCAGAATTCTTTCATGACCGTGTTTCCACGCCATTTCATCGACCGCTGAAGGCGCGCCACAAGTTGGTAGCATGTCCACATGTGTCGTGGGCATTCGGTTTATTTGACAAGCCATAGTCGTTCCCAGTTGTCTTCCACACAAAGCGTAGAATCCCCCACGGTTCCCGTTTCTATTTCGCCGTCGCCGAGATCAGTTTCGTAGGAATCTCCATCCACTTTTCTTCCGGAATTCCACGGTCCCTGGGGGCTCACCAGGGGCGGCCCAGACGTCGAAGCCTTGCTCTTCATGTCACAGTGTATCACATGCCGCCTCGAGTGCACGACCCTTTCCGAGGCTCTATTCCTCAGCACCGCATCCACAGAGTCCACCGGTGGTGTGCGTCCACCAGTAAGCAAGACTGATATCTGGTCTAGCCGCAGCTTCAGGTAAGTTGGTCATTTTCGCGTAGCGTCTTCCAACACTTCCGACATAGCCCTTTCGAGTCCCGGCGAGAAGGCCCGAGGCAATGCGAGGTCGGTCGAATGTTCCATAATTTGTAACTCGACTTGTTGCAATTCGATACTATCCGGAGGCAGCCCATCTCTGTTTGTAAAAGCGCTGGTCCCTTCTCTAATGTTGTCCCTATTGGTTGAACCGTCGCAGTTATTCGAAATTGAGCTTTGCCGCTTATCCTTGGATAACGCTGTCCTGGAAGATCTGATTGTGCAAGCGGCGAACTGTGTAAATGAATACCCATTGGTAGTACTTGGCCCGCACACCGCGCGTTGTAAAATCATCCGGCCATTTCCTGACACGTTCCGTAGCCCACTAATACTGCTGAGGTTGGTTTTCAAGACGGGCTTCGCTATGTTCTGCAGCCCGGGGCCGATAACCTTTTCTGTAAATGTCCCTCGTAATTTTCAAGTGAACAATGTTGGGTATTGTTCAGCTCTGCTCTCGCGTGGGTCATGACTGCTCTCAGTTCGTTGTCTGTATTCATTGGCTTCCAGTAGAGGACCTCCGAGATCTTTGAGATCCCATCCTTTGATCAAACGGTTCAAGTTCCGTTTGAGTTGTATTTCTCTTTACAGAGCCTTCATGTCAATAGAAATGGGGTGGGATTGTTCGCAATTGAAGCTTTCCTCGCGCAAGAAACAATGCTATCTGCGGACGTTGGAACGACCTGATCTCTGTGGATCTCCTCAAGGCTTTTGCATAGCTGATCCTGTGCCCGATCTCTTTTATTGATCGGCTGTTCCTGCCCCGATGTCCTGGCTGGGCTGGGCTGTGTTGTCATGTCTGGAATATCTTATTCCGTCTGGTTTCCAATGTCCTTCGTTGGCTTGGTAATCATCGTTCAGCGAGAGTAGCAGGGTCTGGCTCTCCTCACTTCTCTAGTAGCTCTGGGGATTTTGACTGTATGGGGCGGCGCCTCTTTCGCAAGAATCCCTGTGTAGTATTTGTATCTGTCAATTATGATTGGAATTTTCGAAAAGGAGGTACACCCTGATAGATCCGTTTGGCGTAGAACCATCGACACGCACAGTGTGCTATTAAGCGCAGGGAACGTCTAGTGACTTCGAGGACTATTTTCCGATCTGACACAGATACTTTATTGCCGGTCATGGAGGATTGGGATCAGCCATGTGGTAGAGACAACAATAAAATCGATTTACGCTTTCGTTCATGGTGAAAAGGAGGTGATAGAAGATACTGAACGGGCAGCCAGTACACAGTTAATTGACTGTCGAACGATGGGTCCTTTTCTCTGCTTTCCTCTGTGCTTGTGGCAAACGAAGTTGAGCAAACCCTGCACAAATATTGCCAGATTGTCCCAGTCTGATGCTAAGACATACTTTTCTTCCTCAGATTGTTTCATCAAACGGTTCGCACAAGCATGCACCAGATGAATTCTCAGTTGTGCCACAATGCACTCGTAAAGTTCCCGGTCGTCTTTCTAGCATTCATAACCACCTTCCAGAGGATTCAGCTATCCCCTGGAGTCGCTGCTGTGTCCACGATGTCGTGCGCGTCTGTGGTGTTCTGTACTCTCACTACATATAGGGGTCTGTTTCTTTCGCCCCCGAGAACTGCTTCTCTAGATCTGGTGTTGATCAAGAAGAGCAATATAGACCTCGAGCATTACAATTAACCCCTGAAGCATCGTTCTGCATGCCGATACGCGCGAAAGCCTCTGCTTCAGTTATTTAAGAAGCTGCATCTCGCAACTTCTTTCTCAAGCCGACAGGGGTTTCCCGCCTGTCCACAGAGGCAAGGGAGTCGCTGGTTACCCCGATTCAGCGAAGAGTGTGAGACATTTGTGACATTTTTGCGGTGCTTTCGACAGTTTCCGTACGTAGGTCCTTGAACTTTCGGATTGTTGTCATTTTCCTGTCTCTTCCTTCGCTCAAAGCATCTGCTCCCTTAGGAGCCATTGTTGTTTCTGTTGTACTTCATTGACATCGGGATACTGCCCTGTCAATAGAACTATAGCTCCGATATTCGAAGCCCCCCAAGGTCAAAATTTCGTGTCGGAACTGAAAAGTGCTCTATTTCAGACATGCACAAAGTGATATCTTCGCATTAGAGGAGGCACGCAGGTTGCGTCATTTTGACTGACGCTGGGAGTTTAAGTAATCCTGGTTGTCCAATCTCATTTTTAACTTGTTGCAATGGGTCTTGCTTTTGTAAAGACGAGTGCTCTTGTTTGGACGTATCTCAATGTCCGCAAACCGAAGCCATGCCCCTGCGGCTGAAGTGATATGCCCTGCTTCTCTTCGCCTGTGGCATATGACAAGCAAATTCAGGTTTACTTCTCTTCCGGGAAGGATTTTCTCAATACGCCAAAAAGCATTCCATGATTTCTCGTGTCGCGCATTTGACGGGGCAAGAAATTTCTCCAGAACACTTTTCCATCTATCATGGGTGTAAAAGTTTTCTTTATTCTCGCCATTGTCGTGGTAGAGATAGCATAACCAGCGAATTGTGAATGCCACGTGGTGCTCGCTTGCCCACTGTTTAATCGATGCATTTGGCATCGATACAGATGGAGCGGAATGCAGGACCATGATCGTATCTTGATCGAATTAGTCGCAAAGGTACCACCGACCTGTCTCCATGTTCTTCATCAAAACCATAGCTAATAAGCTTTTTTGGAACTTAATAGATAGAGAGGAGTAAACAGAGGGCATAAGGTGAGGTGGGGATTACCACCAGACCGTCTGTCCGTTTCAAGAGTTATCATTCAGCCAACCGAATGCGGGTATATGTGTGCAACTTCAAAAGACTCTTTCAACTAGGGATTGCACCAGGACAGCATGACTCTTTGCCGTTGAGTCACTTGCACTGTCCTTTAAATACTTTCGCGTTCGTTGGTAGGTTGTCCCATGGCTGCTGTATATGGAACCAACCCCTTGCCTTTCTCTTGTGTGTCATTGTTTTTCTTTGTTGCAGTTGAAAGGGACATGGCAGCCCGATTCTCTATTATTCCTTGTGATACCCACGTACAAAAGGTACGTTAGATTCCACTGTTTTGCCTAAACCTGACCCCAGAGTCGCCAGAGTCGCCAAACACATATATATTTGAAGGTATGGTAATGCGCTACCAAGCCAAAGACGCGTATCTTCCGTCAGCTTCGACCTGGCAAAATACCGAGACAACAGGACGACTAGCAGGCAGGACAGACCGGGCACAAGGGTCGACATGTGCCTTTATAAACTAAACCTTCGCATGCCTGGTTTGGGCACTTGGTTAGAAACCCAGCTATCGACCGATTTAAGTCCGAAAAGACATTCCACAGCAGTAGCAGCATTGAGGGGGAGCGCGGTAGCGGGAGCAGACCCAAGGAGCTATCAATTCGTAATTTGCGAACAGTTCTCCAGCATGCTGAAAACGCGATCTTTTGTCTCTTGTGAGGGGTTTCCATGTATGGCAATTGGCTCATAGCCGGCACCTGACTTTTCGAGTCCAACTTTGTCCGTTGCACTTCGTTTGATTCTTTTGTAATCAGAGTTCCATCACGTAGAAGCATGAAGCAGGTGTGGTTATCTTTGCCACAGAACCTGCAATCAACATGGTTAGTCTCTCGTATCCTATCCTGAATGTGTACTTGGATCGAACGTCCAACTTACGGTCAGCATTTGCCAATGCGGATGGATGTTTTATCTGCGATGGGTGGCTAATAATCGATGGCTATGCTTTCCAAACTTGTTCTCAATTCGAGATTGTGTTCAAGCAGAGATGGAAGTTCCATCAGGCAGAAGCAGGAGACATTCGTGGTTCTGGCGTCCGCACCTGCAATCCACATCGTTAGTTCCTTATATCCTATCCTGAATTCGTACTTCGGGATCGAACGGCTAACTTACCAACGACCAGCCACTGTCTTGTTGACGAACTTTCGTACCCTATGCTCGATAAATCAATATATCTTGCCTATCAAATACCGCAGTCCTTTCAACCTCGACAGATTGGGAGCGGACTTCTTTTTCTCGCATTGTAATTGTAAAATTCCACTTTGGTCCCAATTGCAAGCGCCCCATAACAGCCTGCAGGTTGATCCTGCCCTGTGAGCCGGGTGGGTTCTATGGTCCCGAAGTGTTTTGCTGGTTGTATATTATTGAGGAGCCCTAGGCTATCAGGACCTCGGCAAGTCTCGGCCTGCGACTTTTTGGCGATCAGTTCGGCGCTTATGTCCCTGTATCTGCTTTTGTTCGAGTGTCAGTATATCTGATCGAGTCTTGTGCTTGGGGATCGAACCTTGAGATGTAGGTGGAAAGTACGCCATACGAAACATAGTTCCGTGCCGAATAACCTTTTCTGCCATGTCCTTGGTCTCCATTTTCCGGCGGTAAAGCAGGTGGGAAAAGAGAATCTGTCTGGTTGGCTGCGATCACTCAATGAATCTCGTTCTTGTAGAGCAAGTGTCCGTGGTGGGCTTGCAAACAATAGCCCAGCCATAAGCCTTTTGAGGCTTGATTCACATCCTGTGATGCTTCGACGTTGAATAACTGGGATATGTGTCTGCAGTCATACCTATATCCCATCACCGTTGCTATATACATACAGAGTATCACAAGCTAGAGTTTTACTCTGTGATGTATGTAGCTAGACGCCCAAGACGGGGTTTTGACTATCTGGAGAGAGGAGTTGCAAAGAAGAAAGAACGGAGGAAGGAATTTGGGGGGGCGGCCAGATGATCTACTAGATCAATCTCTTTCTATCTTCTTCATTCCCTCTACGAGTCACTTACTTACTTATATTCCCTGGTTTAGCTCTACGAAGGTGAATGGATGCCCCCTTCTTCACCTCTTGACTTAACTTGGGCTTGTAGATGGGGGTGAATGGGGCTTTGGTGGTTAGACTTGGTGACTCTCTACCTATCTACCAATTTTCTCTCCTTTTTTCTTCGAGATGATTAGGTAGATGGGGAGGTAGATGGTTAATGAGAAGCGGCAGGTCAGGTCGAATCATGTATTTATATCTGGATTTACAGTAGTTCTATTTACGGAGTACTACACCCTCCGAAGATCTCTCAGCGGAGAGGTAGAAATAGATAAGACAGATCATATAATATATGACAGATAGTATGCGTGATGCACCAATTGCATGAATCTAACTGACGAATGATATAATTTTCCCGAGTGTAGATATACTCTATTTTTATGATGCCTACCTACTCTTTAGTTATTTGTTGGGGGCTATGCTTCCTTGATATATTTCTTTATAAATACTGTCATTAACCCAAATCTCAATTAACATATCTTTATTTCTCCTAGGTATATCTATACACATTACCCACCCAGCCAAATCCATACGTAGATACATACATGCAATAAAGAATCCTATACTAATACTAATACGGTGATAGAAAGAAAAGGAAGAGGAAAAGCAACCGACAATGAGAGCCATCAAACTACCCACCTGAGGACGCCCAGGCAGAGTACGAAGTCTGGGTAAATAATTAGACCCCTAACTCACCCACCCCATACCAATTGAACCAAACAACCAACCACCCCGGCAATAAATCAATCAACCTTCTTCGCTTCCCCCTCCTCTTCGAAATCAATTCTCTTCCCGAACAGCACCGTCCGTCCGAGGCACACGCCAAGAGCATACCCGATATACGCGCCCACCAGGATCGTAATCGGATATGCCTGCCACGGACGGTCCCTATAATCACAGATAGATCACGTTAGCCAACTACCTTTACTAATACACCGATATACCGTGTCCAAGGTACATAACATATACCACATCACCACCAAAAAGAAACGAGGAGAAGAAGGGAGACAAACCAATCCAACGGAATCGGCACAGCACCTAACCAAGCCCCCAGGCCCGTCCCCAAAGCACCACCCCACACGACATCCAGGGGTCTCGCGGCGCCCCAGATCTCCTTCCACACGGAGCCGTCAACTCCATGGACGTAGATCAGGCCGGTGGAGGTCAAAAGGGCCATGTGCGCGGCGCAGAGCAGGGTCTGCCAATGGTGGGTTGTGATCGGGGCGCCGAAGAGGACGAGCAGGGCGGCGAAAACGGGGGTTGCGAGGAGGAAGGTCAAGATGAGGGAGAGGAGGGCGGGCTGTTCAGTTTTCACTTTAGTATTAGCGATTGGGTACTGGATTTCACGGTTCCGTGTCCGCTGTTCCCGAGGTGGGATAAGAATTAGAGGTATAAAAGGAGAAAGACGTACAATCAACTTCGCAAGAAAGCTTCCAGACGAAGAATCATTCTTCGGACCTCGTCTCCGATATCCCACCTTCCCCGGCTTCAAAACCACGCTCCCAGCAGCCCCCCCGGACGGAGAAGCCGGGACTTTATCCTTCTTCTCGTCTTCCGCGCTCTCCGACTTAGACGACAGAACGGACCCCGCGGGAGGGAGACAGATCATGACGAAGATCACCTGCAGCAGGGCCAACAATGGGAGGTCATTCAGCAGTTCGGCGACCGGGTCCGTCGTCAAGAACTCGAACCGCAGCGCCAGGATGCCGAGGAGAAGACATGGGTGGATGAAGACGTAGGTTTGGGCCAGAGGGGTCGGCAGGACGGGGATGGCGGGCGAGGCGGGAGGGACGTAGGTGGATGGCGACGTGGGGGTGGAAGTCATTTTGAATGGATTGGGGCTTGCGCCCGGTAGAGGATGGGCTTGTTGGTTGGATGTGAGGAGGAGAAATCTATTGGGATAATTCGTTCGGCGATGAAGGCGTCGGAGATTCGGAGAATGTTTGACGGGTTTGACAGGTGGCTGCCTGACTGCCTGGATTTGAAGGTGTCTACTCCGTACTCCACAAACTCCGTCCGTATCCGTCGGGATCGCTACAAGTCATGAGGGATTCGTCTGCATCACAATCAAATCTATTGATACACGAACATTGTAAATCGATATAGCATCCACTCCATTCGACTGACCGTTCAGCCATCAAAGCCAATCATCCATGATTCGTAACCCATAAAGCATCAGCAAGTGACAACGGGGTAGACAGGAAGCTAGCAACGAACACCCTCGAGTCATGAATCAGAATGGCTAGGATCATCCTAGCCAGCAGCGTACAAAATAGAATCAAAGGAAAATCACCACGGCTACCCGTTATACGAAAAGAACCAACTCTTCAAACCATACCGTACCAACCCTGCAATATACTCTATCCGCCAATATCCAAGAAGATAATACCTACAAAGACAAAGGAAAAAACAAAGAAAAAAAAAAAAAAAAAACTCAAATATCGCTCAATATCGCTCAGCCAAACGTGCTAGTATCACTAGGCATAATGCCTAGACTAATTTCCCAGAAAATGAGAGGTCTCGCTGTCGTCGCCCTTGTGAGACTCAAAGGTTGGCAGAGTGTTCGGTCCCGCAGTCTGCGTTTTTTCGGCCGTCCCGTTCTCCTGTTTGGGCTCCGGGGACGCTAAGGTCGCCACGGGGCTTTCAGGGGTGCGGGGCTCCTCAGGGATCGCGGGGGGGAGTCCTGGAGGCATCGGCGAAGTGGGAGTACTGGTGTAGGGTTGCGGGATGGGTTCTTTCACAACCTCAATCGGAGCGGGGCGGTTGGGTAGACTGTCTTTGCCAACGGGCGAGAGCGTCTGACTAGACGCTGACTTTTCAGGGTCGGACTGAACCGGGGGACTTCGGGTGCGTTCACGCTCCGAGGAGTGTTTTACTTCATCCCGGACCTGTGCGACCTTGGCTTTGAATTTGCCAAAGAGACTGCGCCTCTCTGGCTCCGAATTCCCTGAATCCTTGCCACTGTTGCTGACCTCAGCGTCCAAACTCAATGGCTGGTAAGAGGGGTCGTTGGCGAAATGCTGGAGATCCGACGGAGAACTGCGGCTGGAATGGTGCCAGCTCCCGATCGAGCTGGTGCTGCGATCCGCCCCGGGAGTTGAGGCCATCAGGGGCGGCGAGCCAAGTCCCAGTCCCATCTGCTCGTTGCTGCGCTTAGACGATCGGGGGAATCGCCAGCTCCGACGATGCTCTTTCCGCTCTGCCTTGGACGCCTCGTCGATTTGATCGATATCGGACACGTCCGTGAATGACGAGCGCGAGTTCATCGACGGGGTCCGCGACCCGTACGGTCGCAGCGTCGTGTCGCCACTGCTAGCGGCTGGGACCTGTTGTTGTCCGTTATCATGCTGCACAGGTGTTTTCTCCTGCCTCAAGGCCAGGTCGTCGAAGCTCGTGGCGTTGGGAGGTCTCGGCGTGGCGCCCCCAGCATCAGGGCTGGCATCTACCGGCCGACCGGCTTGGGGGGGAGAATTGACGGTCGTCGGGTCCGAGGTGGCTGCCTGTAGAGATTGAGACGAGCTTTGGGCGCTTTCGCTGGCACTTCCGGGAATTCGCTTCTTCTTTAGGCGGTTGGGCTGCCGCGGTGGCTCCTTCAAATCACTACTCGATGGCGGCGATTTGGAGAAGATGCTAGATATTTTGCGTTCTCGGGTGGGCGTGACGGCGGTTTGGGGAGGGGAAGACGGGGGAGATAAGGACTCGTGCAGAGCAGAAGTGACTGGTGCAGGTGCAGGTGCCGGGGCCGGAGCTGGAGCTGGAGCTGGAGCCGGAGCTTGAGCTGGAGCCGGAGCCGGAGCCGGAGCAGCTGCGACAAGGGGGGCGGGGCCAGCAATCAAAGAAGCGGGAAGGGGAGCGCGAGCGCGAGCGGGAGCGGGAGGAGGAGCAGCAGCAGCAGGAGCAGGAGGAATAGAAGGCCCAACCAGCCTCTCCGTCTGAGCAACAGGTTGGGCTAGAGGTTCAGTCTGGACCGCGGACGCTTCTGGCACAGACGGTTGCACAGGAATCACCTTGGGAATTGGGCCGTGGGTGGACGTATGGACATAAACGAGCCCGGTCGGCGACCCAACCCCTGGCGTAGGCGTGGTTGTGACTGGGGGTTGCTGCGGTGGTGTAGGCTGCGGTGGCACAGACGCTTGCGGGTGGTCCTCCCGTCCGGACGGTGCGACGCTCGAGGACCGCGAGTGTTGTGCAGATGTACGCTCCGACGAATTCAGTCCGGTCGCTTCCGTCACCCGGCCATACCTCATAGCCGGCGACATTTTAGACGGTAGCGTGTTGCTGCGGTGAACCCCGACGGCGCCCAGAGAGGTTGGGGTCGTAGGACCCTGTGCGTGATTAGATTGTCGGGAATTTTTCGACGACACCGACACGTTGCGACGAAGACTGCCGTATTTGCGGAAGCTTTCACCGCCGCCACTTGCGCTGGAGACCGAACGGCGGATGTTGGAATTGGTAGTCGCCGTGCGATGCGCCATTCCGCCCTCCACTTCCTTCACCGTCTGCTCATCCGCGGCGGTGCCGTTCATGCCGAACAGGAAGTGATCTTGGTTTTCGATCAGAAAGATTAATACATCCTGGCTCAGCTTGTATTCGTCGGGTGCCATGTCGTGTTGGGGGTGAGACAATAGGCCCGGTTGGAAGATGGCGGAAAGGTTGGCCGACGTCATCCGGTTCTGGTCCGACTTGGATGCGAAGACGGCCAGAAGGTCGAGGATATACAAAAGCAGCTGCTTGTTCAGCGGCGGTAGCTCTCGGATCAGCTGCTGGTAGGAAGTGACAGCTTTCGCGTGGTCAAAGGGATCTGACTCCGTCGTAGCGCCGTTGCTGTTCTGAACGTGGTTCTGGTAAACTCGCAAGGGTTCGCGAAAGCGCTCGTAGAAGTCTAGCGGGACGATCGGCTCGGGGAGTTGATTGAGGTAGCGACGAAGGACGTTGGCAGCATCGTGAACCGTATACCCGGTCCAGTCTAGGCCCTTCCCGTATCGCTCGGGGGAGTCAAATATTTCCTGCAAATCCTTGATGCGCTTGGCCGATCCGCTGAGACGAAAGATCCCTTCCACATCCGTAGCTTTGAGGCGTTAGCACACCTCAGGAAAACGCCTCCTCGCGACCAACTGATTATGCGTACCTTTTTCCTTCAAGAAAACCCCACATTTCGCCACCACGATGGGAACATATCCGTAGATGAAACTCTCGCCGTTATCGTTAGTAAGGGAGATGGCGACATTTGCGTATTTGATGCTGACGTTGAGAGGAATACCGAAGATACCTTGAGGTTCTGCCTTGGGTGTCAGTATGCGTAGACAAGGGTTCCGAGCGAAAGGAACGGAGTAAGGGTTGATGCAAGTCGCGGATGACAGTAGCCAGACGGTCTCGGTGTATTCCGCATAAAGCGACGGCCTAGATCGAAAACCCCGAATCCGCTACACACCAAAAGAGGTCACTGCGCATACGTACCCTTCGGTTCATCCTTGCGAGTGTTTCTCTTGAACTGCCTCCACCAGGATGCCAGGTCACGCTTGGAAGGCGGGGAGGTTGCGGCGAACCCGTGCTGCGAGGTTGTCGGAGGTAGGTGATGAAACGGCTCCGCGCCCTTACCGGTGACCATGATGGAGAATCGCGCGAAACGAAAGTCAACGGTATAGAAAGCGTAAGAGCAGCTGTAGAATGATGAAACGCAGGCGAACCGAGTCCTCCGTCACCGCCCTCGTGTTCGCGAGAAATTCCGGGGCTGGGGGGAGCCGACGAAATCCCAAAATAGCACGAGGGATTAAAAGTCAGCCTGGCAACGGATGACAACGCCGCGCCGTCCGTTAAGTGGTCGAGGCAGGAAACCCCGTGGCCGAACAATGACGGAGGGTGTTAGACAAGAAAATATCGCGACAGGAAACGAGGAACGGGGAACGCGGGGAGGCGAGAAATCGATACGGGGGAGGAACGAAAGAATTAGGGGTCCACGTAAGAGTCAGATGCGGAGGAAGCGAAGGGAAGGAATGGGATAGAAATAAAAAAGGGAAAAATAGAATAAAATTAAATAAGGGGACCAGGCGAGACCAGGGATAAAGGGTAGACGAGAACGAGAGTAGCCAAAAGGGAGGGGGAGAAAGGAGACGAGGAAGAGGGGAGAATGAGAAGGATGAAAGAAAGGGAAGGGAAAGGGAAAAAAAGAAAAGATGAAGGTGGATGGGATGGGATGGACGGAGGGGAGGGGGGGTGGTCAAGGAACGAAAGGGAGCGAAGCGATAGATTATGATTGAAATGATTGATGGATGGGGTTGATTGACGATGATCGGAGGGAGGCACACGAGTGGGCGGAGGGCTGACAGGATGGAGAGCGACTGGGCTGGACTGGGTCGCCTTGAGGGACTAACGACTAACGACTAACGAAGGGGGGGGGGGGGGGGGGGGGCCGCGCAGTTGGGGCGGGGCAGAGAGTTGGCCCAAAAATAAGGTGTTGGGGTTTTGGGTTTTTTTTTAATT